>PYHX02000495.1:68785240-69985240 GCA_004302925.2 Cochliomyia hominivorax | reverse complement strand
TTCGATTTCTTTTGGGTCTTCAACTTTTCTTTAGCATTCTCTCGAGCATCAGAAATACACAATTGAAAGTCTGTACACCAGCATAACTTGGTCTATTTTATGAAAAAATTGCCACCATTGCTGACATGTTGAACCAAAAAGTTTGTAAATATTAAGAAAAAGGATGTAGAATTGAAGAAAAGTAAGTTATATAACAGCCAACGAAACCTTTATTCATTATAACGAAAATTTTCGTTAATTTTTCAAATTGACAAAAATTATCATTATGACTATTTAAATTCGTTAATAAAAAGGGGTTAATTTGAATAAATATTATTCAAATTGACAAAAAAAATTCATTATATTGATGAATATTTTTCAAATTAAATACCATATTTAAGTTAAATTTGCGAAATTTAATTGAATTGAGAAAAGAATTACGTAAAATTGTTGGTATTAATTAATACATAAAATATTAAGGACCAAGGGAAGGAGTGTTCCCCATACAAAGCAAATATTTATTGTAGAATATATTAAAAACTATAGCAGCAAGAATTTTCAAATTTGGACCTAATGATTCCTAAAAGAACTGTTTTACTGAACAAAATTTAAGACGGTTAGGATCAGCGAAAAAATAGCACCCATACAAAGCAAATATTGATTTTCGAATTAGATCTACTACAGGGAGAATTTGGTCCCAATTACATTTTGTAACATACGTCGATTTGTGATTTATGATTTGTAAAATTTTATTCGAGATCTTGGACTGAGGAAAATTTTTGTGCAGCAAGGCGCACCCGATAAAAGCTAGTTTTTGATAATAATTAAATAGTGTAGAAAACGAAATAGACAACTAAAAAAGTACAATGTTAATAGGACGCTGGTGAGCCAACCGGTTTATATTTCTGATGAAAAGTTACTTACATGATTGTTTCTCAGCTGATCTTCCATTTGCATTTTCATGAATTTATGAAAAATATTCCATTAATTTAATTTCAATCATATCAATTAGAAAGTTTTATAAAATATTATTCTCTTGTATGTATATCAATATTCAGTTTACATTTTCTCTGTCATATTTCAATTAATTTGACAAAGAAAATATAAAAAATAATTTGACGAAAAAAATAGTTAAATCAACACAAATTTTATTCAAATGAATAACTTTCAAAAAAATTTGTTTATTATTATTTTTCTTAATATATTTGAAGAAAATTCTTCACTTTGAAGAAAAATTCTGTTAATTAAAATAAAAATCTATTTTTTAAACACCTGTTTTTCGTTAAAGTTTTACAAAAATTTTGCGCTCATATTACCTACGACTTTTGGTTCAGTGTTTTTATTAAATAAATTAAAACAAATTTTTCCATTATTTAGTGACTGATTAATGAAATTTTATTATTTATTTAAATTTTTATTTAATTTTTTTTATATTAATGAAGCTTATCTGTTAAATATCAAATACATTATTTAGTATATACAAAATAATTTAAAACTATGATTATATTATGTAAATAAAATACAATAAATACTTTAAATACAACTTTTTTCTTCAATACAATTAATGTTTAAATATATATTTTTACAGAAAAAAAGGAATTTTAACAATGAAAATAAAAAATTTTTTTAATTGTTTTTGTTTTCTTTTTTTTCGTTATTTATCGTCCATTCATTCTTTCATTCAAGTGATGTTAATTTAATATTTTATATCAAACGGATTTAAATTTAGTTTAATCATAATGTTATTTATTTCTTTTTTTTATTAATTTAGTTGTGTTGTAATTTTATTGCATAACCCAATTAAATATTTTTAATCTACAGTATTTAATTCATTATACCCTACACCACCATAGGTGGTAGCGGAATAATACGTTTGTGCTTAAGTTGTAATGCACAGAAAAAATATTGCTACCAACACTTTTAAGTATACCGTTGTCCGTCCGTCCGTCCGTCCGTCTGGCTGATGTCCATGTAACAAAATTCAAGTCGCAATTTTTGAAATACCTCGATGAAGCTTGGCATGTGTCATTATTATGGCCTTGGTCAGCGAGGACAATGCCTGTTGAAATTGGTGATGACGTTTCCATTATTTCACCTAGCAACCCATTGAATGGGGTTTTAATGTCATAAAAGTCCTGAATTTCACGAAGTTTGACCCAAATAAATCTAATAATATTATAATAACCAAAATAAATTGCAATCTTAAGCGTAAGTTATAAAATATATTCATACGAGGGTCGATCATTAATTTCTGATTGCTAACGTTTAAAAACCAACAATATGGTGAAGGGTATTAAATAGTCGGCCTTAATCGACTATAACTTTTACTTATTTTTTTTATAATGAGAATTTAAAAAATGTATTTTAATTTCTTTTTAATTTATATTTAATATATATGAAAATAATTTAATTATTTGGGAATTTCTGGTAATTTGTATTATTATTTTTATTATTTTTTTTTAATTTAAGTATTTTATTTATTTTTTTATAATAAATATTTTTTTATTTTTGAGCATATGTATAAAGTATGTCAAAATTATAAATTAAATTAAAGTTTTTTTTTGAATTTAAAAAATGACTAGATTCAAATAAATTCTTCAAGAAATTATATAATTAAAAAAAAATATATATTTATATATTATATAATTAAAAAAAATAAAGCTTAATTAAAGTCAATCAGCAAAAATTATGAAAATACGATTTTATATATTTATACACACAGAATGTGTGTAAAATTTACACACATTCTGTGTGTAACGCTCACTTCCATAATAATTGACTGAGCTCAATTTGATTCAAGTATTTGTTATAGTCTTAAGTTCAAGCAAACAACTTTCGTAAAATTGTCAATTATAAATCGATAAGTTAGAATGAAATTTTGGCATAATATAAAGCTATATGTGCTTCATTACCATTCAAAAAGTCAGATCAAAATCGGTTGAGTAGAAAAAAGTTATAACCAAAAATTTAAATAATTTTATGGTTCATTAAGTGTTCCTGCGTTATATTAAAAAAAACTTTTTATATATTATTTACATCTGCGAGTGTATGTGTGAGTGTGTATGTATGAGGCATAACGTATTTACATCACACGCATTTGTGCTAGAGGGTATTAAAGATTCGACATAACAGAATACAACATTCTTACTTGTTTTCAGTTACTTGCTTTTTTCAAAACAGCTTAACGATCTTGTTTTTAATTCCTTTTAAATAATTTCTGGGCATTCTAGAACAATCTTACAAAATCTGTGTTAAGATTTTATTTCAAGAAAAAAATGAAAGTAATTTATTTAAGACTATAACCTTAAATTAATTTCCATTTTACCCACTTCCCCTTTAAGTAACAAATTTTATGTTTGTTTAAGTTTTCAGAAAAAAAGGATTTAAATTTCAAAGGATTAAGTTAAATATATGACACTTTTCCTTTTTTTTTTTTTTTGTTAAAGAGCCAAAGTTTGTTAAACAAACTTTTTTTATTTGGCTTAAAATTGTTTGTCCCCCAAAAAGGGAGAAGTGTGTGTGTGTTTTAATGAAATAAAAATCTTGGTACAAGTATTGAAGTAGAAAATCCTCTTAAAATTATTTACATTTTATCAAAAGAAAAAATTATGTGAAAGTTAATTTTTGCTGATCAATGCACAGTGGTACATAAACATTTTTCAATGGCCAAAAAACTGAAAATTTTTAAAATTTTCCTAAGGTTTATATATACTAGATTAAAAAAATACAATGATTGATACAGCTGTTACAAAGTGGAAAACTAGATTTTTAGTAGGGTCGCTCTGGAACGAAGCTCAAGTTGTCCTGGAAACGGTCTAGGTGGTTGTTGTAACAGCAGTAAAGAACAAGGACATTAGTTAATTTCGATTAATGCTTGATTCAACTCCTGGTCAAGAAATCGAGCAACTTGAATTGGATGAGAAACTACAGTTTGACGGGTTCTGCAGTTTATAACACCAGCTCCAGCTATGGTGGAGTCAGGAAAGCTAGCGCAAGTTCTCATATTATGCCAGGAGCCATGGTCATTCAGGGCGAATTAATTTGTCTATCTGTCCCGATAACAACGCAACTCTTTGGCCATGTCCGAGTGCTAAATCTGACGATGCATGTTAAAGTTATAATATCGTGCCGGTAGCCTATTTGTCGAGTAAAACAGTTCCTTGAGAAAGCAGCTAAGATCAAATTATAAAACTTTTGCTAAAATAGATCTTGTTCCTTCAGAAAGTAATTGGGATGATATTTTAATACTCTCACTTCATACTTCTTAGATATTCGATATATAATATTTGCTTTCCAATGAGGTCCAAGTTTCCCCTAATTCTTTCTGTTCTTGTGACAAACTAAGCGCTAAAACATTTTATCTTTCTTAAAAGTCAATTTAAAATAATATCTGAAGCGATATGGTAAAACTAGTATTGCATAAATCAATAATGTTAGAAATAAATCGTTATTTCGGTTGCGAGTCGATAGTTGTTATGGTTTTTGTAAGCGTTTGAAAAAATAACAAAATAATAAGTTTTCCTTCATGAATTCCAAGAAATATGTTTGTATCAAAAAACAAATGTACGTCTTTTGAAAAAAGTAATTTTTTGAGTTATGACTTTCTTGCAGCAAATGAGCGATAAATCTTTAATGATATGCCACGCTCTCAATTGTTTATATTTTAAATTTGTTTAGTAATACAATTTTTAAAATTGTTCTTAAAAAAAAGTCCATTGAAAAATAATTTTTGAACCACCGTTTTTTTCGTACTTTTCAAAAACTTTAAAAAAAAACTTATAAATTAAATAATAACAAAACAGAAAAGTAAACAAAAATCTTAAAAATAATTTAAACAATAAATAAGAAAGGAACCAAAACAATAAACAAATAAACATAAATATATAAAAAACACCTTTCAGGTACTTATAAATCATCATACAATACAATAAATATATAATACAACAATTTTGTTGTTGTTTTTTAAGCTTAAAAAAATTATATATAAAAATATATATACAAACAAAACTAATATATAAAGTCCTTTTGGAAATGAAAACATTTCGAAAGTTTAGACTAGAAATCCGATCATGGAGTAGACCAAATAATAATAAACAATAAATTCATTATGTTAAGGACAAATAATAAAGGTCTTCCACCGTAAAAAACATTAAAGATTTTTTTTAATTTAAAATACTTTTTTTTAAACACAAAAAACATCGTAAACTAACAACAACTGAGTATTTTATGTTCAATTCTTTTTCGTCCTTAATCCTAATTATCAGTATTTTCTTCTATATTCATGTTATTTATATAAAATTGTTGTTGCTGTTGTTGTTTTATGTGAATTTGATTTTTAGTATTAAATTAATTTAATTATAAGCAAATTTCAATTTGCAATATTTGGCATTTAATTAATTATTTATTGTTCCATTATAATAGTATCATCGGCTTTTACATTACCACTTGTTATGGCTTCCATGGCTTTGGACAATAGAGTGGCATCCTTAAGACTTACCACCTGCAATACTTGTGGTTCTTGGCCTGGTGCACCTTGTATCATCATTTGATGCATACCCGGTGATACGGTTATAGCTTCCAATTGATCACCATTTTCAACCTTTAAAGAGGAAATGAAAATAATTTGTTAATCGGATATTGAGAAAAGAAATAAAGTTAATAAGATTTACAATGTTTAGTGTAAATATGGCTATGAAAAATACAGGATGTGATGTTATTAACGCCAAAACGGAAATGTTTAACAAGTAAAAATATATATTCAATATATTCAATGCTCTACACCAAAGAATTCGTGTGTAATAAATACTTTATGTTTCGTACTCAAACAAATGTTTGCAATACATTTAAGTTGTTTTAATATAACACTGGGACATTTAATGAGTCATAAAATTCGTTATATTTGTAGCTATAATTTTTTTCTACTTAACCGATTTTGATCATTTTTGTAATGGTAATGCAGTTCATATAACTAAATATCATGGCAAAATTTATTTCTAATTTATAGAATTATATTTGGCAATTTTACGAAATTTCTTCCGGTCATTTAATCTACTGTACCGATTTTACTAGTTTGAAAAAGAAAACTTCTCACGAATATAACAAATATTCAGGCCAAATTTCATTGAGATCCATTAAGTTTTGTGGATTTTGTGGAATCGACTCACATTTTGATTTGGTACATGTACATGTATACATCATGAGCTCTGGGATGATTCCTTCTTAGCGCCACACACGAAATGACGAAGTTCATCACTTGTGGTATTGGAAAGTATATCAATTATGAAATTTTGTCTTATCGCTCATTCGCTGCAAGGTCATCATAACTCAAAATTGACAAGTATTAACTTAATATCAGTAGTATATAGTAAATCATGTTTTTTTATTATCTGGCCCAGGATTCCAAAAGCAATACATTATGCTAATTATATAGTTTATTGAGTACTGCCAGATATAAAGCGTTATACAAATTGCAAATCGGTTGTTATTAAGTTTACATTGCAGCGTTTGAAAAATTTACTAAATAAAAAGTTTTCATTCATGAATTCTAAGACAAATGTTTCTGTCAAAAAAAAATCAAAAATACGTCTACTAAAATTTATTTTGAGTTGTGACAAACTTGCTGCAAATAAGCGATATGTTCATAACATAAATGCTTTTGGAATAGATGATAAGCGGTTCATAATATCATGCAGTTACCATCACAGACTCTTGCGAAATAAGTTTTAAAACTGATAAATCTTATTTCGCAAAATGATGACGACACGTATGTTTAGACAGATTTTTCGCAATTTCCTAATCAAAAATTATATGTTATATGAAGTTGCGGCAAAAGAAGTCAATCATTTGTTACAACGTAACCTGTAATCTCATGATAATCAATGACTGTTTTATACGAAAATATCCAAAATTTCAATCCGTATAAAACATATTTAAAAATTTGACTTTTTTCACTTAAATGAACGCCTTATTATTACAAGCGCCTTCCGACAGAAAACACATTTTGTGTGTTTACCTAAGATATATAACTATATACTAAGGATAATTCAAAAATGATGCCAACTTTGCGATTTAAGAACTAAAAAGAAAAATATATTTTTTTAATTGGCCAAATTTAGATAGGGTTTGTGGGCAAGCTTCTGCCCCATTGGCATCCGGAATAAGTTTACACATATTTCCATTATGATATATTTTTGAATATCTCCGAAGCTATAAGAAATAACCCAAACATGTAAGCCCATTTTGATAGAACTTTCTAAATAAAAAATCAACATACCCGAGGTGGTCAGGCTTAGAGGAGAACTGACTACGCCCCTGACCAAATAGGGGCTTATGTTCCTCCAAATCAATGCAGAAACACCTCAGCTCTGATTATGTGAAATTTTATTTTGATCTCTCTAACGGTTCAAAATTTACAGAATCATTTCCAAAAAAATCGATTTGGGCACACTGTGCTTAGTCCGGCTTAACCGTCTATAACTTTTTTAATTTTGTACAGAATTGTCTTTTATGAAGACACAAAAAATTATAGCTTCAAATTCTAAAATGGTCGATTTATGATATTTCATGCATTCGCCTTAATTTTTGTGAAATTTTATCAAATAAGTTATGTACGTTTTGCCTCAACCTTCTCGCATTTCCGTGTTTATTTTTTTAACATCAAACATCCTGTATTTTTATTTGAAAACAAATTACAAATAAAACATTTCAAGAGATCCAAACCACATCTTGTCTCAACACTGGCGTAAAAATCATCATAAATGAACAAAATTTATGGAAAACGAAAAAAAGGCTAAAATAAAAATGGAACTGTAAAATGAAATTTAAAAAAAACGAAAATTAATTAAAAGAAATAAAGCATGAAAATGAAATAATAATTGAAGGAGAATGAAAAAATAAATAATATTAAAAAATAATAAATCAAAGTTTATATTTACACAACATTTTTATTTAAAAAAATTAAAATTTTTTTCATAAAACATTTTTATAATTTAAAAAAAAATATTACATTTTTTTGTAAAATTATATAAAATAGATAAATTTGGTTTACAAATCATTAAACTAACAACGTTAAAATTAATCCAACAAAAAATAAAATAATAAAAAATAATTAAATTACAACAACAAAAAATTGATTACAATAATATTTCTATGTAAATTAAATAAAATTTATGTAAAAATTTAAAAATAAAATGACAATAAAAAAATCACAACAAGGATAAAATAATAATAATAAAAATAAAATGAAAGCTTTTCTTCCAAAATAAAATTTTATTTATTTAAAGGTTTTGTAAATTTCAAAAATAATAAATTTTATTAAATTTTTAATTTCTATTTGAAAACAAAATAAACAAAAATAAAATTTTAATTTGAAATTTTTGTTTATTTACAAAACCTTTTACATTTGTTGAGGATTAAATTTAATACACTAGATCCCCGAATTGCGTCGCTAAAAAAGCGTCGTTACAATTTCAATTTGCGTATGTGCAATTTGCGTCATTTTGACCCCGATTTCCTACAGTTAACCAACCAAAAATTTGATAGTCTATTCACTTCTTTAGCAAATGCCACTACAATCACACACAAGATGCGAAGTAGAAATAAGTCCTCAAAGCATTAAACGGCAGTATGAAGAACCCTTATTGTCTACATATGAAACGATTTTCTGAGATACGCAGTGGCAAAGTGATACGCAGTGGCAAAATATCAAAATCTGTCAAAATGTAGTCTTAATAACCATAACGGTCACCATCTACATGAGGAAACAAAGATCCTTCCCATAAAAGAACATAATGAAATGCAAGTAAGCAAGCAGTTCCAACCATCCTAACTTCAATATTACATGTAAGAAAGGATATTCGTATATACGAACACAGCATACATATGTCTGTGCAAGATCCTTTGGATCAGAATTTGTATACGACAGCTTTGAACGACATTTAAAGAGACACCTTTTTAATCTATTGATAACACTTATCGTCATCTGTACGTGAAATTTTCAAATTGGAATCTTCTTCTTCTTCAGTGTCAGGTTATGGTAAAAATGTAGTCCGTTATTGGCCAAAGTACATTGAGAACATAAAAATCGGGGAAAAATGCTGTAATATAGAAAAAGCTCTTGGACTAACACCTACAACAGTAAGATCAATTTACAAAAAGATATTATAGTAAGAAATCCCTCTTTGTTTAAGATGGAGTCCCTTCTTTAAATTTGAAATATGATCAATATAAGCGAAGAATGCTGAATGCACTAAGAAAGGACGTACTATTTGGTAGTAACAGAAATTCTTTAGATTCAAAGCAAGCGGAAGTTGGTTTAACATGCTTTTTCTTTAACAAAAATACAAAATTGTTTGAAACTTCAGTGATTTTTTTACAAAAATTTGATTCGATTTGGGTCCCTATTAATGATGCAAGTCGGGGCTCTAGTGTAAGTATAAATTTATTTAAAATAAAAACTAATAAATTTATTAGTATTTTTGGAGGGTACATAAATATTCGTATTAAGCGAATATAATTAATTCGCTACATTTTTCATTTTTTTTTTAATTTTTTTTAATTTTTTTTTATTTATAGCACATTTGTATTATGGTTAATTAAACATGTCAACTACTTAAAATTATCAATTAAATTAACAAAAGAAAAATATTTATTTATTTTTTTATAAACAAATTCAATAATTAATAATAATAAAAAAGTATACATAAAATTATACAAAAATAAAAACTAATAAAAAATATACAAAAATTATATAACAAATGAAAAATTATTTATATAAATATTTTTTATAAAAATTTTGATTTAGCTCATTTTTTTTGTTTTTGTTTCTTAGGAACATTATTTCATTGAATTAATTGTAAATTAAAAAAATTTAATTCATAAATATTTTTATTCCTTTGGTGGGTGGATCATTTATAGTTTTATATAATTTATTTCATTATCTCATAACGAATTTTAAAATTCATTTGTGTTTAAAACACAACTTTGGCATTTTATTAATATACATTATGTATGTATATATGTATGTGTATATATTATTTTAATTATGTTAATTTTAAATTTAAATTTGGTGTTCAAGTTTTTTCTATTAGCAAATTCTATTTGTTATTATTACAGGTAATAAGGTTAATTTAAATATAGATTAAAATTAATTAAATAACAAACAAAAAATATATATAAACAAAATTTTATCTACTATATAAATATTTTTATATAATTATAAAAAATAAAATGGCAAGCACTACAAATAAACTTCTTTTTATTAAAAAATGGGGCAACTACAAAAAAAAACTTATTATTAATTCAAAAAAAATTAAAAAAAAACAGGTGAATTTTAATGAAATTAATTATTTATGCAACAACTAAAGGGTTGGTCAGGTTATAATATTAATTAAAAATGTATACAACTAATACAGCAACAGCCTAAAAGTATACTTTAGCAAATCCTTTATTAAAAATAAGCATGAATATTTTATATTTTATGGATGGTGTACATATGTATTTAATGTATGTGTTACAACAGACTTAAGCATCTTTAAACATTTTTTATTAAACTATTTTATATAAATTACATGATTTCATCTTTCATTTTTTTAATCTCTGTCTGTCTTACTTCCTTCTGTCTGTCTGTCTGTCTGTCTGTCTGTCTTCTGTCTGTCTGCTTAGAAGCCTTTTTGCTTAAACATTTTTAAACACAACAAAATATTTGCATTTCAATTTTGCTTAGAAAGATTAACATTTCTAGAGATTAATTTGTCCAAAAAAGGTATTCATTATTTAAGCCAAAAGCAACAATTAATCTTACAAAAGAATTTTTAACATAATCAGATTTCAAGTTTTATAAATTCATTATTGAAACGTTAACCTAAAAACATGTGATTTCGAAAGAAGTGGTACTACATCTTTTTGCTCTTCCAAAACACTCGAAAAATAACTTAAAATTGTCTGTAAGAAGTTTCACTGAAATATATTTAAAAGATACAAAGTTACGCAACCTTATTGAAAAAAATATTCTTTGAAGGGAACCAAGTTTCAGTTAATTTTGAATTGGAAAGGCGATTACTTGGAAATTAATAATATGTACCTAATAAAGTTTTCGAACTGAATTTCCGTAATAAAATTTTTATATAATCAAACATTTTTATTTTAGATTGTAAAAAAATATTGTAATTAAAAAAATATGAAGTTTGAATATAATATGGACAAAGGTAACATTTTCATTCCAAAATATCTGAAATACCGATCCAAGAAAAATGTCTTTCAAAAATGTGCTTTTTTCAGCAAATTTCTGACTCCGTCGTTATAAGAGGTTTTGACAATTAAAGATTTCTGGAGCAAAAAAAAAGTTAATAGAAACGAAACCATTAATTTCGAATTTTATTTTGAACCTTTTCCGGAATCCCTTTCATTATCATTTCAATAGTGCTTTATCTTACTTTGCCATTCCATTCCCTTCTCACAAGAGCCCTGGACATTATTATGCATTATGAATGGAAACAACCTTTTTAGCATTTAACCGTTGGTAAATTGTAACAATAACTTCAATCAAGTTAAGTTAAGCTTTTTATTAACACATATGTATGTTAAGAATTATTTGATATCTCTTTTTAGTTTCTATTATTTTATTAAATTTCATATTTATCTGGAACTATATAAGCTTAAAATTTACTGTGGAGTTTATATTAAACTTCTTTTCTAAAAAATTAATTTTATAAAAAATAATGAACAATGATTTTTGCTTAAAATTTTGTTGTTGTTGTTGTGGTTAAAAACCAAAGGATCTCTCAAAAAATTATTGTTGCAGAAATATGTTTTATACATAAGTAAACTCAATTATGCTCACACATCTATACATACATATGTATATGTGAGTAGTATGTATTATAGTACAATACATACATAAATTTCCAGTGTTTACACATAATTTTAATAAAATTTCAATCTAAAATAAATTTATTAAAACTACAGTCAATGGAAAATTTAAGTACCAGATAAGTTTTAATATTGAAATTTAAATTTTTAAATTAAGAATTTTTTAATAAATTAAAAAAAAATAATTAAATTGTTGAGAAAAAAAAAACAAATAAAAATTCAATTTCAAAGTTTATATATAATTTTATATTATACTGTACTTTGTGGAGTATAAAAACAGTCCCGAACAAAACTATTGGCACAACAAGTGTATTTTTTAAATCGCAGTGTTTAGCGGTTTAAACATTTTTCACATAAATAAAAAATGTGTTTGGAATTACCTTTACCGATGAAGTAAATAAATAATTTGAATTAGATTGAGGTCTGCAGACTGTGGGTTAGGTCATGACCAACATTGTAAATTAATTTTATATGCGCATCATGAGCTGAATCATTTGGATCATTATCTTATTTGAAAATTTAAATTTTCCGCACATTTTCTTTAAAACATTTAAATAAACTGTGTTATCCATAATGCCGTCTATGAAAACCAGCTCACCGACACCCTACACCATTAAATACTCTTAACGATTAATTTGGCTGATTGTAGGAATTAGTGGTCTACGTTTACTACTCAAGCATTATAACCGGCTTCATGCAGCATTCTACAAACAGTAATGGGGTGAATATTATTGTTATATTCCTTTTGAAATTCAGCAGCAATTACAATAGATGTTTTTTTTAGAATTTTGTTTATTTTCCAGATAGTTAGGTCACTTTCGGGGGGAGTTTAATCTGTTGGTCGTCCGATTCTTTGCAAGCTTTTGAAACTTGTCAATCCTTTAAAACTATTCATTATGCTTTGAATAGTAAAACGACTTTGTTTCATTATTTGACCTATCTGGACATATGACTTGGTTCTGTAAATGGCTTATTTGCTAGTTTCTTTTTGTTTTGGGCTCATTATTGGTTTTACAGAGTTTCTTTTGAATTTATAACAGGAATTTACCATTTAAAGCGATAAGAACCGGTATATTGCAAAAAAAAAATAAAATAAAATTTCTTTCATGGTTGCATGATTTCTAAAATTTCAAAAATAATGACTGAGTGTGTCATTACTTTTGTTCTGCATTTTTTTAATTATTGTATATAAAGTATATTTTGTGAATTTAACAAAATATGAGTTTGTATTAGTCAAACAACTTATGTTTGTGTTCAGTATTAACAATAATTTCATTTAAAATTTGATTATAATAAAAGAAAAATTATGATTAAACATAAAATGTTTGCTGTGCCAATAGTTTTGTTCGGGACTGTACATATGATTTTATGTATTTATGTGTATACATATTTAATTGTAACATATTAATTTAGCCATTGTTTAACAATTATAAAACAACAAAAATTAAAAAAAAATTAAAAAAAAAAAACAAATAAGAATGTAATGTCGATAAAACCTGAATATCTTATACCCTACACCACATCATCGGTTAAAAATGCTAGTTACAAGAAATTAATGAACGAACCTGGTATAATTTGATTTTCTGATTTATTCTTAAGTCTGCAGTACATCATTGTGACACTAAGATTTATGTTATGTATGCTTATATGGGAACTACAAAAAATTATTAACCGACCGACTTCGTATAATTTTGCACATGGATTTTGGCTTATATTTATCTTCATTTAACCAATTATTATTACAATGCAAACGTATATGTGATATTTTTGCTCCTAAAAGTGATATTTGGAAGGGGGTTTGTATGGGACCTATGAGAAATAATAAACCGACCCCCACATATTTTGGCACATCATTTTAGAATATTATAAAACTTATTTGTTTTAAATTTCGTTGAAATCTCTTGTATGACCTTAAAACTCCATTCTGGGAAAAAATTTCTATAGGAGGTACCTGCAATATTGGACCAAACATGGCCAATTTCAGAAAATGATGAATCAGAAAATTCGGAGTCGAACGGTATATTTAAAGGTGGTTGCATGTTACAAACATCAACACAAACGCACAAGTACCACAACCACCTTCTGAGATGCAGCGTATAAAAATTCTAAAAACCAGAATTAAAACAATAATAAACTTCAATATATATTTTTTTGCTCTAATTCCATTATAAACAAATTTTTTACAATTTCATTTCATTTAAACTCATAGTTTAACAATAATACTCTTTTTGGTTACCGCTCTTATTAAATTAAAAATTCAATTAACCAAATTTTGAAAAAAATAAGAAAATATTTAACAATAATAGAAAAAATATGCATTTCCAATTTGCTATAAAATAAATAAATTTTTTGGTTATAAATTTTTTAAAATTTTATAATTGAAAATAATTTGGCATGAAATAAGACATTACACTGTTCACATATCGGGTCAAATTTTAAAAATGCTAAAGAATTCAACGTTCTATAAATATAATAAATATTACATTAAAATCACTTGTTTGAATCATGAAATCCCATATTTTTTGAAGCTTTAAAATCAATTTAATAGAAATCTGACACGATATAAAAACTTTTATCTGAGACGTATATAAATAGCTATTGCACATAATAAAGTAGTTACATATAATTTAAGAATTTAAAGACTTTCAAGAGGAATAAAATAATAACATTATGACTTGTAAATATCCTTGAGATATCAGTTACTATCGCATATCTCTATAACTAATACAAGTTTTAAATCCTATGAAATAATTCTAAAACTTTTACAGAAATGTTTATTAAATTTGGTATTTGGATGAAGGTATAATGACAAAATATTATATACAACGTATTTTGGATATAACACCGGAGTGTGGTATCTTTTTACAAGCAAAATTCTCAATATATTCCCAGAATCATTTTTAAACTGATCGTGGTGGAAGGTATTAAAGATTCATCATATCTGAATATAGAATTCTTATTTGTTTCATTTGTACGTTTTTATAAACAAAAAGACTTTTTTATAAAAAACTAGCTAATACCCGGTGCGTTTTGCCGCATCCGTCCTATATTTTGACGAGAAAAAAATTTTTGGAAAAGAAATTGAAACCAAATTAAATACTCCCGCATCTGCTTTAGATATTCGATAATTAATATTTGCTTTGTATCGAAATACCTTTCACCTTGATCCTACCCGTCCTATATTTTGATCAGTTAAACAAATTCTTGAGAAAGTGTTTGGAGTCAAATTTGAGAAATTTTGCTGTTATAGTTCTCTAGATATTCGATAATCAATATGTGCTTTATACAGGGGTACCACTTCCCCTCCCCCAATATGTTGCTTTTAAGTAGATGGAAATCATTTTGTGAAAATTTCAGCAAAATTAGTCCAGTGGTTTAGCTGTTTATAAGTCCCAAATAAAAATAGATATAAACAAATATGGAAGGATTTTTCAAACAATAAAAAGGAAATAAGAAATTTTCCTTTAAAGAATTTTTTCAAAGAATTTATCTAGCAACACTGTACAGAATACATTATGTTTTGTTAATGCGTTCTATTTTGAAATTCTGATTTTGGGATCTTTCAGAGTAAAAATAGCAAATTCAAAATTGACAGACTGTAATAATGTTTAATCGTTAAGCATATTAAGTGTCAATAGAGAAATAGAGTTTAAATCTGATTATTTAATTGCATTTTAATTGCAAATTAACTTAGTTATTATAAATATTGCAATATTTTTAATTTATATGGACAATTCTATATTACAAGTTCAATATTTTTCAATACTAAAAAAAATCTAAGTACAAAACAGACATTTTAATATTTAATTGAGCAAAAAAGGCATCAACAATAAAAACGAAACAGAAAACTGAAACTTTTTATTGTTTTTTAAAACAATTCATATTCATATAACATTGTGCAGATATTTAAAAGAATCCAAACTGAAATTTTCATAGAAAACGACAAATTAAGATATAAAAATTCTTTGAATTTTTAAAAAATACAAAATAAATTTCATTAAATTTACATACAAATTTTAAATAGATTTAATGAGCGCCAGCGCACAAAGTTTTCATTAATAATTCCTACACTAACTTTCAAATATCTGTCATGTCTGTTGCACGTGATTGTCTTCGCTGATGCCTGTCATTGTTAATTGTTATTAATTGTCGACTGTTTCTAGTTTAATGGCTTTGACGGGTAACTGAGAGCCAGACAAGGTTGATGGCGAGGAAACATCTACACTATGAAGACGATTGCCAACTCTTAAATTACCTAAAGTACCCACAACATTGCCACCAACACCTAGAGTAGCAGCTGAACTACCATCAACAGTGTTGCTGCTGCCACCACCAGTAGCAACAACAACACTTGAATCTGTAGTATTAACTATTTGTATATTTAAAAGATTTTCACCCGTATTGTTGTTATTGTTGTTGCTGTGGCTACTATTACTGGTATTAGTAACATCCGTTGAAATATTTTCTTCTACTTTAATTGGTATAACTTTGGCAAAAGTTTGCTTACGACGTTTGTGGCCAGATCTTCTATTATTATTAGTATTTGTAGTAGCAACACTATTTGTGGATTTATCTCCTAAACTATTATTTCCCTCTGCTGTTGTTGTTAGGGATTGAGGATGTTGTGTTGCTGTAGCTACAACAATTGGCAATGGCATAGCAGTAGCAATTTTTATATGACCATTATTATTATTATTGCTATTGTGATTAAAATTGTTGTTATTTGTTGTTGCATCATTATTGTTATTATTTAAAAGATTAGTGGCTGTTGTTAAGTTTAAATGTGTTGGATTTGCTATAAAAACTTTAGCTGTTGCATTTTGTAAAACATTTGCTAAATAATTTTGTTGTTGCTGTTGTTGTTGTTGGCAATTCATTTGACTAGAATTTTGTTGTAAACTAGAGGCGTTTATTATTTGGCAACGTATATTATTAGTACTAATATTATGATTATTGTTATTGCTATTATTTATATTTAAATTATTAACTAAATTTTGGTTATGATTTAAAGCTGAATTTGTCAACAATCTATGAGCTGTTGTGGCAGCAATAGGTGTTGCTGCCATTATTGAATAACATTGATATTGTGGAACTGCTGTCGGGGAAACAGTACTATTTCCATTATTACTATTGCTAACATCATTATCGGTAGCACTATTACTATTATTGTTGTTATTACTACTATTACTATTATTACTATTGTTGTTGTTGTTGCTACAACTATTGCTATTATTATTATTATTGGTATTTGCGCTGGCATTAGAATTAGAATTATTATTATTGATATGAGCTTCTACCTGCATTGGTGTTATACACACGGTTCCATCGCTGTTTGTATGTATTTGTTGAATATTGGCCATCATTGATTGATACATTGATGCTGATACCGGTAATGTAATCATGTTGCTAACGGACACTGGATAACCTGTAATAAATATGTAAATTTAATTAATATTCATTCCAATAGATACGATGCAAATTCAAATTAGATAAAAATCGTGTCAATACGATTAGATTCATAAAGCTATAGCTTATGACGTGAAACGAATTAAATCTTTATGTGTTTATAGATATATTTTTTTAACATTTTCACACATTCAAAATAGTTTAACATGAAAATAACTATAAAATTGTTTAACTAAATGGAAATTTATTTATTGTAGAATTAAAGTATTACGATTTTATATTTTTGGAAATTCATTTAAGCAGTGACATAGAAAAAATCTTAACATACACACATGTTAGTAAAAACGAAACCATTAAACTTAAAGATTTAATTTCCTAATTTTGAAATTGAAATTAATATTTCAATTTACAAAAAATAATTTTATAGCTTTAATCGCAAGGGATAAAATATTGGACCTTCCTCGGAAACCTTTCCATTAACGTTTTTATAGTGCTTTCAGTCATTATGCGTAAACAAGTAATCCATCTCCATTTAAAATCTATCACACCTTTAAACACCTCTTTTTTTCCTCTTCAATTCTCTTAAAAAAAAGACCTCAATATCTCTCCACTGGACTTAGCTCCGGGCAGTTTGGATGATTTGCCTCTTTTGGTACAAATATAACATTATAGTTCTTGTATTCCATAGTGATGGCATGCCATTCTGCATGTCAGGCCATTAAGGTATTTATGGAGCCCGTTTTGGGTCCTAAAATTTTTATTAAATACAATTTTTGACCGGAAATTTGCGAAAAATCTGCCAGAACCTACGTATCGTCATCCAATATGCAGGAAAATTATTTTTTTAGAAAACCTGACTTGAATTTCCGTGCTCTATTTTTGGCCTCTAAATTTATAGAAGCGTTCCTGGCAGCAACATTTAGAGAATTCTATGTTTTTAAAACTGCATTAACTTTACCGTTTAGTACCAAATAGTCCGAACAACGATTACAGGGCTGCTTTTCAACCGGAAATATTGGAGGCTCTTTCTTTAATTTTGGCTTTATAAACATCATTTGGACGATTTCCTCTACCTGAAGGTTTTTAATCAACAAGTTCTCCCGGTACTGTTTAATAACATTTGAAACACTTAGACCAAGTTATGTGTTGTTAAAAATATTTAATAGTTTTACTACGCACTTTTTTGGTCAGTCTTTTTAATCGGATTAACAATATATTCATTTGTTTGACATAAAACAAAATAACTATCATGTTATATAGAGGTAATTTGATTAAAAAATCAAACAATACTTGGGCAATTTCAATAGGTATTGTTCTTGGGCCAAAATAATGATACATTTTGACCTGAATTTTGTTCACAAGGTTAACATGGACATCCAGCCCGCTAGATGGACTGACGGACATCCTTAAAGCGACTCAGTGATCCTCAGTCGAACGATATACATTAATATGGTGGTAATTATATATATTTTTTTGCCCATTTCAAACATATGCACTAACGCATAAAGGGTTTACAAAAATGATATTCTCAAAACCAAATTAAAAAAAAAAACTAAAATTGTAAAAATGTTAACTTACCTTGACCATCCTCCGCAGTTATATAAATTTGACCATCTTGTGCGACAGTAGCCTCTGTTAAATCGACTGTCATATTTTCATGACCATTAACATCACCCAGACTTTGTACAGTTTGTATGGTGGCACCACCTTCACCTTGATGAAGCTAAATACAAACATATAAAATTACAAAATTAAAATTAAAAACTTTTAAATAATTTCTACTACCGTTGCAACACCCTGAACTTGAGCTGTAGTACCGTCCGGCAAAGTTATAATAGGATTATTAGGATCAACTTGTATTAGTGAAACTGTGCCATCAGCATTTTGTATAGTTGATAGAACTGTTTGTGTGGTATACTGTTATGGATAAAAAAAGAAAATTCAATAAATTAGATGAATTATTTTCTATAATAGAAAATAGAAATACACTGTTAAAAATAAAGGTTATTTAAAATTGTAACAAAGCAAAAACAAACAAAATAAAACATAAATAAATTAAAGTAATAAAAATTAAAGAAATAAATAAAAAATATATATTTAGAATTAAAGGAATCATTTAAGTAGCATATCTTAAGGCTGTTTATATAAATATAAAAATGGACCATAAAGAATATTTAACATTTCTCGAAGACAAATTTCTATTTATATTAAGCTGCCTCAAAAAAGGTAAGACTTTATGACTCCTTTGGAACTTCATTCAAGCAGGTTAAAAAAAATTATTTAAAAACAAAAAACTCAAAGAAATTAAAAGGTAAAATCAAAAATGTTCAGCTTCTAAAACACAAAAACAAAATGTAAAAAAGGCAAACAAAGCAAAAACAACATCAAATTGAATTGAGTGAGAAGTTTACGAACATCAACATCTCCCAAAGTCATTGGTTCTATGCAAACTTGGGCATTGGCCAGTTGTTGAGGAGTTACAGTCGTAGTTTGTATTTGCTGATGTTGCTGTTGCTGCTGCTGTTGTTGTTGCTGCTGCTGATGTTGCTGCTGTTGTTGCTGATGATGTTGTTGTTGTTGCTGCTGTTGTTGTTGATGATGTTGCTGCTGCTGTTGTTGCTGCTGCTGTTGTTGCTGCTGCTGTTGTTGGTGATGCTGCTGTTGCTGTTGTTGTTGCTGATGTTGTTGCTGTGTGATCTGAGCCATTGGTGCAGGACACAATTCTATTTTTGTAGATGCTGGCAATCGAGCCGTTGTTGTTATATGTTGATCATTCGTACTTTGTATAATTGTGGGTCCAGGATTATTTGGATTATGTGGATTTGTGGTGGTTATAACAGTGCCTGAACTATTTATTTTAACCACATTTACTTGTTGCTAAAATAATGGGACGAATTTTTTAAGTGAGATAAAGTTTTTACTCGCGATAAAGTGTATTGTCGAATCAAATTTAAGTTTCAATAACTTAAAAATTAAAATATGAATTAAAACTAATTGATTAAAATTTACAAGTTTATCCGAATAGACAAACAAATGGAAAGGCATTATAATCTTAATCAAAATATTGATTGAATTTCTGCCTCTTTTAGCTCGAATTACGACACACAGTGTGTTCAATTCGAATTTTTCGAAAATAATTCTGTATCTTCCGAATTGTAAGAGATATCTTGATTTCAAATACGCAGAGCTGTGTGGAAATTGTTAAATTTTACTAGTCTAGTTGAGCTTGGATTTTTAGTGAAGTTAAGAAGAAAATAACTTGAAATTTTGATTTTTTTAAATAAAATAACGATATTTATTTTAAATTTCAATATGATGTATATAATATATATCCATGGTTCGGGGAATTAAAAAATTACACTCCTTCCTTATGGAAATGGATAAGATCTCAATCCCTATAAATCATATTTAAAAATTTGACTGTTTTCATTTAAATGATCACCTTGTCATTACAATGGCCTTCCGGTAGAAAATATGTTTTGTAAGGATAATTAAAATATGATTTGCGATTTGAGAACTTAACCATTTTTTAATTGACCATGTGTGGACATGCCTCTGTCCTAATCTCAAATGGAATTATTGATTACTGTGAAGATTTCTTTATAAAACAAAAAAATGTAAAGCACAAAACAAAAATATGGTTTTATGAATGATTAAATGTTGCCACCATCACAAAATTCATTCTTTTAAAGTTCCAACATTTAGTTTTTATAACTTTTTAAGAGATTCATATATTTATATAGTTATTGCATCAATATAAATTTATAAGGATTTTGACACATATTTTAAGAATTTAGGACCTACAATAGGTCTGCTATCTAAAAAAGTTAACTTCGACTTCAATATCTCCGAAGCTATAAGAGAAACCCAAACATTTTTCTATTTTTATAGAACATCTATATACAAAATTTCTTTTCTCTCAAAATGCATTTTTGGGAAATTTTAAATAATTAAAATATCAGAGGTGGTCAACTTTATGGGGTCACTGACTACGCCCCAGAACATATAGGCGCTTGTATTTTTCCAAATCAACTCAAAAGCATCTCAGCTCTGATTATGTGAAATTTCATTAAGATATTTCATAAAAAACCGATTTCGACACACCGTGGGACGGACTGAATTCACTTGATATTTGTTTTGTGAAATAAAAAAAACATTCGAATTTTTATAGATCTTCTTTGAAACAATATTCACTAGATTATCGTTTAATTCGATGCTATAAACATAGATTAAAGTCCAATCCATAAAAATAATGATAATGAAAATATTATAAAGATTAAATAAAAATCAATTTGTGATCACAATGTAACAAATCATATTTATAAAGCCAAATTTACTCCTCAAATTATTATGATAAACTTATTACTTTAAAAAGTAATTACATCCACCTTATCTCATATTAAACATTTAAATTAATGTTAATTAAGGAAAAACTTACAATAATAATTATTTTACCATTTTTAAAACGTTTTTAGGTCATTTAAAAAAGAGAGAATAGAAAACATATTTACCCTTACATTAGTTGTGGTATTAGTTGGTGCATTTGTTGTATGTATTGTTTGTATAGTGGTGGCTTGATTACTGACTGGCTGTTGTTGTACAATCACCTCTTCTTCCTCCTCTTCTTCTTCGTGTGAGATCATTTGTGTAACTTTTTCTTCTTCGTCGGCAAATGTGGGCAAGAGATCTTCGCGTCCATGATACTTGTAACAATTAATAACGATTTTACGTAAAGCGTGAGTCCAGGATATCTATATGAATAAAATTAATTATTTTACATATATTCTTTAGCATAATATTATATATAGTTACCTTCTGTTTGTCATCTTCTGATCTGGCATCCATGCGTACATTTGCCCAAGGTAATTCTTTGGGCCACCATGGTGGTCTAGTGGCTTCACGACCCCAACCGGGTTTGCCTCTACCAGTTGAATACTTTAACATAAGCGGTATAAAAGCTCTCAACTGTGCCTGTGTCATTTTTTCCACAGGTGTTGGAATACCATCTATGATTAGGGGTGGCAGTTCAAACAATGAGGGATCCTCTTGTGGCGGTGGTGGTGCTTGTTGGGCTAAAGCGTTTTCCAATTCATCCATAACAATATTCTTAAGATTACGCACAACATCCTCTAATGGTTTGGCACCAAAAACTTTATAACTTGTATTCGGTTTACCGGGTGTTGCTACCAACACCACTGCCTGTTTGCCCACTCGACCGGTGAACTCATAGATTATGCCACGCAATTTACGCAGTAATCTATTTTGTTGTCTTTTACGCACCGATGGATTCGTTTCAAACGAATGTTGCCGTTTGCGTTTCTTTGACGAAGCTATAGCAGCAGCTGCAGCAACACCCACTGGTCCAGCAGCGGCCAATTGATTGGCTAAATCATCTTGCACAGCTATCTGTGTTAATTCACCTTCATCAAATATACTGCCATCGCTGCTAATTATATCATCGTCATCATCATCGGAAGCCATGCTGTCTTCAAGCATTTCTATTTTATAGGTCTGTTGTTGATGTTTAACATTTGTAATGCTTTCAACCGCAGCCTGAGTAGCATGAGTACCCGTCGATATGGTAGTCACATTCATTGTGGTTATGTGTGTGTGTTTTAAGTTAATTTGGTATAAACTTTGGATTAGATGCTTTCCTTTAGTAATGGGTTTGTGTTCCCTCTCTTCTAATGGGGAGAGAGCGAATTCACCCAAAAATTCTTTGGTTTCGTTACTTAATTTATAATTATTTTTTTAGTTATTGCACTTTTCCCCTTTATACGATTCTAATTTTTTATCTGGATTTTTATTAACAATTTTAGTGAAAAATAAAAATATTTTTTGGATAGAAAAGGAGACAGAGTGAGAGTAAGAAGAAAAACTGTAGATGAAGTCTGTCGTTTAATGTTAAATCTGCAAAAAAAAGGAAATTAAAAATATTATTTACTTTTCATAACATATTTATTTAATATTTAATAAAATATATAATTGTCCATTAATTTAAATTTTGTATAAAAAATCCTAAATCGTCAATATTTTAAATTTTTTTTTAAACTTTTAAAAAATCTTTATATAATTACATGTTTGTATGTATGTTTATTTGTATTAATACCAATCAGATTTAAATCGAATAACGTGCATACAAATTAATTGTAAATTATTACGTTAATTTGATATTTAAAATATTACAATGACACGTTTTTAACAAATAAAATTAAATTTAATATTATAAACTCTTAAAAGAGGTATAATCTTTATACCCTATACCACCGAAAGTGGTAGGGGTATTATGCATTTGGGCTGATGTTTGTAACATACAGAAAGAATGGTATTGCATCCACCTTTAAGTATTCCGATCGACTCAGAATCACTTTTTAAATCGATATAACGATGTCCGTCCTGCTTACTGTCCATGCAAATGTTATTCACACACTACAGGTCGCAATTTTTGAAATATCGCGATAAATTTGGTACATGTTATTACTTTAGCCTAAATCTATAGAAATTGGCCATGTTCGGTTCAATATTTCAGGTACCTTCCATACAAATGTTCTTCCCGGAATGGGGTTTTAAGGTCATAAAAGTCCTAAAAACAAAGCGATGCAAGCGAAATTTGACACAAGTAAATCTTACAATATTCTAAAACGAAGCGCCAAAATATACGGGGGTTTCATAGGTTCCATATAAACCCCTTTCCAAATATAAAAATCTCACATATACGTATTGATATTGCAATAATAATTGAAATTGTGATAAATATAAAAAATCGATGTGCAAAATTATATGAGGATCAGTTTAAAATTTCTTGTAGCCCCCATATAACAATCCCCTCCCCCAGAAAAAATCACTTTAAAACGCATAAACTTAACATGAATCTTAGTGTCATAATAATGTCGTTCATTAATTTTTTGCAACCACCATTTTTTACCGACGATATGGTGTAGGGTATTGAACAGTCGAGCTTGACCGGCAATACATTAGTACTTTTTTAATTGCAATTAAATTCCAATTTTCTAAAATAAATTATTATTTTTAAATGCTCATTGTAAGTGCGATCAAAATAGAAATAAATAGAAACAGGAGTGTAAAGTTGGTTTAGACTGATAACATAACCTTAAACCGATTATAGCTAAGTTCAATAGGATTTGTCGTTGGACCAAAATCTCAATCAAATTTCATCGAAATAAATTCTTAACGTTACGTGGAGCAACAACCAACATCCTCCTCCACTCAAATCACACATGGTTTGAATCAACCGAAACCATGCGAACGTACGATTCTTGTGGTATTTGACCTGACTAAAACCTTTGACATCAAAGGGTCATAGAAATCCAAATTTTATTTCCCTGCAGGTAATTTAAAACTTTCCACCTGAACTAAAGCGGTTAGCATAAATTTAAATGATGTTTAAATTTATGCTAACCGTCAATGGAATCAAAATTCCGACAATGAAGCACTCGAAGATCTTTGGAATTGCATTTGATAGCCTATTTATCTCTTCGGCTCATATCAGTGCAATCACACAAAAATTGCTAAGTAGAAATAACATCAAAAAAGCCCTAGCCGGCAGTAATTAGGTTATGGAAGAAATCTTATTGATTACTTATAAAACGATTGGCCGATCAGTAATAAATTAAGCAGATCCAGTGTTATCTCCTTCGAAAAGATCTTCAGTGTGTGCAAGATCCTTTGAACGATATTCACAGAGACGCCACAATTTCCATGTTTTTAAGTTAAAGTAAACTGTATAGATTTCGCTTGAGGAGACCAAGTTTCAATTAATTTTTAATTATTTATGTAAAATATTTTCATAAGCATTTTGTATTTTGTAACAGTAAATTTGCTAGCGGAATTTTATGGTCCAGAAAAAATTTTGTGATTTAAAAAAAATTGTATGCATATCGAGCATCTTAAGAGGTCACCTCTATCTTCTAAATTACGATTATCACGATTTTCTAAAATTCAAACTAAATTCAGTTATTCAAAAATTACAGAAATTAAAAAAAAAATCTCGTTTTGGACTACCGTTATTAAAAATTATTAAAATATTTAAACACTTAAAAAACGTTTAATTAAAATAAATACAAAACTCAAATTGTTCCACACTCATTGCAAAATATATTCTAATTCAAATTGAGAGAGAGAGAGAGAGTATAAGTATAATACACTCAGAAGACAGATTTCGTTTTTTTTTTTATTTTCTAAAATTATTTCAAAATAATTAACATTAAACGAACTTATTACAATAAATGCATTTAATTAAAAGTGTTTGTGTGCAAATGTTTAAGAACAAGACATCGTGTTGAAAACAAAAAAAAAAAAAGAAATATTCTTAAAAAATAAATATTTTTTTATTGTTGTAATTGTTGTATTTACTATTAGTGATAACAAAATGAGGTCATCTATGTCGGTGCACTTAATTTAAGTCACTTTTTGTAGAAAAACAAAAACACCACATTAATGATTTCAATCTTTTAATATAAAAAAAATATTTTTCTAAAAAACAGATGTGCGCTTGCGTAAAGTTTGTTTTAGTAAGTTTTTTTTTCACAAAATTAAAAAAAAAATCACTTATTATTATTTATTTTATATTTTTTAAAATAACTTATTTTTTATTAAAATAAAATAAAATATATTATTATTATTATTATTATTATTATTATTATTATTATTATTATTATTATTTTTATTACATTTGTTGTTATATGTATTTATTTTTAATAAATTTATAAAATTTATTGTTTTTGTTGTATTTTTTATTATAAATTTAAAACTTCAACGCAGCGTTTAACGGTCATGCGTTAAACATAAAAATCACTTCTACACTTTATCGAACCACCCCACCGACTGAGCAGGAGCATTGAGTTGTTTCATTAGTACGTGTGTGCACAGAGTATGAAAAGAATAAAAGAAAATACGTAAGAACGAAAAACAAAAACAAACATACAAACAAATAAACACAAAACGTAAATGGGGAAAAAATCAATAATCAACAGACTTATTAATGTTGTTTTCTTTTAGTCGTTCATTCATTCATTCATTTATTCGTTTTTACATGAGAAAAACTACCACCAAAGTTTTGTTATGCGATAAAAGAAAATAAGAAAAAGCTTTAACCAAAACCACCCCACTATCACCACCACCACCATCACTACTAGTAATACAACCTTACAGTTTCAAATTTATAAAGGGGTACATTTTTCCAAAGGAAAATTATATTAGTGCTTCAATTAGGCAAAGGGCCTTTTTCCAATTGTTAAAAAAAATAACATTTTCAAAAATTCTACAAAAAAATGATGTTTGTGACATGCAAAAATGGTGTAACACTTTCCCACAGAATCACTCTCTGAATCGATTTAACGATGTCCGTCCGTTCGTCTGTCTGTCTGTCCTGCTGACAGGTCCTTGAAAACGTTGTGAAACCTCTACTGGTCCAATTTAGATAAATATAAGCAAAATTGATCTAGCTCTCATAAAATTCTCCAACAAACTTCATTTTTAAACGTAAAAATTTCACATAAATGTTAGTGTCACTGCACACTTAAGAATAAATAGAAAAATTAAATTATACGAGATTCGTTCATTAACAGTTTTTAACAACTACAAGATTGTGGTGTAGCGTATTTTTTCCTATTTTTTTTTTTTTTTTTTTTTTTTGCTATTTTTCGATTTATATGGAACTGAGTTTAGATTCAGATTCATTATTCTAGTAACATAGTTAATATATGGTAATATTAGTATCGTTTGGATAGTCTAAAAGAGAACTATCCAATGCTATATAAAATTTTTTATATCAATAATTAGTAAAAACATCCACCACATTATAAAGTTTTCGATATAACGATATTTTTATTTGTATCAAAAATTCAAACTTAGCGTGATATGGCGCTGTAAAAATTAGGATTAGAAAGTTAATGGTTCAATTATCCTTAAATTTTGTTCTTGAGCCAGTTCTAGTTAGCCCAGCAGTCAAAGGTCTGTCGTTAAACTGTTTCTAACATGTCCGTTGATAGAAAACCTTTCTTTCAGCTAGAAAGAATAGTACAAAAGAAGTTTCTAAAGCCAAAAAATAGAAAGATTTCCCAACACATCCGGAAGAAAAGCAGGCCAATCAGCACAGTGCTATTTGGTTTTAAAAAAATTTTATTTAGCTGATGCTGGAGGAAATGTCTTAACATAAATGTATGTTAAGATTTTCTATATCTCTACCTATAATTATATATATGCTATCAAAATGATAGCATGACCAAATTTCTTCAAGATATCCTTTAAGTTGTGACCTATAAAGTGTTCACAGCCTACCAGGCAGACGGTTGGACGTACTTGGTTAAATCGACTTAGAAAGTAACTTTGAGTCTTTCGAGTACAACATCATTTTCTGTATACTACAAACATCATCGCCAAATATAATACCCTAACCAATTATAAACCACAATTACAATTATTTTTTGATTCCGGTTAAGCAAACCTGTTAACAAAAAATCTTATAGGCCTTTTATTTTACCGCTTTAAACCTTTCATTTCCTGCTGGATATAACATACACACGTATAAAAGTTTATAAGTGTTCTTTACCACCCTTAATTTTTGAAAAATACGAAAGCAAAAATAAAGGGAAAACACATTTTAAAGTCGGTGCAAACATAGGGTGGTTTTTTGTCTCTATTATTTATATATTTTGTTGTTTTTGTTTTTTTAGCTGACTTTGCACTTGCTATTATTCATTTATTTAACAAAATATTTTTCAACATACAATTAGAAAACGCATGCACTGCACCCTTAAACTATCAGTCAGTCAGTCAGTCATCTAGTCTTTCAGTCTGCCATGCAGGCAGGCAGTCAGTCAGTCAGTTTAATAGAATTTTTATATTTATTTTTATTTTTTTATATCAATTTTCTATTATTTTGACATGTTATATTCACTTACGCCTCGTTAAAAGTTGTTATTCGTGTTTTCTGTTTTATGAAAATTTTGTGTATCTATACGTTTGCGCTAAACAACACCCCAATCTCAAATGTATTTATATATATTTATCCATCCATACATACAATCATTCAACCGTCCATATATCCACACGTAAATTTTGGAAAATCTAGATAAAGAAAAATTATGAAAAATCACTAAAATACAATAAAACAGGAATAGAAATTTAAAACAGAAAACACCCTGAGAGTGGCACGAGCCATAATAAAGTTTGTATATACCAAACGATTTACAACAATTCCTAGATACACACATTTACATATCTATGTTTGTATTGCATTTTAAATAAAAAAGCTTGAAATTTAAATAATCAAGTTTATCGAAAAAAAAAGTTATCTGAAATATTTCAGAAAGAAGTCTGTAAACTAAAATCATTATTTAGTTCAAAACTATATCCTATAACTAAAGTTGATAAAACCCAAAGGGACCTAATAATATGACAGACGGTCAGTAGTATTTCCTTAGCAACATATGGTTTTAGGTCGATTAGTTTAAAGCTTTACAGGTTTGTTTGTTGGCAATATTTTTTTTTTCAAGATATGAATATCCAAAAACCGTCGTCATTTTATTTATTATCTAAATAAAAGAAAAAAATTGTATTTAGACCAAATCGAACACAGATTGTCTACTGTACAAATCAGAAATCTGGACATTATCGCTTTGGAATACATGCAGCGAGAAGAGAATTTCCTGCAAAGGATTTTTGCAGATGTCAAAATTCTTTTGACTTCATCTTGTAAAATCTCTGACAGATTTCGCTACAGCTGATTTGAGAAAATTCTGTGGCTTTTTTTGAAATTGTTCTTCAGTCCTTAATTATCTCTCTTACTCCGACTCAGCTACCACTACATATCTTTACTACTTTTCTTAAACTTGTTTTGCTCACTTTTGATTCTTCGCTTGTATTTATTTACACTTTCTCTTCTTACTATTTACTTTCGTTTCATGTAACTGAAAAGGACCTTCAGGGCCCAAGTGAGTCAAATAACATGTAAAATAGTTATAGTCGATCCAAACCGACTATACTATATTGTAGCTTACAATTTGCTTATAATTTGCTTGTCTGATTAATGGTTTAGTGATCAATTATTATAATACTAATATTAACGAGAATATTATGATTGAATATTTGTGGACTTTATGTTGCAGCTACACTGAACCAAAAAAAGTTAGTAGATATAACGAAAAAGGTTGTAAAAATGAAGAAAAGTATGTTAAATATCAACCAACGAAACCCTTATTCATCATAACGAAAATTTTCGTTAATTTTTTGTCAATATGACTATTGTAATTCGTTAATAAAAATATTTTAATTTAAATAAATATTATTCAATTTGAATAATACATTAATCAAACTGACAATAATAAATTCTTTATATTGAAGAATATTATTCAATTTATGTACCATACTAAAATTGTTGTTAAATTGTTGTAAAAATAATACATGAAATATTAAGGACTAAGGAGGAGTAAAACTATGGCAGCGAAAATTTTCAAATTTGGTCCCAATGATTTCCTCACGAATCCGTTTTACTGAACAAAATGTAAGACGTATAGGATAAGGGAAAAAGTAGCCCACATACAAAGCAAATATTAATTATCGAATATCTTTAGATCAATTACATTTTTTAATACACGTGGATTTGTGATTTGTGAAATTTCTTTCGAGATCTAGGACTGAGGAGAATTTTTGTGCAGCAAAGTGTATCGGGTAAAAGCTAGTTTTTGATAATAATTAAATAGTGCAGAAAACGTTATAGACAACTAAAAATTATGCCATGACAATAGGACGGTGCTGAGCCGATCGGCCTGTATTTGTGATGAAATTGTTGATCAGCTGATCTTCCATTTGCATTTTCATGATTTTATGCTAAATATTTCCTTAATTTCAACAATATTAATTAGAAAAAAAATATAGGAGGATTCCTGTATGTATATCAATATTCAGTTTAAAGTTTCTCTGTTATATTTCTTTTAATCAAAAAATTACTTGACGAAAAAAATAGTTCAACAAAAAACTTATTTATATTAACTTCAATTTAGTATATAAAATTGAATACAAACTTTTTCATTTTAAAGAAAAATTTTTTCATTAAAGTTCTAGGAAATTTTTTCGTTAATATTACCTACGACATTTGGTTCAGTGTATGGATAGTTATAGACCCTCCTTCGTTAAAATACAAGCATTAATTTCTACTCATATTTATTCTAATTGAGCCTATAAGAGGGATTTTTGCACTTGATATTCGAAAGTTAAGTACTTTTGAAGATTCCGTTTTTTTCAGTGTAAAAGCCACAATATAAATATCTTATGTATCTGTAAAGTTTTTGTAAATAAAAATTATAAAGAAAATCAAAAAATTTCTAGCTAAATTCAATTCCTTTAATTTTTTTGTTTTGTTTTGATTATTATTTCAGCTATTTTTAGTTAAACATTTTTTTATTCTCAATTTTTTGTTTTTGAAACAAAAATTTTTAGTTTCCTTCTATTTTCTTTTGTATATTTTATATACAGTTGCTGTTGTTTTTTTTAATTTCTTTTCTTATCTGCTCATGTGCACCTCTTTTAGCAGATCATCTTCATGACTTTTGTGTGGTTCTAAATTTTTATTTAGATGTTTGATTTTTTTCTTTAATTTTTTTTTTTTATTTTTCACTTTCAATATTAAATGCGACGGAGCATTGTTTTTTTATTTATTATTTCTTTGCTTTTTAACACAAACTCTCCCACTGCGCCTATTCCAAATTATAGATAAAAATTAAGTGAGTGTGTGAGCGAGCACACACACACACAAGTTATTTAATTTATTTCTCTTGTTCTATTTGTATTTTCAAAAATTGAGTAAGTAGATCGCATGCTTTTTCAAAAAATTTGAAATTATCATCATAATTTGAGAAAAAACTGATTATTTTCATATTCTTAAATGGGGGTTTCCATAAGTGATCGGTAATTTTTTTAATAAAAAATTCTAAAATCACATTATTGACTCTTTCCCCAAAATGTTATTCAAGTAATATTTTAATTGCATTAATGATCTCTAGCAAACGATCTATTTCTAAAGATTAGATTATAAATCTAGTATAAATGGTTCTGGTGCGGATTGAAATTGTTTTTCATAAAAACTTTTAATATGTCGTTTCAAAACCGCCAATAAATAGAAAGCATTTTCCAAAGAGCTCCCAACACATCCGGTAGGAAAGTTAAAGCTAATGCAGGTTTACATGCAAGACTTAAAAAGATCCTGACAGGAATATTGCTAAAAATTTAGAGACGAAATACAGAACACAGAAATTGAAGTCAAGTTAAATAAAATCAATATTCTTCCTGAATAAAGGTTGACGAAACGTATGTTCTAAAAGATTATTCGCAACTTCCAGGTGAAAAATTTATGTTGCTTAAGCACGTGGGAATGTTTAAGGCCCAACAGCATTCAAAATTTTCAAAAATGTTCTTGGTATGACAAGCAATATGCAGTTGCGGCAATAGAAACCAATCATTTGTTACAACGGGCTCTATAAAGACCGAAATTTACATAAAGGAATGTTAACAAAAAGGCTGCTTCCACTTATAAGACTTCATAATGTGTCCACTTATTTTTGGCCTGAATTGGCATTCTATCACAATAAACAAGCCCTTGAGTAGCACAAGAACGATAATATGGTATTTGTACTAAGGTATTTTGGACTAAATGAATTTTCCAAACTGCCCCGAGCTAAGGCCGGTGGAGAGAAATTGGGCTCTTTTTAAAAAATTGAAGAGCACAAAAAAGGGGTCCAAAAGCGTGATAGATTTAAAATTGGGATGAATTACCTGTTAGAGCAAAGTGACAGAAAGCAATATAACAACGTAATTGTATGGATTTCCTAAAAAGGTTCCAAATTTCATAACTTGTGATGAAAACTATACAAAGATTTTTTTGTAAGTTGTAACAATTCAATCAAATAAAGGATAATAAAAAATTTGAGTTCAGAATTTATTCCCGTGAAACCTGGAATTGTCAATTTTTTTGCCTAAATTCCCGGGAGCAAAATACCCCGGGAAAAAATAAACCCTAAAAACTTAAAATATAATTTATTTCATAAAAACAACATATGTGGAAACACCCATATGCTATTCAAAAAATACCTTAAATATCAAGAACTGCAATTGCCAACAAACACACAAACTAGAAATTTACTTAAAGAAAAAGAAAAATCGACTATTAAAATATGTAAAAATATATATAAAACAGAACAAAGAATTTTAATGTTCGAGTTCAAGTAATGAGAACTAAAAAAAAATTCAATAAATACAAAGACAAAAACAATAATAAATAAAAAATAAAAAGAAATCAATAAAATACACTTGTGCTGTAATCATCACTTTTCACTTTGCCTTAATTTTTTTATGTAAACAAAAAAGTAAAATTTAGAACAGACTGGGACGGTAAAAATAGTACGCAAACGCATACAAAAAAGAATTATTATCAGTCAGGGGGTGAACGACATACAGCGCTCAAAGTAAAATGAGTATGCGTATTCATAAATTATGTAGAATGTAGACTTTGAAATAAGAAATACCCCACTACAATTAACAAAATCTAATTAGAACTGTACCTGAATGAAACCATAGATTCGTTTTTGAAAAACAACCCCATACAAAGGGGGTGGTTTAGTGAAAAATAATATCGGAAAACAGATTTTTTAGGGGAAATAACATAAAAAAGTCTTATAAGAGAAATTATTGACTTTATTAAAAAGATAATTTAAGAAATGAGTTCTTGTTTGTAATACAGGTAAAACGTTTTGTAAATTATCAGTAATTTTATAATAAAATAAATATAAGAATATAAGAAATTTAATAAAGTTTTTCTTGGAATATATACATAAAGAGTGATATCGAAAACTTCTTAACATACATGTATGTTAATAATAACAAAACTACTACAGTTTTAATGTTGTATTTATACCCTACACCACCATAGGAGGTTATGCGTTTTTGTGCTTAAATTAACGTACAGAAAAAATATTGCCGCCACCAATTTTAAGAATACCATTTTACTCAGAATCACTTTCTGAGTCGATTTAACGATGTCCGTCCGTACGGTTCATGTAAACCTTGTGAACAAAATGCAGATCGCAATTTTTGAGAAACTTGCATGTGCCATTATTATTTGGCCAAAGGACGATTTGGTTTTCATGTCATAAAAGTGCTAAATATAAAGCGATTTAAACGAAATTTGGTACAAGTAAGTCTTATAATATATGAGTGCCGGTTCACTATTTCTCATAGGTACCATATAAACCCCATTCGAAAAATCTCTTTTAAGGGCATAAATCTTACATATACGTTGGTATTGCAGTCATAACAGACCAAATTAAGATAAATATAAGCACACATTGATGTGCAAAATTATACGAGGTTCGGGTCATAATTAATTGTAGCTCCCATATAACCCGCCAGAAGAAAAATATTTTAAAAACTCATAAATTTAACATGTAAGTGTTACAATAATGTACTGAACTCTTAAGAATAAATCTTAAAATCAAATTATATAGTATTTAATTACATAATTTTTCGTAACTACAATTTTTCCGCAACAATAGGGTATTTGATAGTCGGGCTTGACCGACTATATATTCTTAATTGTTTTTTATTGTTTTCATTATTAAAAATAACAAAAAATATTTTTATATTTTAAATCACTAGTGCTGAAATTTTAAACCTGCTTTCTGGCACCCTCCATTAACGTTTTTATAGTTCTTGCTTCCATTTTGCTCAAACAGGTAGTACAACTTTCCTTACCTGTCAGATAGTTTTTTGTGTTCGTAAATTATATTTTATCAAGATCCCAATATCTCTCCACTGGCCTTAGCTACGGGCGTTTTGGAAGATTTATATTACATCTCTTGGTACACATATCACATTATAGTTCTTGTACCATTTAAGGGTTTGTTTACCATAGTGGCAGGATGTCAAGTCAGGCCAAAAATAAGTGGACACATTATGAAGCTTTACAGTGGAAACAGTTTTTTAAGATTTCTTTATATAAATTCCCGTATTAAAGAGCCTGCTTTTGGGTCATACATTTTTCTTCAAAATTGCCTCGAGCATCAGCAATAAAAAATGTGTGACCAAGAAGTTGCGCAAAATTCTACCAACATTCGTTTGGTCAACCATTTTTAGAGAACTTTACTACAATTTCTGCGGTCTGCTTTTGTCCTCTAAATTTTAGCTGTGTTTCATGTTATTAAACCTGCATTAGCTTTTAATGTTTGTATCAAATAGTCCAAGCACTGAGCTAACCTACCGGATGTATTGGGAGATTTTTTGAAAAATGATTTCAATTTTTTGCCTTTAAAAATATTATGCGGATCATCTTTTTACATTTTGACGACAGACCTTTTAATGCTGGGCTAATTTTTCGTAGGACAAAGTTGGTTTTTGTTTAAATTATTAAAATTTTTAGTACGCATTTTTTTCTGGATTCTCATTTTAATCAGATTCAATTCAAAAATTAAACGTAGTAATCTCATTCCTTATATATATTTAATAAAATATATTATTTTTTTACAAAATGTTTAAATTGTGAACATTAATATTTGAAGTAGAAACTTTTTGTTGACTTTATGTACTCAGGTATCACCAACTAGCGACTAAACGGAAAAGCTTTTAAGCAGAAAATCCTGGTTTTCTTTGCCAAATCAGTTAAACATTAATGAATTAATAGTTTTATGAAATATTAAGAGTGTAAAGCTACTGGGTAAATAATGGATACCATTATCGGTTGGCGACACTTCTAACAGACTTGAAAGTTTTCACATAGATTAAAAGTCAATAAAATTACGAAAATAAAATCACATTGTAATATGATTCTATTAAATTTCATGTTTCGAACGAATTTGTATATCTTGACCACTTAGTTTCACATGCTTTTGGATTTCACATTGTATTTTGAGAGCCCAAGCATGGTTCATTCCTCAATAGCTTCTATCGCAGTGTTCATGAAGAGAAAGTTTTCCCCGTAGGAACATAGGATTACCTTCTGTCTTTGTAATTCAATTACCTAACTTTCTTTATATTTCAAAAAAATAATTGATTTGGATAACACAATGTAACATGGACCCAAGAGAAATGTCTGAGATTTTTGCAATATACCAAAATTGATATTATTGGACTTTAATGCAGAAAATTTTCCATCAAATCAGAAAACATTTTTCGTTCACCTGATACTTTAAAAGCTTTTCTCAACATTCATTTCTTTTGTTGATAAATTCTTATTTTATTATGTAAAAACATTTGATAGAACTTGTAAACTGATGTATCAGATTTCAGTTCTTATTAATCTGTTGAACATTTATTTTATCTATACTACATTAAGTTTCAACTGGCATTCTATGTAAACATTGTAAAGAATCTAAGAGATCGGACTATAATTTCCAACAGCCCTCACAAATCACTCATATATCTATCATGATTGTCTTTATTTTATACAAAAACACAAAAGATAAAATTAAATTCTAGAAGGGTCGGTTCATATTTTTTCATGACACCCATGGTGTGGAGTATTTTACAGGTCTGTCATAATCTAATATTACACTCTTCCTTCTTTTTTTATTATTTTCCAATAAAAACTTAAAACTAATAAATAATCAATTTTAACTAATTAAATTTTACAAATATCAAGATTTGTAACAGTAAGAACACTGGTACTGATCATACATTAATACAAAATGTTTGTGTAAACAAAATAACTCAACAACAAAATTAATTAAAAAAGAAATTACAACAACGTAATAGAAAAACATGTGATGAGCATAAAGCAAAAAATATATAGAACATTTTTTAGGGACCGAGGGGAAAGACTTGCTCGTTGTCTGTGTAGTACTCTTTTATTAATGATAGAATATTTAGCGATATGACTCTTGTAGGTCTTGCTAACACTATTTTTGTTCCTTTAGCAGAGTATTTATTTTGTAAAAATAAATTGAAAGTGTAATATTAAAGGCCTGCATTGAGCATGCATAGAATTGGGACATACGCAAAGACTTTGTTTATGGAAACATTATAGAGTGCCGGGAAAATATCGCGCATCAATTGACAAGTACAAATAATATATACGAATAAAATTAAAACAACATGTATATTCCACCTTTAGAGTATTTTTGAGACGATTAGAATAACAGAACAAAAACAGCAAACAAACACAAACCATACAACTGACTAAACACTAAAAGCAATAACTTCACATTTTTATGAAAGAAAAAAATGAGAACTAAAGGCTTTTTATTAAATTTTAGCAACTATTAGTTATAAAAAGCCAACCAAAAGTTTTCAACTATAAATATTTGTAACGGAAAGTTTGAAGTGTTTAAAATATAAGAAGTTTTCAAAGAAAAACTATTTACAACAGGGAAAAAGTGTTACTTGTTAATGTAATAAAATATTTGTAGAAAAAAATATATGAAAATCAATTAAATAATACAAATATCCAACAATATAGTTACAGAACAAGAACAATTTTCATATTGTGACTGAATAATGTGGTCAATAAAGCGTTTTTTCTTTCAATGAATATATAAATTAAAAAATTTATGAAGAAATTATTTAAAAATGTTTGACTGAACAAACTTGCAAAAATCTGTCACATCATACGTTTCGTCATCCATTATGCGGAAAGATTTTTTTAAGAAAACTTTTTAAACTTTATGTGTTTTAAATCTGCATTAACTTTAACCTTTGGTATTAAATAGTTCTAGCACTAACCGGGCTACTTTCTTAACGAAAATGTTGCTTTATATTTTTTGGCTTTAGAAACATCATGCGGTCCATTCCTTTTACCTGAACCAGGTTTTCTATCAACGGAGAAGTTCTCCCGGTACTGTTAAATAACATTAGAAATTTTAGTACGCACTATTTTCTAATCACTCACTTTAATCAAATTAACAATACATGATTAATATCAAGTATTACTTGGGTTAAAAAGTTTTAATAAAAAACGAGTGTTAAGAATTCTTCTATCTCAGTCCTTATTTAACATTTAATTGCAGAAAAACTTTTTCGATATTTAAGCTCATTCAATACATCATTTTAATAAAAATTTAATGTTTCAATTATTATTCGGAAAATTTTTAGGTCTGTTCGCATAGAGAGTTTTTGAGGCATCCTTCGGCTGTTCCCCTCTTAGTTTATAATAATTCAAATAATTTGATATTGAGATTCGGTATTTATTATTCTTAAAAAGCCAATAGTTTTCACTTTAAAGCTGTTCTGGAACCAGTATGGGTCATAGCTAAATTCTTAATATTGCTGCTATTTAAATGCATTATTAATTATCTTTGCAATTTGATGGATTAAAGATACAAAGTGAATATCGAATAAATGCTATATATTTTGATAGGATTGAAAGAATAATTATATCGAAAAGTTGACAATTCTGTAAAAATGTCAGTATACAATTTTAAAGAAATATTTCTTGTCTCTAAACGGGTTGCTATTGTACGCAATACAAACCAAGCAAAATTTATCTCCAAAACTATTAGAGAGTGGACTATAAATCTGTATTTTAAGATATTTTTTATTTTTTCATTAAAGTCATAAAAAGGGGGAAGCACCAAATTATGTTTGGTAAATCTAGCTTTTATCTCTTAACGGGTTAATAATATATTATTCACTTAAGATATCAAACCTCCATATCAACTATGAAACGACAAAAATGGATCTGCATGTCAAGACTTCATGTCTCTATACCATAAAAACAATTTGAGAGCAAAACATTATTTCAACTTTTTCATTTTATGTATAAAAGACTTTCATAATATTCATTAAATATAAATTAATAAAACTTAGGAAAATCCAAATCCGAAAACCTCCAGAATATAAAACATTATTTTAACTGTGAGTTTTCTCTTTTATATACAGTCACGGGCATAAGTATAGTCACAAAATAAAAATTATTAAAAATTGCGGACATATAACTTTATAAAATGTAACGTCAAAATAGTAACTGAATTATCTAAAAAAACAATTACTAAAAACGTTAAAAAATATATGTGTTTTGTAGACCAAAACTATAGGCAAATCTATTGGCACGAGGATGAACAATTTTTATAAACTTTAACATTTTGTTGGTAATCCGTTTTGTTTTATAACTTCTTTCAGTCACTTTAGCGAGGAATAATCTAACTTTGTTGTTATATCTACACAAATTTTATTCCAATCTCCTAGTAATGCTGCATGACATCTTATTTGTTCGTAACTTTCGATCCAATTCTTCTCACATCTTGATCTGTATGATTCGGATCATCATCGAGCTGAAATGTGAATGAGTGTGTATAATTAAACTAATCTGTATTTTTTTCTTAACATTTTGCCTTTAAATACTAAGATCATAATTTTTATCAATTATTCCTTTAATAAAGTTAAGATCTCCAAGCTTCGTAGCGGACATGCAGCGCCAGACTATTACTCCTCCGCCACCATATTTTGCTGTTAGAATACGATTTTATGATATGCAGTGTTATGCTCTTCCATACTCCAAACTCTAGAACGTCAATCTGGTCGAAAAATATTAAATTTACACTCTTCTGAGAAGAGCACTTTATTTCAGATGCTTCATGTTTTATTTCCGAATTGATTTGCATAACATACAGATGTCAATGGTTTTGAATTGTAACCAGCAATCTGTAGTAATACCTACCAAGATCTTCCTTTATCATCTGTATCATGCAATAGGGATGTTATGTATGGATCAACTTTTACCTTTCGTACTATTTTGGCACGATGTCTTTCAGTTAATTATATGAACGTCTGCTACACTCTGCGACTTTAGTTTCACCTTTAAAACAATTTATGATCGCACTTTTTCCAACCTCTGCAATAGATTTACCATGGGAATTGTGCCTATAGTTTTGACCCAATCAAACTAAGAACTAAGAACGAAAAATTCTTAACATACATTTTTCATTAAAATGTTTAACTCAAGTGTTTTTTGTTATTTTTTATCAGTTACCTTTCTAAAACATGTCAGTTATTATATTAAAAGTGACCAGAAAAAAGTGCATACTGAAGTAATTCAATATTTTCTACAAAAGCCAACTTGATCTTTAAAAAGTTGGCCTAGCATTTAAAGGTCTGCCGTGAATGTACCGGGATAACTTGTCCGTTGATATAAAGCTTAGTTCAGATACAAGGATGTTTCTAAAGCCAAAGAAGTAAAAGCATTTTTAGCTCAGTTGATTAGCTCAGTGCACAGCCTATTTGGTACGAAAAGTTTAAGCTAATGCAACTTATACAACATACAAGCCTCAAAATATTCCTGGTAGGAACGGAAATCAGAATTTAGATGCCAAAAACAGAGCAAAGAAATTTAGTTCAAGTTTTTAGTGAAATATTCTTGTATAATGGCCTGATTTGATATCCTGTCACTATGGTTAACAAGCCCTTAAGTGAGCAAGAACAATAATGTGGTATTTGCGCAAAGAGAGGTAAATCTTCAAAACAAAGGCCAGTGGAGGGATAAAGGGCTCTCGTTAAAAAATAATTGAATTACCGAATCGTTATGTCCAAGGGTGTGGTAAATTTTATACGGAGTTGCACTACCTCTTCAAGCAAAGTGACAGATAGTACTAGAAAACAATTAATAGAAGAGTTAACGAAAAAGTTTCAAAATTTCATCACCAATTTTAAAAACTATAAATATTTTTTGGTAAATTGTAATGATTATTTCAGTTTATTAAGAAATATTAAAACTTTAAGTTTAAGTTTAAGTTTTCATGAATTCCAAAAAATATGTTTCTCTCAAAAAATTAAAAATTAATTTTATGAGTTAAGGATTTTAAGAATTTTTCGATCTCACTCCTTAATATTATTTTTTGTCCATTAATACATAAATTATAAAATTTAAATTTTGCAAAATCTTACAATTTACATTTTATGCCAATTTTCAATTGTTTAAATAATTATGTCAGTGACTGTAAATATTTAAACGTTTTTTCTTCATTGAAGCGTTTATTTCAATTTACACTTTGGCATTACAGTTTAATGGAATGACAATGTAAACGAAGAAGATGGAAAACAAAAAAAAAAAAGAAAACAATTTCAGAATAACAAGCAAAGGGTGCTCCTAATCACCACCCTCTTTTGCAGTAAAAATTTTGTTATTTTCATATTGGACACATACAAACACGTACATAAATGAACACACAAACACTTGCAAGTGCAGTACTCAGGGAAAGAAAAATAACAACAATAATCATTGTAGGATTGTGTGGATACATACAGAACATTTCGATTTTTCACCAAAAATAAAAGGAAATCCATACAAGGACACACACACATACATACACGCTCACAACTAAAAACATACATATATAGATGTACACATAATTTGATTTGGAATATTATAAAAAAAAAACGTAACCAACATTTGGGACCACTCAGAAAATATTGTATATAGAACTACGATTGCCCCCCAGATAAAAAATCTATTTTACTAAGACCGCGCATCATTGCATTTTCATCATAAATGAGTTTTCTTTCTTATGCACCCGTATGTGACAGAAGAATATATTTTCTGTCTGATTTATTATTTACTCTTCTGGGCTGATTGGTATGTCTGCCCACACAATTTCTATGAATTTCTTTCATGGAGCAAGCAGGCCCAGTTGGGCTACCGTCTGTCACGTCTGCGTACGCTACGCACCTGCGTGTAAATTTTGTTGACAATTTCTTTTCTTTTCAGATTTTCCACTAAAAACTCCACAATTTTCACGTTCTGTCACTAATTCACATTTCACTCTTTTAAATTTAACACAATTTTCAATAAATTTTTCACAATTTTATTACTAAATAAACTCGACATTTTTCACGCAAAATACAAAAAAATATTTCTTTCGTTCTACTGCGAACAACACGAAAATGGAAGACAAACGATTGGGGTTGTTGTTAAGTATTTTATTTTTTATTTAATGTATATTTGAAACAGAAGAAAAAAGCAGAATTGGAAATAGAATGTGAAAAAAAAAATAGAAATTGCGGGGGGTGTGATGGGTGGTGAAGAATGAAAGTGTAATGTGAGAATAAAAGAAAAACAACTTATGTATGCACTACAACGATAACTACACACATCTCAAAAAGTTCTAAAAACAACAACGCCATCTACACGTTTTATTTTAAATAACAGTACAAGTACAAGTGTATATAAATTGACACATAGATGGTGCTGTAAATTATTGTTATTATGATAATACAAATAGAGATGGGTTTACCTCGATGTCGATTCTAGCTTACAAAATATAGAAGAAAATCTCTGCAATCACTTAATATTTTGAAAGATTCTTTACATACATATACATACATACATACATACATCATAGCCTATAAAAAATTCCGATAGGACTAGAAGGAGAAATACCCCCTATAAAAGCAAATATTGATTATCGAAGATTTTAAGAACAACAACAGCAAGAGTTCCTAAATTTGGTCCTAACAAAGCAAATTCAAATTATTTATAATCTATTTAAATCGTATGATAATAAACACTTATGTTTGTTAGGGCCAGCAATGCCCTTTAGGAGACCTATAATTTGGACATATTTAAAAAATAAAGAAAAGGTTTCCGCAAAGGAAAAATAATGTATTTAAATTGAACCATGGTATCTAGACAAAAAATTTAAATACACCTATTTATGTCATTATACAGTGTCAGGAAAATTTAATGAAATTTGTTTCAAATGATTACTTTGATATAAGAACTAATCACTATTTTGAATATTATGGAACCATTACTTCAACTTCCATCAATTACTCGGTATATGTTTTCTATAAATTTATTATAATCAAACAAAAACCGGTTAACCGTTTTTTTTTTTTGCATAAAATCATATTCAAGAGCTTTTTTTTTAAAGCACGGTTTTCTGAAAATGTCGGTTTTTTTAATACACTACAAGTTGAATTTTATTAAAAATATTCAATTCAAAACATATTAACAATATATTCGTTTGTTTAACATTAAACATAATAACTGTCATATTTTACAAAGGTGATTTAACCAAAAAAAAATAATCAATCGGTTCAAAATTTTAAATGAAAACTTGTGTAACGAATTTTTCGATCACACTTCTAGCATGGACAGGCAGACGTCGTTAAATGGACTCAGAAAGTGAATATGAGCCGATCAGTATGATAAAAAGTATGATACACATCTGTATGTTACATGCATTAGCACAAAAGAATAACAACCCAATCCCCCTCACCCCCCTTGGTGGTATAAGATCAGAACTCAGGCTAAAAATTTGCCAAGATACATATTTATAAATTATATATGTTTATAATTTATATGTCTAACAATAAGTATTTAATAAATTGCACAAAATTTAATATTTAAATAACAAACATAAATGTAGCAAAATATATTTGTATATATGTATATATAATTACGTAATTTATAATAATGATTATAATAATAAAAATAAAATTGGAATCAAGTCTCATCAATTAATATCAATTAATTATTAAACGGCTGCTAAAGGATTATTTTCCAATGTTTAACCAATTTCCTAAACTGAACGACCCATTTATTTGAAATCCAATCACCAATATTCATCTAAATATTAAAAAAAAAAAACAAATAGATTTAATTATTGATACTAAATTTATGAACTTTCTTATTAAACTTACCCTTGAGATTTGCAACTCTCCAATTTCTGTGCAACAAAATTTTTTAACATATGGGTTAGGTTTGCCAATTTGTTGTTTTACTTCACTACCTGTGTTCAAAAAGGTCATTTCCATGATAATAATTGTATTAAAATATATGTATAGATTTATTGAATCAAAAATTAAATGAGTTAAATAATAACTTTACTTATTGACTAAATGAATGAATTTCCAACTCTGAATTCACTTCAGAAACTTGAAATTTATGCCATGAGTTCTACTCCATCAAATAAATCTTCCATAAAAGGAGGATTTTGAGCACATATTTACATTTTTTGACTTTGATTGAAATTGGTGATGATTTTGAGAAAATGATATAAATGTTAAACTCATGTGAGTACGTTTGTATAGTCATACAAAAGTTGGAAACATACAAACATCCCCTTTTTAGCCTAATAAAAAAAACATATTTCACTCCTACACTTAAAAACAATTTGTGCGAATTATTCATATTTAGAATTTAACTCTGGTTCAAAGAGCAATAAAAAAAGACAAAACTTTTTTAAAAATTAAAATTAAACTCTTTGAATAATCCGATAGTTTGAAAACTAAAAATGAGTCAGAAACGTACCTTGATTTTTGTACCGATTTACTTTTTAAAGATAACCTGTGATAACATTTGCTAATTGAGATTTATATTGATTATCGAATATCTAAAGAAATATAAAAGCAGGAATTTTAAAATTTGGTTCTAATCACTTCTTCAAGGAACTGTTACTGTTTGAAAACGATTAATTCAGAGCCGTTTTTACACTACAAATTTTAAAAGAACAGCTGTTTGTTTTTTACACCCTCACCACCATATATTACTTTATCATTTCGTGTGTAACGCTTGGAAGGAATCTTGTCAGACTTCAAAATATATTTTTGCATCAAATCAAAATCTGATTCGGTTTAGCTATCTCTGTCTGTTGTTGGCGTCTTTGAGTGTATGTGCAAGTGTGTATGTAAAAAAAATAGCGTACTAACATCACAGGCATTTATAATGGAGGGTATTGAAGATTCGGCATAGCCGAATATAGTATTCTTTCTTGTTGAAGTTCATTCGTAAAAATTGTAGTTAACGTACAAATAATAAATTTTTAACTGGCAAATTGTTTCAAAAAAGTATAGACCATAAGCATTTAAACTAAAACACTCAAGTTTATCTCTCCATTAACAATGGGTGATGTCAATATGGTCTGGCATTGCAAGATTGGACTCTATTTCCTCACAAGCTTGCAAATAAACTTTACGGGTTATACATCCACACAAGTTCTCCATTGGGTTTAAGTCTGGACTGTAAGCTGGTCATTCCAGCAGGGGTGCTTTGCTGGAATAAGCAATCTGCATCCATGAAATTCGTTCTAAATTGTATTATTTTTTGTTGGAAAACACCACCTTTCAAATTACTGTTTGATATCTGAACATCGTTTGAGAACCACTAAATCAGTGGTGGGTTTTATGCAACGGTAAACTTAAAGATGGGGGTATGTCCACCAGAATTTATTTCTGAGTCAATTTAACGATGTCCGTCAGTCTGCCTGTTTATCCGTCCAGCTGTTCATGTAAACGTTGCGAATACTCTGCAGGTCGCAATTTTTGAGATATCAAACTCTATTGAAATTGGCTACGTTCGTGAACGGTCTAAATATTAAGAAGTTTTAAGGAAAATTGATAGAAATAAATCTTATAATATTCTAAACCGTTGTGCCAAATTATGCGTTGGTATTGAAATAATAATTACCGGAATTATGATAAACAAAAATCAATGTGCAATATCATGTTAGGGTCGGTCAAAAATTACTTGTAGCTCCCATTTGACCTCCACAAATATTAATTTTAAAACGCATAAATATCACATAAATATTAGTTTCACAATAATGTACTGCACAATTAAGAAAAAATCAGAAAATAACTACTTTTTACAACCAGAATTGTGGTGTAGAGTATAAGATAGTCGGGCTTAACTGGCTATAATTATATGTTTTCATAACTTCGTACGGTGTGAGCACCGTGTTTGGAAGTCACCGGAAGATTTACTTTGTTCTTTATTTGCGTAGAATTCAATTAGTTACGAAATACTTTTTGTTTTAAAAGATCAATAAGTCTTTTTTGCTACTTTTGTATTTCCCTTAGTAAGTTTCCATACACCTTAATTCTGTCCTTTCTTACAGAAAAAACGTACCACACCTACGGAACGTTTAATTTTACATCAGCGGTCATAAAAAATGTAACTTGTATTTTTTCTTGATCCGACAGAAAAGTTCATTCGGGAGTGTTTAAACGGAAATTATGAAATCGATTTAATTTAATTTATAAGTAATAGAAATGCATAAAAGTTGATTCTTGGTATTTTTATGGATTTATAGAAATATTCCACATAAGTGCCAAAAACATTCGATCGTATAAACAAGGCAAACAGAAAGTCCATGGCGGAAATTTTTACACGGTGACCGTATAACTACAACAAATATAACATTACAAAAACAACAGTCAATTTTATTTTTGGGGTTTGTGTTATAACCGAAAGTTAATGAACCACCCTCGTATAGAGGTATGTTTAGTTTATACTTAAGAGAGAATGTTAGTTTTATACTAACATTCATGTGGGATTAGTGTATTCTAAAAAAATTTTTTATGTGGACGTAAAATGGAAGATATAACTAATTTTGGACCGGCCCTCGTAAAAATTCATACATCTTTGCTTATGTTTATATTACTTTGCCCAATTTGTGAGATTTAAGTCCTCCAAAGTGAAGGACTTTAAAGGAGTTGTATGAAAGCTATGAGAAATAATGGACTGATCCTTGTATTATTTGGCACATGGTCTTAGAATATTATAAATATTATAATATTATATTATCGGCCTTGGGGCAAAATAATAACGCATACCAAATTACCTATGGTGATGTAGGGTATAAAAAATAACAAATTTTAACAGAAACATAATAAGTGAGAGAGAGAGCACAAATAATCAGCTGAGCTTTTACGGTCACCGAGAGAGAGTTTTTCCAACATGACTAAGAAAAACAACAAAGACAAAACAAAAATAGAGAAAGTAATTAAATGCGTCTATAGGAATATGGATCATTGTAATTTGTGGTGATTAAGACAAGAAAAACAACAAAGATAAAACAAAAGTAGAGATAGTAATTAAATGCGTCTATAGGAATTTGGATCATTGTAGTTTGTGGTAAATAAAAATTAATTTTCAATTAACCAGAATATCATCTATTCGAACGACACAGATTGAGGTAAAATGGGACGAAAATGATGCTTCAATGATTCAGGGCAGAGTGGTAACAATTTTTAAGGACTTGGATTAATTTGTCCGTCCGTCAATATTATAATGTTTATGACTGTTATTAAATATTAAATAAACAAGTATATTATATAAATTCAGACGTTTTTCGGGCTGAGTGTTAATGTCCGTCCGTCTATCTGTTCTTTTATATTGATTCGTGAACTGGATAACTGGATTGGAACGCATTAAAATTCTATTATATTTATTATTGTTGACTTTTGTGAACCAGTTTTTTTGAGAAAATTTCCCACATCACTACAAGTGGTTGAAGTATTATACGTTTATGTTGATGTTTGTAACATATTTTTGGTTGCTCCCTTAAAATGTTTTCACGAAATTAGAGTTTAACTAATTATAAAATCTGCGGTTCACAAATGACCGAAGCTCTAAAAAATCACATTGTATTGTATAAAACTCGAAATTTCTAATTTTTAAGGTTTATAAAAACAGCAGATTTTTCAATAGGTCAATTCATAATCTCCAGTAGCTCTTATGTAACCATTTCCGAATGAGTAGAATGAAAATATTTTAAACAAGCACAAATCATAAAGTCAAATTATAAGAGAATTGATCGAGCATTTTTCATGGCTGCGTGTTCACATGATGTTACTAAAGCCGACAAAATAGAAAGCATGCTCGGACTATTTGGTACAAACATTTAGAGCTAATCCAGGTCTAAAAACATACAAGACTGAAAAAGTTCAATATCATGAATCACAACTAATACACCGATTTTCACATAAATTATTTAATTCAATATTTAAGAATAACCGATTAAAGGCAAACCTTTTCAGAAATTAAAAAAATATATATATTATTATTATTATTATTATTATTATTATTATTATTATTTTTTTTTTTTTTTTGAACTGTTGTTAATAAATTACAAGGAAGCCCTTCACAAGGCAGCTAACAATTTCAATACAGCTAGGTTGCCAAATGATGGACTGACTTGGAATTTGTTTTTCAAATTTCTATATCCATTAAATTAAATACACTTCTTTTATGATTTATCCATTTAATTATAATTTATTTCACTATTTTTTTCGTAAAATTAATTGTCAACTGTTGCAGATTTAAAACACGAATGATTATTTAAACGATCGTTGCAAGATCTTAAATACTAAATAATTCTTTTCGTTTGGAGAAAAAAACATTACAAACGTTTGAGTTTGAGATATAATTCTTGCGTTAAAGTATTCGTATTAATATATAAATTTTTGTTATTGTATTTTTCATATATTTTGATAAGCTATTAAAAGATTTTGCGGCTGTCTAAAGACCCGCAGTTTTAAACAAAAAAAAAAACAGTAAAAAATAATTTGTAGCGATGCGATTTCTCACTCAAGACACACATATTACCAATATACTGAATTCATTTTTATCGCAAAACCACGCCTACACGTCATACAGAAAAAATGTTTATCTTTAACATAAGAGGGTACCACCAAATCTTTTCCCCAGAACATGGTTTTATCTGTACTTTTTTTGAATTAAAAAAATTCTTAAACATTATCGCACAATTTTGTTATTTTTTTATTTAAAATTATTATTAATAATTTTCATGTTGCATTATAGTGGCTGGAAATAATGACGTTACTTATCAACAAATGTACAGTTATGAAAATTCAATGAAAATTTTATTTTTTTTTTTAGTTCTAAAACTTCAAATTTATTTGTCGGAGGTCACGATTTAAAAATATATATATAAAAATCACTTGTCAATTCTAGAAGAAAAAATAAATAGAAACAAATTGATGGAATTTTTACAAAAATGGAAAAACCATAGAAAACATATTTTTAGGGCAGCATGCATCTGAAATCGTTTCATTTCTGAAATTGTTTACCATGGATTTGAATAATGAGAGAGAAAAATTCTTAGCATACACACAGAAAAAAACCAGGACTCTAAAATTAACTTTGAACATAGTTGACTTGAGATTGAATATTTTCCTTATTTAGCATAAATTTAACGTTTTTACGTTTGTGGTGAAATAATATTATACATATTATAATTTTTCGATATTGATATATTAAAATTATACAATGATAAATTACTTTTAAATATTTAAATTTCAAGAATATTCTCAAGAAACTGCATTTACACTGAAACAATGTTAAATTAACATTTTTTTCTATGAAACAAAATCATAACTGAATAAAGTCAAATTATTTCAATTTTAATTAATTTAACACGAACATTTTGCCCATCTCCGTTTTTGTGCTCTTAAATTCTCTTTTAACAAGTTTAGGACAAATATTATATTATAACAGAATGTCAAGTCTTACCAAAAATAAGTGGACTCATTATGAAGTCTTATAAATGGAAGCAGCCTTTTTTGTAAAACAATCTCTGATGTACATTTCGGTATTTATAGAGCCTGTTTGTAACAAATGTTTGGTTTCTTATGCCATAACTTCGTATTGCTTGCAAACATCGAACTCTTGTGGGAATTTTTGACTGTTTTTGGCTCCTAAACTTTTCTTCAACATTCCTTGGAGCATCAGCAACATAAAATTTTTCACCCGGAAGTTATTAAAAAGCAAGCAGAACATATGTTTCGTCTTCCATTATGCAGCAAGAATATTTACAAAAAAATTGACTTCAATTTCTGTGCTAAGTTTTTGGACTCAACATTTTTAGCAGTGTTCCTGTCAGGAACTTTTTCAGCCTTGAATGTTAAGCTTTTATTTTTTGTTTCTGCTTTCCTACCGGATGTGTTGATAGATCTTTCAAAATGCTTTTTTCCTTTTTTTGGCTTTAGAAATATCAATTAGACCAGGTTTTCTATCAATGGACAAGTTTTCTCGGTACTGTTTAATAAAATTGGAAACATTATTTAAATATTTTCATCAAATTTCATGTTTTACAAAGACAACAAAGACTGTTGGTACGAAAAATTTAAGCTAAATTAGGTTAAAAGACATATAAGGCTGAAACTTTTTGAACCTTGTATGTTTTTAGACCTGCACTAGATTTAACTTTTACAATTAGTTCGAGCATTGAGCTAACTGGGCTGCATTCCTAACGGATGTGTTGGGAGGTCCTTTTGAAACATCATGTGGACCATTAAATCTATCTGAACCAGGTTTTCTATCAACGGATAATTTGTAGCGGTACTGTTTAATAAAATTGGAAATAGTTTGACGTCACACCTTCGAATGCTTGGCCATCTTTTTATAGGACCAAGGCTTTGTTAAAAATAGTTAATAATTTTATTATGCACTTTTTTCTGGTAACTTTTTTAATCAGATAACAATTCATTTATTTGACATGCGATATAATAACTTACACGTTTTACAAAGATAACTGGAAAACAACAACTAAATAATACTTTGATTAAAAGTTTTAATGAAAAACGAGTGTTAAGAACTTTTCGATCTCACTCTTAATGGTAATATTAATTTATAGTTTTTATGACGAATTTTATATTTTAACAATTTTTAATAAATGTTAAATTTTTTATTTTACTATTTACTTTTCCTTTAAGTCCTTTTAGCCAGGACAAAAATTATTTTGTATAATTTTTTTTATTTATTGTAAATAAAATATTTAATTTGTTTATGTTTATTCCATGTTACATGTTTGTTTTTATTTTGTTAATTTTGTTTTTATGTAATCTTCTATCATAACGGTAATACAAAGGAAATACAAAAATAAACAGACAAAAAACATGCTCTTGCTTAACAGGATAATGATGAAAATGTGTACTAATTTAACGATGTTGTTATTGTTGATAATAATGTTGAAAATGATTATGATGATGATGATAATGATGTTGGTAATGATAATGATGAATATTAAATATTAAGGTAAAATATAAACAAAAACATACAATACATTCCTTAGTGGGTCACGTGCAAATGTATTTAGGCAATGTGAAAACACACACACATTCACACATCCACTCACACATAGTTAAATGTTACGGTTTTAAGTATATACATATGCAAGCATGTACGACACCTTATTTCAAAAACATAAACACGAGTGTATTTAGGTTTTATTTAAATTGTATGTATTAGTGCGTATATAATATAAAAAAGGGCACATTCTCTTCTAAAAACACACACACATGCACACGAACACAATCACTCACAAGAAAATCCTTATACAATATTTATATTATATTTGTTGGTATGCGTGTTAATGTTTATAGTAAATACCGTTTTATGCATTAAATTTTACAATTGTTTTTCATTTATTTTTAATTTTTGCACTTTTATTATAATTTTTAAACCAATTAATATATATTTTTATTGTTATTTATTATTTTGTTGTTAATAATTTAATTTCAATTTTCTTCAACACTGAGTACAAAAATAATTTTAGTCATTTTACGGAGAATCCTTTTTGGCTTTTGTAGCTGCACAACTTCATTTTCGTTATGTATTTTTTCATTTTCGTTTTCGAAACCAAAACAATTTTCCTCATGACCCCCTAAATTTATAATGTTGATGGATGCATGGTTACCACCATCACCATCACCAACAACAACAACAACTATAGTAATGATGATTATATACGTTGTACGAGTAGTATTATATGTAAGTATGTACGTACGTATGTATGTATGTATGTATGTATGTATGTATGTATGTATGTACGTACATATGTATGTATGTAGTTTGTAGTAGTACTGTTATTGTTATTATTGTACAATAAATAAATGTTGCCAGATAATCAATTTAATTTTATATCCGTAATGGAATTTGTGAAAATACCAAACACATAACAAACGAAAAAGTTATAATACACACGGGGAGGAATATGTAATCCTTACCCACGGTATTATGTCAAAACAAATAAAAGTTATAGTCGGTCAAGCCTGACTGTATAGTACCCTCATCACATTTTTAGTTATTAATTGTAGCCATTAAAAATTAATGATCGACCCACGTATAAATATATTTTCTAATTTGTGCTTAAGAGTGCAGTAAATTGTGGTATTTATATATATGTACCGACCCTCGTTAAATTTCGTACATCGAATTTTGCTTATATTTATCTTAGTTAGACCAATTCTTATCACAATACCAACTTATATGTGAGATTTAAGACCTTCAAAGTGTTATTTTTAAGGGGAGTTATATGGAATCTATAAGAGATTATGGGCCCATTCTCGTATAATTAGGCACATTATTTTAGAATATTATTAGATTTATTTCGGCCACATTTCGTAAAATTCGCTTTATATTCAGGATTTTTATGACCTTAAAACCCCATTCCATGACACATGCAAAATTTCATCGAGGTTTCTCAAAAATTGCGACCCGCAGTTTGTTCACATAGTTTACATGGATCTCTGTGTATTGCTGAATAAAAAAACCTTGCAAAAGGAAGGAGGACACCTATGGTAGCACAGAGTACAATAAAATGGCTTTATACGCCACCTTAAAAAATTTAAAACTATATTAAAAATTATGACTGATTTCCTTAAGAACACTTTATATAGAATCCCACAATCTGGCAAATCCATTTATATGAATTCTTTAGACTTTATAGTATATTATGGATGTAAGTGTATTTAATTCTTTTTATAATCGTACGTTTGTTTGTCCGTATATACTTAAAGCGTATATAATATTTACGATGTTGGTCACACGAGGTCGTTTGGCGTATTTATTTTAGCGCATGCGTTTCTCTTAAGTAGTCGTTGTCCTTTTTTCCTTCAATACAATTTTTTTCTTTCCACTTGTTTCTGTTTGTTCTTTCGACTAGAGTAGTTTATTGTTGTATATTGCTGTTTATGTTTGTTGTTGTTTGCTCGTATATACACACACATACATATATATCAATGTATATTATTTGTTTTGTTTTTGTTATTTATTCTACAAAAGAGTGCGGCAAGAAGACGATGATGAAGATGATGATGGTTTTTAGGTGGACTTGTGTGTTCTGTTTCTTTAGTATATGAAATCGATAGAAAATGTGCCTACTTTGTACTTACACCTCCACCACAACCCTATTCCAATACAACGACAAATTGGTTTCCTTCCACTAAATACTTTATAACAATATTAGAGCAAATATGAGAGTTTTAATCTATCAAAAGCGACCATGTTATACTCATCATATTATTATCGGCTATATAAAAGTAAGCTTCGTATTATATATATATATATATATATATATATATATATATATATATATATATATATATATATATATATATATATATATATATATATATATATATATATATATATATATATATATATATATATATATATATATATATATATATATATATATAACACCGCTATGCGATGCCTCTCGAATATCAACGCCGAGCTCTAAAATACATGACACCAAGGTCATTCTATGTATTTGGTGGGATAAATTTATAGAGGACCTGTACCGAAAATCCATACATGAAGCAACAATCTTCTATCATTACAATGCTGAGCTTATAACAAGTAACCCAGCGTCGTAAATCCATAAGCTTCAAAAATGATGATGATAAACAATATTTTCAATACTCAAAACATTTTTTAATATTAAATTCTATGTGTAACAAACATCAGGACAAATCTGTTATAGCATGTGTAGGTTCAAAAAAATTTGGTCTTAATTTCTAGTATTTAAAAATAATAATCGTAAACTTTATTCAGATACACACACATGAACATGTGTTTAGGTAACGATGTAAATATGTATGTATGTATGTATGTATGTATGTATGTATGTATTTATGTATGCACAAATGTCTATTCTCATATAATAATAATGTTTTCGTTGATGATGATCATAAACATGTTTGTATTATTGTTGTCGATAGTGATGATGATATTATTTTGGCACGAAAGTAGGTTTCTCTATTTAATATACAATATTTTAAACACCCTCTTTCCAGTTGCAACAACAATAACAACAATAATGCCAATAAAAACAAAATAAACTGAAACAAGTCCAATATCTTTGTACAAAAAAATATATATATTGTGCTCCTTTCGGTTATACTCGTTGTACATTCGTACATACATTCATACTGCGAATATTCGTATTATTAATGCTTCAATAATGTTAATAATTGTATTCAAGGTTATTGTTGTTTTGCTCTGTATCCGTTAAAATGGTTTCTGGGCCAAACAAATACAAACAAATTTTGAACTAATTATGGCAAATCAAATGAATATTGTATAATGTTTGTTTGTGTGTCGGACTTAAAAAGGAAATGCATTGTTTTTGCACTCAAAGAATTCAAATTTAATAAAGAATTTCGGAAAAAGAGATATTAGTCTGAATATTAATTTAATTACAATATAAAACAAAGGGTTTTATTATTCAAATAGCAGACCCGGCAAACTTCGTTTTGCCAAACAAATTTTAATGGCGTTGCTGGTCCTAACCAAACATTAGCGTTGTATTATCGTACGATTTAATTAGATTATTAATAATTGAAATTTGCTTAGCTTGGAGATACCTCTCCCCCTGGTCTAACCTATCCTACGTTTTGTCTGATAAATCAGATCCTTCAGTGATTAGGGCTAAATGTGAAAACTCTCGCTGCTATAATTCCTTAAATATATGATAATAAATATTTGTTTTGTATAGGCGATACCCCTCTGCCTGGTCTTATCCATCCTACCTTTTGTTCACAGTTATAGTTTCTAAGATATTTGAAACTTAATATTTGCTTTGTATTGAGCGTTATACTCCTCCTGGTCTTATAGGAATTTTTCATATTCTATGTTACTTTTGAGTATATTGGGATCATTATGTATAAATTTAAACAAAATTGTTCCAGCTGTTTTAGAGTCAATACATTACATACATATATAAAAACATCCTATTTTATATATAATATATAGATAGATCCAATATATCTAAAATTGCGCAATATATTAGAACAGTATTTAATTCACAAAAAACCTCGTTTAGGGTTTGATATATTTTTTTGAGAAAATTGTGTTCAAATTGTAATATTACAATTACTGGATGTTAACAAAAACCGAGCGGCATGTTTTACTTTTCCACTCCCATCCCAGTTACAAAATGGAGAAGGGAAATGTTTATAAAACATAGAATGTATATGGTTTTATAAGCCGTGTATTGTCGAGGTCTTAAAACCAATTTATTATCCTAAATAATACCACTTTAAGACCAAGATGGTAAGAAGATGTGCCGGAGGTCTGAATATCAATGCTAAAACAAACTTGTAGCTAACAGCTACACACCAATGCATATATTACAAATTGGTAGTAACTGTCTAAGATATAGTCGACTTATTACTGGGATACTAGTGAAACATAAAAACAGAACAACGATGAACAACGCATATTAACGACAGCAAATTGCCAGGAGGCTAGGAAATATCGAAAATCTGTCCTAGAGTAATCTCTGAATATAGTATTAGTTCATGGAAACCGACATGAGTCTGTTGAAAATGTATGCCACATACTGTTTTGGAGATATTTCCCTGGACTCTGAGGATGACGTAACAATGACTATAGTTCCAATTCAAAGTCAGAGTCAACTATCGTTTGGGACCTTCCTTAAGCTTGTATCCGAAAAAGATTACTTAGGTAATGATCGAACAAAGTTCTGCTGCGAAATTTATTCGGCAGAGGACGATAACGCTCGACATTGCAACGACTGCCTCCGAAAACCTTACGTCATTAAAAAATGCCAAAAACTGTGCAAAGAAACATACTGCATCATGACCGGTAAGTTTCAAAAGGACATCCATGTAAACCTTGTGAACAAAATACAAGTCAACAGGTTTTAAGCTTACAAAAAACTTAAATATATAACGATTTTAATGAAGTGTGTCACAAATAAATCGTTTCATACTCTAAAACGATATGCTAAATTATTAGATGATCGATCCATTATTTTCCATAAAACCCACCTTTCAAATATCTCATTAAAGGGCTTAAATCTAACACATGCGTTCTGCTAGCTCCCATTGAATCCAAAGAAACAATCATTTTAAAACGCACAAGTGTTACACCCTTTCAACCTTAAATTGTTCCATATCATATTTTATATATGACCATATTTCATTGAGAATGTTTCCAACAGACAGACGGACATAGCTAAACCAACTCAGATATGTCCGCACAGTTTCCCGTGGTGAATACTCCATAGAATGTAATTCGATTGATTTTTAAACCGAAAACACATCACAAGTCATGAAGTGGGCATCAAATCAAAATCTGAGTCGATTTATATATGTCCTGTTGTTGGCACGTTCACATCTGCAGTAATTGACGGAGCTGAATGAAATTTGGCCCGAGTATTTCTTATAGTCCTGAGAAGTTTCCTATTTAAAACCAGAAAAATCGGTTCTGTATATTGAAAGATATAGACCGATATCAAGCAAAGAACTCTCGTAAAATTGTCAATTATAAATCGACAAATTAGAATGATTTTTTCGCCATAATATGAAGTTACATGTACTTCATAAATATCAAAATCGGTTCAGTCATTAGGTTAGTTCATCATGCTGCCATGGAAGATTAAAAGCAGTGAATACGGCTCACTTGAGTTCAAAAGATTCTTTTGAGTTACCTGAAAAGATAAGAATTGAGAGAAAATAGAGAGAGTGAAAGAAGTGTTGTAAGTCAAAAAACTAAGATTATAGACCGAGAGAGGTGTTTAGGAAGCATGTTATAGAATAGGGAAAAAGAGAGAGGTTAAGTATGTGCTGTCTCAATATGTACAGCTTTAGAATCACATACTTCGAGAGGGAAAAACTAGTGAGCATTGACCTCACCGAACCATCTACAGTTCCGATTATGTCCCGTGTATCGGCGATCGCCAAATCCGTAGACTGTAGTGAGCCTCTCCCAAAGAAACGAAATACGTAATCCACTCAAACCAAGGCAGTGGCAGAAAATATCAGAGATTTCTTCCACCTTCTCTTCGAAAAAAACCCCATTCTCGATGCATATAAACAGAAGAGACAGTGTCCAGATACTGCAGCTATCATGTCTCTTCGAAGAGTCCTCGAGATAGAGATAGAGTAAAAATGATGTTCTTGTCTCATCCAAACACGGGGCCAAAACATCCGTTTAACGTTCCTGTGTTTTATTTAAGAACAACTTTTATATGTTGTGTACATCTGTGAGTGTATGTTTAAGTGTGTATGTACGCATTTATGGTAGAGGATATTGAAGTTTCGACATAGCCGAAATATAGCATTAATTCTCGTTTAAAACAACTTCAAATTGTACTTCAATATTTTATTTGTTTCTGTTATATTTTTGTAGTTTAAAAGATCACAAGTGAAATTTATTTGTAATAAATAAAGTGCTTATAATATTTAATACTATAATATATATTGTTTCCTTTAAATGTATATGTGGTTGTGTAAGTGTAAACTATAGTTTAAATATAACAAAAAAAACACACACACACACTAACGAAAAACTACAGTTTTACTTAAAAACTAAAATCAGTTTACGATTAACAATTTTTTAAAGGACAAAATATTTAAATGTCCTTTAAGAAATGTCCTTATAACTAACAAAATATAAGATTTGTTAAGAAAATTAAGAAAAAAAAACTGATTTACTTTAACAATTATAAAACTGTTGACACTTATTTTTGTAATAAAATCAAAAGTTTAAAAAAATAATAATATTTTGTATGTCGTCGATAAAAATATAAACAAAAACAAAAATTTTGAAATAATGAAAATAAAATAAAATTTGGTATTAATGAATTAAAATAAATATTCCAGTCCAACTTTAACTTTATCAACTTAAATATAATTTTCGTAATAACTATAATTCGCCTTGTGGACTTTTTTCCAATGTTTTGTTTGTGATATTTCATATCTGCCTCGGTAATTACGGTGAATGAGTGCATGGAACATGGATTAAAAACCCAGACAGGAGAACGACATAAAAACGATGAAAATGTTTATAACAATTATAAAAACAATTATTAACTTAAATCTTAAAAAAAAGAAATACAAATACAGAATTTTAATTATTTTTAACGTTGCCTCTTATCATTTAGGAATATGGTGTACGAGGATTGACATTGATCATTTCCGCATTACTGTAAAGATAAAATGAAAATAAAAATCATTTAGTAAAATGCAACATAATAAAAAATATGCGGGTTAGAAGATTAATAATTATTAATTATTAACTAATAATAAATAGTTTAAATGATAAAACTATAGTATGTTAAAGTAAGAAAGTTGTGGGACGAACATCGGGCCATATGAAACAATGGGCCGATGTTAACCAATTTCAAGTGACTTCTTAACTAAACTAATTAACTAATTTCGGATATATTGGAACATAATGGTCCCAATATATCCGAAAGTCACATAGGATATAAAATGTTTCAGTTGAATCTGGGGAAAAGGTACCCCCATATTAAAAAATCACTTCCTTAAGGGCCAGTTTTCCTAGATGAAATGCATGACGGATTGGGAGAAAAGTAGACGTCTTATAAAGCAAATATTAATTATCAAACATCTAAAGAACTATTGAATTGAGAGTATTATAACCTCAGACCAGATAGGATCAGAGAATGAGATGAATAAGCATTCAGGTTATAGTCGATTGTGAATTCCTCGTGGAAATTATAATTTCAAACAATGAGCCCATCTATCCATCAATGAATGAAAATATTTATGTCGTGACGCAATAGGGGATCAATGTCAATCACCATTTCCACACATGCAATGGTTCCGTCGAGTGTCAGCATTTCATTATGCCTTCCTACCCATTCCAACTGAATATGGTCGTGTTTCATGTGCAAATTTAAACAATTCAGCAGACAATTAGATCCAGTTTTCTCTGTGGCTTATAGATCCGCAGTCATCCACATCTTCTGATCTTCTCTCTCTCTCTCTCTTCCTATTTTTTTAAAATCTCTATATACTTGAAGCGATCACAGTGACAACATAAAGATATCTTATTTTCTCATTATTATCAAGGATCTTAGATGTCTTCCTTTTCTAACCTAACTTAATCTAATGCGGGAGCTAGAAGAAATTATGGACCGACCCTCGTAAAAATTCGCTCATTGATTTTTTCTTATACTGGTCTTGATTTGACTAATTCTTATTACAATACCTACGTATATGTGAGATTTATGCCCTTCAAAGTGTTATTTCTAAGGGGAGTTATATGGGACCTATGAAAAATAATAAATAGGACCTCGAATAATTTGGCACATCATTTTATAATATTATCAGACTTATGTGTGCCAAATTTCTTAAAATTCACTTTATATTCATCACTTGTTTGACCTTAAAACCCCATTCCGGGAGGAACATTTATATGGGGGTGATATAATGGCCCCATCATCACCAATTTCAATAGCCATTGCCCTTAGGCGCATTTTCTTAACAAGGTTTACATGAACCGTCAGCCAGACGGACATCGTTTAATCGACTTAGTCAATCAGTATACTTAAAAGTGGTGGTAGCAGCATTTTTTCTGTGCATTACAAACTTAAGCACTAATGTGTTTGTGCCCCAACCACCTATGATGATGTTGGATATAAAATATGTAAAAAATACATAAGTTTATAAAAAGACTTAAATAATGTTCCAAGAATAAAGTAAAACCTTTTTCTTTTATATGTCAGACAAAACCTAGTCCAACTTTGTAAACAAAAACCGCAATAATTCTTAAGAAATACAAAAATACATTAACCACAAGCTCACAGATTTACCATACTTCTAATATATAATGTATAGGTAAATTTTTCACTTAATTTATTTTTATAGAAACGGAAAAAAAACTTTTTTTATTTAAAATACAATAAAATGGTTACAAATTTTAATCCAAAACATCGAATCCATAAATCAAAAATAAAAAAATGCAAATTATATTTAAATGTAAAAAAACTGTATCGGGTATACTACAGATCTGAAAAATACTCTTTAAAGAAGAGTTTTAAAATGAGTGTTTTTGATTGGAACTTCTACTCAAATTAAATATTTCAATTCGTTTTTTTTTTTCTTGATATAAGTGACCGCAAAAATTCTTTTAGAATGAATGTACGAGCGCATAAAAATCAAAGGCATTAACTACACTCGTAAATATATACTTATGTATTAAGAGAATGATTAAATGAGTTATTTGTTTTTATTAAATTTTGATTTTATACAATAAGTTTATTTTCTAAAGAAGAAATTGAAAATTAGAGAAAAGTCCAAATCAGATATTTTTTTAATTATTTATTTAAATTCATAAAAACAAAAATAATAAAATTTATTGCAATTAAAAACTAAATTTGGAAAATTTTTACTGCATTAAAGACATTTGTGGGAAACGCGCACCTGCATAACAACTGGGAATTTTTCACTTTTTGTCTATAACGAGAATTAAAATTTCTTTGTCTGGATTAAAATTATAAGACATTAACTTTAAAAGTGTTTTTTGTTTAAATAATGCATAGCAAATATCGCAGTATATCGTTTTTTATTAATTACTAGCAGACCCGGCAAACTTCGTTTTGCCAAAAATTGTTTTTAAGGCGTTGGTGGCCTTTAGAAAACATTAGTATTGTATATTAATACGTTTTAAATATATCATTAGTGTGTGGGGGTACCTCTCCCCATAGTCTTAACCGTCCTCCGTTTTGTCCAATAAAACAGTTCCTTGAGAAAGTTATTGGGACCAAATTTAAGAATATTCGCTGTTACAGTTCTTTAGATTAGATAAATATTTGCTTTGTATTGACGATACCCTTCCTCCTGGTTCTATCGGAATTTGTTATAGCCTATGTCACTTTCGGGTATATTGAGATCATTCTGTGAAAATTTCATCAAAATTGGACCAGCCGTTTTAGAGTCTATACGTTACATACATACATACATACATACATACATACATACATACATACATACATACATGCATACGTACATACATACACACATCCTATTTTATATATACATATCAATGAAAATATATGTTTTCAATAAAATTTAAAAAACAATTGAATTTGAACATCGTCCAACAGCAATTATTACACATAACAGTACGATTAATTAAAATGTAAAGTGCAAAACATATGCACGAACTTCTATTTGTTATAAAATTATGTTGTTAAATTGAAATTACTATTAAAACGTAAAACATTTCTAAAAGTATTAGAGATATCATATGTAGAGATTTACGGAGACTTTCTATATCTGAAATTTCATTTTTACTTTTAATAAATGAGTTTTTCAGTGATTTTAACAAAAGTCGACATAACCAAATTTGAAATGGGTGACAGTATCCATTTTTTTCTTATTTGGAAGTTATTTCAGATATCGGTCTATATTTTTTCTACAAAACCGATTATACTGGTTTTAAATAACAAATCTGCAATCTGTGCAAATTTATTTGAATATGCATAATTATTGTGGACGTTAGATCTTGAACAACATACAGTTGTTCCAAAATGTTTCTTATATAGATAACCCCGGTATATCTCAACAAAAAGTACACTTATATGTGTAGGTATCTTACAGTTTAAAAACAAAAACTTTTAGACTAATTTTTCTGAGTTTGTTTTAATTGAAGCATTTAATATGACCCTTTATTTTTTAAATGTATTTCAAATATTTCAATATTTATAAATATCTAATGATAAATGTTTATTTTGTAAAGATGTAATGTAAATCCGGATCCACAAACTTTATCCAAATTTGGTTAATTTTGAAAAATAAAATAATTTCTTCTATTTAAATTCTCAGCTGAAATTATCTTTATTCTTTAATACATTTGTATACCCACGAAGTATTTTATTGTGAACTGGCATTTTGGTTATTTAATGTATGGGAATTTTTTTGATTCTCTGATTCATAGACATTTTACTGATTTCATATATTTATCATTGTCCGTTTCAATTTTATAAAAGTTTAAATATTAATTTTTAATTTAAAACAAGGAAAAATGTTATAGTTGATCATCTCTTACTATGTAATGCCCTACCACGCATTATAAATTGAAATGACTGTTACGAAAAGTTTATTAACGGCCTCGTATAACTTGATTTTCTTATACATGCTTATGTGTGCAATAGATTATTATTAAAAGCGGATTTATCCTGGATGGTTTGATTGGAGTTATCAACTATTATGGATCGACCCCCGTATAATTTCATACAATACCCTCGGAGTGATATTTCGAAGGATGGTAGTATGGGACCTATGAGAAATAATGAATCAATTTGCAACAAGAACAATCATGGTAATATCGACTCAGGAAATGATTCCGATTCGAACGCTGTACTTAGATTTTTAGGGACATCGAGAACGTCAAAGCATAGGAAATAACCTACACATGTAAGCTTATTTTTATAGATATTTATAAGAACGAAATTAATGTTAAGCAAATTTTTAAAAATTAACATACCCGAGAAAGCCAATATTGGATGGTTACCGACTACGACCTTGACCAAAATAGATGTCTGTACTAATCTAAATTTGTAGCTCTAACAAAGTGAAAATTTATTAAAATATATCTTACATTTCAAAAGTTATAAAAGTATTCCCAAAAAATCGTGTTAATATGGTTATACTTTCTTATGGAGTTTTAGGTGATGATAAAAACATGCCTTTTTCATTTAAATTTTATTATTCATTTGCATTTCCAAAAAGTTATTTAATTTATTTATTATTTTTTGTCTTTAAGAAATATTGCACATGATTCATATAAAAAATCAAATGGTTTTATTTAATAAGTAAACCAAAACTGAGGTTATTTCACTTAAAACAATAAATAAAAATAATTCAGTCTCAACCACACATTTTTAAATGGGCTGATTAAAATAGTATAAATATGTATTTATGACGCATAGCAAACACATCATAATTACATTGAATTGAACAAACATTGTTTTAAGACATTAAATTAATTTAATAAAATTAAAAATTAATAAAACAAAATTTAGAAAGGTAGAAATTATCATAACAATTTCTTGTATATACGCTATTAAACAAGCAATAATAAAATTTGCGCCTAAAAGCATGCAGTTAAAATATGCAAGTAAATTTTAAAAAACAACTTGAAACCTAAAGTATTTAAACCCATTTCATATTGTAATTATTTCTTCAAACTAATCCAAAACAAAAAGCTACACTTGTTGTTTTTAAGCTTCTTACTAATTCACTCCGATGCAAAAAGAAATTTGTGTGCAAAAATAAAAAGATTATGTTTAATTTAGTTTACAATAACAAACCTTTTACTACATTTAATATGTATGATAAGCAAGGCAATGCCCAAAATAAGACAAATACAACCGACTACAATATAAGCAATTCCTAAGAAGGGATTCTTGCCACCCAATAATGATGTAGTAGATAAAATCATTTTCTTGGAGCCATCAAAAGCCGAAACGGGATATTCTAAAAAAAAAATAAAAAAGAAAGACACGTACAATTATTTTTCATACATGGATTTTTTCTAAATCAATACATACGATAATCAATAAACAAAGTGTATTGACCACTTTTAAGACCATTTTCGAAATTTGGTTTTGAATGATCAATACGTCGATATAATTTGCGAAAACTAGGTAATGCTGCTGTACGCATCCAAACAATTAAATCTTCATTCTAATTATAAGAAAATATGTTTTTTTATTAAAAAAATTAATAATTAATTAAAAAAACATCAAATAATAGTTACTTGAAAACCATTGTTATCTTCATTTTTTGGGTCTAATTCCCATAATTGTTTGGACCAGAATTTAGGTTTAGCGTAGTGACCTTCCAATATTGATTTCAAATTACCCTCAGGATTACGGAATTTGATTTTCTTATCGGAGGGCCATGCAATACCAGTATTTAACAGAGGCACGGTAGTAGTACCAAAACTAATTGTTAAAGTATCTGAAAATGATTTCAGAATTAATATTATTGTTATTTAGTTTAATTCTAAACAAAATAAATTCCATTATTTAATGATTACCATTGAATAGAGAATTTGCTATGGCTCCACAAGGTGCTATCGGCATTTGTACACCAGTTTCAGTATCATCATAAGCAAATGGTACACAATCGGTCGATGGGGTGGGTGAAAGACGACCCAATAATTGATCGTCGTCACGGGATTTTACATAACGTCTATGATTTTGATAATAATTACTAAGACCATAATACATGTAGACATTACCCTAGAACAAAAAATATTAATAAAATATTTAATTATAGAGTAACAAGTTTTGTTAAGTTTCGAGAATAATATAGTATTAATTTAGAAACTGTTGGAAACGGTACATAAGATATTGAAAATTCACTTTATAATGTGGGATTTTGTTGACTATCAAACAGCATAAGAAGTGAGATCGAAAAATTCTTAACATAAACTTAAATTAACAAAAGTTACAGTTTTCATGTTTTGCACTTAATTGAAATTATTACAATTTACAAATAAATAATTTTATAGTTTTAATCGCTAGTGGTGAAATTTTGAACCCTTCCACTAACGTTTTTATAGTGCTTTCTGTCTTACCAATAGAGCTCCCAATACTCTTTTGAAAATGCTTTCTATTTTTTGGATCTAAAAACATCATCTGGACCATTCTTTCTAACTGAACCAGGTTTTTTCATTAACGAACTAGTTCTCCTGATACTGTTTAATAAAATGGAAACAAACGTGTGTTAACAATTTTCGATCTCACTTTCTAAACTGGCAGGAACAATATATTAAGTAATATTGAGGTAGGTCTATTCCATACCGAGGTATTTTTGTTGTTGTGTTGTGAAAGAAAGCTATAGGATATCAATGTAATATAAATCTTATTTTGGCGCAACTATTAGATATGACCAATATTTTCAATTGATAATAGCCAGACCATTCCCCTTTATTTCTTATTTAAAGTGATCAGAATGGACGCTGAATGTAGACAAATGGTATATTGTCTTACATAGAAGCGGTTTAAACATGAAAACAGGTTTGTTATGTAGAACTTTTACAACGGCTGGTGTAGGCCAACATCAACACCATTAGAGTAGTTGAAATCTGAAGCTTCTTTTTAAGATATTGGCCTAGACCTCCTCAAATAAAATAATGTACTCTTTTGAGGAAAAAATCTTAAAAGTTTCAAATTTTTAATTAATTCACACATTTTCAATTCATGTTTTTATTATTAAATTGATTTGGGAGCTATAAGAATTTATGAATTTCTCTTAAACTGCATATTCCAAGGCTTGTAATTATTTACAAATGGGAATACGGGAAGTTTGAGACTTATATCCATTAGAATTTATTTAAAAGTTTGGAATAGGATATTACATCCCAAACATTTCATGCATGTTTTTGGAATTACACAACAAAATAAATTAAGAAACAGCAAAGGATATTTTTAATAATACGAGAGTTTGGCAGTATATATTTGTATACTGTATATTCGAAATCTATTTTATAAAATATTTATTAATTATATATTATAGTAAGAAAAAATTAAGTTTAAAATATTTCAATTTGATCCTAAAGAATTAATTAAAATTGGAAAAAACGCAATACATAACTATATGTCATTGAATATGTCTCATTTAAATACTTCTAACCGATCACAAGTACAACAAATTGTAAATACGTAGCGGTTTGAAAGAAGGTATTACAAAATATTGCTATTTCTACATGGCAACGGCCCAAGCATTCTCCAAAAGAAATTATAAAAATTGGATAAGTTTTAAGTTGATTCTACACTTAATCGAATTAAACGTTTTAATGGTATTTTTGTATAAATAATAAATCCATTGTAATTTGAACATAACCATTCTAATTTTTTTAATCATTTTCACAAAAACTATTTCGTCATCTGTCTTGAAATTGTCGCATTTTCCCACAAAAATTGTTTTACAATATTCTACCATACCTTATCAAAAATTCTGATTATCAAACCAATAAAATAACAATGTCAAACCAATAAAAAAATTAATTAGAAATCAAAACTTACCACAAAATCCTTTTCCAATTTAAATTCTATTTGGCATTTGCATGTTCCATTATAGTTGGTTTTTAAAAATTCAGAACAGGTTAAATTAGTTTGTCCCACTTGCAAGCAATTCGTATAATCGATAACATGTTCACTAACCTCATCGGAGAAATAGAGCAAAGCAACTCCAACAGGTATGAATAGAATACCAATAATAAAAAAAGTAGGAAGGACGGTGCCAGCTGTTAGAACTGGCTGCCAGGCAGGCAAACGCTGTTGTTTAAAGGCAGAGTCTGGAAAATAATGAAAAGAAAATGTATATAATGAATTGTAATACAGTCATAATTCATATGTAAACAACAGGGGAGAAATAGCTTAGCTCATCACCACCACCCCTTATAGTTAGGTGTTGTTTTATCTTTTTAAATTAACATTTAGTAAATAATCAATATGTATTTGTCCACTATTAGTCATACATTTAATTTGTACATCGTACATCCATATATACATAAGTAAATCGTTTTATCTTTTCCCCCGTAAGTTAATAAGACAGTTTTCTTTACATTCAAATTTTTACATTGTAAGACTCTTAGCTAACTCACCTGAAGGTCGTTTAGACTTCTGTTGAAGCCCTTGAGTTTCGACAGGCTGCGAAGCCATTATTTCTTTTTTTACCACAACCTTGGACACGAGAAATTTATTGGAATTTTTAAAAATATTTTGGCCAAATTTGGAATAAAAAATTTTTTGTATAAAAGAAATTTATCACTCGGTCATTCGCAAATCAAAATAGATACGAACAATTTTATGTAGAAAACTTATGACGAATAGGAAAAAGAAAACAGAATGAAAAATAAATCTGTTTTTGACATTTCGTGTTATCGATAATTGTTTGTTTTTGTTTGTATTCGAATATACAAATCTCCATATGATATCAGGGTTGGAGATAAAGTTTATTAAAAATGTAAGTAAATTTTAGAATTCAAGAAAATAACTTTAGAGACAAATTGCCTCACTCAAATATAGGACGGCTAAGGCTCCTCGAAAAGGAACCTGATGCAAATGTAAATGGGGACTTATTGCTTTACGGATGGCTCCAAGCGAGATGACATGACTGGTCTGATACTCTTAATAGATGCACATATCTTATGGAGACTTATATTTGAAGTCGATTCGTCCGATGAATGTATTTTTTACTAATATTACTTATCCAGAAGTTTTCATCTTCAGATTGAAGACATATGAACATTTGTCTATAAATCAGTTACTGTTCGTAAAGTTGCGTTTTTAAAACTCTGAATGATTCTAAACAACGCAGCAGTCTACACATGAGCAACATATTTTATAATTATCAGAGAAATCGATCTATGCATTTCTCTTAATGGGTTAATTTTTTTGCTTCCGAAATTTGCATTTTTTTCATTATTTTCTTAACCGAAATGCGTAATAAGTAAATCCAAATGAGTTTTGTCTGTAATGAGAATATCGTTATATCTTAGTCTTTTTAATATCGATAGCCTTGGAAAAATACAGTGGTATGCAGATTAATAACAAAAACAAGTAAGAATGTTATAGTCGGTCGAACTCAATTTGTTCGACCGATGTTGGTTATACATGATCAGCTCTTTTTACAATACCAACGTATTTGCTATATTTATATGCCTCAAAGTAATATTTGGATGGTCGCTTGTATGACTCGGTTTAAATTATCAATACAAGATTTTATGACCTTAAAAGCCTCATTGCGGGAGGAGGTACCTGAAATATTGAACATAGGCTTCGTCCTTGGACAAGAATTGCGACCTGTAGAGTGCTTACAACGTTTACATGAACAGCCAGCCCAACGAACGGATATCATTTAATTGACTCAGAAAATGATTCAAAGTTGTACGGTGCTACGCCATTTTTTCTCTATGTTAAAACATCAGCACAAATGCATAATATTCCAACCACCTACGATGATATATAGATAAGTGTATTAAAGAATTTTCAAACAATACACATATTCTGCATCAAACATGTAATGATAAAAACGGATCTGTATATAAAAATAATAGGGACTTGAAATTTTAATATGCTCTGTTTGCTGCATAAAGAATTTCCATAATGCCTTAATTTTTACAAATAATTTTATTAATAACCAATTACCTTTCAATGAAGGTCATTTCAAGGTTTGAAACATTTAGTATTTATTACTTATTTATAACGCATACATGGAACATATTACAAACTTAGTAGCCTTTAAAGGTTAAAATAATCGAATCAATAAAGCGAGTACTGAAAAGTTATTTGCATATTAAACACAGTTACTGTATGCACAGCTGAATACGTGACATTTGTGATGTACTTATTAAACACATCCCTAACTCAAATATCGTAAATTTAAAATGTGTCAACAAGCATCTTTGAATAACACACATAATTTGTTTTAATCAAAGAGTGCATAATAATATTAAGTATTTCTTATTTTTTTCCTGCAAGAAATTCGCAATAATTTAGGTTAAAGAAAATATTGGAAAAGTTGTTTGTAAGTATAAACAGAATTATGAAAAATATGAATTTGTGTGTTTTGAAAAGTTTGAGTGTAGTAGTTTTATTAGTAACTACGGTCGTTTGTGAAAGCAAAAAAGTGTGCTCTGTATCTGAATTCAGCAAAAATCAACTCTGTTCGTCTAAATTCACTGAGGATTTTTTTACCTGCCCAATCATTACCCACCATTGTGTTGAAGTAGAGACTTTGTAGGAAAGCGAACGACAGTTGTAATTCACACACAGAGTTATTTAGTAAAATAAATTCCAGCATTAGGCAACGTCCAGGAGGAGTCAAAAATAATAAATAATTTATTTTTGGTAATTAAAAAATATTAAAATATAATATTAAAATGTTTTAGTAGTATATAGCAACAAAAAGTTTAATTGATTTAATATAAAGGAAAAGTGTAAAAGAGCAGCAATAAAGTGCATACAATTTTCTTTGGATCTAAATGCGGGATATTACGCGCGGTGTTATAAAATGAAATAATAGTTAGTTTTAATTTGCTCATCAGTAATTTGTTATTGCAATTAATTATTTGTTTACATTTTATTTTTTGTTTTCATTAAGTTTTTCATGGGGTTTTCTTTTATGTGGTAAAGCGACGTTATTTTTACAATCAACGGTCGTTAGCAAAAAAGTGTGCTGTGCTTTGTCTTTAGAGACTTTGGGCTGGCTTGCTGCGTTGCAAATGCTGATTTTCTTTTTTTTATTTTCATTCAAGTCGTTTTGTGTGTGACGGATTGAGGGATTTTATTTCAATTTCAACTAAATTTACGCTTGCTAGGATTTGAAATCTAGGATTTGAATTTGATTTTAAAATTTAGTTTTTTTTTTTTGTTTTTTTTAATAAAATTATGATGTAAGATTAAATGTTTATTTCTTAAAATTTGATATTTAATGATTAATTTTTTCCATTTAATTTCAGTTTCATTTAGAGAGGCACACTTTTTTCAAATCAACTCACTCTCCCACAATTGGAATTGAGAACGTGATTCTTAAATATTCTTCATTGGTCCCTGCAAGACGTGTGAATCACGTTAATATATTTAAGTTTGCATCTATAAATTTTTGTTAAAACAATGGTTTTAGCGGAGCGTAATTCAGAATTAGTACGTAATGGCAGACGTTCGCGTGGTCCAAGCCCTAATGGTCATGGTGCAAGTTCTGGTAGTGCTAGTGGTACAGCTGGTGCTCCCGGTGGTACTGGCACTCCTGAAACAAGTTCAGATGATGACAATTGTAAGTAAACTAATTGAATACATTTAGTAAAACCACATATAATTTTGTACTTTTTTATTATCATCATTTAGCCATAAAACGTAATGGTAAATCTAAAGCTAAACAAAGTGAATATGAAGGTAATTTTACAATTAACATTTATTTAAGTTAAAATAAATGCAAAATTCTAATGTTTAGAAAAAATCCGCGTTGGTCGTGACTATCAAGCTGTGTGTCCACCTTTAATACCTGAACCTGATCGAAAACCAGAAGTCCTTAATGATCGAGCATTGTTAGTATGGTCTCCCACTAAAGATATTCCTGATACTAAGCGTAAGTTGTTTTCTTATTTATAGAAAATCAAAGTATTTTATACTTTTTGTTTTAAATATTTGCAATTGGATTTAGAAATTATTAAGCAAGTACTTAATTTTAAATGCTTTAATGTTATAATATGGACTTCTACTTAACAAAATTCTAATATAAATACCATAACATAACTATTGGCGACAATGCGAGCAGTTCATTTTTTTTAACTTCTAACAAAAAAACATTCTTAACATGCTTTCTTTCATATTCATGTTTTGTTCAAAATGACAAATTTGTAGCACAGAATTAGTTGACACTAATGGAACATCTTAATTAAAATTAAATTTTTAGCTGACTTGCAACAATATGAAAAGGAGTATTTTCTCCTTTCCTTGGATCATAACTAGTTAGTTTTAGCTGTTTAACATAACAATATGTTTAAAAATTATAAAGATAATGAGTAAATAATACGATTAAGATCGAGCAAGTTATACACTAAAATAGATGAAATAATGGAAATAAATAATTTACTAGCCAGGAACACAATTTATCATTTTGGAAGTGACTTACGATTTAATTTTTATACCCTCCACCATCACAAGTGGTGAAGAGGTTTTGTTAACTTTGTCTTTCCATGTATAATGCTAAGAAGATCAAATCAAAATCTGACTCGATTTGGTTATGTCAGTCTGTCTGTGTGCTGTTAGTACGTTCACATTCACAATAATTGTCAGAGGTCAATCAAATTTTGCTTTTGTTATAGTCCTTGGAAGTTTACTATTTAAAACCAGCAAAATTTATTAGTATATTCTTATATAGACGATATCTGAGACAACCTCTCAATTTTAGATTTAATTATATATCAAAAATTTAGAATCAAATTTCGTCATAATATTAAGTTTAATTTACTTTTCTTAACATTCCAAAAATTATCAAAATTGGTTCAGCAGGGAAAAAAGTTATAGCCAAAAATATATATAATTTGATGACTCATTAAGTGTTGTTGTGTTGTACTTAAGAAAAGCGTTTATATAGTACGGTGTTCTGAATCTATATGTGAGTGTGTATGTATACTTCCCATGTATTTTTGATGGGTGGAGTGTATTGAAGATTCGGCATATCTGAATAAAACAGTCTTACCTATTCAATTTAACTTATCCCGAATGCAAACAGATTGTTCGGAATATTAAACAAAATCCAAAAAACCTTCAACGATATTGTCCCTAAAATCTGAGAGAAATTTACTTCCTCAGTTTGGTCGGTGGATGCAAGATACATACAGTCTCTATACCTTGATTCATTGTATGGGGAACTGAACAGATCTGCAAAAAAAGAAAACATTTTACTCCGCTTGAACGGAATTTAAAATTTGTTTAATTAAAAATTAGAGATTAAACTGCTGAAAATTTAGTCCATTTGACCTGAAAGCATTATATATACAAAAGTGGTTGATAAAAAAACATGAAATAAAATAGTTTAGAAAGTAGTTTTTTATTAGACAATACTTTTATTATTTAAATTATGTTGAAGATATTTGACATAAAAAAGAGTTTGCATTAGCTAAATCACTTTACGTTGTATTTGGCTTTAAAGATTTTCTCCTAATATGTTTAGAAGGATTGCTGTGCAAATAGTATTATGCGAATCAGTGTAAATTTAATTGTATAACATTATGTGGAACTAAAATGATTTTCTTCAACTTACTTAATTCCTTCTTCTTGCCAAAAATCTCCACTTCGTACAATAATACCAAAATCAAGGTTTTACAAAAATTGACTTTTTCGCTGCAGTTATAAGGGCTGTCCGACAGAAAATACTTTAAGTATAATTTATAGATGATTATTTAAGGTTTTTAAATATTAAAATTTAAAAAAAATATATTTTCAATTCACCAATTTTGTGTAGGGCTTTTGGAGTGGGTCTTTATCATATGCTCATCCGGGTGTACTTTACACCATTGATCGGCGAAGTGACGCACATGTGCGTTTGTTCTCTTTTGTTTTTCCGCCTACATTCAATTAGTCTTGTTTGAGCTTTTTCATTAAGGTGGTTTTGTTGGAAAAAAATTTAATGAGAAATGAATGTATGAATAATAACTTTACTTCAAGCAGGGTTACATGCTACTTTTAAAACCACAACAAATAAAAATTCAGATATTTTATTATAACTATTTTTTGTTATTTTTTTAAGTACTTTTGAATCTAAAATATTTTTGTGTAACATATTTTTTTCATATATTTTAAAAATAGTCGAGGAATACATATCAGTTGCCAAAGAGAAATATGGTTACAATGGCGAACAGGCGCTAGGTATGTTGTTTTGGCATAAACATGATTTAGAAAGAGCTGTTATGGATTTGGCCAATTTTACACCATTTCCCGATGAATGGACCGTCGAAGATAAAGTACTATTTGAACAAGCCTTTCAATTTCATGGCAAAAGTTTTCATCGTATACGTCAAATGGTAAATAAAGCATAAAATATAATTTCCTTTTTTTACTTGATTTTAAATGTTATTATTCTGATGTAATTTTTACAGTTACCCGATAAATCAATAGCCAGTTTGGTTAAATATTATTATTCGTGGAAAAAGACAAGACATCGTCAAAGTGTTATGGATCGTCAGGAGAAATTAAAAGCCAGCAAAGAAGGTGGTTCTTCAGAAAATGGCAGCGATAACGGCAGCAATGAAGAATCTGACAATGATGATAAGGTAATTATTAGTTAGAATTTAGTTAATTCATCTTAATTATACATTTTACAAATTTTATTATTATTTTCTTATTTAATTTGCATTTTTATTTTTGAGTTAGTAAACGTTTTTATTTTTTAGTTTAGTTTTTATTATTATTTTTACATTTAAATTTTATTTTAAAATTTTTTTCTCTCTTGGAAAACAATAAATCATTTTGGCTTTTTTATAGTTACGCTGTGGCTTAACTTTAGGTGTAGTTTTTTAAAAAACACAAAAAATAATAAAAACAAAAACAAAATTTTATTTCTATTTTAAATGATTTTTTTTATTTTTTAACTGATTTTAAATAAATGTAATATAGTCAATATTTAATATATCTATATAAATAATTATGAAAAATCATTATTATTATTTTTTCTAGTTTTTGATTTATTAATATAATAATTAAACATAATACAAAAAATATACATACACACATACAAATTAATTAAATCATTACAATTTATAAAGTAAACAAAAAATAAAAATTATTACATAATTATGTATTTATGACTTTAGTTGAAAAAAACAAAGCAGAAAAGAAAAAAAACATACAAAATCACAAAAAAATAAAACACTTGGTTTAAGTAAAAACTTAATTTAAAATAGCCAAAATTGTATATAAAGAAGAAACATTTTAAATTTTATGATTATACCCTACACCACCATAGGTGGTTGTTGTAACAGTTCGTCTATATGTGGTAGTTCTTTCATTGGATTGACAATCTTCTGCCGAGTGTGCCTCGGGTCGTTTAGGAACGAAGTTTTAATTGGGAACCACCAAACCAACAACCATAGATGGTTGGTTGGGCTTGTTTTAAGCACACTTTTAAGTATACCGATTCCCTTAAAATCACTTTCTCAGTAGATTTAATGATGTCCGTCCCCCACCTTCGAAAATTATTTTAAATGACAAATCTCTAATAAAAGTGAGTAATTTGAAAATGTTTTATTTATGTTTTATAAAACACTAATCATTTAATCAAATTCTTCGAGTCAGTTGGTTGGTCCATAATCCTTGTCATCGTCATGGCGTAGGGTATTAAATAGTCGGTCTTGACCGACTACAATACGCTTACTTGTTTTAAATCTATTATTTTGTGCTTCTATTTTAAATTAAGTCTGCATTTGTTATTTTTTAATAACCATTTGTAAGTTTCACATTAATTTTCATTAAATTATTTATTTTTAACTAAATCAATTATTTACCCCTCATTTCTCACTTCATGACATATATATGTTTTTAAAAATTAAACATAGTTTTGTAATTTATTTTTTAGAAATGAAAATGATAAAAGAAAAATACTAAATTATTAAGTTTTAATCGCTTTTCGACTCTTTACTCTTCATAGGATCGGATCTTTCAGAGAGTTTAATTTAAATTAAAAAAGCGTTTTATTTTTTATCGCTCTTCGAAAAGAGTTAAATACTAAAATTGATAAAAATAAAAAAATGCAAAATCCAGAAAAGAGTTTAAAAGTGAACAGTTCGCCCAAATTGTTTTGAAAAGGTGTGTAGCAGTAATTTTTTTTATTAAGTTGAAAAAGAGGTGTTTATATGTTTCCAACTTTGTATGGATGTACAAACGTAATCACATATTAAGATGTGTTTACTTTTATTGTATGCATTTTTATGTGTTCTTGGTTATGCATTTTTTCTATTTAAAAAGACGACAGTAAGTTTTATTGCAGCAATATCAAAATCGAAAAAATAGAAATAACAATTTTAGTCGAAAAAAGTTAGTATTATTTTTTTTAATATTCGCAAATGAAAATTAAAAATTACGATCATTTGAAACTAATATTTTGCTCCGAGTTGGTTTTAATAAAAAAAATTTTTGTTTTTATCCTCTTCATTTCTAAAAAATGACACAATTAATAAAATTAATTAAGACCTAAAAACGCTAATATCAAATGCTGAGGCTATTTTTTATTTAAACTGGTGTTTTTAGGTCTTAATTTTCTTCATAAATTAGTAATTTGATGCAAAGTCCTAAAAAAGATATTGTATATGATTTAAACTTTAAAATAACAGATTATGTATTTTAATTTTGAAATATTTATTCCCTTTTCAAAATAGAGCCAAAAAGAACAAGAGTTGTACGAAACCCGAAATTTTTATATAATTAATCTGTTTCTGGGCGACTTTTTTTCTCTTTAATTATCTTTGTTGTCCTTAAAAATCTATTATTGTTAGAAAAAAATTAAATAAAAAATTAATAAATATTATTGAGAAAAAAACAATTTACATACATAAAAATATACATTATCTAAATATAAGTTTAGTTTTAAAAAATGATTTAGTTTTTAGTAAAAGACTGTTTATATATTTTTAAACTAACATCATATACTTTAATATATAATACCTATATTATTACTATATATCAAAAAATAATAATAAAAGAAAAAAGAAAAACAATATACATAATAATAACAATAATAAGTTTAATAATTATAATTATTATGATAATAGTTATATTAAAAAAACTATTTTAAAAAGAAATTAATTATATATATTATAACTTAATAGTAATTAAAAAAAATCACCTCAACCAAAATCATAAGAGAAAAAAATTTAATTAATAAAAAAATTAAAATTAATGTTTTGTCTGCGAGAAGATTAAACAAAATTCATGTGTTTCTTTTTTGATACTATTAAAATTAAAAATTAAAAAAAAAAATTGGCATTTAAAAAAAATTTATCGTACTTCTTTCTATTCTTCTTAGCACTTTCTTGTTTTGTTTTGTTGTGTATGTTTGAAAGCAAAGGGATTTTTTTCTATATTAAAAATCGTAACATCATCATTATCATCTTGCCTTTTTGTTGCTTTTGTAGACATTTACTAACTTCTCATAAATTATTTCATTGATTCTCTCTATTATCATTATCATCATCATGTTTGATTTATAATATTTCATCACTCTTGTTTTTTTTATTCATTGTAATGAATATTTTAAATTTCATGAATTTGCACTTTTAGTTAAAAGAAAAATCATCAGTATTAACTTTGCAAAATACAATTTTACTTGTAAAATTTAAAAATAAAACAAAAATGAAAATAAAATTTATATTGAAATTTTGAAAACCCCCTGAACAAAATGAGACCAACGCGTTTTTTTAAGTACAAACTGTTATTTTTTTATAGTGAATGTTTTCTAAAATCAGTTGTTGTTGGCGGTATTAATAATAATGTAGTTCATTAATATATTTTTATATAAAATTATTAAAAGAAAAATACATAAATTTTGTTTGATCAAGTTCTATCTCCCTCTCTCTCTACGCTTCTTCGTATATCTTCCTGTTGTTTCATTTTGTAAATTCTTTAAACGAAGAAGTAATATTTACTATAAATAATAGTAAAATTTAAATTTGTACAAAAAAATACCATAAGATTTTTGTTAATTTTTTTGTTCTACTTTATATTTTTCTGTTTGTTTTAATTTGTAGTTCAGTTTTTTTTTATAAAAAAAATACAAACAAAAAATGAAAATCTTATGTATATTTTCTTTCTCTTTTCCGCCTTTTTGCTAACTACCGCCTCACAACAACAACAACTGCTACAACCATTAACTTAAAAAAAAAACAAATAAACAAACAAACCAAAAAATCATTGACTATTTAGGAACAAACCCTGTCATCATTACAAGCAGGACATTTACTTGATCAAACCCATGATGCTGCTGCCAATTACCATGTTCTAGGCCACCATAGTGGTGAAGGTGTAAATGAAAACGATTCAAATCATATTTCAAATAATATAATTGCCAACAAATCACATTTGTTGCACTCTTCAAATTCGTCCCACTTGAATAATGATTCCATTAATTCGAATGGCATACAAAATGTCAACCATACATCGTCTATAACTTCCAACTCTTCCTCTTCTACCAGTGCTGCCGGTTATTGTTCAAATTGTGGTGTGGCCTGTAATATATTGAATAATTCGCCACATGGCAAACTTTGTTCCAGTTGCCATCATCATTGGAGGTATTTTTTATTATTGTTTTTCTTACTTTCTTTTTTTTGTTTGTCGTTTTCTTATTTTGAGTTTGTTAATTTTAAAAAATAAAATCTTGAAATTTCCTATCAGACGTACTGGTAATAAACGTCCTACTTCGGGTCCCTATTTTGGCAAAAGATCTCGTGACCGTAATGCTGAACGTCATAAACGTAAACCTCCACGTGGCATGTATATAAATCATGATGATATTGTGGCGTTGGCCAGTTCAAATGATAATCAAGATGAATTACTGGCAAATATTGATCGTGAAATTGTCTCTCTATTAAGTCAAGTAAGAATTGTTATTTTGCAAATTGCACACATCCATACATACTCATGCGTAAATTTACATTTATTATTTCATTTTACATAAAATTATTATTTTTTTATTATTATTATTTTTATTTTAATTTAATGCATAATACTAATACTTGATTTTAAATGTTATCTTCATTAATACTGTCTACTGTAACAACTTGTGGGAATAGTTTTAATTAATAATTATTACGTTTAATTTATTAAGTTCTTAATTATTTGAGAGAGGGTTTATTAGAAGTGTTTTTAAGCAATTTATTTCGCAATTTTATATTTATTAGTTTAAAGAAACTACACACTTAATTTGAATAATTTTAATTGGCAATTTAATAACGTGAAAGAAAACTGTATTAAGTACAAATATATTATATTTTAAAATCGTTTATCGGTAGGATCTATGAATAATCACATATTATATGAAACCTTTAGTCCCTTTATTGTCTCATTTTGTAAGATTATGTGAAGAAAAATGGAATTTATGTGGGAGCTGGGTAAGAGATCAATCTCTTATTTATTAAAAGGAAAATTCATTACCTAAAGCTTGAAAATAAATTTTACTGGAGTTTAAACGTTTTTCAGAATTATTCTTTGGTTTAATTCTCTTAAAAGTTTTGAGTCAATTTCATGAAAACATTTTATTTGAAGTTTTGCAAACTGTAACAGATTTTACTTCGTAAAGCTTTGTTTAGATGAGGAAGTGAAAGTCGTCATAATTAAATATTGGACGAGAAAAGACAGCATCATAACATGATCACTAGGAGACCCATTTAGTTTATTGTGAGCTCTTCAAGTAATTGCCAGATAATAAAGGCATAAAAGTGGACAAAAAAAAGAGGAAAGTTTTGACTTTATATATAAGTCTACCAAATACCAGGGAGTCTTCTATGGAAATTTATTAATTATTTTTTATGTAAAAGAAAGATCGTCCCCTCAGAACATAGTCGCCTTGACTTTTTACTTTAAATAACATTATATGAAACAGTACTTTAGATATCAAATAATTTAAATATATTTTGTATAGGGAAAATATCAGTACTGATGTACTAATAGAATTCAGACTCTTAAATTATTATTAGTTAGTATTGAATGGGGTTTATCTCCCCCCCCCCCCTTCTGACCTAGGCGTCTTGATTTTTTTGCTCTAAATAAGTTTTTTGCAAACAGATTTTCAGATATTCAATAATAAAAATAACCGTCTGCTCTAGACTTTATCAAGTAAAATTCTTACATATGATTGAAATTTTTCTACAATAGTTGTCTAGATGTTGAATTAATTTAGTTGCCCTCCATAAAAATTTTCTTATGAGTGTTCTAAAAATATAATGATATATTTGTATGGACGTAAATATGTTAAGATTTTTTTTCCTAAAAGGTATGATTGTTGCACATTATACGATAACCTAATTATACCCAACACTATCGCAGGGGTTGGGGTATAATGCATTTGTGCTGATGTTTGTAACATACAGAAAAAATTATATTACATCCACCTTCAAATATAACTTTCGTCTCAAAATCAATTTTTAAGTCGATTTAACAATGTCCGTGCGGCTGTCCAATTAAACATTTCGAACTCACTGAAGGTAGTTTTTTTCAAATATTTTGATGAAATTTGTGCATATTATTATTTTGGCTCAAGAACGAAGCCTTTTGAAATTTGTTATGTTCGGTACACTATTTCAGCTTCTCTTATAGAAATGTCCTTTCAGGATGAGGTTTTTAGCTCATAAAAGTCCAAAATAAAAGCGATGTTATCGAAATTTGGCAAAAGTAAATCTTATGGAATTATATAAAGATGTGTTTAAATTATATGAGGTTCATGATTTCTACTAGCTACAATATAAGCCTCCACCAAACTCATTTTAAAATGCATAAATTTCACGTACTTGTTAGTGTACAATAATGTACTGCACATTTAAAATCAAATCGGACAATTTCATTCACTTATATTTATATTAAAGGGTATTAGATAGTCAGGCTTGTCCGACTATAACATTTGAACTTGTATTTTTTTTGTATGCTTAGTACGTATTTATACAAAGTTATATGAAAACCGAGCTGTATATTTTGTTCCCAAATTGAAATGGGCGTGTCTTTAAAATTTTTTTTGAAAAATTCAGACTTTAATCCGCAAAGAAATTAATGAAATTTGGACGATGCTTTTTTAAGAGTTCTTATAATAAAATTGTCACGTTTGGAACTAGTGGCTTTTTTAAAATATTTTTTATACGAACTAACGATTTGTTATTATATATTTTATTAAAATATTTGGGATATATTTGTAAGTAGCATAAGACATTCATTCATTCATCATCATTATGAATCTATACATTAATCATTCTTTGGCGAGTCATCATTATCAATACGTAATAAACTATTTTTTATAAACAATAAATCGAATATAATTATATGATAAATCCTAAAACCGAAAAGAAAAATGAAATAAAACTATATGAATTCATTTTTCAAGGTAACATCATGTGATTATATAAAAAAAATGTTTAATATTGTTTTTAGGTACAATTGAATAAACAAAATATCTCAGCATTAAAACGTAAAAATTCTGATAATTTGGAAGACATACGTCCAAATGAAAACACAAATCGTATTAATGCACGATGGACAAATGATGAAATCTTACTAGCAGTACAGGGTGTACGAAAGTACGGTAAAGATTTTCAAGTGAGTAAAAATATAAACAAAAAAGAATAAAAATAAATAAATTGAAAATCTAATAAATTATAATATTAAGGCAATTGCTGAAACTTTGGGTACTAAAACAGAAGCTCATGTAAAAACTTTTTATGTAAATCATCGTCGCCGCTATAATTTGGATCAAATCATTAAGAAATTCGAAGCCGATAAGGAGTCAAATGCTCAAGCCTCTTCGGCTAATACTACCTCATCGTCATCAGCATCTTCAATAAATAATGCCAATATCACTAACACATCCACACATTCGGCAGAGCCTATAATTAGTGGTGGAAGTGCTGGCAATACTGCCAGCAATATCAAGAAAGATGATTTAGTTACGGGTGGCAGCAGCACCAGTAATCAATTGAAAAAAAAGGAAATTGTACCTAATAGCGTTAATGAAGAGTCGGATAATACAACCTCAAGTGAAACTGGTATTTCAAAATCGACTATTTCCACAATCACCACTACTACCATAGATGAGCGCAAAAGTGAAAGTAGTTTGAGTGGCGTTATGAATACAAAAGATAATATTATATTAGAGGTAAAATGAACAAAACAAGAAATTTTTCAAAATTAATTTTATCAAAATCAATATTATAAATTTTGAAATTTTAGATTGATTTAGATGCAGAACAATCGGAAATACAACCTCCTTCTGCTAAAAGGATTGCCTTGAGTACATCAAATCAGGATTTTCCTAAATCAAGTCCTGCTTAAAATTAATTTACAATTATACTTTTAAATTTTCATTTACAAAACATAAATACGTATATGAAGAATATATAAATTAATATTATACATACTTACACAACAGATTACTACCCTCTTACCACATACATACCTTTTATGATAAGAAAAATATGTTTAATACTTAAAACTAAAATTTTCAAGAAAATATTGCTGGTTCAAATTAACAACAAAAAAAAATTAAACATAAAAATCTTAATTCACAAAAACTATTGAAATTTGTTAACAAATTTGCACTGTTTCTAAAAGAATCAATTGAATATTCCAATTTATTTTTTGAATGCAAAATTCATATTGTTCATATTATATTTTTTACAAGAACAAAAGCAAATTTTAAGTTAATCATTCTATTTTAAGTTTCTTTTGTATATTTTAAACCGTTTTTTTTAACTATTTTGTTTTTTTTTTCTATTTCCTGTACTTGTGTTTCTTTTCTTTCAATCTACGTTTGTTTTATACATATATTCTTTTACTCATAAAATTAATGACATTGAATTGTTTATATAGTTTTATTATAAAAAAAAACAATATGTTTTATATCGTTCACTATTTTTCTTTTATTTATTAATATAGTTTGCAAAAACAATTTAAATCTAGTTATGACATTTTAATTTGTTATTTCTTTTCAATTCTTTTTAAAGAAATCTTAAAGTTAAATATTTTATAAAGAAAAAAAGAAAAAACAAACAAAACAACATACTTCTCCAACTACTATACCATTAATTATTCTTATAAATAAATTCAAAATTAAAATTTATAAAAAAAAACATTACAAAACAACAAAAATACGCAAAACAAAATTAATTATTTTATATTTAAACTACAAAATTAGAAATTTTGGATTTTCTTAAAACACAATATTTCATCTGTGTTGTTTAATTGCTTGACACACACATTCACACAGATGTATTTATTTACATTACATAAATTTAAACTTAAACTTATGTTATATAGAATATAAAAAAAATAAATTTCAATTTATTTAATTTAATAAATAAATGAATGGTATAAAAAGATATGCTGCCATTTGAAGAACAACTACAATACTATATTGTTTTATTTATAAATTAGCTTTTACCCATTGCGCTTTGTTGCGTTAAAATTTTCCTCAATTCTAGATCTCGAAAAAAAATTTAAAATCACGTCGTGTATTAAAAAAATCATGCAACGGGGATTTTGTCAAATCCTCCAACAAAACCGTTTCATAGAAAAGCGACAAAATTTTGAAAATAATTATTCAGATATTCGATAGATAATAATTGATGTATATATAGGTTCCTTTTTTCTTAGTATGACCACATCTATTTTCCATTATCTGACGTAAAACGTTGTCTGATCAGTGGTACTATCAGTCCTATATTTTTTCACCACAGTAGTTCTTTAAGAAAGTGATTTGAACTAATTTTTTAAAACTGCATTGGCCTATTCCTTCCTTTGATGCTTTATTTGTCCTCCTGATTCTATGATCCATTTTTCACTAAAACAATTCCTTGAGAAAAAGTTTGGAACATCATTGTTGAATTCTGCACGAAAGCTTTTGGTCCTGATGACATCTCAATGCTAATGTATAATAAATTTTGTGAAATTGCAATTGAGTATCTCACTCATCTTTTGCAGATCTCGATTCGCCAATTGGTGATTCCTGATATTTGGAGATTTGCGGGAATCAACGCCCATATTTACCCCATTTCCAACTGACATGCAATTGCGAGTCTTGCAGACAACCCAAACCAATGCAGTGAGAATTGTAACTGGATGTGTCAAGATGAAAAATATTAATAATTTGAATGAAGAAATCAGGATGCTCCCTGTTCCTTGTAACATGTCATCTATCAACTAATCCAAACCAGTGTTACCGTTGGTGCGACTTTAGTCACAAATTGCGAGTTTTTCAACTGCTTGTGACTTTTTGTCTCTTTTTCAAATTTGAATTTTCGTCATAAAACTTCACGAATTTCCATTCCATTTGGCTTTAAAAGGACATATCAATATATTTTATATAATATATGAATGAAAAAAATAAAAAATAAAATAAAGAACGATAGAGTCATAAAAATTTATAAGCGATACATCTACAAAATCGTGATAAATTAAGTAAAACCTTATTGTTGGTTAATATTCAAGATTATTTCAACATTAAACGAAAAAAAGTTCAAATTCATAATTTAAAACTATTCAAAAAAATTTTAATTTTTGGCGAATTAATCCTATGCCGTCTTTTGATCCGCAAATCACCTTTTAGATGCGACTTTATTTTCCAAAAATTATCTCAACGGTAACGCTGATTCAAAACATCAACTACTCAAAAATACGAGATCGATACTTGCGCAATTAAGAACAGGTTGAAGCAATAATCTTAACTGCTACCAAAAAGTACAAACTTGAGTCCTATTGACCTATGGTTAAAACTGGCTGAGGTGCCACAATTCCTTCAGCTCCCAACTGCATTTCTTGGCACAAATTATTAAACGACACTCGTATAAATTGATTTTCTGATTTACGCATAATATTACTAACGTATATTTGGGACTTAATATAATTATATTATTATAATATCAATGCATTTGAGAATTTAAGCTCTTCATTGGGCAAAATAATGACAAATTTCACCAATATATTTTTAAAAATGCGAACAGCATTTTGTTCAAAGGATTTTTATTGGACAACCTGCCAGGCATCCAGACAGAGGGACAGACATCGTTTAATGGACTCAGAAACTCTATCAGTTGCAAACTTCTGCACAAACGCATAATACCTCAACCACCATTGGAGGTGTAGGGTATAATGAATCATATAACAGCGTTTAGTCGGTGAAGCCCGATAAGTGCTACACAAAAATTTAGAATGGTGGTCGCAAAATTTGGTTTAGTATTTTCTGATTCATTTCAAAAGAACTCCCTACATAAATATACGAATTGTTATCAAAATACTAATATTTTTTGAGATTTGTACCCTTTAAGGAGTCAGATCGAAAACTACGTAAGACACGTTTTTCTTTCTTTCTGACAAAAATAATTTGTTGCTGAAGCTCGAGTAAATGTTGAAAAAAAGTTTTCGAACCAAAATCAGTCATTATTTCCCATAAAGTACTTGGGATGAAAAGCAATATGCAGTTGCGGCAAAAGAAGCCAATAAAGTCTTATAACGGTCTATATAAATAGGCTGCCTATGGTAAAAAAGTTTGAGTGGAACAAGAACAGTAATGTGGTATTTGCCCGGAGCTAAGGCCAGTGGATTACGTTAGTGGAAGAGATTTGGAAAAAAGTTTTTTTTTTTTGTAAATTGTGATTTTTGTAATTTGTAACTACACACAGAAAAAAAACAATGTAAAATTAACTAAAATATAAATGAAATTTAATTTTTTTTGTTATGTTTTTACTTCAAAGAGAAAAAATGGTTATTTAACATTGTTTTACAGTGAATTCTTCTTGAGAATATTCTTGAATTTGTGCTACCTGAAATTAAAGTACTTAAAAGAAATTTAATTTTATAAATTAATATCGAATATGTGCAATATTAATTCAACACAAACGTAAAAACGTTAAATTTTAACTGAATGAAAATTATTATTTTTTGATCTTAAATCAATTATGTTCAACGTTAATTTTGCTCTATGTTTTTTTCTGTGTGTATAAATCGGTTGATCACGTTTTTTATTATGTATGTTAAGAATTTTTCGATCTTGCTCCTTAAATAGTTTTTCTAAAGTTGGTCTTAATAGAAGTAATTTGTAGATTTTTAAGGTGGGGGAAACTTTCACGTACCTGTTTAATGTCGTAATTATAATTACGAAATTGAAATAAAATAATTTTGTTGGCATAATTATTATTTAAATTTTTTTATTTAAATCGATAATTTATTACTTTTTCATTACATCATTATTATTATAATCATTATTCTGTGTTAATTTAATTAATTATCATTTAAACTATATTACAACACATAATTAAGAAGAAATTTTGTGAAATTCTTTATTTATTAATTCTTTATCTTAAATTTTTAAATAATTTTAGTTTTGTTTCCTCATTTCATATATATATATATATATATATATATATATATATATATATATATATATATATATATATATATATATATATATATATATATATATACAAATACAAATACATAATTATATATTATATTATTTATTTATAACTTGACATTAAATATTTCTTATCTAAGAGATTTCAATAAAAAAAAAATTGAAACAATAAAAATAATTTGAAATTAAAATTGAAAAAAAATTAATTTATTAAATTAAAATTAAAAGTTCTGTAAACAGTGACTAGTAAATATTGTAGGTCTTTTTTATGATTTTATTTCTTTGTTTTATTAAATATTTTTTATAGTTTATTATTTATAAGAAAAGTGCTTTTAATTAATTAATTAATTAATAATGAATTAATTATTTTTATCAGGTAAAAATAAAATATAAGAATATTTATATTGTGACTAGATTTTTAGGAGATTTTCCATTGAAAACAAAATTTTACAATATTTTTTTGGAATTAAAAAATAAATTCGTCTTAAATTAAAAGAGTATTTTTCTTAAAAAGCTGCTTTTAAATTATTTTCTTTTTTTACATTAACTAAATTTCAAGAAAAATTAACATTTCAGCTGAAAATATTTACAATATAATTTATTAAGTATTGAAAGGGAGAGATAATTTGTGGAGACGATAAAGTATCAGTTTGTGAGCCGAATTTCATGGCTGATTGATCGCTTTAAATTATTGGTGACCGTTAAATTATTTTACGTTCTATTGAAATATTTTAATAAGATTTGATTCAAATATGAAAGTAAAAAACATGTAGAAGAAGTTGACAAATATTAAGGAAATTGGTCCATATAAGACCAAATGCTAAAGACCAATTAAAAATACAGAAATTCTTCAAAAACTTAGGAGGAGAAATAAAAATTCTTAAATTGAGTCGAAAAAGTAAAAATAAAATATAATTTACGTCAAAGTTTGTAGGTTAATGTCCCTCAGGAGGTTACGAGTGAACATTCGTAAAGTAGCTCTTCGGTGAATATCATGTTCATTATTCACGTCACGTTCATTATTTCCTAAAAGCGGTCAGGCTGTACTAAGTTTTCTGGTCTTCGATTGCCAAAAATTTTAAATAAAATTCCAATTGGTTTTCACAAAAAATTGACTAAAACTTTTTAGAAAAAGAAATCAGGTTCTAAGATGGCAATGAAAATTGAAAACGTAAAGAAGCTCATTTAGCTTTGTGTTCTGATAACAGAATAGGACACATTGCTCTGTATTGTGAATTCTAACCGTTATCGCTTTTTAGGACTATATATGTTCGATATGGAAAAAATTGACACTTTCAAAACACTCTACTCGTTAGGAAGCACTCTGATTTTGGTTCACCTTCTTTTATTATTATTATTTTTTTTGGGGTAGTAATTAAAACAAAAGCTTTCCACACATAGTTGCCATTGTTTCAAATGGGAAATAATTATTAAAACAGATCTGGAACTTGTTGATTTCATACGATGTATTTTTATTGGCCACTTATAAATGAATATTAGATTGTACAATAGAGACGTTTTTACTAAAAATGCATCTGAACTTAAGTTTCCCAAAAAGATATAAAAAAAAGTCAGCCAGATTTACAAAGAAAACCGATGCACCGAAGTGGAATAAACGTGGGTATGACAGATTTGAATTTGATACGGACTTAAAATTTATACGATGCTATGCTTGAGGAAAATTTGAATATGCATTTTTATAGCCTTACACTACCTTAGGTGGTTATACTCTCGTTCAAGTATAAGAGCATGAGAATAAATGGCATCCATTCAAAATGACTCAGAATCACTTTTTAATGAATGTCCTTTTACTGAAAATCATAAATGTTAAATTAACCTTCATAAATAAAAAAATTTAAATTTTATCTGCTTTTTTAAAAACATTGATGTCTGCTGGACTACTACATCAGTCACAGAGGTTAAATAAAATTGTTGTATGGAACCTATGAGAAATAATGAACCAATCGTCGTATAATTTGGCACATCGTCTTAATATAATATAAAACTAGTTTATGCCAAATTTCGCTTTGTATTTAACACTTTTGTGGCCTTAAATCACCAATTTCAATTGGAATCTTTTTTGTCTTTGGGACAAAATAATGACGAGTGCTAATTTTCATTAAGACATCGTTAAATCAGAAATTGATAATGAGTCGAACGGTATACTTATACTTGAAAGCGCATAATACCCCAAACACCTAAAGTGATGAAGGGTACAAAAATATAAACAAACTTTGTCAGCTTTTACTGTCATCCTCGTGAGACTTTTTTCACCATGATATTTATGAGAATTAAATAAGAACTCTCTCTCCTCCCAACTCTTTATAGCTTTAAGTGTTGTTGTAATAACAGACAGTTTATAAGAGATTATAAATATTTACAAAACTTAATCAAATATTTTCTTAATTTCTGATTTTTTTTGTTTTTCACAATTAAAAATGTGTTTAATTATTATTTTCTTTATAAATATTTTAGTGTAGGAAACAATTTGTAAATTTGAATTTTTGTTTTTTTATTAATAAAATTCTAAGTTTAATTAAATATTTTTCTTTTTTTAGAAATATTCTATATTCTCATGTTGTGATGTGTTTGTTGTTATTTATATAAATTATTAACAATTTAATTCTATAAATATTTGATTTATTTATAAAAAAAAATCTTTGGAATATTTTACTCTTTTTGTTCTCTTTGCTACATCTGCTGCTGATCGTGAGCAGGTGATATTTGATCATTAAATTGTCGATCATTGACAACTATGACGCAATTCTTTTAAAGTACAAAATATTTTTAAATTTTTGTTGTTTAACGTTGAAATGCCAAAAACTGATGACAGTTTTTTCATTAATATTTTACACTTTAAAAGAAATCGTCAAAGGTTTTTGATTATGTTTGATATTGTAACATTGGAGCCGATAAATTGGGATGATGGGAAGAATTCATGCGCAACGCTGATAAACTTTTATTATACCATTCATCTTCGGGTGACATACCTGAAAAGAATTAGAATTAGAAATTAAAGATAATTATTATTTTTTATTAAAATAATTATTTTTCTAGACTGATGCATATTCCTATAAATGCATTTAAATTTTAACCTATTTTTCTTCTTTTCGACCAAAAGAAAAGTTAAAGTTTTTTAAAAACAAGCAATTTAACGCTAATTCTTTTCTTTTATACACCTAAAATTTCTGTCTCTGTAAATAAATATCTGTTTTTAATGACAATATATCATCTTTATAGCAAAATTTTTCAAATTTAAATTTTTTTCGTGAACAAGAATGTTCCAGCAGAGAAATTGATCGTAAAGTTAAGTGTGGTGCGAAGTTTCTTTAAGAAAGGAAAGAATTATGGCATTCGGAATTCTACCAGGGGAATACAAAATCAAAAATACTGATTAATCTTAGATAACAAGTTGCAACCCGTAAGGAATTGACTTCTACGCAAATAAGGAACAAACTAAATCTTCATGCGAAATTTAAACACGTTGCTCACATTTAACTAAGAGATGAAAAATGGAAGAAAGCTGCACGATAATACATGAAATGACCAGAAGAGTGGAAAAAGGTAATTTTTTCTGACAAAAAAAGTTAATTTAGACGTTCCGGACTTACACTTATGTTATTGGCACAATTATCTGAACGTATATCAAAATGTAATTTCGGCTATGGAAGTGTTATGGTTTGGGCAGTATTTTCTTCAGATAGAAAATGCTCTTCTCCCTTTTTTTGGATAAAAATATGGATTAAGATTTCATATTAAAGCAAAATAATACGTCGGTACGTGTTTCAAAGCAGTCTAAATCATGGTATAACGAACATGGCATACCTCTGTCGAACTGGCCGATTTGCAGTTAATACTTAAACCTAAGTGAGATCTTTTGTGGATATATGGCCCATAGAAACCATTCAAATTATACCTAAAGCGAAAGCATAATGACTTTAACAAAGCTAAAACTATTAATAAGCGAGAATGCTTTAGTGTACTATGCTGACTCTTCAATTCCCAACAACTAAAGTCACACCAACGGTAACACTGATCCAAAGTAAAACTTGTGGAGAAAAGTTTATACAAACAATGCCCAAAATGAAAGCATATTCACTTTAGCAGAGCTGGAAGTTTGAGTGGAAATTAATTCCGATCATTTAAAAAATTTGTGGAATCAATGCCGCACCATATTTTTGTTGTTATTCACAACAAAGTATCATCCACCCATTGTTAATAATGCTACAAAGACTGATAAAATTAGGTGCGTTCATAGGAAAATAGCATTAAAAATTGAGCTCACAGAAAAAAAAACTTGAAGCAAAATCATCGATGAAAACATAGTTGATTTGATATTGACTAAAATTTGTTTACTCAGTTAAAATTAACTTTTTTCAACAAAATGTTGAATTAACATTTGTTTATCTATGAAGCAAAATCATAACTCCATAAATATTAAATAAACCTTTATAGATAAAGATAAATAAAGATTATTAATTCAACATTGTTTCACAGTAAACGCAGTTTTTTCTTCCCTGACGTAACTACTACAAAGTAATGTCAAGCCTGACTATTTAATACCCTACACCACATTGTTGTTTGTAAATGTCTGCTACGAAAAATTATTGAACGGCTCTCGTATAATATGCTTTTCTGATGTATGCTTATGTGTGAAATTTATGCGATTTAAAAGGATTTTTTTCTGTTGTGTTATATGGAAGTTGGAAATAATTATGGTTTTGGCTTTTATTTATCTCTTATTTGACTTAATATTTTTATGATACCCACGTATATGTGCGATTTATGAGTCTCAAAGTGATATTTGGAAGGGTGATTGTATGGGACCTATATGAGATAATGGACCGATACTAATAATTCGGATAATTGTTTTAGTATTTAATGTGACTTAGTTTAGAAAAATTTGATTTGGTTATGGGATAAAAATCCTATCCGGGGGGACGTTTGTATGGGATCTATATGAAATAATAAACCGATCATAACCAATTTCAATAGACATCGTCCCTGGGCCAAAATAATATTACATGTCAAATGCCATTAAGACGTCTTCAAAACTGTGATCTATACTTTGCGAACAAGTTTTACATGGACAGCCAGCCGGACAGACGGACATGATTTTTCTGCCCGTTACAAACATCTGCACAAATGCATATTACACTCACCACGTATGGTGGTGTAGGGAATATAAATTATTATTGAATATTTTTATAAATTAATATCAAAGGATTTTAACGTGAACAATATTATTTCACCCCCAAACTTTAAACGTTAAATTTTAAGTGAAAGAAAATAATTAATATAGTTTTAATTCAACTATGTTAAACGTTGATTTTACTTAATTTGCTGTTTGCAATTAAACTCTAAAATTAACTTAAAACAAAGAAAATCAAATACGATTAAAGTTTTTTAGTTAAAAATATTTTTATCAAATTTTTAGTTGATTTAATGAAAATCACATTTGCCCACTAAATATTTTCTTCTTCTAATTCATTAATAAAATAAATATTGTGTGTGTGTGTGTTTAATATAATATGAAAAAGTGTTTTCAATTATTGTCATTATTACAACAATTTATTATTATTTTGTTTCCCAATTTAATAAGGAAATTTATATCATTTTCAAATTATTCTAATAACTCAGGTGTATGTATGTGTATGTATTTGTCTTTATTTATGTTAATATTTGTTTAGTTTATATTATATTAGTTAATTTCCTTGATTTTTATCTTAAGAATTATTTTCTTAAAGATTTCTCTATTTATTTATTTATAAGACAAATATTTATATAACAAAATCTTTCAATAAAATAAATCAGAGTGTGTGTGTGTATGTGAAACATCTTTTAACTCAAGAAGGAAATTCACAAGTTAGAATAAAATTTTATTACATCTTTAAAGTAAATTGCATAATTTCCGCCTTTTAAGCAGCCAATTTATATTTCTTATTTCTTCTTCAACCGTCAGACAAGAACATGTGATGAAAAAATAAAATATAATAAAAAATAAAATATTTTTCTTATGTTGACATAAAAAATAAAGTTATTTTTTATTAAATATGAAAAAATGCAAGAAAATTTTTAGGGCTTTAAGATAAGTTTGTAACAAACTTAAGAGCATAAGCGTAAGGCTTGCAAAACTGTTATGATAATTGTTATGAAACAGTTATTAACAATCTATTTTTATAAAATAGGATGTATGTATGCATGTATGAATGTATGTTTGTATATATGTATATATGTATGTATGTATGTATGTATGTATGTATGTATGTATGTATGTATGTATGTATGTATATATGTAGGTAACGCATAGACTCCAAAACGGCTGGGCCAATTTTGATGAAATTTTCACAGAATGATCCAAACAAAAACTATAGGGACTAAAGGACTTATAGGATCAGCAAGTTTGGCAAAACGAAGTTTGCCGGGTAAGCAAGTTAATTAAAGCTTACATGGAAATAGTGTTTTCATTTTTCCAATTTGTCTACTTTTTGACAAATTGGAATTATGAATTTGTATGTTTTATAAATTCATCCTCACCCAATTCAAATGTAATGGCGGCATTTATAAAATTGGAAAATTAATATGTAATATTTACATCTTATGGCATTTGATGGACTTAAGCTACGAAAACTTCTTCCTCTGTTCTTTTTAAACATACATTTTCCGCTAACTCATCCAAGAAAGTTTTCTCAGAATCCACATTATCTTCAGAACTTGAAATCTCACTTAATTTTAAAAACCCTTTTTAATACCGATTTTTATATTTTTATGCAGAAACACTTACAAAACTATTGCGAGCATTCGTCTCTTACAATCACATATGTAAAAATTATTATTTCAACAAGCGTTTATATAACAGGTATTATAAAACTATTACTAAATAAAATGTTGTTGTGTAGTTACATTTTGTTTATAGCTTTGTTTGTTGGGATGGCTTGTGGTTTGTATCAAGTTTTATTTAAAAGTACGAGCGATCAGAGAGGCCATAATCTGGCTCAAGACAAATCAGGTAAACCTGCGTAATAAAGATTTAAATATCTTCACCGCATTTCTTAATGACAATCAAGGCCATTTCATCTATAAAGAAGTATAATTTTCTGCATAAAAATCTTTTTAGGGGAAAGTCTGACAACTTTCTTCATTTCAAGAAAACTGGTTATAGCTGAGATTTTTTGAGTAAATCCGGAGGACGGCGGGTAATTTGTTTGAATGAAATATCTTATATGATTATAAAAATACATACATACTCTTTGATATGAATAATGAAATCGTAACAAAAATATATTTTCTGTACTTTTATGTCCTCCCATTTTGGCAAGATTTTTTATGGCAAATTTTGAATTTTGGGCCCTAATTTGGGCCTAATTTTGGGCGAATTTGGTACGTAATTAGAGTTATAGTTCTTCAAAAATGAAGAAATCATGGGTTACTGCAAGTTAAGAAGGCATGTAAGTAGATTTGGATTAGCTTTTAAAGAACATTGCTGCCTCTGTAATAATTAAGGAAAAGAACAGCAATTTTCTTTCAAGAGACAGAATATAAATTTATCGCTATACTGGGTATAACTGATAACTCTTAACTTTTGTTTCATTTATATTTTTATTTTGAGTGTTTTAATAGGAAATATTTTAACATTATTTTTGGAAAAAGTAAAATTTCGATTAATCGTTTAATTTAATTAGGTGTATTCGTTATTCGAAAATTGATAAATTGAAAAATTAACCGAACAATTGATGTACATAAATTATTCGAATAATTGATTAATGCTTAATCGATTAGATATCCTAATATAAAAATAAACATATATTTTTGTTTGCGAAATAATAAAAAATTTAGGAAAATTTTGATATACGAATCCTTTTAAATCAGAAAAAGCTTTTCAAAAGAAATCTGTCAACACTTTGAAGCAAGTAATTTAAAAATTATAGTTTATGATAAATGTACATACCCATTGAGTCCTGTCGCACGCCAACTGAACCCATATTAGCACTATGGCTCATTGAAAATGGTTGTGTCATGCCGGGATATGATGAGGCGCCCATTTGAAATAGATCCTTTAGAAAAAGAACAAAAAAGTAATAATTTTAATTGATTTATAATACAAGAAAATAAAGCAAAAAACATATAAAAATAAATATATATATGTATAAATATAAATATGTAAATATATATATTTTGCATACAAACCTGAGGATAACGATTTATTGAATTATGATGGGGATATGGTTGATAACCTCGCGATACACTATAACCTTGAATATTTCTCATCATACCATTACATGACGGTATCACAGATGGTGCCAATGCCTTTTGTAATTGTTTCTCTTGTTTACGATATTTGGCGCGACGATTTTGAAACCAAACCTTAAATTATATATAAAAGAGAGAAAGAGAAAAACGATATGAAAATGTAATTTTAAACTTTAAGTAAAATAAAATTTGAAAAAAAAAATGTTTAAAAAAGTTCATTTTTTATGGGGGGAGGGAGGTAGAATTCTTTCGAGTTGGGGTTGTAATTGAAAAGTTTTCTTTTTATATTTTCTGAGGCCTGTTTTTTTCTTAAATGTTAAAAATTGAGACATTTTTCCCAAACACGTATACTTTTTGAAAACATTTTTTCATGCTCGTGTATTGGTTAAAGGAAATTATTCACAGGAATTTATTGTAAAATGGTTTTGTTTTAAGGATAAATAAGTTTAAATGTGTGTATGTGTGTACATGAACCTTGTTAAGGGTGCCTTTTCATAATATACAGACAATAAAGTTGCCACTTAATTGTTTTTTCTTGGATTCCGATTTATTAATGATGTGATTAGGGAAATTATAAATAATTAAAAAAAAATAAAGCTTGGTCCAAGAATAATACTTGTTGCAAATTGAGGACGTTTGACATAGTTAAAAGGCTGCAGTTCTTAAGGCAAATAAACATTATTTTGTTCCGGACGTTGACGAGACGAAGGTAACGGTCTTTTCTTATTCTTAGCATTGAAGTTTGCTGAAACTTGAGGAATGTTGCAACAACAATTAAGAAGTCAAAAATACAGCACAAATAGGAATTAAAAATTATTTTTTTTATGTCTACATCCACTAATATGTTCATATTTCTGAAATCAGCTGCTCTGATTTTGATGTAAAGAAGCACCAATCCAATATCTGATACCCTGAAATAAATCGTATTCCTGTGAGAACCCTGGAATGAAAAAGTGATTGGAAATGGCCAGGGTTACAAATGCAATCGTTATAATACAAATATTCACTTATATAGCTAATAACCGGAGAAATCTGGAAATAGTAGAAAAAATTTTCTTAAAGTTGACATTGAGTGGCAAAAGAAGAAAAATATTTGCTACAATGGGATCTTTAAAGGCCGATATTTTTAATATAATAAAACTTTGAACCGATTTGGTGTTATGTTATAATGATAAGAAAGCTCAAGAGTGGTATCAAAACAATAATACAGTTGTTTTGCAATGAGTGTCCTAAAATGAAGAACTACTCTGAAAGAAAAGAATACCTAAATTTCGGACATTTTTAAAATATGGCTGAGCTGATTCAAAATTAAAATAAAACCAATTGTATTTTCAGCTTTTTAACTCCAAGCATGGAAAATGACTTGAGATATACTTAAATTCAATGGCCTTTTCCATTTTCGCTTCAAAATTATATATTTTATCAATAATATATCATAGAAAAATTCAGCTCAATCTCTGAAAAGGGTATATAACTTTGTCATTCCGTGTGTTACGCTAGGGAAGGGATCATCTTAGATCCCATAATGTATATATAATCTTGCATCAAATCAAAATTTGAGTCGATTTGAATTTGTCTGTTGTTGGAACTCTCACATCCACAATAATTAACAGAGCTCAATGAAATTTGGCCTGAGTATTTGTTATAGTTCTGAGAAGTTTCCTATTTAAAACCATATTAAAAGATTAAAATTAGAATAAAAAGTTTCTATTAAATTCAGATACGCGTACTTTATTACTATTCCAAAAGTGATCAAAATTGGTTCAGTAGAAAAGTAGATATCCAACAATATAACTATTTTATGACTCATTTCATTTCTTTCTTTGTTATATTTATACGTGTAATATAAACGTTTGTTAGTGTATAAATGAGTGTATGTGTGTAGGTAAACTACTTACTTGTTTTAATTTCAATTAATATAAATTACTTTTTAAGGGAATTATATTACTAAAATATGTAATCTTTATATTTTCAAAAGTCTGGCATCAATAAACAACAAAAACATTTTCTTTTAAGAAAATAAAATAAAAAATAACTTTTGAAGATTTCTCCTTCTAGAGAATTTAACGAAGGCAAAATTTAAAAAAATGAAATTTGAAAAATACAAAAAGAAAAATTCAACATTTGAAGTCAATATCAAAATGAAGAAACTGCCTTAAGGGTCCTTCGGTAGATACTTAAAGATACTCGTGTCTTACACCATAAGGAAGGACGAAAAGTAAAAAGAAAATATTAATTTTATTTTGGGTTCCATAGAAGAGGGTTCACAATTTCAATTTTATTTTAGCGTTATTATCTTTATCTATAACTATGTAAGTTGTTTTCTTCTTCTTCTTTCCTTTTTTTTTTTTTTTTTTGAAAGTAAAAGATAGAAGAAAAAAATCCTCTAAAATATAAATGAGATTTTTTTATTTGAAGAAAAAACAGAATTTCTAAGATGAGGGAAGTGGATAAAAGGGTGGTGGGGTGGTTGGCAGTATATTATATATTTAAGTAAATATTTTTAAAACAAAATGGTGTGGAGGATTATGTATTAAATTAGATTGAAGAAAAATTACAAAATCTTTACAGTGAAGAGAAAAAATAGTTATAATCTATAAAATCAATAATGTTCATTCTGTTACAAACATATTAAAAACTATTTTAAGACCGAAAATTTTTAACATAAATACGACACACAAAATCGAAGCTTCTGTCTTTTCCAGCAAAATTGAATTGAGTTTAAATTTCATTACAACTGGAAAACTCAACTGAATTGAAGTATAATACAAGTCATTTTCAATGCTTGGAATTCGAGACTGGAAATTCATTTACATTTGATTAGAATTCCAGAAATACTGCTTAATAGAATTGAATATATATTTTTTTAGTTCTAATACTTTTTATATTGAAACTCCTTCGATAAGCTTTTCATTACAGATTTATATTTCGAATCAGTTCGTCCTTTTTATGCTCTTCAATTCCCTTTTCAGAAGAGTACTATCAGGTTATTTATAGGATTGGATACTCATTCCACAACAACTATACCTTTTGTTTTGAGCTTCCTTGTCGTTATTACATAATATCAAATCGGTTTAATAAAATAATAAAGGAGTTTACCTAGAAGCTAAAAAATTTTTCATCCTCCATTATACAACATGAAAATAGTTGATGATATTTGAATTTAAATTGAATTGGATTTGTATAACGATGCTGTTTGGAAAATGGCTTCTGAATGTTTTCAATTAATGGAAGACGCTTAAAATCGCTTAACTCGAGACAGTTTGCGACATTCAAAAGAGACTATTTAGATTTAAAAGAAAAGAAGGAATTCGATCAGACAAAAAGAATTAACATGAGAAAAAAATAAGAAAATTAGATACAATATGAAATGAAGTCGGGTAACGTTTGAAAGTTATGTTGCTATAGAGCATCACATTTTAAATGTTAACCTCAAGTCCAAAAAATCATGGAAAAGTGGATGGAAAAATTTTGTCCCACCGCCTTAGGCCTTCTGACGACAAAGGAAAAAGGACATTCCTTTTTTGTCGTCACTGGCTACAACTTGTAATACAAGTGTTAATACAATAGTTAATTTGTAGCATTCCTTTCCAGACCCCTTTTGAAGTTTGTATAAACTTTTGTACAAAATAATCAAAACACAGAACTGGATGTTTTTCTATCAGTATGTTTGTGGACCTTTTTAATATACTTCCAATTTTCGAAAACCTTTTTGACTCAAAATTCTCGCTGTGACGTTGGTAATATGACTTCGTTTTAGGATCAATAAAGTAAAACTTTCTTACAATCGGAACGTATTGAAATGTATTTTTAATAAAGATGACACTTGGAGTTACGACCCCTTAGTTATAGTCTATAATATAGACTAGACTATAATCTGGTCTGTAATGCGAATTAAAAGACTGTTCCGTAATCCAGATCATTAACCAGTCTATAATCCATGTCAAAAAGTGAACTAAAATTCAAATTATAAGCTTGACTATATTCCAGATTATAGACTGCCCTTTAATCCAGAATGTGGATTGAAATAAAACCCAGACTATCATCTGGACTATAATCTATTTTGTGAACTGGACTTTATAGACTGATATATAACCAGATTTTAAACATTGAACTTTAATCACAACTGTAGACTGAACTACATATTAGAGTATAAACTGCATTTAATCCAAATTACACTAAGCTATAATGCAAAGTTTCATCTGAGAATTAAGTCTGGTCATATTCAACTGTTTGTTGATGAGATAATTCGGGGAGTTGTGCTGGCTGTGAGGGGTTTACGGATGTGCTGTTGCATTGTAACAGAAATCAGCATAATGTGACAGAATATTGAAATTGCTAACATTATTCATAAATAAGGATATGGGCCGGTGTTAAAACCAAGGAAAAATTAAGCTAACATGGAGGGTATTCTGCCAGCACAAGTGGTATAAATAAGGATATGGGGCGGTGTTAAAACCAAGGAAAAATTAAGCTAACATGGAGGGTATTCTGCCAGCACAAGTGGTGAAGAGTATTAAGAATGTTTCATCTAATAGTCCATATTTTTGTGTCAAATTCAAATATTTGTCGATGTCCGTCCGTTGTTGTAACATCTGTGCTTACTGTATGATTAAAAAATTGTCTCAGATCAAATTTAAAGCTTATTGGAATAAAACTTTTAAGAGTTAAAGTGGAAGTGTACAAATACTCTAAGTTTCAAAAATTATAGCTTTTACGTTTCCAAAAGTATTAATTTTAAAAACTAACTAAATTAGTAGACGACTAAAAAGTACCTATTGATACCTAATACAATGTTCGTTTAGCACTGTGTATAAAATCGACTTTAATTGTAGATATTTTTACTTTAAAGATGTATATTTCTTTCTTTAAAGTCTTTAGCAAATGGTGGATGTTAAGAAAAAACTCCATATTCGAGGAACTTCTTCCAACGTTGGTTGTCATCTAAATCATAAGAATTTTATGATAAGAAAGAAAAATAAAATTAACTTCATACATACGAGGGTTTTATTTTCCCCCCAAACTTATACACTTTATAGTGGCCGTGGAATTTTTTTCCATTTATATGGATGGCAATTCCAGCTTTTTATATCTTTTAAAACATTGGATGGTGATGTTGTTATTGCTGTTGTTGTAGAATTCATTGCAATAATAATGATGGTGGATGTATGAATGACTGGATAGATGGATGGTTCATATTAAGTAGTCATCATTGAATGAGTGGGTGGTAGATTGGGTGGTATTGAAAGAGAGGATGGTTCAGGGGGACATGGTTGGTTTTTTTTTTTTAAAGTCTCATTTATGTCAGGGGTGGATGGATGGTAGAAGAGATGTTTTTAATGTTGTTGTTGGTATAAAACACAACAGCAAAATAAACCATTTTCATTTTACTTTAACATTTTATTTTCTGCTTGTATAAATGTATACATATACTTATATACACGTTTTTATACACATATATATATGTATATGTATATGTGTATGTGTATTTCATTTGATATGTATGTATCAATGTGGGCGGAGTAACTCAATTAAGGATCCATTTGATGGTGCACACAAATATTATATTTATGAATGTGTGTTCGTATGTTTGTTTGTATGTTTATTTAAAAAAGTACTTTTTACGTTAAAAACAAAAATATATAAATTCATATACATACGTATGTATGTATGTGTAGAAATATGTACAAAACACTCGATATCTCATATAATTTAAAAGAGAAAAATATTTTCTGTTCTTTTCTGTTCATATTAAATAAATATGTATGTATGTATGTATGTATGTATGTATGTATGTATGTATGTATGTTTATATATATATTTTTTCCCCATAAATATTATTTTAAATTAAAAATTTCTGTTATTATTTATTAATTTTTACATTTCAAACGAACGTTTTAATGAAATTGAGTGGCCTCAATAAATTGTTCAAAATTGAAAAAATATATTTCATATATTTTTATTATTATTTGTACAAATACACATACAAACGAATTTTGTACATATAGCTATAGTATGATAATAGTTGTTGCAACTGAAAATCGTATATTTTTGAAGATAAAATTTTGTTTTAATAAAATTTTTGAGGTTATTTTTTCAATAATTGCAAATTGTAGTTTGAATTCTAAAATTAGCTTTTGTCATTAACTCTTCTAAATAAGTTTTTAATTACATTGGGCTACACATGAATTTGAAGTCTCCACAGACAATAACTACACTTTCATTACAGTTCGTATCGGGTTAGATTCCTTTTTAAAACTTCAGGGTATTATATTCAAGGAAAATCTGCACCAATCAACTTTAAATCCTATTTTAGAGTTATAATAGAAGAGATATACACTGAACCAAAAAAGTTAGTAAATATAACGAAAAATATTGGAGAATTAAAGAAAAGTTGGACTATAAATATCAGCTGAAGAATCCTTTATTCATCATAACGAAAACTTTCGTTTATTTTTCGTAAATTCTTCAAATCGAAGAATAACTGATAATAATACTATTAGATTTGAAGAAATATTATTCAGTTTGAATAATACATTATTCAAATTGACCAAAATAAATTCTTTATATTGATGAATATTATTCAATTTAAATACCATATTTAAGATAAATTCGAGAAATTTTTGGTTGAATTAAGGAACAAATTACGTTAAATTCTAATAAATTAATATATAAAATATTTAGAACCAAGGGAAGGAGTACTCCGCTTAAAAAGCATATAACAGCGAGAATTCTCAAATTTGGTGCCAGTGACTTCCTCAAGGAACTGTTTTACTGGCAAAAATGTAAGACGGTTAGGATCAGGGACGAAGGAACCCCCATACAAAGCAAATATTGATTATCGAATATATATAGACCCACTAAAACGGGAATTTGGTCCCAATTACATTTTTTATACACGTCGATTTGTGATTTGTGAAATTTCTTTTGAGATCTACGACTGTGTAGCAAAGCGCACCGTGCTAAAGCCAGTTTTAGATAATAATTATATAGTGCAGAAAACGTAATAGATAATTGAAAATAGTGCAATGTCAATAGAACACAGGAGAGCCTACCGGCTTGTATTTTTGATGAAAAGTTACTTACATGTTTGTTGGTCAGTTAATATGACAAAGAAAATATAAAAAAAATTATTTGACGAAAACCTTTTTTTCGTTAAAGTTCAACGAAAATTTTTCGTTAATATCACTTACGACATTTGTTTCAGTGTAGAAATATTTGAAAGTATATAAGAGTAGAATTTAATTTAGTTCCTCCTTGGGATAATTCTAACTTTAACAGCGCATTTATTACGACTTGCTTCTTTTTTCTATGTTTAGATTCTGAAATCAGTTTGATTTTGTGTACTCACTAAGCAGTTGATTGGTCTGAAGTAGCAGGTTCTAGGATAATGAGACTGTCATCTATCGTTGCCTAGAAACAACGCCTTTATTGTTTGTGGTGCAGCTTGCTTGATGGCAGTATATCCTGAAATTCTTAAAATGTTGCTCTTCTTACCAGGCTTCCTTGGGATTTTTTAGATGAATTTTATTACAGATGTAAAAAGTCTACATAATTTTGAATTCGAAAAACCATGAAGAAAAATTTTGTCATTTTGTACTCCAACAGGATTCGAAACTGGAATGCTCAGCTTGTACTTTCTGCTAAAGTATAATGTGGACAAATGTTTACCGCATGCTTTAAAGATTAATTTTATTTTATTTATGTTCTTTAATATTTTCCAGGATGTCAAAGAGTAATAAAATTAATTTTTATCCTGGAAGATATATTGCAGAAATTGTTATCCATTTTTAAAAATTATTGAAATTTTTGGAAATCTCATCTGACCAAATATAGTAAAACTGAAAACAGAGTCTTACTTTTTGTAGTCTCTTATATCGTATATTTGTTCGAGTTTTTTTTTTAATTTTTAATAGCTAAACTGCAGAACGATTAGCTCAATTCTCTGACTCTTATGTAGTAAAAATTTTAACCAATTTAGACTTGAAAAAGTCGTTATAACAAGTATAGAATTCCTATATATTACTACTAAAACAACATTTTACCTAAGAACTATAGACTTATTTATAATCCCGAATATAGATTGGAATAACAAAGTGGGCTGTAGGCTTCACTATAATCCAGGTTTATAGTTCTAACTTTAGAGCGAGAGATAATCTATAATCCAATTAAAAAGATTGTTTATACTTCAGATTATACGATGGAATATAATTCAGTTTGTAGATTGCAATATGACCTAAAGTGTAGAATGGACTATAATCTAGTTCATATACTGGTCTATGTCTAGATTATAATTGAACAAAAATCCGAACTACAGTGTTAGAAAAGAATAATAGAATAAATTGTATCTAAATTTAAGTTTTTAATTATACTTAAAGGAACTTTTCCCAATAATGACATAACCTTAAAAACTGAGCACTTGTCTATAAATAATTTTCACTTGTCTATAAATAATTTTACAAGGGTTCAAAATTTAAAATATATATTTATATAAATAATCCCATCATCAACATCATAATCACAGATAAGACATCTGATCTAAAAATAATTCGAAAATAATAATAAAAACTGAATGCATGTAATTTGTATATCACAATGACATATACATCTATATGTATATCTATACATCTATATTTACTTATTTATGTACATGTGTTATGTGTGCAATTATACTTTAAAAGCAACGAAATGTATGAATGGATTTCGTTACTCATTTTTACATTCATCCATTTCATTATTATCAAATAATAAATTCTATGATATTTTGTCAAACACTTTGTTACAAACTAAAAGAAATAACAAAAACAACAAAAACACATCACCCCCCTTCTACATCATCATTAAGATTATCAACGTCATCATTAACAAGCATAAAACATATTTCAACAATTTTTTTCTAACATTTTTATTTCACAAATGTTCAAATATTTTAAATAGAAAAAAATAAGAGAAGAAAATTAAGAAATCTAACACGATTTGAGTTTCGAGTTTATGGACTCAAAATAGAACAAAAAAAAAACAAATAGAATAATCAAGTGACAACCCCTGTAATTTGACAACTCAACCTCCACGATTGTTATTGTATTTTAATTTACTACAAATATTTTGTTGCTTTTTTGTTTTTGTTGCTATTTATATATATATTTTTTAGATGTGAAAGTTGGGTTTCTATATGTGTGGCAGAATATGTTTGGAAAGGTACAATGATTTGTAAATCCCAACCATAATTAGTATTATTTAGATTATAAAACAGATTATAAACAAGACTTAAATCTAAACTATAATCTTTAATCCAGTCTATAGACTAAACTATAATTAGGACCGTATGATAGAGATGAACTATAAACCAGACTATAGACTAAATTGTAAACCGTACTAAAGGCTAAAGACTGGTCTATAGTTCAGGTTATACACAAGTCAATAAACCAGATTATAGAATGGCCTATAGTCCAGATTGCAGGCAGGTTATAATTCAGGTTACATATTATCGACCGACTTATAATAAGATTATAAACTGGTCTATAGATTAGTATATAATCTGGTCTTTAATTCTGATTACAAAATGGTCTGTAATTAAAATTATAATTCGACCTTTAATTCCTATCTATAGACCAGATTGGTTGACTGGTCTATAATATTAATTATAAGCTAATCTGTTATTCAGATTATAGACTACTCTATAATTCAAAATAGAAAATAAACTAAATGGTATATATTCCAGATAAATAGTCTGATCTATAAAACAGATTATGACTAATATTTACTCTTAATTAGAAGTCTATAGTTCCGATTATTGCTAATCTATAATTTATAATCTGGAATGGACTATAAACTAGACTATCTATAAGCCAATACTGATCTATAGATTATAGACAGTCTATACTCTGTTATAAGCCACATTATAATTCTGACTAATATCCACGCTTTAGGCCAAACTAATTTCTTCCAATTTTGAATCGTCATACCATTGTACCCCCGAAATTGTTACAATAATTGCGCATTGCAATTTTCGATAAAGTTCATGATGCAGTTCCTCATCCATTAGTACATCTGTTTTGAAAACAAAACAAGTCTCAAAATTAATGTAAAAAAAAACAAGTTGTCGTATCCACCCATTCACAAATGTCACTGTAATCCAACACCACAAAAACCAACCAAACAAGCACTTCAATAAGGGTCACAATTAAATACGAATAACTCCATTCTAATGTATAACAAACAGTACTCTAAGTATTTAAGATTTTAATCTGACAATCTGATTCTTCCAAGGAGAATGCTTATTTTGTTGTCAACCCAAAATGTATGTTTGAATTTTACGATAAAACTATAAATTAATTACCGCTGCGGGACTTTTACTTTAGGGATAACTGGAAGAAGGGGAAAAATAGCACACAATTCTATTTCAATAATTTTTTGTTTTCTTCTTTGGCAAAGAACAATTGTTATATAGAGACATAAAAAGCCAACTGGGATTAGAGCAAGAGAAAATCATCATCCCTTAAGTCTAGAATTGAAGTGTTTTTGGTATTCAATGCAACAAACATCAAAGTCATTTAATTGTTCGTGCGTGTGTATGTTTTGTGAATTATTTCGGTTTCGTAAAGTGAAAATTGGGCCAGTATTTATTTTGATTGTATTGATGACACATGCACTTTACAGCGACACCCAGGCGTGAAGTTACTGAATTGTTATAATCTCCAATTAAACACTATAATCGGTTAACTAAATAATCATGAGTACTAATGTGCTTTTTTTCTTTTTATTTTTATTTTTATTTTGACTAAATGGATCTGTTTTACTAAGTTTTAAAATAATATTGAAATTATTTTTTCTTTTCAAAAATATTTAACTTACTTGAATTCTGGCTTCATTTAATTTCGTCGTTCTTGCTAATTCTTCTCTACAATAAATATCAGGATAATGAGATTTGGCAAATGCTGCTTCTAATTCTGCTAATTGTTCCTGAAATTTTAAACAACAAAAAAAGGTTAAATAAAATGTTATTTTTAATTATAAATGAAATGAAATGTTATATAACAAATAAAAAACTATAAAACTATTTTTATATAAACATGAATACATATACAAATACATGTGTAAATGTGTGATGTGTAAATGGTACTGTGTTAATAAAATATTTAATTATTCTAAACAAAATTGTTATTGATGTTAATTTCTGTATATTTTTGTGAAAATCATTTAAGCAATTAAACCGTAATTGTCATAACACATCGCTTATTTGCTGCAAGATAGTTATAATTCAAAATTGAGTTTTCCAAGAGCCCTGTTTTTAAATAAATACCTGAGATCTGGTTATTTCGCACGCCTATCAAAATACCACAAAAAACCTCTAATATATGCAACTAATTTTTATATCCACCACCGAAAATTTGGGATATTATGCGTTTGTACTGGTGATACACCCACTTTCTGAGACGATTTAACGATGTCCGTCCGTAATTTCGTCCGTCTGGTTGGCTTTGAACATGTGTGACCAAGTAAACCTATATTTTGATATAACTTGGTACATATTATTTTGATCTAAGGACGAAACCTATTGAGATTGGTCATGTTTGGTCCAATATTTCAGGTACCATAAAATATTCTTCCGGAATGAGGTTTTGAAGTCATAAAAGTCCTAAATACAAAAGAAATTTTTACTTCATTTTTGCTTTTAATAGAACAGAAACGGAATCGGACTGAAAATGCGGTGGTTCACAGTGGCTTCGCTCTTGGTATAAATGATAATGTTTCATGTAAATAATAAAAGAAACCGAAATACTTTCTGAACAAGATTTGACAATAAAAACTTAGTTTTCTGACATGAATTTGGTAAATCGCATTCGGATGGAATTCTGAGTATGAAAAGAACTAGTTAAAGTTGGGTTCACAATATAAACTAGAATTAGTGGAATACTTGCTTTGTTCAGTAAATTAAGTTAGAAGATGATAGGCCTGCATGGACCAGATGATCTAGGTACTATTTTTATATTGATCGACATTATTCTATTCGGACAATCAGGTTAATAAGTTTATAAACGGAACATGATTTTAAAGAAAATATACTTCAAAATTTTAGATCTTTTTTCAGATATCTCTTCACGCACTTATTATGGATTCTCATCTATAACTCCGTTCTAAAGACGTTTTCCTGATATAATTATTGGCACAAAAGCGAATTACATCTGGCAACGCCTTGTAATAGATCATTACATGATAGTACCGTTATGTTTCTGTAACGTTCATTGAAAGCTACCAACACATTAATATTAAAGTGAGTCTCTTCCGAAAAGTTGCAAATCTACTGGCAAAAAAACGAAAACTTGCTGCGAAGAGGCAAAAATCGTCCGAAACTAATTAACCCTTAGTTGTCGTCAACTCAGATCACAGCCGAGGTAACGAAAGAGTAAAATATGGAGATTCATCTGAAAACTATACGGAGTAAATCTGTGTTGGTTATCTCAATGAATCTAAAAAAAGAGGTTATAGTATTTCCAGGAGTACAAAAATGCAACAGAAGAATTTTGGAACTCTGTTTTGTTTTCAGATGAAAGCACATTTAATATTTTTCGGTCAAATGGAAAAATTTTAGTGTCACGAAAACCAAATACAGAATTTGATAAAACAACACAGTGGGTACATATGGTTATATGGCTGCTTCTGCTCCCATGGTTATATGGCTGCTTCTGCCCATGGTTATATGGCTGCTTCTGCTGTTGAGTTGGTGTTTATTGATGAAATCATAGAAACCAGCTACAGGACAATATCCAACAATGTAGGTCCCCTCAATATATCTGATCCATTTTCAACACACATAATTCGGACCATCATAAAAATTCGGCATCAGTGTTAATTTGATCGCTTGGCAGATATTTACATATTAATTTTTGTATTTGGGGTTATTGCAATATATTTATTATTTCCGACATGTAATGTTGCTTTTCAACGTCTCTTGTCCTCAATTTAAATGTGTCTCTTAAATCTCAATTTTTATTTAGAAATTACACGTTATTCTCAATGTTGATGTAAGTTCTTTTTGCGTTTGACAACAACCTTCGTCCATTTATTTTACCAATTTCTCTTTCTAAAGGTTTTTTGCAGACGTCTCCTTTTTTGTAAATAATCGCACAGTGGGACAATATCGATTTTTCTATATATAAATCAGTAACTTTCAATCGGATAGAGGGATTTGCTTGAACTTCAACGTAATAATAGAGGGGGAGGTACCCCACTTTACATCCCTGTTACTCCTTTCATTGAACTTTTTAGGGGTACCAAAATACCAAAAGTTACAGTGCTGCACTCCTCTACTTCAATTAAGTTCATCATCAAAAATTAGGGCGTTATTTCCAAAAAATCGATTTTGTCTCACTGTCCATAGCTGACATGTCCACCAATTAAAACTAAAATTTTCATTGAAAACTTTTGAATAGTTTTCCACAACCCTACATGTCGCACAGGTCCTTATTACTGTGTAAAATTCATTGAAATCGCATTGCGCAGTGTTTCAAATAAAAAATGAAATGGAAATATATCTGTAACTACCGAACGGCTATTCCGATTTTAAGGACATTTCACGTTGTAATAAAAATAACGATCAAGATTTCTTATATCTAAATCGATTTTAAATGCAACACTGAGAATCGGATCTAATTAGGTCCTTCACTATCACTGTGTGGAAATTGATTGAAATCGCATTATTGGACAGTTAGAAATCTATTACATTTTAATTTACAATTTAATACACTGTGTGTCGCACATGTTGTAAGTATTAATGTGTGTGATATCCTAACACAGATAACAACTCACTTCCCCAATGCCCACACATTCCCCAAGAAAGTAGTGTAGCACATGTTAAAAAAACTTTAACTGAACATTTCAGAAATAAACTTTTTTTCCGATTTGTAGACATTCTTCTTCTTTTTTTTTTTCTTCATATTTTTCGGCAAAACATGTTTTGAGTTCGTTGCACGTAGTCATTCCTACTTTATTGAGTTTTTACCAACAAAAAAATAAAAAATAAAATAAAAATAAAAGTTTTCTATATTAAAATTGAACTAATTATGAAAGATGCACGTTCGCACAAACATTATCACATACCCCCTCTCTAACTCCCTAACTCCCTCCCACCCCTTCATACATTTTATAGAGACGAATAAAGTTTTATGTTGCATCCTTAAGTTTCTATTAAAGTTTTATGGATTTATCTTATGTTGTATGGAAATATTATGTTTATATGTATGTGTTTATGTTGATAGGAATGTAGATGATTAAAGAAAAGAAAGTATGTTACTGACCTGTGTAAATGTCGTTCGATGTCTTCGTCTCGCTGGTGTGGGACATGATGCTGTGGTTGGTGTATGACCGGCATGTTGACTTAATGATGACAAACCACTTCCTGGTGATGTCACACCGGCAGATACGGTAGAAAGACCCGAATTAGGTTCAGGTTTCAGTTTCTTAAAGGCTCCTTCCGCTATTTTATATAAACATACACACACACAGACACATCCATATGGATGTTTATGAAAAGGAAACGGAAAAGATAAATTAGTTTAAATTCTATAATTATAATTGTTTTAAGCTTAAACATAATAATAAATAAGAGATGATAAGAGATTAAAACTGAAAATTATTTGAAAAACATAATTCGCTTGTCTGCCTTTTATTTCACCTCAATTTTATACGAAACCTAAGAAAAGTTATAAAATGTTTATTATTCATTTCGGAGTTTTCATGCTTTTCACTGTTTGACCCTGGATGATGAGAAAAAAAGAACAGGAATTTATTTAAAAATTCTGAGTGAATAATTAAGAAAACAGCGTCAACCGCACTGCGGCCACAAGATGAGTTTTGATGGCCTCTGATGATCCTAGTTTTTTCTCCATTTTATTATTTTTTTTTTGTTATTTAACATTTAGTACGCAGCCATTTTGCTAAAATTAACTTCTGTTCTTGTTTCCATTATCAAGTTATTCTGCTGCTGTTTCTTCCTTTTTTAATGTCTGTGCTCCAAGAAAGCAACACACGTGTTACACATACACAGACATACATGCATACACAAGTCCTGCGCATAAGATTTGTTATTTGTTTTTCACACGGACTTTATATTTGGACGGTTTTGATGGTTAGATAGCTGGATGGATGGTTGGTTGGTTGGTTGTTTGGTTGGACAGACGAACGGACAGACAGACATTTTCTAACTGCTTAAATATTATTATTTTGAGTATAAATCTTTTACATGAATATTCATTGCAATTTGGGATAATTTATGCAAATGTTTTTCTTTTTGTTGTTTTCATTAATCGAGGTAACATTTTATTACAACATTTAGTCTGTCTGTCTGTCTGTCAGTCAGGTATTTTTAGTCAAATGTTTTTCTCTTTTAATTTTTCATAACCTTGATTTTATGCAAATTATTTAATAATTTAAATGACTAAATAGCAAGAAAATGTTTAATTTATAGAAATTATACTAAAATTATATTTTGATATGATAATAAAATTCTGTTAAATAGTTTAATTTCCAGTTGGATAAAAATTCATTCATTTTTATACATAAAGAAATTTAATGTAAAAAATATGTAAATTTTCATAAAATTACATAACTTTAATTTATGGGTATATCAGGGGAACCCTCATCGTACACTCCCTTTATTTAGACGAGGAGTTATGGCCTAATTATAACATGAATTGTAGTCGTAAGTATATATCTGATATCGGTTATCATTGGTTTGCCATAGCTGCGTTAATATGGATAAGAACGAAACGGCTTTCAACCTTCTCTGTGAATGTCCAACTTCAGGAAATAAAATAAATCTCTGAAATATTTCAAATCTTAAAAATTGATCTATAAACGCACTTTTTTTGTTCTCTATTTATACCCTACACCATCGTAGTTGGTTGGGGCATTACGAGCTTGTGCCGATGTTTGTAATGGCTAGAATGGTCCATGTAAAGCTTGCTTGCAAAGTGTACACTGAACCAAAAAAGTCGTACATATGACAAAAAAAGGATGTAGAATTGAAGCAAAGTAGGTTAATTATCAGCCAACAAAACCTTTATTCATTATAACGAAAAATTTCGTTAATTCTTCAAATTGACGAAAAATTGTCAATCAAATTGACGAAAAATTGTCAATAAATATTATTCAATTTGAATAATATATTATTCAAATTTGACAAAATGTAAAATGTAAATTCTTTATATCGATGAATATTATTCAATTTAAATATCATATTTAATTTAAATTCAAGTAATTTTAGTTGAAATGAAAAACAAATTGCAATCAATTGTTGTAAAAAAATATATATAAACTTTTGGGGGCCAAGGGAAGGAGTACTCCCCACAAAAAGCAAATATTGATTATAGAAATATCTAAAGAACTGTAACAGCGAGAATTTTCAAATTTAGTCCCAATGACTTCCTCAAGGAACTGTTTTATTGGGCAAAATGAAAGACAGATGGATCAGAGGAGAAGTAGCCCCCATGCAGAGCAAATATTGATTATCGAATATCTATGGATCTACTACAGCGTGAATTTGGTTCCAATTACTTTTTAATACACGTCGATTTGTAATTTGTGAAATTTCTATATTCAGATTAAATTTTCTTTGTCATATTTTATTTAATCTGACAATGCAAATAAAGAAAATTATTTGACGAAAAAATTTATTAAATTAACAAAAATTTTATTCAATTTAACTTCATTTTAGTATGTAGAATTAAATAAATTTGTGTGTTATTTTGCTTACGATGTGTTACTGCCTGTTGATACTGTTGATATATGATATTTGTCGTTAATTTTTTTATGAAATTTTATACAATTTAACATCTTTTACAAAAAAATTTTTTTGATTAAATTTTTAGTTTATTTGAAGAAATTCTTCAATTTGGAGAAAAATTATGTTAATTAGAATTAAAATCTGTTTATTTAATACCTTTTTTTCGTTAATGTCACCTACGACTAGAGATGAGCGGTATGTTTATGATTGTGAATTAATCACTGTGATTGGTAAATCACTGTTAACTACAGTGACAAAAATTATGTAACAGTCGTTCTTTCTAATTGTTACAGACTCAATTGATTTGATTAAATTTTGAGTCAGCAAAATTATTTAAAGTTTATGCTGAACATTAATTTTAGACGCTTGTTTTTACATCTAAAACGAAATTTAGTCACACGTGAAAAGTATGAACTCCAATAGGAACTACCATCTGCTAAGAAACGAATGTCTCCTGTTGTCGTTTATTGAACCCTTTTGCTTCCCGTGTTTTTTTTTAATAAAAATAAAGAAACGTTATTATGTTTTCTTTTGAAATAACAGAATCACTCATCTCTACCTACGACATTTGGTTCAATATTTATTCGAATTCGTTTTAATGGTTTAGATAACATTTTTCCAGTTGTTTTGTTCTAACAGAAATGAAGAGCACAATTTAATAACGAACTGCTGGAAGATGATCTTCTCTCTTTTATGGTGCGGTATATATTTCAAAGCAGTCTAAATCATGGTTTAATGAACACGGCATATCTCTGTTGGACTGGCCGGTTTGCAGTTCGGATTTAAGCCCAATGGGGAATTTGTGGGGAAACATGGTCCGTAAACTTTATTCAAGTAATGTCCAAAACGAAAGCATACTGACTTTAACAGAGTAAAATCAAAAATAAAGCAAATTTAAATGAAAATCGATTCCGATCTTCTTGAAAAAACTTCTAGAATCAATGCTTCATCGTATTTTTGAGATAACCCACAACAAAAAATCATTCAGCCATAATAAAATGTTATAGAGACTGATAAACTCATATTATGCACCAGTGTAGTTATATGCGACTAGTGACAAGTTGACATTTTTCTAGCAAGTTCAATGGGTTTGTCGTTGGGTCAAGAAGGGCCCAAGTTCAGACTTTTATGAAAATTTGTGTGGTCAGAATTCAGTGAAATTTAGTCTAATAATTTATATTTGCCTAAGAAGTTTCTTACACAAAATCGACAAAACTAATTTAAAGTTATAACCCGATAACTTAGAAAACAGATTATTCGATTTTGGCCAAATTTGGAAAACAGATATAAAGTTCAGTAGAAGACTACACGTTGGCCACTTCGCGTATTTTACATCCACCTTTAAGTACACCGAAACACTTTCTGTGTCAATTTAACGATGTCTGTCCGTCCGTCTGTCTGTATGTTCGCCTGGCTGTCCATGTAAATGTTGTGAACAGTCTACAGGTCGCAAATTTAAGAAATATCTCGATGAAATTTGGTACGTACTGTTATTAAGGACGAAGACTATTGAAATTGTTCGGTGCAATTTTTCAGGTACCTTCCATACAAATGTTCTTCCCGGATTGGGGTGTTAAAGCCAGAAAAGTTCTAAAATAAAGCGATTAAAAAAATTAGCATGCGAGGGTCGGTCCATTATTTCTCAAAGGTCTTATACAAACCCCTTTCCAAATATCACTTTAAGGGGCAAAAATCTAACATATACGTTGATATTGTAATAATTAGTCAAATTAATAAAAATATAAACAAAAATCGATGTGCAAAAGTATACGAGGGTCGATTCATAATATATAACCTCCACAGAAAAAACTCATTTTAAAATAAATCTTAGTGACACAATAATGTACTGCACAGTTAAAAGTACATTGGAAAATCAAAATACGAGGGTCGGTCCATTATTTTCTGTAACTACCAGTTTTAACCGACGATGTGTTGTAGGGTATCAGATTGTCGAGCTTGACCGACTATACATTTCTACTTATTTATACTCACATATACATTCACAACTACAAGAACAATTAATGAGTCATACAATTATTCACAGTTTTTGTTAAAACATATTATTACCGTCCCGATTTAGTTATATATCTTAATTTTATTTCAAATGCACGGAAGAATTAACTTAACTTAGTGAACGCCTCAGTAATTGGTCTATATCTTTTAACGTTTACAAAGATAAACAAATACTTTCGTTAGAAATTTATAGCAACCTATATTGCGCTTCCTCCAGTCAAATTTTGTTATTTTCAACAGATTTCTTGAATACCTCTGACAAAAGCACCTGTAAGCATATTTTTATAGAGATTTACAAGGTCTTTCTATATAAGAAATTTATTTTGTATAAATTCGAATGTAAGAAATTAGCTGACAACGTCCCTCACACATTTCAGCTTTAAACATATGAAATTTCATTCAAATATCTATGAAGGTTTAAAAGTTACAGAATTTTTCCCAAAATAATCGGTTTGGGCACACGTAATCCTAAAAAAGGATTATGTTTTGGATTTTCTGGAATCGGATATCAAAATATTCATTGACATTATAATATTTTTAAATCAGTTAATTTATTTAAATTCAGAAATCGAAAAAGGTCTAGAAAATTCTACCAGAAACGAAGTCATAATCTTCCATCATGACAACTCCGGCAAAGAATTAATTAAAATATTGTGGATAAGAACTTTCCTTATATAGTTTCCTTTTGACTGCCATTAGCTTCCGTCGTTTCAAAATGCCTTATATATTTTTTTTCCTCAAAACCGAAGCTGTTCTTTTAATATATCTTGTCTTTAATTAAAACCCTTTCCAAAATATCTAAAGCAGCTGCATCCAAATTAATAACTCTTTAATTTTTTTCTTTCTTGACGCGCCAGCAGTATTTTCAATTGACTTTGGACAATAATTGCAAATCTTTAACACCTTTAAAATGCGCACACAATTACATATTGTGTGTACACTTAAAAAAAAAAGTTTTAGATTTCCTCAATGAATAAGAATCGAGTGAGAACAAATGGTTTCAAAACAAATGAAAGGATTTCTATAGTTAAATGACCAAAAAGTCATACAAATACTTATTATGCGAATGAAGATAATCCGCAACGCGTGTGCACACTTAAATGTTAAAGTGTCAACACACTGGGACGAAACAGGAACAATTGAAATCCCTAACAAAAAAATAAAAAAAAAATAAAGTAAAAGGATAATTATCCTATTTGAGGGATTAATTTTGCCAAACCAAAAACAAATGGATACCTAGAACAATCTGAAAATCATTGAATGGTCATTTTCGCAGGAGGAACGTGTTAAAATATTTAAGAGGTTTTTAAAAGATAAAATTAAAAAAGAATGAATGAATGAATGAATGGATTCAATGAGGATAATTACCGGATATCGTATGGTCAGACAGTCTGGTTGGCGGTGTATGAGCGGGTGTATGATGATGCGATGAAGTATCAATGCCAGGTGTTGGTAATCCCGAATATAATGAACTAAAATCCTCCGGCGTACTGCTGCATTTACGCTGATGATTTAGTGAGTTTTTATCTATGGAGGAACTATGAATGGCGGGCGAACGACTATCTTGTACCGAGGAGGCAAGTCCCAAAAGGCGATTTTCATGTGAGGAACTTATGCCCATGAGGCGATTATCTTGAAATGACATAAATTTGGTGTCTTGAGGAACACCACCATGTTGCATATTGGCGGCATGATCTTCCAGTAAACCTTGTTGTAAACCCAAAAGACCACCCACCAAATTAGGTCTCAGCTCATCCATGCTTAGTTTACTTTGACCACAACCACCAGCGGCAGAAAAATTTAATTGGCGGCTAAAAATGGCAGGGAAAATATTAAATTGTTGAGAATCCGCGGATGATTGAGGACTTAAACCAAGACTTGGTGGTGCTATATGCGGCAATGAGGGGGCACTAAGAGAGGTAGGAACTGCTACCGAAGCAGCTGTATGAGTATCGTTACTATGATGTACAGCCGAAGGAGAAGAATTACCTATAGAGCCAGCGGTATTAACACTGCTACCGTTAGGGGTAGAACTTAGACCGTTAGTACCGCCGACGGTATGAAGTTGAGATTGTGATGATACTGTTGGTCCTGGTGTGGTTTGCTGTTGCTGCTGTTGTTGTTGCTGTTGTTGCTGCTGCTGTTGACTAGCCGCTATATGTTGCTGTAAAGCTGCTGCAGAATTGGTAGAATGATGAGAATTAAGATGAGAATGATGGGCCGTGGTTTGATGAGCCGACGGATGTGTGGCTAAACCATGCAAAGGTGCTGACGGAGTTAAATGTGTTTGATGGCTATTAGTGTTGCCGACGACTCCACCACCTGAACCAGGGCCGCCGGCACAATTTTGTTGTTTGAAATCCAATTTGTGGCCGGCGTAAAATCTCGAATCGATATACGTTTTGAAAAAATCAATCGTACAATCCAACGAAATAAGTGGGAGAGAAGTGAAAGTACTTTCTAGGACTCTCGTTCAAAGCGATAAGAAAGTGATTTTTTTGAAGTTTACGAGGTTTTGAAAAGTAGTTGGGAAATTTTTTAGAAAGACTTTTAGGTTAGAATTGTTTCAATTTTATTTTATTTATTAATTTTTATATAATTAAAGTGAGATTAAACAAATAATTTTTAGGGATTTCGAATTGTTATTTTTTTAAGTTTCCATTTCTTCAATAAAAAATCACTTGTCAATATTTTTTATTTTAATTGGTTTATTTTATATTTTATTTATTTTCCTTTTTTTGGATCTAGTGAAATTTTCGAATATTTTAATTTGTTTTTTTATATTTTATTTTACTTTTATTTTTATTTTTTTTTATTTTCCGATTTCAATTGTTATTTTCTTAGTTTTTAATAATAGTTTTAATTTGTTTTCTATATTTTATTTTACTTTTCTAGATTTTAAACTTTTTTAAAGCAAACGAAATTTATAACAAAATTTTAAAAATTTTATTATTATTTTTTTTAATAAAAAAATGTTTTTATTTTTTTATTACAGTATTTTTTGGTTTCTTTTTTAGAATTTTCACAAACCGGCGCAATTTTCTTTTATTTTTTTAATTTATTTTTAAAATTTTTATTTTTTATTACTTATTTTTACAAATTTTAATGTTCTCCTTATTCTTCTTATTTTTCCTTTTTTGTAATTTTACCGTCTTTTATTTTTTAAGTTTAAAAAAATCGTCTATAATTTTATTTTGTTTTTGTATTCTGTTGTTTAGCCCGAGAAATTATTAATAAAAAATATTTTGTTATTTTTTAATTTATTTAATTTAAAAATTATCAATATATCTAAATAATTTTTTTCGATTTTTATTATTATTTTTGAAACTTGTGTAATCATTTAAAAATTTTTGAAAATTGTAATTTTTAAATTTATTTATTTAAAAGTTTAGTTTTATTGTTGTCTCATTAATTGTAATATTCTTTTATTTTATCTTTTTTATACTTTTATTTTTATTATATATTTTTATCTTTCTTATTATTTTTATTTATTTCATTATATTTTGTTTCATATTTTAAAATATTTGAGATTTTCTGTAACCGTTGGAATTTTTTGTTTAATTGTTTCATTAAATTCTTTTTTATTCTTTCAGTTTTTTCTTTAGTTTATCAGGATTTTATTAAATTTTATAAACATTTTTTTTTTTAAATTTTAGATTTGTTTAAATTTTATTATTTTTTTAATTTGAAAATTTTGTTTAAGTTTAATATTTTTTTAAAATCTTTTAATTTAATATTTTTTATATTTTTAGACTTTTAAACTTTAATAGTTTTACAATATTTTATAATATTCCTTTATTTTTAAAGTTTAATTTCTCGGAAATATTTTATAATAAAATTTTTCTTTAAATTAATTTTCTTATATTTTAATATTTTCAAACTTTGTATTTTTATTGTTTATGTTTTCATTTTTTATTTTTCCACTTTATTTTCAAATCTGAAATAAAAATATTTAATTATTAATTTTTTTCGCACACAATTTGAAATCACTTATCTTTCTTATTTTGTATTAAAAAACTCTTTTTAATTTTTGTTGTTTTTAATTAATTTGAAACTTTGCTATTGTTTTTTTTTCACTTCCTGTTTTTTGCATTTCTTTTTCTATTTTTTTTTATTTAATTAAATCAAAAATAATTTGATATATTTATACACATGACATGCTTAAGCGTCTAGTGTTTTATAACGTAACGAACGTGTTATTTTACATTACGTTATTAGCAACTAACGGTATAATCTATTAACATTGTTGTAGTTGTTATTATTATCTATTTTTTTTTTTTTTGTAATTGTATTAGTAATAATAAAAAATCTTTGGTAATATTTTCTAATGTTTACAAATAGTGAAAATTTGATTTCCGTTTAAACAGCGAGACAAAAAGTTTTGCCTAAGTTTAGGCGTATGTTAATATCAGAGTCTGTGTGTGCGGTGGAGTGATTGTGTTTTGTTTGCGAAAAACTTTCATTACAGGTATTAACACAGACAGAAAATGTTTGGTTAGATGGTTATTGGTGTGTTTGTTTGAGTTAATTTTAATAACAAACAAACAAAAATATATAGATACATGTAGAAAAAAACAACACTACTAACAACAATATTATGATTATTATTATTGTGTATGTATAAATACGATGACACCGACTGTTTGGCGAATAATGAAATTTGCGTTTTTCATTTAACTCGATCCAGCATCAACTAATGATGATAGACTGCGGCAAAGGAATACACAAAACAGAACATGAGAAATAAACACACACACACATACACTATACAACACAATACCAACAACAAAACACATTTATAAAGTTCGACATATGCCAACTTCGGACGTGGACCAAAACTTCGTTGTATGTTGGTGGACTATTGTGACATAACGAATAATAATAATAACAACAACATTAACAACAAAAAATATTCCAACAAAATTCTGCTTTAAAAAATCGAATGCTGCTAACGTTTATAAACGTCAACGTTTACGTTTTATGTTACCGTTATATAAAAACCAAAAAATTATAGGCGGAAAGTAAAGTAATTAATTTATTAAAAAAATCCGGTGTTTTTAGTTTATTTGCTTTTGTTGTTGCACTTTTCAAAAAGGAACGTGATTAATTAAGGAAAAAATGCGATATGTATACGCCGCCGATCAAATTTAAAATGATAATAAATAAATGCACGCTGTCTCACTGACAGTCTGCTCAAGACAAGCAAACAACAAAAAAAACTTTTAACAAAATTAAGGATCATAAACATTTAACGTTGGCAGCTCTAAAAGGCAGCACTCACTTATTAGTAGCAGCAGCATTAACAATATTGACAAGGTTTTTTTCTGTATTTCATTTCGCCTAATGGTGGTAACAACCGGATTTGCACATGGTTAAGTTCTCGTAAAATAAATCACCACCAACAGCAACAACAACAACAACAAGACACCATTAACATCAACTCATCGTCATACTCTATGTTTTCCCCATAACATAACCTTAAACGTAAAAACGGGGGTGTAGAAAAAACTCTATAAATGCAAAAGAAATGAATATTAATTTATAAACTAGAAAGAAATAGAGCATATTTTAAACTCTCCTCCGTTTGCTCTTTTTTCACTCACAGCAAAGGTTGGTCATGTAAACAAGTAAATATATTGTTATCTCTTTCTAACCACCCTTAATTCAATAACAATTTTGTTTTGTTTTTCCTTTTCAATGTTTCGCTTTCTGTTTTGTTTTTATTATTATTGTAGTTGTAAAATAAGTAAAATAGCCCTCGTTTATATTAATAATGTTGTTATTGTTGTCGTTGTTGTTGTTGCGGAACAAAATACAAAATATTAAACCCCCAAAAGGAATTGAATTCATTACACACCCACACATACACTTAAACACTTGTTATAGCTCTTCCTCTTTTTATCACTATTTTTTTCTTGGCAAAACAGAATAAAAGCACATGATTGATAACTGTCTGCATTTTAGACAGTTTGCAAAAGCAAATGTCAAATACTTTTTGTTGTTGTTGCATAAATTTTCATATTCCACAAAGTCTGTATATGTTGAGGGTGTATATATACCATTATTATTATTATTTGCAATATTTTTGTTGAATTCTTTTTTTTTATATATATATATTTTTTTTTGCTTGCAAAAAACTGAAAAAAAAGCAAAAAACATTATGTATACAAGCGTAAAATACTATTGAATGTTAATATAAAATGTCTGACACACTTTTTCCGTTTGTTGGCTTCTTTTGTTATTGTTTTTGTCTTTTTGTTGTTGTTGTTGCATTTTATGTGTTTGTATGTTTATTTGTTATATGACACATGTTTACAATTTAAATATTCTTCATTTTTATAAAGTTTTTTATTTTACTTTTTTTTAATTTTTATATATAAAAGTATAAAGTTTTGCAGAGCAAAAATTTTGAAATTATGAATTGTTGGAATAAATTTTGAACTTCTCATTTTAATTTCTTTTATTTTAGTTGTTTTTGTTAGTTTGTGTCCAGTGAAAGTAATAGAATTGTGTTAAGAAATATAACTTAAGTTGTTTGGTTTATTTCTAAAAAAAATTGGTAATTTCGGTTGTAAATAACAAAAGTTTGAAAATCACTGCAGATAAGTACATTTACAAATGTAAATACGTATGTTCACTTCATTTAAATATTTAAATAGGTCATATAACAAATTTTTAAATTATTTTTTTTATGTTTTTAATTTTTTTTTTTTTTTTTTTAATACGCAGTTGTGGCTTATGAAGTAGAAGGTTGAATAGAAAACGTTGGTAGATTTATATTAATTAATGTGATAGAGACCAATATGTATACCATTATTACTTGTTAGACTTAATGGACCAACATTAAATTGTGACCTTTACAATTAGGCGATAACCGAAATATCAGATTTTCTCGTAGAACAACCATATTATGGTCATCATCAAAATGATAATGTCACAAATATATTTTAGTTTAATTTTTATAACAATATAATTTGGAATTTAATCTGTAAGTTTTAGTTGGCGCTATGGAGTTATATGGATGAGAAATGCGGTACCTCAGAGATTAAATTTTTTCAAACGTGTTTCAAATTTCGTATTAAAAACATACTTATACTTGGTTTATCTCCTATAATGTTTGAGCTTTTTGCATTTCGATTTTAAAAAAAGCCTTTTAAAAATACGAAATTTTCAACTTCATTAATAAATTCCAACTTAAAATCATTAAATTCTCAATTTTTTTCTATACACATTCCGTTGTTATATAGCAACTATAATGAATTGATGTCTTAAAAGGCACTAGTGACCTCATATTTAGATATTAGAATTGTTTGGGAGGCAAGTTTAAAAGTATTGATACACTTCAATTATTATCCTTATTATTGTATATTATCAGGATTATATACAATACCATATCCCTCGTCAAAAATAAAGAAAGAGCATTCACGTGCTAGCTTAAGAAGGTAATCGTACGAATTAAAAGTAATAAATGGAGTAGCACTTCCACCAGAAATGAATTCTAATTTGTTCAACAAAAACTCAAATATTTTCGGTTAATGTTTAGGAGAACAATCCTGCACATATTTCATTATAATGAGAAAAATATCTAAAATTCCCCATAAAGCACGTTTCACTTCCTTTGAAATGCTGGGACGGCATTAAATGAAATGATGCAACGCTTTTAAATAATTATTAAAATATGTTAATTATTTAACTTATAACTGTACAATTCTTTAAGATATAGAAAATGTATTTTGAAGAAACACTTTTTCCATAAGACCCACTGTGAAAAGGAATACAGGTAATGGTGAACTACGAAATACTACATTTCACCAAATGATAAAACTTTTCAAAAAACGTATGCATGACTCATTAAGATTTACGATAGCAGATGGATAATGTTACCGTAATTTTACATTAAGAATTATTAATGGGACCTTTAAATTCAGCGTAACATATTTCATTTAAAATGCTGATAAAGCAAATGTTATAGGAGTGAATTTAAAAATCCCTTCCTTTTCGTCGGATCTATATAGAAGAATATTGATATAACAATTATACTAATATATAAATCCGTTAAAATTTCTATTAATCTGAATTTGAAACTTAGAAAAAGTCAAATTTTAGGAATTTTTCTGAAAAAAGCTGTCAACATTATATATTTTTTTATTCTGAACTTGTTAATTTTTTGTTGTTTTGTAAAGAAATCTTAACACGAATGCGAGTAAATTCGAAAGAGCTTGGAGCTAATACCTACCCATAAGCACTATCCAAAGTTAAGCAATTTAATTTATCTTTTTTTATACCGCCATTATCAAATTAAAATCTAAGTCGTTTTATGTCCGTTTGTCTGTTTTATGTATTCTTAAGCTTAAAATAATTGTCCGAATTCAATTAAATTTTGTCACATTTTTTGTTAATATTTCCTATTTAAAATCAGCTATATCGGTTCATGAGCAAAAATTTACTGGCCGATATCTGCGACAATTATCTAACTTTTTCAACAAAATATAGCTGGATCATCAAAATTTGATCAATAGAAATAAGCTGAAAATGCAAAATTTTTCTACACTCTTATGCTAATAAAACTAGTAAATGAAAACCAATATATTATTAAGTTGACCAATATCGGCCCATATTTTGCATAATAAGAATGTATATATAATTTATGAAAATGTATAGCGACAAAAACTCATTACAATTACTATTCCAATCGGTTCAATTTAAATATATGAATTTATTATTTATGCAAAATTAAATGGTATTTTTTGTTTAAATACTTAATTTCTTTTCAACAAAATTGTTTTAACAAATATTTAAATAAATTAATAAAATACTTTTGTTTTTTTAGCCACTATTCTATAAAGATTTAGCCACTTATGCTTCTCAAGAATTGGTAACACTCTTTGTAACATACAGAAATACTTTCCAAGTCGATTTAACGATGTCCGTCCATCTGTCTGCCCGGCTGACTGTCCATATAAGCATTGTCAAACTTTTTTGGCGTAAGGACTAAACCTATTAAAACTGGTCATATTCAGTCCAAAATTTCCGGTAGCTCCCATATAAATTTCTCTCTGGAATAAGGTTTTAAGGTCATAATAGTCCTAAATATAAGGCGATTTAAACGAAACTAAAAAAATGTTAGTAGGATATAATAAAGTCGGGTTTAATCGACTAAATTATTTTTACTTTTTAAATAAACAAAAGTTTTTTTATTTACTTGGATTTTATTTATTGAATCTGCCTCTCTTTTGAGGCCTCTCTTTTGAGGCCTCACAATTAATATTGGAATCTTTCAAACTTAATTTAAATTTAACTAACTTTGAATATCTTATCTCCCCTTTTCCATCGCCCGTGACACATATATAAGCATGGTGGTAAAACGTTCCGGTAGAGCCTTAAACCTGTTTGAACATCTGTAAGACCTCTGGCAAGTGAATTAGTATGACTTCTTATCCTTGTTATATATCACTCATATACATTTCCAAACTCTTCATTTGCAAATGGAATATCCAAGTCTCTATGAATGTTATAATTTCTAAAGTACCACTGAGTATCAGTTATAATTAATAAAATTTTAGGTTGTGCCCCCTGTAGAATATCAATATTTGTTTTGTAGGTCGTTCCCAATAATTTATACAGGATGACTGTATTATCAAAGCTTTATTTAGACTGCTGATTCACTAACCAGTGTAAGCTATAGGCTTTTAACATCATATGAAGACTCTTGGTAACTATATGGCGGCGCCGTATAAGTCGCCCATCCTAATGAATACCGAGGTACTTAACATAATTACCCTGGGGGATGTTAACACCATTAAGAGAAACTGGTGAATAGTTTCCTCTTCTAAGAGCTAAGGTGACGTGCTTACTTTTCAGTTCGTTTATCTTTATTTTCCAATTTTCAACCATATTTCGAAACGTCACAAATAAATGACCAGGGTATGATAAGCTAAGTTAGGGTCTTTGTATGTACTGAGAATTGCCGTATCATCAGCATATGTTGAAATCGTAAGATCATCGCATAAGGGCAAGTTAGACATGTACATCAAGTAAAGAGTGGGTTCTAGAACACTTTCCTGATTAACACCAGCAAACAAACAAAAGTTAAAATAAATCCAATATCGGCATATAAAATCTTGATTAAAAATAAATTTTTATGATCAAATAAAATTCACTGTTTTATAACAACTTTTTCAAAATTTCGATAACGTCAAGCCGATTTTCTGAATTATTAACCCAAAATAAGAGAATATTTAATCCGCTTCGTGAGACAGTGAACAGAATCCAAGAAAATAATGGCAGAAATACTAATAAATCAATCAAACGCATACACACACATAACATCTTAATAAAACAGTTTGAAAATCATTGCATCATCATGGAATATTTAAACGGTACTTTGTTTTTGGTTTTACTTACAACTCACATCACACTATCTGCTCTTTTCTCTCTCAAGACAAATGAAGGTAAATTGAATTTTAGACCAATCAGAGTGAAGCAGCGAATTTAAGTGAATCTTTTGAAACACAAGGGGTGTGTAAATAAAGGAAATTATACCACGATTGCGCAATGAATTAATGAAAATTATTTGAATGTTAAACAAGAGTGAAGAATGTTGTTATTGTTGTTTGTTTTGTTTTTACTTTGTTGTATTCATTATTTTAAGCTTTTGACAAACAAACATTGATGATGATGATGATGATGATGATGATGAATGTATAAATAAATGTGATGTTGTGTTGTGTATCACATGGTTTCTCGAAAAGGAGGGACCAAAGTGAAGGGATTCAGATGAAATGAAAAAAAAGAAACTTAAATTGAAATACTAAAAGAAGAAAATGTTTGCAAAAGCATTTAATGTAAAATCCTTAAAACAATACGAGACCATTACTATTTGACTGTATGTGTAAATGTGTGTTTGTTTGTAACTGCTACGAATGCAATGAATATGTGTGGGTGGATGGAGAAGTGAGTGTTTGTTATAAAGAGGGGCCATTCTGTTTAATTTTTATGTTTTCTCTCTGTATGTATTTTTTTATTTTTCTATTTTACTCCATCTTAATTTGTCATTCGTTTTGTTGTGTGTGTATGTTTTCATTTAGTGTTTTTTTTTTTTGTATGTTTGTCATTTTGTGTAGATTTGTTTCCATTTCAATATGATGATTGTAAAATACTGTGAAGGGGCGCCTAAAGGCTCTACAGCACTGATGCATTTATCAGAAAAACAAAAAAACTACTAAAATTTAAGCTTGAAACTAATATTTTTTCATCAATTTCACATTCAAAAAATTTAGTTTTAGTTTTTTCCACATTTTTTTGTTGCAAAAATATCTTTATTCGTAACAAAAAATTCTGTTCTTTTCAAACAAAAACAAACAAATGAGCTAAAAATGTTAAAGAATGAACAAACGAAATGTGTTTCTTTCAAAAAGAGAAACACACAACAATATAACAAAATTAAAAAATAAAGATAAATAAATTTTTAACATAAAGAAAAAAACTCAAATCATATGCACTGAACAAAATTATTCTATTATTCTTGAAAAGAATTCTTGAAAAGATTTTGTCTGAGGAAGTCCAATTTTAGGTTGGATTTTCCGCCAAATTTCATAATTTTTATAGAAAAAGTAAATGGATGTTAATGTCAATGTTAAAAACTTTTCTAAAATTTACCAATTTTTTTTGGTAAATTTATATTTGAAATTAAGTAAAATAAAAACGAACTACTATTTTTTGTATGTATAGATTTGTCCATAAATCAGAGAATTAAAACGATTTTCACTTTTCATGTTAAAAATTTGACTTTTTTCAATCACCCTGGCATTAAAACGACCTGTGATATTTGACACGATTTTGTGAATTTCAAATTTTCTCTGTATTGAAACCTATTTTGAGAATGCATCAGTTAGAATTTCAGAAAACATTTTGAATTTGTTTAATGAAAATTGAGTTTGCAATATAAAATATTTTATTATTAGGACGCAGCGTTTTTTTAACTGTGTCAGTATTCAAAAATCAATATATAAATTGGATTAAAATGTATTTTATTAATATAAAATTTAAAATTAATATAAAAAATAAAATGTCGCACACATTCAAAATGTTTACAAATTTTCTTTTATCTACGATATTCGTCTTTGACATCTGGAAATAGTTTTAGTACAGTCGCCGTCTCTTTTGGTCTAGTAACACTCTCTTGCTTAATTTGCTTGGGTTCCAGTAAACTGAAAATAATATTTTGTTCTAATAACAATAGCTTTTTTATATCAATAAAATTGAGATCCGCCATATACATTTCCAAGCATATTGCGACCACAATATTTTTTTAATTTATAAAAATATTTTTTTTACACCAACGAAACTGTTGTAAAAATAAAATTAATTCAACTATTAAAATGTTGGCGATAAAAATAAATGTTTGCCGCGAATATATTATTGTTGCGACGAACATATCGTGAACTGACTTTTTTCTGCGTACATATGCATCTATATAATGAAGATATTTTAAAGATGATTCAAGATTAGCGATTTGAGAACTTGAAAAAGAAGTTTAATTATTTTTTTTATTTACTTTAATTTAGATTGGACTTGTGGTCAGACCTTAAAGGTCGTCCAAAATACCGTTAAGATTTTTTTATTAATCATCCAAAAATTTTTAAGTTCAAAACAAAAAATGTCTTTTCATTGAATAAATATTAATACAGTTTTTGAAAAATTCCCAATTTTTTTTAAATTCAAAATTTCAACTTCAGATTAATGTAAATTTATAAGAGATTCATATATTTAAATAGTTAATGAAGCAATATTTTTAATAAGTTTATAGGAAATCTTTTTAAATTTATTTCAACTTGAATATTTCTGAAACTATAAGAAATAACTCACATATTTTTTAAAGCGATTTTTCAGAACAATCTTTATACAAAATTTCGTTTGTTATAATTAATAAATAGATTTTTGGCAAATTTTAAAAAAATCAGGAGGCCATAAGTATTCCTCCAAGTGATCGCAAAAATACCTGAGCTCTAGAAATGTGAAATTTTATTAAAAATATCTCTCACTTCAAAAGTTACAGAATTATTTACAAAAAACTCAATTCGGACACCAGTACCAGTACCATCCCGGGGATGTAATTTACAAAGCTACACCATTAAATAACTATATTATCTAAAGGAACAAAATCATGAATAAACATGTTAAAACATATTACTTTTCGGTGGAACAATACTTTAGGCACATCTTATGTTACGGAGATGGAAAATTTGTTAAAAGCTTAACTTAATACCTTGTTGGTAATCGATTTCGTTTAAATACTTCTTTCAGTCTTCTTGATATGGAATATATCAACTTTGTTGTGACATTTTTACCAATTTTTTACAATCTTGTAGTAATGCTGCTTCCAAAACCCCTTTTTATAACCTCCAACACCACAGGTGGTGATGAGAGTATATTTACTTTGTCATTCCGTATGTAACAGCAAGAAGGAATCATCTCAGGCCCCACAAAGTATATATTTTTGCATCATATGAAAATCTGAGTCGATTTTGCTATATCCGGCTGTGTGTCTCTTGGAAACATTCTCACGCCTAAAATAATTGTCTGAATTCAATGAAAATTGGACACGTTATTTGTTATTTTCCTAAGCAGTTTCTAATTGAACAACAGCTATATTGATTCATTGAATAAAACATTATAGACAGATATCTGAGACAACCTCAACATTTTAAAAATAAATTTTCTAATCTTTTAACAAAAACGAACTGGATTTAAACAAACATGCAGCTATAACATACAGTTAAATGTACTTCATCATCGTACAACAAATCATAAAAATCGAATCAATAGAAAAAAACATATAGGCTAAAATATGCAAAATTTTGATACACCTCAAAATTAGTTTGTCACATTAGGTCGTATTTTTGAAGATATTTTTTCTAAATTTGCCATTTATATACAATAACAAATCCCAAAACGATTGTGCTGAGCCCTTTTTTATCCAGCTCACATATAGAGTCCCGTCCCGGAATATGGTTTATAGCTTATAAAACTTTCAATCAATTTTCTAATCATTTTGAATAAATACTATTAATTTGAGCTTATAAATTAGTTATAAAAGTAGTTAATAAATTCTATTGAAATTTGATTCAATAAGTTTTCTAACTGTCTTGAATACAAGTTATGAATTTGACCAATATCCGTCCATATTATATATAAATATAGCACCTATATAAAGAAAACTTTTGAATGAATATGAACCAATTTAATTTAAACCGTCACAGTTCTTTGAAATTATACACTATTATATTGCAAGACATGTGGCATATTACCTGCAGCCACATCTTCAGTGGTAAAATCTACTTCCTCAATATTAAAATTTTTATTCATCATTAAAATAAAATCTCCAACCCGACAGCGGATATTCAGCGCCAAATCATCTATAATAATTTTTTTTGAAAATATGTATTAAATTTTTTTGTACAAAAAGCCTGTGCTAAGATCGATCTTCTCAAAGTTGATCCTTCTTTATAAATATTTAATATATAACCTAACGTCCTTAAATCCCAAAGCCTGAATTATAAGGCAAAATGCAGCTTTTAAATCCTTAATGTGTTACTAATCATCTAGTAAAGGTATTATTTAGATCTTCAATGAAATAAAATCCATAAATCTTAATTTTGAAAAATCTCAAAAGGAAAAGCTTCCGAAACAATTCCGGATGAGTTTGAGTCAAAATTTTTAAAATATAGTTCAACAGCTTTGTTGAAATCAACTGTATTATTTTTAATATATAGCGGTATATGTAAGGTAAACACCCAAAAAAATATTGAAATGGTCACCCTTTTCACAGACAAGGTGACCATTTCAATGAAAAAAAATCCATTTTCTATGTATTTTTTATTTTTCGAATTTGAGAAGTGTGTATATATTGTAGTAGAATTTCAAATAAATATTATTATTGGTTTTACTTCAATTAACGTTTAAAAATCTATTTTATTTTCCTCAAACACAAAAAAATTCCGAAATCTAAAGTTTTTGATAAGATTTTGGCATCAAATAAAAATCTATTTACTTATTTTTTATAGTTTAACAATCTCTATGGTTTAATTTTTCTCAGATACTTAATACCTGTATAAATATTGCTTGAAATCCAAGCTAAATTAAGCTCCCTTTAGTCTAATTAAGCTTTATTTCTATTAGAGAATAAATAAAGAAGAAACAACTTTATTAAGTGTTTCCAAATAGTTCCAATTAAATTCGGAACCATTACGCTTTTCTTCAAGTGTATTTACAATTTGCCACCAACAAACATTTATTCATTCGTTCATTCGTTCATTCACTAATTCCTTTTCATCGCTCAACCGTCATGTGTTTGTTTTTGTTTTCTTCTCATTCCACACAAAAGAAATTAACTTTTATTACAAAAAAATGTTCTATTAAATATTTTTCGAAGCTTTTTTATATTTTTTAGGAAACATTGTTGTTGTTGCTTTATATTCCTCCAACAAAAAGAACGTTTAGGAGGAGCAGGCATCCATGAATTTGATATTTACGCCATATTTACTTATTTATTTTTTACAAAAAAGAAATTTAAACAAAAATATCCTTTAGAATCTGTTGAAGGGGAAGGAAAGAGGAGGGGAAAATATTTTAAATGATTTTGTAATATAATACGAGTGAAAATAAATGGCATCAAGTTAAATCCTCTTAATAGTATAAACAAAAAGATGCTGCTGTTCCTACAACAACAACAAAAACAAAAACAAGAGCAACAACAATATTTAAAAATATAAATGTTTCTAAATTATTTTGTTTTAAAAGAGTCTTTTTTCTTTTGAATTTTCATTTTATCTCAAAATGTTTCCTTTTTTGGATTAAAAAATGTTTTTTTTATGAAAAAGAAGATTTGGAAAATCTATTTGGAATTTCAAATTAAAAAGATTTTTTTATTTACGTGGATTTTATTTATTAAATAAATAAAAAATCGTAAGATTCGATTTAAATTTTACTATCTAGAAAAATCCTTCTCCCCTTTTCCATCGCCCGTTAATTGTTCAGCAGAGCCTTGAACCTGTTTGGACATATGTATGACGTCTGACAAGCGGATCAGGATGACTTCTTATCCTTGTTATATATCTCTCATATACTTTTCCAAACTCTTCATTTGCAAATGGAATATCATGTCTAATGTACCATGGAGCATCAGTTATAATTCGTAAAATTTTAGATTGTGCTCTCTGTATAATATCAATATTCTGGTCGTTTCCTATAATTGGATACCATGTGTCCATATTGGTTTTAAAACTATTCATACAGAATGACTTTATTGTCAAGGCTTAATTTAGGCTGATGGTTAATTAATCAATGTAAGCTAGAGGCTTTTAACTTTATATGAAGGCTCTTGGCGCCGTGAGAGTCATCTATCCAAATCGGAGGTACGTAAAATAATCACTCTGGGGAATGTTAACATCGTTAAGAGAAACTGGTGAACAGTTTTCTCCTTTAAGGGCGAAGGTGACCTGCATTCTTTTCTTTTCGTTAACCTTTATTCTCAAATTTTTCAACCTAATTTCCAAACGTCTCAAATAAATGTCCAAATGGTATTAGAAGCTAAGTTATGGTCCTTGTGTGTACTAAGAATTGCCGTATCATAAGCAAATGTGGAAAAGATTTTGATATTCCTTTAAAAAAAAAATAATATTTTTATACCCTACACCACTTTAGGTGGTTGGGGTCATACACCCACCTTTAGGATGGGTGTAATGTCCCATCTTATAGGACAGACGGATGTCAGTATGTTCGGCTTGCTGTCCACGTAAAAGTTGTGAACAGATCGCAATATTTTTTAAATATCCCGGTGAAATTTGGTACATATTAGTATTTTGGCCTATGAACGGTTCCTATTAAAATTAACCATATTCGGTCCAATATTTCAGGTACATCCCATACAAATGTTTCTCCTGGAATGCGGGTTTGAGGTCATAAAGGTCCTTAATATAAACTAAAAAGAAAATTAGGCAAAAGTAAGTCTTAAATATTCGAAAACAATGTGCAAAAATATATGAGTGCGGTCCATTATTTTTCATAGGTCTCATTTAAACCCCTTTTGAAATATCACTTTTAAGGGTATAAATCTCACATACACGTTGATATTGTAGAAATAACAGGCCAAAATAAGATAAATATAAGCAAAAAACGATGTGCAAAATTATAGACTTAAGGATAAATCACAAAATCAAATTAGATGATTTTTTCTGTTTATATTACATCGCAACATTGCTGACAACACAGAAGAATGTGATTATTGCGATCCAAACGAACCAAAGATTTAGTTATTAAAACTGTTTATTTGCAGTATTAATTTTCGATTGACATTTATCAAATAAGGATGACCACATGCTATCGGAAATTTATGGTGACATTCCCGAACTAGTTATTCATCTGCTTTAAAGAATTCCCCTTTACTAGACTCTCGATGATTTATTTTGACATGAAATTGCTCTAGGAGGTAAAATATAGTCTCTTCACGATAAATGCTAAAATTATTTATATGCAAAGTCTTCACTGACTCTTTACGATAATCCTGTTGGCGATGAAGTGATGGAATGCATTATGTTGTATCATTTGAGTTTATAACCTATATTCCTACATTTCATTTTTATGTATGAAATTGCTGAGAAATGTGTATCCAAAAGACTCTTCAAATGACATAACATTCACTTATTAACTTAATATAACAGCTTATTTTCCGATGTATTTCGAAATGCATTAATAATATTTGTGTACCCTACACTATCAAAGGTGGTGGAAGTATTATGCGTTTGTTCAGATGTTTGTAACCGCAGAAAAAATAGTCCTACTACCACATTTAAGTATAGCGTTCGACTCAGGCACGTGCTATTATAACCAAGGACGACGCCTATTGCAATTTTGCAAAACTAAGTCTTATTATATTCTAAACGATGTGCCAAGTTATACGAGGTCTATTATTTCTTATAGATCCCATACAACCACCCTTTAAAATATCACTTTAAAACTCAGAAATCGCAGTTATACATGGGTGTTGTTAAAGTATTTAGTTTAATAAGAGTTAAATATCAGTCAAACCGCTTTGCGAAGTAAAACGAGGATCTGTCCATAGTTTTTTTCTAACTCCCATATAATCCTTTCCTCTTTAAACTCATAAATTTCCCTTAAACGTTGATATTATAATAATCTATTGCACACATAAGCATAAATAAAAAAGCATATAATACGAAGGTCGTTCATAAATTTTTCGAAGCAGACATTTACAATCAACAACAATGTGTAGGGTATAATATAGTCTGGCTTGGTACCGACTATAACAATCAATAGCATAAATTCAAGATTATTCGAAAATTTATTGTGCTAAATTTCATAGAATTGGTTCAAATTTACAAGCTTTTTAAGCTATAAACTATATTCCAAGAAGGTAAAGATATAAACCTTCTTGGTGCTACACACGGAATGACAAAGTTAATATACCCTGAAAGTATAAAAACGCCTCAGACTTCACAAGTTCAGATAAATGTGAATTTAATACAAATTATATTTTCTTGACAATTATCGGTCTTCACCCTTTATATGTAAAAAACAACATTTATGTGTCATTCGATCTTCCAAAATTTCAGACCTCTTCTTAATAATGCACTTTATAATGTTTCTCTTATTGTAACTCACACTGTGAATTAGTCCACAGTTTCTGAATTTTAGTTAAGTAAGTAAAATTTTGTATCCGAAAATATATGTATCCGGAAATATTTGTATGTAATTCTTATAGTTTTGTCGAAATTTATTAAAAATATCTTGTATCATGTTTTTTGCTTTAATGAGATTTTTAAATCATTAAAATGTCAAAGTTAACAAAACCATACATATCATCCATATGTAAATATGTATTTGTGTGTATTCCATTTGTAATACACACAAATACATAACCTTTAAACACAATACATAACCCTTTAAAAACAAATCTCATTATTTGGAAGATGAAATTTTCAAAACGAAAAAAAATTAAATAAATATTTTGCATTCAATAAATTTTGAATTGAATTCTGTTCTGAAATCAACTTGAAAATGTGAATAAAAAATAATGAAAAACAAAAAAAAAAAAAAAATCGAAAATGTTTGTTGACTTATTTAACTGGAATCTCAAAGGGATAATAATGGGGGATCATTCTCGTATTGACATTAAACATGCACATTATTAAAGTGAATGCACACAAGTTGATAAAATTGTATGTGTATATGCATATGTGTACATGTGTTTTATATATACAGATATATTTATATATACAATATATATTTATATATAATAAACACATAAGGATAGTATAAATTTATAATAGATAATAATCTATAGTTTCTTAAGTAGCCCATTTCATCGCCACTAGGTGTTCAGTAGAGAGACAGTAGAATACTTGTGTATATCCGTAGGATATACTTTGTCGTCAACGAGTGTTGCAAAGGTCCCATAGTGGAATAATTTTGTGATTTTTTTAACCGTTTGAGATATACAAATAAGGATTACAGGCCATCAGCTGGTTAGTGAGGCTAAAATGAGCCCTCTAAAGGTGACCATTTCGGTTAAGTTAATACCTTCCATTAATAAAATGGGGTAAAAGAAATTTTGTATATACACTACCAACTGTCGTAGGTAATATTTACCAAAAATTTTAATGGATCTTTAATGATCTAATTAACGTAATTTTTCTTCAAATTGAAGAATTTTCTACAAATTGAAGAATTTTCTTCTAATTGAAGAGTTTTTAATATACTAAAAAATTTAATCAAAAAAAAATTGTTTAGTAAAAGATGTTAAATCGAATAAAATTTCTTTAAAAACTTAACGAAAAATATGTTATATCAACAGATATTTAATAAAAATGGTAATAACTCATATATTTTCTTTGTCAGATTAAATAAATTATATGACAAGGAAAATGTTAATTGAATAAATCGAAGGAGAAAAGAATCTAATCTCAAATGGAAGATCAGCTGATCAACAAACATGTAAACAACTTTTCCATCAGATATACAAGCCGGTCGGCTCACCATCGTCCTGTTGAGATTGCACTATTTTCAGTTGTATTTTACGTTTCAACACTAAATTAATTAAAATCTAAAAGTGGCTTTTAAAAAATTTCCCTTAGTCTTAGATCTCTAAAGAAATTTTACAAATCGCCGTGTATAAAAAAAAATACTTGGGACCATTTTTTCGCTGTAGTAGATCTATAGATATTCGATAATCAATATTTCCTTTGTATGGATTATTATTTTATTGCAACAATTTAACGTAATTCTTTCCTCAATGTGACTAAAATTTCGTAAATTTAACTTTAATGTGGTATTTAAATTGAATAATATTCAAATTGAATAATTTATTTATTCAGATTAATCCCGAACGAATTCAAATAGTCATATTGACAATTTTTCCTCAATTTGAAGAATTTACGAAAAACTAACGAAAATTTATGTTATGATGAATAAAGTTTCGTTGGCTGATATTTAACCTACATTTCTTCAATTCTACACCCATTTCAGTTATATTAACTACCTTTTTTGATTCAGTGTAGACCTAAAAGTATAAGTTATTTCTTATTGTTTCAGAGACATTCAAGTCGAAATAAATTTTCAAGAGAGCTAGATTGGTGAATAGGAACGGTGTTATTGAGGGCTGGGACCATTAGGTCGATCGTTTGGCTGCCGTTGTTGATAAAAGCCTGTCATAAGAGAAGAATTGAAAGTTTCTTTCCTTTGCCATCCTCCTTTCAGTACCTCGTTAATGTTTACGAATTTTGTATATATAAATTTATATGTATATGTATGTGTATGAAAATCGAATATTTACACGTACATACTATTCTTTGCATACACACATATGCACATATTTATATAAACATAAATATGTTAAATATTAAATTTAAATAAATTTTATGCACATTTTCACATTTCATACATAATTTTGTGATCTTAAATAAAATTTACCTCTGCTAATTTGATACAAAAGGAATTAATAATTTTTTTCTTTAGGTCCTGAAATATTCGATCCATTTGTTGAGTAGTAAAATAAACCTTATTTTTTTATCAATACGGAACGTAAAAAGGTTAAACAGTTAATTTAATGATACCAAGTTCAGAAGGTTCATGGTGGAAAAACTCTCACACGGAGACAATAAAAGCTCAGCTGATTATTTTGTTCTCTCTCGCTCTCCCCCTTATTATGTTTCCGTCAAAGTTTGTTTACATTTTTAATAAAATTTGGCATACGTTATTATTTGGTCCAAGCCATGATGGTGGATTATTATATCCCCTATTCACTGAAAGTTTTGTGATCAATACAGATCCCTTGAAATAACTGATCGATTTTGACAACTCAGCATTCATTCAAAAAGGAGAACTGGATGTCACGCAAGTATCTTGATAGTGACCAAGGAAATTACGTAACCTATTTACTATTAACCATCTTCATTGATGGTTTAAAAACTGGGACAAAATTGGTGGTGGTATCTTCATTGAGGAATTTAACATTTAAGTATCTTTCAAACTCTCAGATGAATGCAATATTTTATTTATGAAGCGACTAAAACAGAAACACATGACTTTTGTTGACAACAAAGCTGCAATTCGGTCCTTATAGAATTTTGTCCGGGAATGCCGCACATTACTTAATTAATTGCCAAAGAATTCAAACATTGTTTTGATTCTTTGGCAATTAAATTAATTGAAATTTTCAGACCTATATCTTGTTGAAAAGGGGAACAAACCTCACTGATAAGGACATTTATCGTCTATGTCGGTTGCTTCGCACCACATATAAAAGACACATAAAGAAAGAACTGTACTGTATGTAATAGTGAAGGCCAGACGGAATAACGAATCAAATGGATAAGGCCATGTAGTCATTCATGCTGTTGCCGCAGTATCAAGACCAAGTTGTTTTGCGATAGTGGGTCTACCCTCAAATGATTTCTGCAGAACTTAACAATAAATATTCGTCTTCACTATTGGCTGTTTACTTAGGACTTTTTCGACATGCAAATTACCCATCAACGTCCCTCGATTTTCAACATGGGTATGATGTGATCCTTAAGATAATGTAAGTTCCTCTTGCGCTTGACCATAAAATTCTTCGATTAATAGAGCCAATTATTCAAACTTTTTCGCTTGATCATACCTTCTGAAGGGTGAAAACCACCGTTCAAATGTATTTCCATAACTTTCTCCAAATGAAAAATGATTTTCCAATTTCCACAAAAAATATCGCTTTAGACAAAAAAGCTTAACATTCGTGAAAACACTGAACCAAATATCGTAGATAATTTTAACGAAAAATTTTTTGTGGAACTATAACTAAAAAAATGTGTTAATAAAAAGATTTTTATGTTAATTAACATAATTTTTCTTTAAATTGATGAATTTTCTTTAAATAAACTAAAAAAAAAAAATTATCAAAAAATTTTTTAGTAAAAGATCTAAAATTGAATAAAATTTTGTTAAAAAATTAATGAAATATATGTTATATCAACGGATATTTAGTAAAAATCGGCAGTAATGTATCGTAAAACACATAATAACATACAAAATTATTCAATTCTTCATACTAAAATGAAGTTAATTTGAATTTTTGTTTATTTAATAAATTTTTTTCGTCAAATAATTTTGTATAATTTTTTTGTCAGATTAAATTAAATTCTAATTAATTTGAATGAAATTGAAGGATTTTTTTGCATAAATTCATAAAAATGCAAATGGAGGATCATCTGATCAACGAACATGTAAATAACGTTTCATAAGAAATAGAAGCCGGTCGGCACACCATCGTCCTTTGACATTGCACTATTTTTGTCTATTATCTAAAACCAGCTGAACGAAATTCTCCTAAGTCGTACACAGAAGAAATAAACAAATGTTCTAATCAAAAATTTTATATGAAATGAAGAAATGATAATAATGAGATAATGAAAATTTTATAATTTTAAACAAAAATATTTGTTTTAGAATATTAGAAAATAATACTATTGATCACTCGATTGATTAATAATATAATAATGAAAATAATTCAAAAACTCATGATCTTTGATTAATTTTATAATTGAAATTGTTTTGGGTTATTTTTTTCCTCGAAAGAAAATTCACAAATCGACGTGTATTAAAAAATGTAAATTCTCGCTCTATTAGATCTTTAGATATTCGACAATAAATATTTGCTTTGTATGGGAGGTACTTCTCCCCTGATTCTATCCGTCTTATATTTTGTCCAGTAAAACTGTTCCTTGAGGAAGTCATTGACACCAAATTTAAAAATTCTCGCTGTAACAGTTCTTTAGATTCCTATAATCAATTTTTCTTCGTATGAGGTGTATACTCCTTCCCCTGGTCCGATCGGAACTTTTCACTTAATACGTACATCTTTCCTTACTGAACTAAAATTTCATAAATTTAACTTAAATTTGGTATTTAAATTGAATAATATTTATCAATATAAAGAATTTATTTTTTCAATTTGAATAACGAATTCAAATAGTCAATTTAACAATTTTTCGTCAATTTGAAGAATTTACGAAAATTTTCGTTACGATGAATAAAGGTTTCGTTGGCTGATATTTAACCTGATTTTCTTCAATACTACACCATTTTTCGTTATATTTACTACCTTTTTTTGGTTCAGTGAACCATCATTATATTTATAAACACAAACTAATCGATGAATTAAAACTCATCTTAAAATGTTTGTTAGTTTATTGATGAATCCATGAACTTCTGCATTTTATTTATATGAATCTATGAAACACTAATTTGTTTATAAAATCAATTTAAACTGCCATAACCATCATACATGATGAATGGATGTATAAAGCAACCGACCAATAACTCTTTTTTAATGGATTCATCATTTTACCTGCATCAACAACACACATATGAACTTACACACTCACACATATATAAAAAATAGAAATCATTATAATTTTTTTTGTATTTTTTTTTTTTGGAGTGAACCAATGAAGCAACCAAAAAAAGGTCTGATATCAATATTACGTTTTACCGCAACGGGTGTTTATAAAATAAGAAAAAAATTGAAAACCGAATTCAGAAAAAAATCCATTTAATACAACATCACAAATAGACTTGAAAACTATCCTTCTTCAAGGATAAACAGAGACGAACAAATACACAAACACAAGAACAGAAATAATAATAAATCATAGTTGATAAATAAGAAATACCGAAGACTGGAAAAAAATGAATAAATTGTTTTAACTAAAAGAAAAAAGAGAAAAAAAAAAAAAAAAATAAAAGAGGAAAAGGATAAAAAGTAAGAATTTAAAAAATAACAAAAAATATAAAAATGCTGCGATAAAGACGAATTGAATGATTCCTACAATTTGCAATAAATACAATGAAATTTCTCAAATTATAGCGTTTTTTCAGAAACTTTGAAATTATTGAATATTCAAAAAACCGAACATTTCAGGAAACCAGTTTTTGAATTATTCGAAAAAAGTCAAGTAAGTAAGTTAAATTTGCTATATATACCTCTCTCTGATCCTATCAACTCTATATTTCTTTGTGATGGTGTCCCACTAGCATGATTGCTGGAAAATTTTAAGACTCTCGCTGTTATAATTCTTTAGATATTCGATAATCAATATTTACCTTTCCCTCTGGTTCTACCCGACCAAAGTTCTGTCCGGATCTCTCGCTGTTATAGTTTTTTAGATATTCAATAATCAATATTTCCTTTGTATGGGCGGTAACCCTCTCCTTGGTCCTATCGTGATTTTGTATTGCCTGTGTTAATTTCGGGTATATTGGTATAAACTATAAGAGGTTTACAAACTATCATCTGGAATTCTTATAAACTCTTAAGACTTTAAGAGTTATTTTTTTAAATTCAAAACTTTTGCAAAAATTTCAAAATTTTGGCACCAATTTAGGAAGTTAACGTCTAGTCCAATAGACTTATTATGAACTTGTGCCCTTCTAAATCAATTGGAAAATATCTCAATAATATTCTTGTGAAATTTCATTAAAAATATTGAGAAGTTCAAAAGTTACAGATTTATATCTAAAAAAATATACGAACATATAAATTTTTGGTATAAAATGCAAATTATCACAAATGAGCTTCATTTCAATTTTAACGCTTATTTTTTGTGAAGATATTAATGATAAAATTTTTTGGAATTTGAAATTTTCTTTCAAAACCTTTAATCTTAAAATCTTGTAAAAAATTTCAGTTCCCAAGGTGACAACTTTAGTAGTTTACCCCCTGTCAAAAAATAAGGTTTTTATACCCGATACCACCTTAGGTGGTTATGCGATTTTGCTGGTGTTTGTAACTTATAGCAAAAGAAACGGTTCGACTCAGAATCATTTTCTGAAACATGTAAAAGTTGTGAAAATCTAAAGGTATCAATTTTTGAGATATCTCGATGAAATTTGCACCATATTATTATTATTTTGGCTAAGGACGAAGTCAATTGAAATTCGCCATATTCGGTCCAATATTTAAGGTACCACTCATACAAATATTTCCCTCGAATGGAGTTTTAAGATCATTAAAGTTCTAAATATAAAACAATTTAAAAGAAATTTGGTAGAAGTAAGTCTTATAATATTCTAAAACGATGTGCAAAAATATGGCACGTGGATCAGTCCATTATTTCTCAAGGGTTCCATACCACTTTTAATGGCATAGATCTCACATATACGTTGGTGTTGTAATTAGAACTGGTAAAATTTAGATATTAATTATACGAGGGTTGGCCCAAAATTTCATTCAGCTCTCATATAACCCTCCAGTAAAATACATTTTAAAACGCATAAATTTCACATAAATGTTAGTGTTTCAATTAAAATTAAATTATACGAGTGTCGTTCATTAATTTTTCGTAATTACTATTTATAACCAACATTGTGCTGTGGAGTATTACATAGTCGGTCTTCACCGACTATAACATATAAATGATCAGAAAATTAGATCATTTCATAATTAAGCGCTTTATCTTGAAAGTGATATTTTTGAACGTTTTTTAAATCATATTAAAGTCTTATTTCTCCATAACTTAAAAGTTAATGTAGGGGAAAGAAAGAAAGAAAGAAAAAAAACTTATAATGAAAAAAGGTACTTAAATAATAATGAATGCATGTGTATGGCTGTCTATAAATGTGTGTATGGATATACACACATATACAAATATAAATTGTTAATGTAAAAATATGTATGTACGTATGTTTGTGTGTGTATATATCATTGATGTGGCTTTTTAACTTTTCATTATTTACCGCTAAAAGCATCTTTCAAAACATTTTCCATTTTTTCTCTTTTTCTGTTTATTTATTATTATTTTTTCTCCATTTTTCCTTTTTTTCCATAAACAGGATCTTTCACTTCCATCAACAAAATAAACAACAACTATGAGCAAAAAAAAAAAACAATAAAAAAGGAAAAAAATTAAGTAATAAAAAATAAAGAAAATTTTGTACCTTGTTTAATGGCGTCCAACTCATTCCTCTGTTTCCTCACTCACTCATCGAATGGTATGACATGACAAAGTAAAATAACAAAAAAAAAATGGAGAAAATTTTAAAGATGAAGCAGAAATAAAAAGAACCAAAACGCCCATTACGTTTTATCACAACAATCCATTTGTAAAAGTAATATTTTTTCTAGAATTTGTCTTCTTTTTTAATAAGAATATAAAATGAAAAAAAGAAACTTTATTCAAACAATTATTTTGTTAGTATGTGTATTTTTTAAGGAATGAGATTGGAAAGTTCTTAACACACATAAACTTTAATAAAAACGAAAGCAACAAATAATTTTAATTTTTGATTTATTTGATTGAAATTATTTTAATTTACAAAAAAAAATATATTTTTATAGTTTTAATCACTAATGATGTAGTTTTGAACCTTTATCGAATATCCTTCCATTAACTTGTTTATAGTGCTTTCAGTTTTAAATCTACCACACTTTTCGACACCTCTTTGTGGTCTTCAATTCTCTTTTAACAAGAGCTCAATATCTCACCACTAGACTTAGCTCCGAGCAGTTTATAGGATTTGTTTCTCTTGGTACAAATGCCACATTATTTTTCTTGTACCACTCAAGGGCTTGTTTGCCATAGTGACAGGATGCCAATTCAGGTCAAATATAAATGCGCCTACTATGAAGTCTTGTGAATGAATGAAACATTTTTTTGGACCATTCCATATAAGAACTTTAACCAGGTTTTCTGTCAACAGAGAAGTTCTTCCGATAATGTTAATAACATTAGAAACAGTCTGACGACAGACCTTGGAATTCTTGGCCAAACTTTGATGATAAAATTTTAGTACGCACTTGTTTCTTGTCACTTTGATATTAAACATATTAACTGACATCTTTTACAAAGGTCTCTTGATAAAAAAATAATCTTATCATACGTTTGTTACGAATTTTTCGATCTCACTTTTTATATAATGTGTGGGTGCTTTTTCTAGTATGAAGACTAAGTGCGTAAGTAGCAGTATCCTTCTTACAGTTTCATGATTTAACAAATTCTCTTTAAAAAATCTGACATTGAATCTCTTTTTTGTTAGAAGTTTCAATATTCTTTGAACTCAAAATTTATTTTAAATTGAGCAAAAATTCTAAAAATTTAGATAGAAATTAATAAATGACAGGACATTCTATATATTATATGCTCTATATTTTGAATGTCCTGTCATTTATTAATTTCTATCTAAATTTATTAATATCTGACCCCACCAAATACATATTCTATTCTATTCTATTCTATTCTATTCTATTCTATTCTATTCTATTCTATTCTATTCTATTCTATTCTAATACATATTCCTATAAACGCATTTAATTTGTTTCATTTTTAATTGAGAAGCAAAGACATGAAAATTGCTTTTAGAAACTATTTCTGGCCCAACTTTTCATTAGCAAGCATATTCCAATAGAGAAATTATATATTTCAAAAGTGTGATGCATAATTTTTATAAGAAAGGATAGAATTATTTTGTACGGCAACCTTCCAAGGAAATACAAAATTAACAAAATGACAGAACAAACGAAATCTTTCTCTGGCTTTCAAACACTCATACTCATAGATATCTATTTTTTATATAATAAATTCATTTATTTAGAAGTATTGAACAAACATTTTTGGGAATTATTCTCATTTAGTTTATATTATTTCTTGGAGAAGAATTTTAAGTTTGGAAATTGACGAATAAAGATGGCTGAGTTTGTGATATGAGTTGTCTACATTTCGAGGCAAATAATATTGTAAAATGAGCCAGTTTCCCTGATACTTGCATCTACTTCAAACGTCAGGGGAGTACCACGCACAGGGAGTACTGTTTATCACAGCGGTTTTGACTAAATGTATATAACAGCAACTTCTCGTTGAATATTTACCACAGTGGCTTCGGCTGACATCGACAACGTGTTAATCATATTTAATATCGGCTTCGGCTAACAGTCTCTTAGAATATGTCTCAATAATGTGTAGTAGATATTAAGTATAAAACGGAATTTTATTAATATTTTGTAAGATTCTACAAAATCAATAGTGGGATTCTGGAAACCAATCATTAACCCCACAAATATTGCAAATATTTAATTACGCTGCTCGTAATTAAACAGAACACGAAAAGATATATTGTTGTTTGATAAAGAATATAATAAATAATAATATATTACTCTCAGAGATGGAAAATCCATCGTTCCAACAGAAATGAATTGCTGGAAGATGATCTTCTCTCTTTTATGGATAGAGATTGTATATACCAGCAAGATAATAATACAGTATATGTTTCAAAGTAGTCTAAATCATAGTTTAACAAACACATCATACCTCAGTTGGACTGGCCGATTTGCAGTCCAGACTTAAACTCAATTGAGAATTTGTGGGGATAAAGGCCCATAAAATGTATTCACGTGATATCCCAAACGAAAGCATAATGACTTAGACAGAGTTAAAATTAAAAATAAAGAACATTTTTGATTAATTAATAGAATTAATTACGTATTAAAATTACGTACCTTAATTTTGAGGTAGTTAACAACAAAGGATTACTTTGTGCTTTTATAGGAAAATACCATTCAAAATGAAAGTTAAACTCTAAAATTAAATAACAAAATAAAATTAAAAATAAAATTTTTAGTTAACAATATTTTCAATAATAAATGTTTTGTTATTAAAATTTTTATAATTCTTTAGAAAAAGTTTATAAGAATATGAGCCAGTATACTAATTTTTTAAGAACCGTTTGAGATATATAAAGAAAATTTTAAATGAATACAGCTGAGCTGCTTTTAAATTGACTTGGAGGATGCAGTTCCTTTATCTAACCATATTTGGCAATATTTGGTCAATCTTTATTATTATTATTTTAATTTTTGTTACATTTGAAATCGAAATAAAAATTATTCAGTTGAAATGTCTTCAAGTTGATTAGGTGGAATACAAGTCCCCAGCTGATAAGGAAGCTACTGAGTGGTCTTGGCAAACTTTGGTCAACTGATTCTTTATGATTTAGTCTATTGACTGGTACTTTTGAACTGTCGGTGATGCCAAAATAAAATTTTATATTCATACAGCCGAGATGTTATCTTTGGACAATTCTTTTATAAAGTTTTAAATAATATTATAAGAACTATTTAAATATATGAATGGGTTAAAAAAGTTCCATTCAATTGGAACATATGTCAAATGTGCCCACATGAAATTAATTAAGAAACTTAAGATCTGTTAGATCTTAAGTTTTGAAGAACCTCTATATATCCAATTTAATTACAATCAATGTTCATCTGAACACCCTTAAAATACATTTTGTAGTTCTTAAGTTACAGGTTTGATATCAGTTAAATTAAAATCGATTTTTTATAAATTTTATGTAACTTCTTAACCGTTAGAGATATAGTTTAATCTAATTTCACTTAGTTGGAGCTGTTTTTGAGTTCAGAGATATTCAAGTTGAAATAAATTTTTACTCTTGACATTTTTTAGTTATTTTTTTAAGTTAAAGAAAGGGTTTAACAATTTGTGCCAGATTTCCTATAAACCTGCAAAAAATACCCAAATATATATAAAATAAGACAATTAAATCAATTTTGAATTATTTTTAGTACACAACTACATACCAAAGGTAAACATCAAAAAATCTTTTCTGACGTACGGTTCTTGTAATGAGAGGATGATTATTTAAGTGAAAAATTAAAAATTTTCAAACATGATATATAAGAATTGAGATTTTTGGTATTTTAATTTCATAAGGGGCAGATTCATATATCATATATCATACTCAAATTTCAAATGAATATCGTTATTCGTTTAAATTTGATTAAAGTTTAACTATTAATTTTATTATTTATTTAATTAAAGTTCTTCATAAATGTTTGACCTCAAATTATATTCCACTATTTTTCTTTTGTCAATTTTCAATCTTCTGGTTCTAAGGTTTTCATAGGTACCAAATAATTGTTTATAATGTTTATACTCGGGTTGGAAATCCAATCATTCTATGGCAAATAACTTGGCTTGGATGGCTCCAAAACTAAAGGATTTAATATACACATATAAGCAAAGTTTTTGCAAAAATATATAAGGAATTGAGAAACAAATTGTATAGTTCTGAAGGAAATAGTTGATTTTAAAGAGAAAACGTGTTACCACCTTTTTGAAAAAAATCAGGAAAAAATCAATTTTCATCTAAATTTCTATTTCAAAATAAATATATTTTTATTAAATCAGCATAGGTATATGGTTCTTGAGCAAAAATTGTTTAGAAATTTTTAAAGAATTTAGATAATATTTTAGAATTGACCCGAATAAAGGTACTAGCTTAAAAAAAGGCTAAAAAGTAAATGTCGAAAAAAGGTTCAAAATTTTAGTTTGGTCTAAATATCTCTTTAACTGTAAGAGTTATCCCATACATATAAGCATATTTTTGTAGAGAATTATACGGGCTGTATGTATGTCAAATATTTTTTTAATTTAATAATAAATAAAATTTTGACGATTTTTTAAAAAATCGTCATACCCGTGGCAACCAACTTTGGAGATCCACTTCCGATAGGGACCAAAACTACTCTTGTAGTCCTCGCCAGAATTCCTTCCATTTTGACGATTTAAAAAAAATCGTCGTCCAACTTTGAAGATTCATTTCCCGATAGGGACCAAAACTACTCTTGTAGAGAGGTCTTGGTTTCCAAGTATGACATTCATATGATAACTTGAAACTGAGAAATTTATGACGTTAAAAGCTGCACTAAATGAATCCTGGTCAAAAGGATCCTGTACAAACCTATGTATCCCACTAGATATATGTCCTTCTTCAAATCGATTGGAGAACGCATCAAGAATGTCCATGCGAAAATTCTTTAAAAAAATATTTATCCGAAAATAAAAAATAAGGAATCAAATTACTTCCTGATTACATTTTTATGTAGTCTGTTCTTCTGTCCCTTAGACAGTCCATATACAGTTTGTAATCATTGTTCAAATTGCAGATTTAACAATATTTAAATAAAATCTGCAGTTATTTTGGCAGAAAAATACATGATAACTTCTATTGAAATTGATTGCGATCGATCAATTTTTTTAAATTTAGCCACCCTACAAATATTATCCCGGATCGAGGTTTTTAAATCATAAAAGTCATATACAAATAAAATAATTTTTATAAAACTCCAAAACTATAATCCAAAATTTTCGAGAATCGATTCATAAATTCTCACAACAACCATACAAAACCCACTTCCGGTCATTATGTTAAAGTGCATAAATCTCACATAAACGTTGGTATTGCAATAATTATCTCATATTAGTGCATGAATTTAAAATTTCTCTTTAAAGTCATTATTTTTTTGCTTTTTGACTTTAATTTGAAAGAAAAAAAGGAAAATAATCTATAAACTTTAAAATGATAACAAAATTGTTGTTGATTCAATTATAATAAAAAAACGATATAGAGATAACGTTACAACAAAAAACTTTGATATCCTGTTACAAAAATAAACAAATGAAACGAAAAGGAAAACATGAAAAAAACAACAATAACAACAACAACTTTTTTAAGACAATTTAATACAACTAAAATACGCATTTTATACATCAAAGCGAAAGAAAAAAATAAAAGAAAACGAAGATATAAAATTTAAAATAATAATAAACAGACACACACACACATACACATAAGTAATTTCATATTATATGTATGTATACATGTGTGTAGGAATATGCTGTATTCCTTTTTCGTTTAATAAAAAATTTAACAAAATATGTTTAAGTATAAAAACCTTTATCTTGACTCTGTTATCTATAAAAACATACATTTTCATTGCTAAATAAAGAATTTAGTTGATTTCTATTAGAGGACAATACACTTGAAGAAATAAATGATGGGAATTAATTGAATTAAATCTTACAGTTTCAATTTAGAGAATGAGACCAAAAAAATCTTAATATTAATCGATTAAAATATAGTTTAAAAAAATAAATGATATGCACATAAGGAGTGGGATCGAAGAATTCTTAACATTCATACATGGTAATAAAACGAAACAAAATCATCATATTGCTTTCTTTCACTTTGCTTGAACATAGACTTCGTTAAAAAATTTACATACTATTAGAAACCTTTTCTGTGCACTTTAATTCTCTTTAAACAAGAGCCCAATATCTCTCCACTGGCCTTAGCACGGAGCAGTTTGGGCGATTTGCCTCGCCTGGTACAAAGGGCACATTTTCGTTATTGTACCACTCAAGGGATTGTTTACCATAGGGATAGGATGCCAAGTCAGGCCTAAAATATGCAGTCACATTATGATGTCTTATGTGGAAACGTCGCTTTTTTTTAAAACCGAAAGTAGAAACTAGTTTTTGCATTTCAGAAAACGAATTATTTGAAATGCCGGCTTTTTTCATTCGGTTAACCGGTGAAAGAGAAGATATTTATACCATTTCCGGTTAGTTTGGTGCGTTGTCGAACCCTTGACTTGATCTGATAGAAGATAAAGTTAGAAGGAGTGTAAAAGTTATAGATTGATTATATTGTGGACTTTATATGGGTTTACAAAAAATTAATTTGAAACATTTTTTTCTTTAAATGTTTTTATATTTAAAAATTTTAAGAGTTTTTAACCTATTTTTTACAATATAGTAAAGACTACGTTAAAAACCTTTTCTCTTTTGGCTTTTTGGAAAAATAGGACGCTGTTATGGGTAATATTTTTTTACAATGTTGTGCTTTAGAGAATTTTAAAAATATCGTTCCGGAATATATTTATTATAACACAGTGATGCTACTCCCGCGATGAGGTGTGAAGGTTATAAAAGTCTTAAATATTTAATAAAATTTAGCACAAATAAGTCCCATACTGAAACGATATGCCAAATTATACGAGGATCAGTCCATTATTTTCCATACTACTCACCTTTCAAATACCACTTTGAAGGGCCTAATTGTCACATATGCACTACATTATTATTCGTATTAGAATAATCATAAGAAAATTTTGCGAAATTTTACGAGGGTCGGTTCCATATTATACACCAGAAGAATCATCTTAAAACACACAAATCCCACATAAACGTTAGTACCATAATAATATACTGCACTTTTAAGCATAAATTAGAATAAATGTATACGAGGGTCATTAATTAATTTTTGGTAGCTACCATTTCTAACCAACAATGTGGGTTATGTTATTATATAGTCGGGCTTTACCGAATTTAACTTACTTGTTAAAATTGTCATTAATATATGGATCTAAATGGACACTGAGGAAGAGGATGAAGGAAATAAGAAATATACTTTTCAATTTATTCATAGTAATTTTCATATTGTTTCATATGTCGTCCTGCTGCATCTACAACTTATTTAGGTTTTCAATAAACAAATTTTTAAGAATTTCCATTTTCGAGTATAAAAAATTCCGACCAAGAATTAACCATGCGTTATACTTTTATCAACCTTTCTAATGGGTGTTGTCGATCCATCTTCAATTTTTCGTTTTTTAGATCCTTGTTGGTAAAGTTCTGCAGATACCAATTTGTAGATGTTATTGATCGTGTATATTTTATGAGATTATGATACACTTGAAATTTTTGCTTAATAATAACGATAACAACAATGTTTTACAACCGAATAACATAGATGATTTTACATTTGTGTTCGAAGCAATCGAACCTGTTAACTAGGCCTTTTTTACATTTGTTTAACCCTCTGAATAATGGAAGTTCTCTATTTATTAGAATTGGCCATAGAATTTTGAAACTTTTACAATAAATCCTTTTCAGAATGTATAGTCGCAACAAAATAATCCTATTAAATGTCCTAATTTTTATTCTACATTCCCTTACTCAATCAAAAGTTATCAAATGTCACCTGAATGCTTTTAGTACTGACTATCTACATAAGATTTTTCGCTCGTCTCCTTTTCAATTATATATTCCGTGATCGGCTATGATCTCTGCAAAACTCTCATAGTTTAAACCTGGAGCACGCTGATCTCGTTAATCTAAAATATTTCCTGACATCGACTTATATCTTTTTAAACCTTAGTCTTTGTACGATAAACTTCCTACGTACACTCTTTACAACAGATCCAACACAAACGATTCTTATTACAGTATAGAATATAACTTTCTTTTAGGATGTTGTTCAGTATTTTTTAAATATTCTTAAGCTCAATAATTTCTCTCCAGTTATTAGTGATAATAAAGCCTATAATTTTTTTCCGTGTAGTTTTAATGATACCAAAATTATTTGTATCATTGTATGCAACCCTGTATTTAGGGGTTTTCCTGCATTACAATATTTACACAAATTCCATTTATCCTTGAAAGTTTCTTTTTACCCCGACTCTCATAATTTCCTTGGCATTTTAAACTACAAATACAATTTAACAGAGAAGATAATAGATGGACTCATAGTCTGACTGACAGTCATCCATTTGGACAGACAAAGCAAAAAGCTAACTATGAAGCTATCAAGCAAGCAGTTGCAAATTACATTCAAATTATACGATTCTTATAAGAGGACCATTTCAAAAAAGTTTCCAATTTCAAGTGATTCAATTTTTTACTTTCTATTTTTTGTTGTATTTAATTTTTCAGAACTTTAAACAACAACAGCGTTGGCGATATTTTCATTTTTTTTGTTTTGTTTTTGTTGTCATTTGTAGTGAATTTGTGTTTTTCATTTCGAAACAAAGTTGAGAGACATCTTGTAAAAAGTGGAAAGTTGTCAAATGAAAAAAAGTAAATAAAAAGTTGACATATGTGCGCCTGAAGCAATTTTTGTTGTTGCGAGTTCTAGTAACAGCAAGGGGGCAGCTTGACAGTTAAGAGTAAAAGCTAACAAATATTATGTTGAGTTGAGAAATCTAAAACTTTGTTTTTTTTTGTTGTCTCTATTCCAGCTGTGCGTTCAATTTTCGATTGCTCATACCAATTCGCTTTACTCTACTTAGCTGTGACTGTTCCTGCCTCATCTTCTGCTGTTGCTGCTATTCCACTTGATTTTTTGTCACAAATGTTTTACAATGATGCTTCACAGGATTGCTTTGAATGTTGCATAATTGAAAAATTAATGGGGGGAAATTTTATGATGGTTATATTTTTTCCTCCAACATAATTTTTTGTATTTCCAACTAATGAATTCGTCGTTAAATACTGTAATTATGAAATTGTTTTCATCAAAAATATCAAGCGTTTTTATTTTTTGGTTGGAAAATAGAAATAAATCTGTTTAGAACCTTGTTGAAGAGGCAGAGGCATATTGTTTATTAAAGAGAACGGGAAGGTTTATATTCGAGAGTGGTATTTGTGGCAAGTCTTTTGTAATGTCTGGGACAAACTACCAAAACTAAAGTTTTTCCTCAAGAAAGAAACTCTAACAACTATAACAACCATAATAAAGATGATAGTATCCGACTCTGATTTGTTCACTTGGATTTTTATTTGACATATTTGACATATATATATAGATTCTAGAGCTCCCACTGTGATCACCTGTAAAAATGTGAAAGAAAATAGAAAAACAACTGACGAATAGGGGTGAACTAAAGGTTTGATTAAAAGTGCACTCGAAGGCCGATTGGTCAATTGTGATAGCCAACGTAGAAATCGCATAGGATGATGGAAAATATGTTCACGTATCCTTTAATGGTTTAGAGAGCCAATAACCAAAATACTTCCGTATGAAAACCAGTTAGTTAGCAAAATCTACTAGATTGCAGCGATCAATAACAATTTTAAGAGCTGGATAGATGTTCAACGAATTCCATCTCATCCTCGTCTAAACAGCTTCTTAAGTAAAAATTATTTGGGTGTTCCATTTGCACACTCTTCTAGCAATTTAATCGAGTTCATATGGGGAAATTATAACTTTTTTTATTGAGTGCCTTGTATGGATGCGAGATACAATACTCAAATACTTAATTAGATTGTAATCAGCGAGACTGTTAGGTCGCAGAGGTTGCAATTTACCTCATATTGATGTTTTCAAATTCTAAGAGCTGGACAGTCTCTTAAAAGATGTTGTAGTAAGAAGTCCGCTTCCTCATCTAAACAGCGTTTACAGTAGACACTTTCGAGTGTTCCATGTGCGCAGAAAACCAAAAAGTTCTCTTCCAGTATACATATTAGAATCTTAATTGAGTTCATATCAAGTGGTTAAGGTCTTTGTTCTCAGTTCGTAAAGAATAGAGCCAAAATTATTTAGATATCATAAAGTGCTCAGTGCCAATCACCTGTGTGACGCTTATTATAGTGAACTGTCCTCAATGATGTTAGATGAAAATACCACTACTCCTGGTGATTTAATGAAGTTTCGGTTTCCTTTTCCTTATTTTCTGACCTTTTGTTCCATTTTATCTAAAAACCAAATGTGGTGGTGTTTTGTCTGGACCAGGGAATTTAAGCAATCGAGCATGAAGGTTTTAAACATTTCAAAAAAATTGTGGCTAAATCTGTCCTCATTGTAAAAAATCTGACATCTGAAATCCCTTTTATTCAACGCTCCTGCCTGATGTCCTGTCTCTCAATAATCAGTAGAATGAGAAAATTTATTCTGTAATTTGAAATGAAACTAATTAAATACTATTAATGGAAAAAATCACTTAGAAATGAAATCATCAAAAGTAATAAAGCGACAACGAAAAACGAAAACTTTATTTTGGTTACATTAATTTTTGCAAAAATTTATTACTAATAAAAATAATAACGAATAAAATAAATAAAAAATAAATATGAATTTGGAAGAATTCAATTGTAACTTTAAGATTACGAATTATAAGAAATAAAGTCTAGTGACTAATAAAAACCCCAAATCCAAATCAAATACCCTCTAAATAAGAATAATAAAAGAGATAAATATGAAAATAAGAATTTACAAATTACTAATGCATAGAAATAATAGAAAAGTAAAAAAAGTTATCATCACTGGTTTTAAACAGCAGGTTGTCATTTTATACATTTCATTCCCCCTTTCATCATCAAAATACCCGCTTCATCACAAGTGTTAACATCAATTTAAAATCGATCATACTAAAAAGCCTCATTAAGTCAAGAGGGTGATGGTAACAACAATAACAACAACAACAGCAACAATAATATAAAATACATATTTACGATTATAAAAATATAAACAAGGGGGTGAGTTAAATACATAGATGTTTTTGGTGAAATTGAACAAAAGGGGAACTAACAATTTTGTAATAAAGTATTTCTCAGGCAGCTGTTCTTAAACGTTGAATTCGGTTTATATTTCTCATTTAGTAGAGGATTAATTTTGTAACTGTGAAAATACTGATTACTGAACATACTGGACAAAAGCACAAGTTTCTAGTATGGATCAGTCAAGGCCAATTTTAATTATTGTAAATCTGAGGTACTAATAAAGCGAAAACTTCAAAATTTGGTACTAATCACTTTCTTAAGAAACTGCTTCCCTAGACAAAATGTTGGACGGATAAGATCAGGGAAAGAAGAAACCACCATACATTACAAATTTTAATAAGCGAATATCTAAAGAACTATTACATCTAGAGTTTTATTATTTCGTGTCTGTCCTTTAGGTTAGGTTAGTTTAGGTAGGGTAGGTGTTAAGATCCTTAAGCAGGAAAGCTTAGCACCGCCACTCCCTTTCAGTCTGCAAGCCGCGATTAAATAGAAATAAAGGAAAAGAAGAATAAAAACAGTTAAGAATTAGATCATAGAACAGATATCTTGAGAAATGCATCCACTATAGGAATCCTCGTAGCCAATCGATGCTATTTACGAACCGTATCAAACCATCCTATACATAACCATGGCATTCGACCATTCCTCATAAGGTCCTTGCCACCTTACAGTCAGACCTTTCAACCCATGCATGGTTCACTCAAAGAAGAGACCAATAGGTAATCTTGCCACCTCATCATCACCTACTAACATAATCGGTGTCAGTCCCTTTCTCAATAAACAATTTTACTAGACGAAATGTAGGAGGCATAAGTTAAATTAGCGGATATCTACAGAACTATTACGAAATATTAAAATGTAATAATTTTGTCGAGGAAAAACTATTTTAACGAAAACTTCAAAATATAATGCTAATCACTTTCTTATGGAACTATTTTACTGGCAAAGTGTGCGAAGGATAGGATCAGTGAGAGATGTAGACCCCATAAAAAGCCAATTTAATAATTATCAAATAATAATTATCAAATATATTAAGGACTACTGAAGTGAGAATTTAAATTTCACTTCAATTACATTCTCAGGGTAAGTTTTACTGGACAAAATGGAGGATTGTTACAATAAGAAGGAGAGGGTCGTCTTCGTACAAAGTGAATATAATAAGAGGGAGAGGGTCGTCTAGAAACAAAGCGAATATAAATTATCAAATTTATAGAAAACTTTTGGAGCAAGAATTATTAAATTTAGTCTCAATCATTTTCTTGGAAAATATTTTTACTACGGAAAATGAAAGGTGGATATGGTCAGAGGAAATCAGAGGCTGCCCTGGATATTGTTTCTTTTTTATCATGCTCATCGCAATTTATCCATATATTCCTTAGCATATGGTCGATCCAGTTGAAAAGTGCTCGGACTACCCTGAAAAATGCTAAGAATTGGTTAATTGTATTGGTGGTAACATTATTAAATGTTCTCAATGTCATTCCACAAAGCAAATGAATACAGCTTTTCGAAGGACTACTCTATGTAGTGGATGACCTCATGCTGCTGATCTACCTTTGATGTAGTTATGTTGTCTGAATCTTAGCATATCATCTGATATATTTTTCTTTGGCACGGTATAGACAATTCGTGCTTCCTGCCAGTTTCTAGCTATATAAGATTGATTTAGACAACCCTTATAAATTCCAACAAAATGAATTGATACTAAATCTTTTTGTAGTAGAGCCGGGAAAATTCCATCTGGCCCGAAGTCTTAAAAGAAAAAAAAAACATATAACTTCTTTAACCATCTCGACAATCCTTATAAATTCCATACAAAACATAGACATTGAAACTTAAAATTCTTGCTTTTTTCGAAAATCTTAACGGAAATAAGTGTAAAGCAAATTTGAATGTGTTAAGGACAAAGTTCTGCCCATACGCTCTATCGAAAATTTGACAATTTTGAATACAAAATTTAACATTTGTTAAGTTCTCAAATCGCAAATTGTGAATTTTTAATTATCTTAATTATATAGTTGCATATATAAGATTAATACAATAAAAAAAGATTTTATTTCGTTCGGCCCTTTTAACGACAGGGAGATCACGGATATTTTTTATTAAAAATTGAGCGTTTTTTTTAATCTCTGGATTAAGGACAAGTTTATGTAAATTACAAAAGTTATAAATTTCTTTATTAAATTCTGTCATCCAACAAAATTTCACAAATTTTTTCTTTATGAATTGTGAATTTTCATGTTCCAACGCTTTCTTAGATACCAAATATTTGTTATAAATGTTTATAACTTTGCCTAAAATCCAACAGATATTAGGTTTCCTCTAGACAAATCTGGTTATTTTCCATACATTCTCAAAAAACTATTTGAGAACCTCTGCATACGTACATAAATGTGGGCATAAGACACAATAGTAATTATTGACAAAATAATTGCAAATGATTACAACAAGTATTTCAAACACTTGATAGCATTTTCAATTCTAAAAATATTTCGTTTGAATCGAACATAAGGAAAGGGCGTTTAATAACAGCACGATGTTTGTGGCAATGTTCGTTTGTTAGAAATTTGCACAAACACACACTCATACATACATACACACACTTTATAATGCCAGAAATTGGTAACATTGAATTGAAAGAGAACAAAAAAAAAAAAAATATAATCTAAAAAGAAAAAGTAAAATAAAAATACCAACATACGGTATGTGGACTAAATCCGATCGACTTTCTATTATAAAATTCAACTTCATAGAATATTAGAGTACACACATAAAGAATGTACATATGTATGTGTATATCTGGTGGTTACCAAAATAAGAGCAGCATCAGCAATTAACCAACAAAACGAAAAAACAAAAAAGAAAATTCTCCACCCCTCTAGTTTCTTACTTCAAATTATACATTTTCATCAACTTCATGATTTATGTCGTTCTTTCCATTCACAAAATTTTTGTATGAATATAGAAATGCATATGAACACACATACATATATGTATATATCTACAAGGCACAGTGGTTTCAAAAAGGTTTTCTATGGAAATAATAATAAAACTTTGAATATACTAAATATATTTGAGTGAAATTTTACATGGAGATTATTAAGGCGATTTCCAATAAATTTAGAGCAACACAATTTTTCAGCAGCACAAGTCCAGGTGATGAAGGAGTGGTTATTCATAGTTTGATTTAAAATTTTTTTAAAATCGCAAATTTTAATATTGAAAGATTTTACATGTTATTATAATTCTCTTCAAAAACTAAGAGATATTTAGACCAAAGAAAATTTTTAAACCATTTTTGACCATGAATTTTTAACAGATGTGGACAATTTTGAGTAAAAAAAAACATCTAAAATATTGTCTGGATTCTATATAAAATTCTTAACAAATTTGTTCTAAAAAATATACCTTTGCGGATCCAATGAAAAGTTATATTCTTTTAGATAAGAAATTTGGAAAAAATATATATTTTTTTGTAATTTTTCATATTTTCACTCTAATATCCGCCATTTTATTCTAGACTATAATTTTTCTTTTACAACTCTGAAAGAATTCTAAACGTTAATGCTTGTATGCAATCCGAGTACATGGAAACACATTCCCAGACAGTCCTATCAGAATTTTATTAATTTTCAAAAATTGTTCTATTTTAAAAATTTTAAAGAGAAAAAATGTCAGAGCTAAAATTTAAGAAAAAAATGTACTTTGATTATATTCCTACGATATATTCGTATGTTTGCTATACTCCAAAAAAAAGTGGAATTATTCAATTCTATTGTAATGATAGAGTGACCAATTTACTGAAAAAAACTTCTTCTGAATTAGGGTTTTTGTTATTTTGGAATAAAAAAGTAGGATTCTGTTTATAGCCCGATATGGTCCATATTATACCAAAATTTATAATAATTTCTTAATTTTATAGATTTTATTCAAAGTCAAACATTATTTTTTTCACAAAATTATAGCGAAAGTAAAAATTTTAGATTTTTTTTGTAAAATTTATTAAAGAAAAGTGGTTCTAATATTTTATTATGTTAATATTATTGTTTTTCAAATTATAAACTTTCCAATGAGACCAAATACTTATATAAATATTTTACACAATCCTTCGAAAAACTTACTGAAATTTGTGACACCCCCTTAATGAAATATTTCTATGATAAACTAACAGACGTGACCAACTTTAGATATGAACCCTCTGTCTCTTGGGCGCACTAGAAACGTATGCTGCTAAAATTCAATTCAAAATTCACCTTAAGAATATATTAAAAATATTCATTAATTAAAATTAAAAATAACCATTTTGGGACCACTGTGCAACGCACAGTTTATATAGATTTTAACAATACCAGAAATTTATTTGATTCTTGCATTTATTCATACAATTCTTTTTTGATTTGGTCTCTATTTTTTTTTTTTTTTTTGTTTCCAAATGACTGCCAACACCTCAGGGTGTCATTCGAGTGATGAGCATCGAGTACGTATACTACATATACATACACACATACATACATTTGTTTCACAAATGCGAATACGCATTACACCCAAAAACATACATATTCATATGAACACTAACATACATTTCACATATTTTGTTTGGTGTTATCCAATTGTATTGTTTTGTTGTTTGGACCTTAAATACGAGCAACAACAACAACAACGACATGTGTTGTTTTCTTGTAATTTGAGTCCTGACCATTCGGGACAATCAACCAACATAAATAAATATTGATGCATTAAACAAAAGTACAACAACACAAAATATTTGTTTGAAACGAAGAATTAATTTTACCACAAAAAAATATTTAAAAAATATTTAATTCCTTAACTAAATATTTGGAATTTAAAAATAATAATAATAATTGTTTTAACCACAATTTGTGAGGTTTTTCTTTTTGTTTGTTTGTTCGAATAATTTAAGTTTTCTTTTAAATTCGAGTTGAACTGAAAAATTTCCATTAACTTAATTTTAATTAATAATTTACACTACATTGACCACTGTTAGCACAAAATTTAGTTCCATCTTATATGAATGTTATAACAATTGAAACCAATTTTTGCTACCATGCTCTCAAGCCGAGCGTATTCCAATAATGGCGTTCTGCATTGATCAGAAAAAATGTAGTCAAAACGGTAAAGTGAGGACCGTAACTTTCTATTCACAGTTTTTTAAATAGATTTTCAGCGTTCTTGCAACATGTTGCCGAACGTGGTCATAATGATTGATTATAGTCTCTGGATGTATATTTTGGTAGACTTTTGTTGAACACTACAGGTCACCTGTAATCTTCTTATTTCTACAACTTCAGGTACCATCAGAAATGAGCATTAGTTTTGTTTCGCAGATATTCTTCTATAGCAATGTTCGGACCAATTTTGTGTCGGTTTATGAGACCATTTTTCTTTACTTACATTGCAGAGAAACTCCTAATTGACATCAATATTTTGTGATCTGAATTATCAATTTCTCCGTAGTCTTATCATGCAACATTTTTTTATTAAATAGATTCTTTATAAAAGTGATAAGGAATAAAAATCTTGTAAGAGTTCTATATATATCCTACCATTATATTTTTCCAGCAAGGGGAGTATGCCTATTGTCCTATCCACCCTGAATTTTTCCAGCAAAGTGATTAGGACTAAGATTTAAAAACTCTTATAACAATAATTTATATATAAATTCGTCAATTTATGTGGGAGGTTCCACCCCTTCTAAATTTTTTCCAGTATATCTGTTCTTTAGGAAGTGATTAAGCGTTTAATTGTAAAACTCTCAAGGCAATAAGGGAGAGACTCTCCTTATAGTACTCTCCAGTAGAAACTGATTACGATGGACCCATTATTTTATAAAAGCCCCATATAAATGTTTCCCAGAATGTGGTTTTAGCATTCTATAAATGAAACATAAATGAAAACATCCAAGAACCCATAAACTATATATTCTTGCATTACATCAAAATCTGAGTCGATTTAACTATTGACGTCTGTCTGTTGTTGGCAGGCTGATATTTTTGTTAATGGTCGAAAGTCAATGAAATTTGGCAAATAATTTTGTTATTGTCCTACGTCCCTTACAGGTGTCTACACGACCATCATATTTTGTCCGTTAATATCACACATCATTAAATAAGACAGCAAAGCATTCGAGCACTAGTCTAGATGCATGGAATTTGGCAAAAATGTGTATTATTGTTCTACGCAATAAACAATAATAAAACATCGTAGTACAATTGGTACATTACAAAAAAGTTATAGACCGATATCTTGGACAACCTTAAAATCCCAACAAAGAACTTTTGCAGCTATTGGCAACCTAGAGGGTTGATGACCTGGTAAAACCAGAGGCGAAACTCACAGATGTTAAACTCACTGTGTGCTTTACCAATCACTGTGTGCTTTACCACTCACTGTGTGCTTTACCACATGACAACGTGTTCGCCAGCGTTCGTTGCAATCTATGACAGATTTGGGGATATCTGTGGTTATATTCGCAATTGCGGATGGTTTCATGACAAGATCACTCCCCAGGCTCTTCACAAGTGTCTCTGACTCTCCAAATATTACATCCTGAGATTATGGCAATGACTTCGGGTGACTACTTGATCACCCTCTAGGCCCTTCACAGGTTTGTGTGATACTGATTGCTGAACCAAATGTAGCACTACTACTATCAACTGTCTTCTTTTGCTTTGACTTCTAAAATCAATCTACTTACTACTTCATTTAAGCTTCCCTCCTTTAACTCGTAACTTACATCTCTACATTCTCTTAATTTGCACCTTCTCCTTTTCCCATTTATTCTTTTTACAGTTATAACAAGAGAAACTTTAGAAACCAAGAGAACCACATCCTGCACCTTCTTATTGGTGACAACCTGATCACCTAACATAACCTAACTCCAACTGATAATGTAATACCCAGAATATTCCTAACATTAAATATTATTTGATTAAATGCCTGATCTAATTTGATATTTCTGTTAATAACATAATTTAAAACACCTTATGTAACAAAAATCTGAAAAAGAATAGAAAGAAAACATAAAATTGTGTAAAATAAGTCATTTTTGAAGATGATATTAAATCAATATTTGTTTGGGACTTATAGACTTCTGAACTACTAAGCCGATTTTGATGAATTTGAAAAAAATCATCCCCATATACCCTAAAGTAACATAACATTATCGAATATCTAAAGAACTGTAAAAGCAAATGTGTTCTAATTACTTTTCCAAGGATCAGGACCAGGGGGAGAGGACCCCCATACAAAGCAAACAATGATTATCAAATATCTAAAGAACTATAATAGCGAGAGTTCTCAAATGATCCCAATCAGTATCTCAAGGAACTATTTTAGAGAACAAAATTTAGAACCGATAGGACCAAGAGGAGGAAACAACTATAACAGCGAAAGTTTTAAAATTTAAATTTTTTTTAAAATACACGTTGTGATTTGTGAAATTTCTTTCGAAATATTGGACTGAGGAGAATGCTTGTGCAGCAAAGCGTAAAGGGTAAAAGGTAGTAAATAAATATAATTTCATTAAAACAGCTCATTTTATGATCACGTGCCAACAATTTACTATCATTTGTTGTTGACACGTGTATACAATTGTATGACAACAAACAACAAAATAGCATCCACAACAACAATATCTTTTGAACGAACATCCAACCGTGAATTCATACATTCATTCATTCATTCATCTATTTAGCAATTCATTTGTTTGTTTATTATTATTATTTTTTTGTGTAAATATTTAATAAAAAAAACATTTTATGAATGAATTTGTGAATTTTCTTCAAATAAACTAAAAAACCCACCGAGTGGCAAAAGTTAATTATGAAACTGTGTCACATGTTCTTCTTTTTGTTCCGTAGAAATATGAAAATTCACACAATACTATTCCCATCTAAAATGCATTGGTATACATTCATATGTATGTGTGTCATTTTTTTGCAACATTTATAGCTGATGCCTCCCTCCGTCCGTCTTTGTTTTCTATTTATTATTTATATTCATAAAACAACTTTATTTTTGTTTGAATTTCTAAACCAAATCTGAAGGTTGTGTAAAAAACACACCTTCCTTTTGGTTTTTTTTTCGTTTATTGCCAACCAAAGAGCTTCCTAATTGTACACAACAGGACACTTTTTTATTTTTTGATGTACCAATTTTAAGGTGTTTCCACTTATTTTCATGTTTCCATTTTATTGTTTAATTAATTTTGACTGTTAAAAAATTTAAGTGCCTGGTTACGCCTGCAACCTAATTTAAATCGTTTCAGTTATATTTCCTTTCTCTTTCTCGCACATGGATCACAAACACAATTGAAATAAAGTTCATAAGTACTTTTTTGTGATGTCCTTTTGTTGTAAAACAAATTTTGAAGATGTTAAAGGTTAACACGATCCCCCTTCGGTTAGGTTAACAGGCAGCCATTAAAATTTGAAGAAACAAGTAAAGCGTGAGATCGAAAAATTCTTAACACATTGTTTGATTTTTTGATCAAGTTCCCTTTGTAAATTATGTTAGTTACTTCGTTTAACGACCAATAGATAAATATGTTGTTAATCTCACAAAATTGGTGACCAGAGAAAGTCAACAAGTCAGCCAAGCAATCAAACGCCCGGTTAACATAGTGCTGGAACCTTTTTCAAAGACATTCATTAATATAAATTTCGGAATTCATAAAGTTCATTGTAAGAAATGATTGATGATTCGTTTGCTGCAACTGCATATTGCAACATAAAATTTTTAACCAGGATGTTGGAAAAAATCAGGGGAACATTCGATTCGTCATCCATTAATTTTTTAAAAACTTGAGTTCAATTTCCATGCTCTGTTTTCGGCCCCTAAATTTTTGGATGCATTCCTGTCAGATACTTTTTGAGTTTTGTATGTTTTTAAACCAGCATTAGTCTTAACTTTTCCTTAATATTTTTTGTTTTTGGAAAGATCATGTGGACTATTCCTTCTACCTAAAACGTTATAATGAAAAACGTGTACCCACTCTTTATTCTTCTTCACATATCCATTTCATAATAATAAGTCGTTGGGATTTTTTTTAACAATATTTTTTATTTAGTTTTATTAAAAAAAATTCAACAAAAATTCAAAATTCTTTAAATACAAGTCATTGATTATTGATTTAGAATTCCATTGAAATAAAATTTAAATAATTTTTCTTTTGTGAAAATAATTAACAAACAACAAAAATACATAAAACTAAAATAATTTTTCGAAAAATAAAAATCTCTAATCCAACTACGAATTAGATTTCATTTCATTTTAAAACTTCATCATGATGACATCAAGCAAATGACAAGATAAATTTCTATTCATACTTATACAGTTTGTCAATTATATCTTTGGAATCATAAAAATGTGAAAAAATTCAATTTCATCAATGAATTCCCATAAAAAAACTTTAATTATACAATTTTTTCTGAACAGATTTCGTTACTATATCTGTTCACGACCATAAGACGCCAAAATTTTCCAAAAGAAGTGTTCCTTGTAAAATGTTGAGCAAATTTATTATGGAAAAAATTCTGTGATTTTCACATTCAGGTTTATATATAATACCATATCCCATGACGAAAATGACAATCATAACAATTGAAATGCTTCAATCCTTTGAAACTTTCTTTTTAAAAAACTTCTTACATGGAATTTTGAGGTCACTAGTAACCATAAAACATTAATTTTACTAGGAACTCTTTCATAATCAACATCAAAAAAATCTCCAAAAAATCACATTTTTGCAAACACTTATTTGACAGTTTTTAAAATGAGTAAATTTCTTATTTTATTGTTGTTGTTATTGTTACATTCTGTCCATCTGTAAACAGGTATAGCAACGAAATGTGTTCAGAACAAATTGGATTTCATTGGAATTCATTGATTCAAGTTGAAATTTTTTTATTATTTTGTATGATTGCAAAGACATATTTGACAAACTGTATAACATTTTATGTAAAATTGTATTATGTATTGAAAATTGTGCTGTAATTAGTATGAGGAGTATCAGAAGGAATGGGATTAAGTATTTGTTAGCATTATTCAATATTAACATTTAAATATACTTTGATCATTTTAAAATGGAGATTTATTAATAATTTTAATGATGCGTTACAGTCATCATTGAATCTTTAGCACATAATTTTTCCATTTGTTCATTATAAAATGAATTAAAATTAATGCGATGAACTAAATTGATAAATCGATCTGAGGGGTTTTCTGATGCAACATCGTTTATTTGTTTAAGTAAACCAATTAGTAGACCAGTAAATTCGAGATCAAAACGTTTAACGCGTTCCGAAAATGTATCGGTTGGTGCCATTGAAGATTCCGACTGTAAATGAAAATAATAATAATAAAATATAAATTAATTCATTTTAGAAATTTAATAAAAAATATATGTATGTTAAATATATTTTAATACCCTTCACCCGACTAGGTCAGAAGGTTGTATATAAGTTTGTCATTCCGTTTGTTTGTTTCTGAGTTATAGGCAAAAACATATTTTCCTATATTTTGAACTCCCCATGAGAACTGTGGACTTGGTTATGGCACTGATTAATTACAAATTTTTTCCCGAATTTAATCTTTTTAATTTTTCAAAATCAGTTGATAAACCACCGATATGTGGTCATTTCTTTCTTTAAAAATTTTGTCCAATCTGGTTGTTTTTGTTGTTGTTTATAACTATAGGAAAACAATAACAACGTTTAAAATAATGTGTTTGTGATTTTGGACGTTCTATGAGTTGAAAACATCAGTAATCGGTCATTTAATTTCCGAGTTATATACAAAAACGCTTTTTCTGATATTTTGAATCTCCTATGGGATTTATGGACAAGTTTTGATTTTAAGTTTTTGAACCGGCCTATATATAGCATATATATTTATACTAGTATTGTTTTAGTGAAAGCGAAAACTACTCTTAAATATTGCATATTGAGTGCTCCAGAGAATCTATGTTGACTATATAAAGACTATAGTAACGACTGTCATTTTCTCCTTCTTCTACAAGTGATGACATAATGAAAGCCTATTTATAACAGGGACTTAACGTTAAATGGTAAGTCCGTTACTTAAAAAAAACATATAAGCAAAAGTGAAGGGTATAGAAAATTCGGCACGGCCGAATAAAACACTTTAACTTGTATTTTATAAATTTAGTGACAATTATTTTTTAATTGATATAAATAAAATTACATTAATTAATAATATCTATTATTAGAGGTTATTTTTATTTTTTAAAAAACTATTTTGAAAAATCTTATCTGTGGAATGAAATGGAGTGACCCTTGTATGATTAATTTGGCTTTGTGGTTTAAAACTTAATTTATAAAGCGTTACCATTACCCTAATTTCTATGTAATGATTTTTTTCGGGAATTTATATTGTAGCCATGAGATTTTTTAATTTGTTCTTATATTTGTAGACAAAGTGGGCAAAAAAAAAAATAATAAAATCTTGAATTTTTGTCATTGGATCAAAATTTTTTAATCATTAAATATTTCTAAAAACGCTAAAAAATTGTTTTAAAAATATAAATAAAGACATGTTTTTAACACTAGATTGTCTAAGCAAGTCATTTTGACTTCTTTTTAATTTTAATTGAAAAAAGTGTTTATATTTAAGATCGAAATTTCTTACAATTTGACTTTTTATATAATTTATAAAGGAGTTTACAAATTATAGCGATTACTTTCTTCACCTTCATTTCATAATATGCGTTTGCTCAATAAATTGAACTAGAAATTGTTATTAAAATCTTTATGCAGAAGTAAATATCTTAATTAGTGTGTTGAAAAAAGAAATTGGAAACCGATTAACCTTTTTTTAATTTCATTTGTCGAATACACCCCGTTTTTTTCAGCCGGTTACTTAAGGACAATTTATACGCTTTCACTAAAATTTTAAGCTTTATTTTTCTGCAATCAGCCATGAATGACTTTTTCATTCTGCGTGTAACACAAGCAAAATACTGCACGTATTATTAGTCCCATATTTTGAGTCGATTTTGCTATGTCTGTCTGTTCACAAAATGCCCCTGGATCCGTCCGTTCTAAAATTTTATTTAATATTTGCATTGCATGGGAGCAACCTCTTCCTTTGATCCGAACCGTTCTAAACCGTTCAATAAAACTATTTGGAACCAAATTTTAGAATTTCCGCTGTTATACTTGTTTTGATATTCGTTAATCATTATTTCCTTTGTGGAACCGATAGGACCCCCTAGTACAGGAGCAGCTTTTTCCTTGATCCTACCCGTACAATATTTTAATTAGTAAAACAAATTCTTGAGAAAGTGTTTGGGAACGAATTTGAGAACTTTTGCTGTTATAGTTCTTTAGATGTCGATAATCAACATTTTCTTTGTATGGGGACTACCTCTTTCACTGTTTCTATCCGTCCTGCCTTTGTCAAGTAAAGCAGTTCCTTGAAGAAGTGACTGAAACAAAATTTGAAAATTCTCGCTCATATATTTTTTTAGATATTCGATAACAAATATTTGCTTTATATGGGGTACCTCTCCCCTTGGTCTATCTACTTTTTTTATAGCCTATGTTACTATCGGGATTTGGGGATCACTCTGTGAAAATTTCAGCAAAATCGGTCCATTAGTCCCAAGCAAACAAACAAACAGATATTCATTTTTATAAATATAGATGAAATTCTACAAGAAACTAAAGGAGTTCTGTAAATGTAAATAAGGAATTTAATATATAATATAATATAATATAATATAATATAATATAATATAATATAATATAATATAATATAATATAATATAATATAATATAATATAATATAATATAATATAATATAATATAATATAATATATAATATAATATAATATAATATAATAATATAATATAATATAATATAATATAATATAATATAATATAATATAATATAATATAATATAATATAATATAATATAATATAATATATAATATAATATAATATAATATAATATAATATAATATAATATAATATAATATAATATAATATAATATAATATAATATAATATAATATATAAAATATATCTAGACACGTTATTTTAAATACGGTTTTTTGACTTAAAACCGTAGAGTTTTTTTTACGATTTAGATGTGTACTATTCAAGTTTTACGACCCACTGGGGAATATCACGTAAAACTCCATAAATTTCGCTATTTAGTCAAGGGACAAAAATCGACTCAGAATTTTCGAATTTAGGATAAATTTCATAACGTTTAAAAATGCGTAGTTTTTTCAAGAATGGACAAAATTATGTAGTTCGAGAACCTAAAAACTAAATTTTTACAAGACTTCCAAACACTTTGCTCACATTTTTCGAAGAGATAGTGACATAAAATGGAAAAAGCCAAAGAGTGAGCCAATATTTAAAAACATCATGAATTTTCGCACGAATATTTGTGAAATGGGCAGAGTGGAAAAAGGTAAATTTTTCTGACACAAAAAAAAAATAATAATAATAATAATAATAATAATAATAATAATAATAATAATAATAATAATAATAATAATAATTAGTCGGTTCTGTCTCATACCCACGTTAGTGGCACGATTTCAGAACAAACGATCTTCAGATGTTAAAACGTAATTTCGTCGTTGGTAATGCTATGGTTTGGTCATTATTTTCTGCTGTTGGCAAATCTAAAATTTGTTTTGTTCCAATCAAAATGAATAGTACAATTTATATATAAAGATTTCATATTCCATCAAGATATTGTTGCGATACATGTTTCAAACTCATGGTTTAACGACCACATCATACCTCTGTTGAACTGGCCGTCTTGCAGTCCGGACTTAAACCCAATGGAGAATTTGTGGAGATACATGTTTGTTCAAATAATGCCCGAAACAAAATCATAATGACTTTTACAGATTTACCTACATATTCTACATTTTGTTTGTGTTATTGTGCTATACAGATTTCATTTAGGGCAGAGTTGGTTTTTCGTCTAGAATTTTGTAAGTTCTTACTCTAGTAACTTCTTCTACTTTTCCACCGCCATTTGTTGTCACTATACTGCCGAAATTTGCAGCATGACTCAAATCCATGGCGTAAGAGGATTCGTGTAATTTCACTTCTCATGAAAAGGAGTCCTAATTGTCATATTATTAATCAGGTATACTCAGTTGCATAATAACTGTTATATGACAAAATATTAAGACTGTATCATGACTCATGCGGCAAATTAAAAGATCTATCTATTTTCTCTTTCCCAGATAAGAAAATTTCACTAAACGCCCGACATAAATAGCCACCCTAAATATTTTTCAACACAACTTTGGTTTTGAATACAAAAAAGTACGGTATTTAAAAATTAAATAAAACACAAGAGCGACATTAAGAGATTTAAATCCATCTGAGTAGATCTCGGGACGTTTTTAACGGTAGTACGTTATTGTTATAACAGCTATAAAAAGTATTTTGTTGTTTTGATTCATGCACTGGTTTAACACCAGTTAAAAAAAATATGCAACCTTTGAATGAGTCCATAGGTGCTCTGGACTGAAAAAAGGTAAAATGCACTCCTTAAAACATTCATTTTCACGACAGCTGTATCTTCGTACCGCAATAATGACTCGAAATTTATCGATAAAGTAAAGAAAAGTAAGTTATCGTTAATGCTTAATAATGGGAGAATAGAAGTTTTTTATTTCCTAAAGAATAGAACGAGTTCGTTATTAAACTTAAACTATTTTTTTAAGTTAGAGATGTTCATCAGGTAATGCTAACTAGATATTTTAAAGAATGCAAATACATTCAATCCTTATGTTGCAGTCCTAAGACTACTAGTTTTTAATATTACATTTAAATTTCTATTTTAATGTTTAAAAAAATCACTAATAATAAGATCTTTAAACTGAAAAAATGATCACCTTTGATTTCGTTCATGATTCCAAGGCAATAACGTTAAAGTTATTCATGAACTAATCAAGATGAAAGTTGCATACTTTATTGAAATTATTTAATTTGTCATGGTTAATAGGTAAATGAAGCAATTTATTGTAAATTTAGTTCCAAATATTGTGTTGAATTCTTTGTTAAAAAAAATTACAATTGTTATTACAATTTAGGTAATGTTAGCTCTTATTTGTGCGAATGTTATTAAAAACGACTTTATATATTAATAAAAAATGTCTAGATAAAAATTACATAAAACCTCATGCAAAAATTATATTATTTTATTATTTACGGTGATTAAATATACAAAAAAATATTCAGAAAAGCAGTCAAAAATAAAAAATTACGACAATCAAAAATGAATTCCTTGTTTTTAAAAATACCTGTTTTTGACTAGAGAAATCATGATCTGAATCGGAATTATCCTCGTCGTTACTATCACACATCATACATGTAAGTTCAGCATCAAGAAAGAAACGTTGTGATTTCTTGTTTTTTCGAAATTAAGAAGAAATTCAATATTTCGTAAAAAGTATTTATATAATAAATAAAATAAATTATGTTTAAGAAAAATTTTGGTAAAACATATTGGAAACATATATTTTTTTTATTAAAAAAAAAAACTAAAACACATAGAACATAGAACAAGTGCGAAACAAAAAAAATACTGAAGCTAAAATTAATTAATAAATTAAATTTAAATATAAAATAAATTAAAGTTTATTTTGATTAATTTCAAAACTCACCTGTATAAATTCACAAAATTTCAAACAAATATTACACATTTTAAATATCGAACGATTTAAAGCAGTCGTATCCCTCAGCATACAATTATTAAGACATGAATCCAAAAAATCTTGATGAAATAATAAAACTTCATCAACATTTTCGACCTAGAAAATGCAAAGGAAATGTTAATAATAAATTATGCATTTAGTAATGAGTTAAATCGAAAAATTCCCATCATACATATTGAATTAATTGATTGAAATTATTATTAAAATTAACAAAATCATTATCGTTTTTATAGTATTTTCTCTCACTTTACTTGAACGGATATTCTCCATTTAAAATCTACCACACTTTTGGATACCACTTTATACTCTTCAATTTATTTTAACAAGAGCCTAATTTCCCTCAACTGGTGTATTTGCCTCTCTTCGTACAAATACCACAATATTGTTCTTGTACCATTCAAGGGCTTGCTTACCATAGTAATAGGATGCCAAATCAAGCCAAAAGTAATTCTTATAAATGGGAACAGTCTCTTTTATAAACATTCCTCAACTGCATATTGCTTGCAGTGCTCGAGCATCAGCAATATATAATTTTTTGACTAGGAAGTTGAGCCTTGTATATTATTAAATCTGCATTAGTTTTTACTTTTCGTGCCAAATAGTCTGTGCACATAGCTAACTGAATGTGTTGGGAAATATTTTGAAAATGCTTTCTATTTTTTTGGCTCCAGCTACTATATAAGAACATTCAAATTGGTTTGAAGGCAGACTTTTGAATGCTTGACCAATTTTTTGTAGCACAAAGTTGGGTTTTTTTGAAAATATTTAATAATTTTAGTACGAATTTGTTTGACATTAAACATAATAATTGACATGTTCCACAAAGGTAACATAATTAAAAATTCAAATCAATTAACACTTGGTTTTAAAGTTGTAATAAAAAACGTGTGTTAAGAATTTTTCGATCTCATTGAAAAATTTACGAATTAATCATTTGTATGAATCCCAAGTAACATACCTTGCTCATATTTTGTATGAATATATGCCAATTGGGTTCTATAACTTCGATCATCATATAATACTCAAGATTTTGTACAGCATTCATCATACGTTGACGTAATGTGAATGCTGAACGATAAAGTTCAGCCGCCTGCGGTGAAAATTTTTTAGCTATAGAATTTTCTTTCCAAATTCTATTTTCAACGAAATAGAAATAGTAAGGGTTAGTTTATTATTATTATTATTATTTTCAATAACGTATATTATTATATTATTGTGTGATTACTACTTACTTGCATAATTGCCTCTCAACATGTTTACAATAAAATAGTTGACGAAATAGCATTTGATATTTAGAAATTGCTATGTGATTTAATACTAAAGATACGGGCCACTTGACTTCATAGCGAAATGCAAAACATTCTAAACCATTTAAATCTAAACGATTATATGTTTGCCAATATTCTAAAAGCAAAAATATATTTTCCATATTTTATTTCAATTGATTACTTTCTTAAAATGACTTTTCTCACCTTCTTCATTATTCATGATTTTAGACATTTGTGTTACCAAATCATAAGTCAAAAGTTCACAGTGTACATCATCTTTGTAAGGATCATGATTAGCTGAAGACAAACGTAAGGTTAAACCCAATAAATTCTCTAATTTCATTGGTAGTACTTTATCTACATTCTTGGCTAATTCATCTTCACAAGCATCCATAAATTGTGTGATAAAGTCACCTTGATGTAATAACAAATAACGTTTAACTGACATTAAATGACCCATTAAATCATTTTCCTTTAATAATACTTCCAATAAATTCTTAGAGGCAAAACGATAAGCGTTTTGAATAACAGTAATATGATTTTGATTGGTTGGTGAAAATTGCAAGTTCATAGTTTGTGGTGGTGTCACCTTTTTGCCACATTGTCTTATAACATTCAAATATTTGCCAGTACGTAAAATAATATCGGAAACTTTTTCCAAAAAGCAAGGAATACGTTCGCGTCTTATGGTATAACTATAAAATTTAAAATATTCAATAAAATAAACGTTGTTATTTCATATTTTCTTGTCTATAATTTACCGCTTTTCCCAATAATCAGCTGAGTAATGTTCTGGTAATTCTTCTCTTCTAATCACTTCATTATCTTCCACCAAAAACTCTTGTTGTGGATCATTGATAACACCTTTTTGTATCCATAATTGTAAAATATTCATGTAGGGAACTGCTGCTCTCTGGGTTAATTGTATCATGAATTTTTGAGATTCTTCATCTCCTGTTAGGGCACTAATTTTATTAAATAATAAAGTCAAAGCTTGACCACCACGTAATTCATTCTGTAAAATTTATGAAGATGATAAGTGAAAGTTATAAATTTCAAAATAAGCATCTAACTTACTGCAACTATTAGTGATACCGCTCCAGCTAATACTTCCATGGTATTTAATGTGGGTCTCACATAAAACAGCATTTTGTGTAGGGTTAAATTTCCAGCATTTAATTGTGATTCCAATTGTGCCAAAATTAACTGAAATATAAAAATTAATTGAAAAAATAATTAAAAGTAATTACTATTATTCCAACTCTTGCTTATTGAACCAGAAACCAGAACTTCAAATCCGAATGACGTTACAAATAGAAGAGCTATGAAAAGTTGTTGACCCAATAATGTTGATTTCCAATAATCTTGCTATAATATTGTCATGATACTAACGTTTTTAGTGTAGAGCCTATATGTCTACTCTATATTACCGACAATTTTACTTGTCAGGAATCTTTCTACAAAGTGAACGGACCATTAAACATTGAGTAAATAGGGGCTCTCTTCGCGACAAGAAGTGACTTACCTTCTCCAAACCTGGCTTATGATCAGCTTTCTCATTCTCCTTCCCCAGGTTTTTGTCCTTTTGTTGTCCATCCTAGGAGTGACAAGAGTGTATTGGTTTGTTGAATAGTCTCTGAAGCTGAATCTCCATTTTTACGAAAGGTGATTAACCCGTCTTCTGAGATTACTCATAGACCTGCGGGATTTGATATTCCAAGGATAGCACAGGTAAAACCAAAACTTTTAAACCTGATAATGATTTCTATTGAATAATAGTACAGATAGCTAATGGAGACCCTGAAAACATACTTCGGTCTGATCCTCCTTATTTTGATCTGATGAGGAGGTCTGTTCTACAGGGAGTATTACAGCCTCTTGCCGAATTAACTTCGCGGTGCTCTTTTCGTTAGATGGAGAGACTGTCTGTAACTCTGCTGTCATCCGTATTGCTGGTAACACTTGATTTTTCTCTTAATCCTAATAAAGAGACAAATTTCCCAATACTAGTTTAAGAAAATAAGTCATTGGCATTGCCTTTTCGATAGAATTAAAAATTTCCTGGACAATAGCGTCTTCCAATTTGTTGCACGAGTATGCCGTAAATAACTGGCGCATTAACAGCGTACGAAGTCTAGGCTCATTCATACAATTAACCCGTGTCATAGGTATTGAAGAATCAGCAACTGCAATTTGTGCATCAATCTTCTTGAAATTCGGGATGCCGATTTGGACAAACAATAATAATTTTTATGCCAAATATAATTTATTGTTTTCCATTTGGATCGAACTAGACCAATAACATATACAAAAACTTAATAATTTTATAAATTGCAATCTGTAGAGAAATCACAATGCTTCATGGCTCAGAAAGAGATTAGGAGTTCATCTCAAAAATTATATGTAACATTATTATCATACCTAAAAAACGCCATTTTGCGATCTTTTCAGCATTAATTATTTAATAATACTGTTGTCAATAGCTAATATCTGTTTGCTTTCTACCTCTTCTGGTTCCCTAACTACTTAATCTCTTAATAATAACAATATGAATGGTCACAATGAAAACATGTAACAACAAGTCATTAAACATCCTACTAAATCAATAACGTTTTGACTGTAAATTGACTGTAAATTTTTAACTGGTAATAATTTGCTCAATTCTCTTAAAAATCTTTGAAATGAAAGTTTCATTAGAATAATTCGCATAATACTTACATAATAATCATGAATTAAATTATTTAAAGCTTCACTCAAAGCCTGCAAAACCTGACTGCAATTAGAAAAAGTAGCCTTTTGGATAAATTTCTGTATGCAGGTGTAATGAGATGCCAACGGCAAAATCTCTTGTGCAATATCGCGCAAAGAATTATGTATCTGATCAGAAATTTTAAACTTCATTGAAAATGTTTTATTTATACCATCCGCACTACTACAATCTTCAGGCGTTATATAAGAGCCACGCATTCCTGTCAAGCAATATATTAAATCGTATAACAAAAGGTTTTCTTGACTTGTTATTGGAATGGCGGCTATATTATTTTGTTGAAACTGAAAATTATCAATATTATGATATTCCCATAATGATTCAGTGCAAGGATTTGCCTTTGTAGAAGGAAATAATGTAGAGCCTTTAGTATTCGATATATTAGTGGCAGCAACAGCTGCTGTAGTAGCCATTAATGCAGCTGTAATAGAATTATTATTTTGAGCTGTACGACTTAAACCACTAGAGGCAGCTTGAACAACACGCTCCTTTATCTAAAAATAAATGATAAATTTGTTTTAATAGTTTAGACAAAAAAGATGAAGAAAATATTACTTCTGATACACTCTCTGGTGTAACTGCATCAAAAATATTTTTGGTTAGCAATGGAGTCGAAGTAGACAAATCCTTTTTGCGTATAGACTGCATAATGTTGGTATCAGAATAGTGATTTAAAAAGTTTAACAAACAATAAAATGGATCTTTCCTGCAAATAAATTATGTGATTTAATTGTAATGAAATACTTGTTTTTGTAGAAATTTTATACTTTTCTAATAATTTAGCTGCTTCTTGTAAGTGTTCAATGGCTTTTGGTTGATGTTTTGATATAATTTCCAAAATTTTTAATAATTTACGATTATTACGTTTCTCCTTGGTGATACGAAACTCTCTCAACACATCATCGGCACTAAATGTTGCACTAAAAAATTGTTAAAAGAAAAAACAATTTTAAGTTAAAAAATTGCGGTTTAAAATTGTTTGATTGGCGCGGATTGCTTTTGGATACCACACCTAAAGGCTAAATATAGCAAATTCAGTTTTAAAGGCACATCTGTTGTGTTCAGACGCGTTTAATTGTGATTTGCACTTACTTTGAGTGTTCAATTAATTTCTTTAGCGTTGCCCTGATTGGGTCCTTTGTCATTGTTGTTGCTTCATTCATTTTCCAGAAAAAAGGTTGTCAGCCTTTAAATTGTTATTATAATTTAACTGTTTTAAATTTTTGTCAAATTGTTTTTCCAATTGTAAACAATAGTGATTGGAGAATCGATTTCGATAATTTTTGCAAAAAAAAAAAAAAAAAAAAAAAACGATTACTTTATTATAATTTTTTTTCCTGCATAGTTGCAGAAAAATGTACATGTTTGTTATTGTTATTATTGTATGGAAAATAAAGCAAACTCAAGTCTGGATAAATACTTTATCGATTTCTCTACATTTTTATATATAATTCGAATCTGATATTAGGTCAATCATTTGAGAGGCAACATCATTAAACCTACTTAGTTAGTCCTTTGTGATGTGAAATGTCTCAGAGCAAATAACAGTCAACTATTATTCAGTGATAGCTTCCAAAACCAGTCAATCGTGAAAAGAAAGAAGCGATCGCAGATTTACAGAATGAAGATCGCTTTGTTCAAGAGAATAGGTTCAAACATTATACGCCTAATTACTTTAAACACCACTTTAAGTGAAAGTTTTAAAACTTTCTCTTCCTCTAGGTTGTCATGACAACCGCGACGAAGCTATTGTGACTGCTAGAACACAACCTAACCTTATATTAAACAAATAGCTACCTAGTCTTCGAATCTCGCATATAAATCAATTAATGAGAGAAGTTCGCACCATTTAATCTGCGCTATTCCATATACCTTGTCCTTAAAGGTCTAACTTAAGCATGCAGAGATAGTCCAACAGCTTTAATAATATTGATTCCAATTTTTGAATTCAGTATGTATTGATTTTGTACGTCACTGTATATATCTATTACTAAAAAACAGTAATTGCGATAGTAAAAACACAAATATTTAATTCTAAAAATAATCAAACCTTACTTTTTTGTTTACTTTCTTAACAGTTCACCTATTTCCATTTCGACATCCCTGTAATAAAATATTTGCAACTCTGTATTTAGCAACTTTGTGATTTATAAACAGCTGACATTGCTTTTCAAAATTCGAATAAAATATTTGTTTGGAAAAGTGCATTTTATCATTTTTCTATAAAGATTATTATTTTATTGAAATGTTTTCCTATCTGCAGGGACAACGGGTTAACCTGCAATTATTGCAAGAGTCTGCCTGTCGAGAATTAGTGCTATTACTGGAAAAAGTTGAAGGCAATAAATCAATTGTACTCGATGATGCGTTATTAGGTCCTATTGGTTTAGTAGCGGCTCCAAGCCTTTTTTCCGATAGGGGAATAAAACTCCTAAAGTTAGGAAATGATACGCGTTTGCCTAGGGATGTGAATAACATAATTTATATAGTTAGACCACTGGTAACACTAATGGATGAAGTGGCTGCCCAAGTGCTTAAAAATACAGAAAAAGGGCGTATATTTCATATATTTTTTGTGCCCAGACGTTCGTGCTTGTGTCTGAAGCATTTGGAACATAAAGGTGTTTATAGTAGTTTTGGTTTGCTGGAAGAATTGACTTGGAATTTTTATCCAGTGGAAAATGATGTCATATCCATGGAGTCGTCAAATGCATTTCGGGATGTGGCCATTGATGGTGATCCTACTGCTTTATATCAGGCGGCTGTAGGTTTAGTGCAATTGCAACGTATCTATGGTAGAATACCAAAGATCTATGGTAAAGGTCATATGTCTCAAGGAGTCTGGGAAAGAGCTAAGCAATTGGGGGCTGAAGAGAAGCTTTTATCAAATGGTGAAAAGGGGACTATTGATCAAATAATATTATTGGATCGTACCATTGATCTTTTAAGTGCATTTGCCACACAATTGACGTATGAAGGTTTGTTGGATGAATTCTTTGGTATACGCCAGAATCAATTGACCATGGCTGCTGAGCTGTTCGCTGCACGCTCCGATAATGATTCATCGCCAGCTCATTTAACCGCTGAAAAGAAAACATTTATACTCAATTCAGGTGATAAGCTTTATGCTGAATTACGAAATAAAAACTTTAATGAAGTTGGAAAAGTTTTGGCACGTAATGCCAAAGAGATAAGTGCTCAGACTGATGCAAGTTCTCAAGAAAAATCCGTACAAGATATGAAACGATTAGTTGATAAATTACCAGCTCTATTGGCTCAAAAACAATCTGTATCCAATCATACCACAATTGGAGAATTGATACGTAAACAATTGGATACTTATAAATTCACTGATGATTTAGCTGCTGAACAAGAGTTTATGATGTGTGAGGATATTGATAAACCCAGTGCTTATATTGAGGATTTAATCGGTAAAAAATCAGACTTAAATAATATTTTACGATTGATGGCAATACAATGTGCAGCAGCTTCAGGATTTAAAGAAAAGGTGGGTCTTTCGCAAGCTAAAGTAATTTTTAAAGAATTAAATTATTATTTTCATTTAAATTATAAATATTTGTTAAGGTATTAAATTATTACAAAAGAGAGTTGGCTCATGTTTATGGTATTGAGGTAATACTTAAAATAAGTAACCTCGAAAAAGCCGGTGTTTTATATACACAATCTGAAACACGAACCTATGCTGTACTAAGAAAGGTAATACCTTAATATGAATGTATTGAGATTAATAATGTGTTTTTCTTTTAACAGACATTGAATTTAACCGTCGAAGATGCTGTTGAAGTCAATCCCAAAGATATAAGTTATGTTCATAGTTTTTATGCTCCCTTAACGGCACGTATTGTTGAACATTCTCTAAAACCCTTAGGATGGCAATCTCTGAAAAGCCAAATCAATAATTTGCCTGGTCCTACATTTGAAGATTTTCAAGCTCAACTTGTTGGTATTGGTGGACGTCATTCCTCTACACCTAGTGAAGGATCATTGCTTAATGTACCACGTGTTATATTGGTATTTATTGTAGGAGGTTGTACATATGCCGAAATAGCAGCATTGCGTTTCCTAGCACAACAAGAGGATTATAATGTCGAAATTCTTATAGCCACTACTAAAATTATAAATAAACATACATTCCTGGAGAGTTTAATACAATGAACATTTAAATATGTTTTATATTAAGAAATATAAAACAAATTATCAATCAATATTAATTTAAATAATTCACATTAGAATTTATTTATAACACTGTATACTGTAATCAAATATTAATTGTTAAGTTAATCTATATATTATATTATTCATATTTATAGAATTAAACAAATGTCTTGATTTATAATCAAAAACAAATTAATTCAAAGTTCTCTTTACTTATCGGAATACACCTATGACAATATCTCGGTATCCACATCGTTTTCACACTTTCTCAGCTTCTTCTAATCCAGTGCTTCGTAAGGAGACGGTAAAGACTTTGAGTGCGTAAGTCTTCATCCCCCAAGCTATGAGATACCATGAATTTAATCATTTCACCACCAAAAAGTTTATCGAAGGGAAATAGTAATTGCGCACTAATGTTCCAATTGTGAATCGTGAAGAGACTTGAAAGACACAAAAGCTTACCTCCCGGGACAAGCTTTTATCAAAGTAATAGCATTTAATTTCAATTCTTCATAAGAACCAGTGTGGAAATGAATACAGATACTGATGATCCACGAAAAACTATCCCTCGTCAAATGAAATACTGGTCAGAAAAGTTCAAGGAAACTCGTATTGGGGGTTACTTTTTTCTTAGGGGCAAATGGGAGGCTCTATTGGGGTCATAGGTTGGAATTGCCTTATTTGAATACTTAGAATTTACAAGGCAATATACTCTTGGTCCTAATGACCTGTAAAGGGATGAAAGCAAAATTATGGGTCGATTACGTATGACCGAACCGAATTTCAGTTGCGTTGCAACGTAACAGAAATAAAAAAACGTATTATGTGTGGCACGAAAAATATAAACAAAAATGTAAATGTGCTGTGTGTGAATTGAAAAATTTACGTTCTGATGATTATTTTTACTTCTTAATATAACTACTTTAATAATTTTGTTCCGAAAGTGTTGTATTTAGTTGATATTCTCTAAAAAGTCTACTTAAAGTATGTGCGAGTTTTCCATTTTTTTGGCGGTTGAATTGGATTTTGTTTCAGATCATGTGGGCGATGACTCCAAAAGCCTTGATAATTTGAGAACAATATGTATTGATCGAAGCTAAAGAAATTAAATTTTCTTTCATCGTTTTCGTTGAGCTTCAGCAATTTCGCAATTCCTTGCAAACAAATAGCCTTAATTGTTTTTAGGTTAGAATTACCCACAAATGAATCATTATGGGATGGAAAAATGGACTGACTATCTTTTTATAAAAATATTTTACTATAAAAATGTAAAAAAGGAGACAATATTAGAAAAGAAAAAACTCTCTAATTAAACAAATTCGATAATGATTATTTTATTATTATTTTTTGTTTTGTATTTAATTTAGATAATATATTTATATATATTTATGTATATGGTTTTATTATTTTTTATTATTATTTTTTTTTGTAGCAAATATATTATTAATTTTATTTGTAGGTGTTATTTAGAAATGTTTCTCTAATAATTGATACATTCATTTGGTTTTGTTGTTTGTGTTTGTTTTTTTTCCCTACCTGTAAAACAATAGAGCGTTCCTAAAAGAAATTACATACAAAGTTATTATTTATTTCTTATTTTTTCCAGATTTTTTTACTCGTATAATTATATATCTAATGAATAATATATATGAATGTACGTCTACGTTTTGCAAGTGTGTTTGTTTGTTTTTATTTTTTATTTTATTTTAATGTTTATTATTATTTTTTTATCTGAATATTTTAGTTAATTATTTGATTTGATTGCCTAATTTTGTTTTAAATAAAAATAAAAATAAAATAGAATAATAAATGAAAATTTGTATTCTAATAAGAATTTTGTTTTTGTTTTTTTGTTTTGTTTTCATTTTATATATAATTTTTATAACGCGTTTATTTTTTGTTTCTTTCTGTTTTTTTGTTATTATTATTGTTTTATTTAACTTAAACATAGATTATTATATAATAATTTTGCGTTAATTATTAAATTATTAATCATTATTATTATAATTATAATTAGATTATTAAATATTATCATTATAATGTTGTTGCTGTTTTTTATTATGTATGTATATTTATGTATATTATTTAACCATTATTTCTTGATTCTTCCACTATCCCTGGTTCACACAAATTATTTCAATTTTTACTTCTATTTTCATTATCGTGATTTTGTATTTATTGGATAAATTATTTTCTTAATTATATTCTATGTGTATACAGTATTGTTGAAATTTTGAGCAACTCATAGTCTTATAAATTTTCTTTAAATAGATTAATGAAATACACATTATTTTTATTATATTATATTTTTACACATTATTATTATACTAATAACAATAAACAAATAATTTTACTTCTTCGGTGTTCGGTGTTCGAAACCCAATCAACTTTTAAAATTTTTTTCAATTTGATTTGAAAAATTAAATACAGTAAGAAACAAGTATGGAATATAACAAACAATTAAGCAAATATTATGAACAACCCTCGTATAAATTGATTTTCAGATTTATGCTTAACTGTGCAGCGAATTATTTGGACACTAATATTTATGTGAAAATTATGCGTTTTAAAAGGAATCTTTTTCTGGGACGATTATATGGGAGCTAGAAGAAATTGTGGATCGACTCTTGTTAAATTAATCTTAATTTCACCAAACATTGCAATACCAACTCCTAATTTAGCACATCGTTTTTAAATTTTGATTTTAGGACTTTTATGAAAACCCCTTCATTTAGGACTTTTATGAAAACCCCTTCTGGGCAGAACATTTATATTAGGGCTGGGTTAAAAAATTACCAATATCAATAGGCGTCGTCCTTAGGCATTTTGTTCACAAAGTTTACATGAATTACCAGCCAGTCAGTAAGAAGGAACATCGTTATGATTCAGGTTCTGGTTTAAATTAAAACTATGAAATTGTGCCACTTCTATTGGATGAGTCCAAAGATCTTCTGGACTAAAAGTGCAAAGTTCAGTTAGGCAGTTAAACAATCGTTGTGTAACAAATGAGTCTTGGCCACATACTGGATAAATATTAGGGACAGCGCGGTCAACACGAGATGTGTAGGCCCCATTCCGAACATAGTTGTGCTAGAAATATTCTTGTAGATTTTGTTTACTCTCAAAGTTCCACATTCATAATGTAACTTGAAATCGTGGAATTTGTGGTGTCTGTGAATGCCATTTAAAACTGCTACATATATGAATCCTGATGAAAAGGATCATCATACAGAGCATAAACCTATGTATGCTCTGTTCATATATTCGAAAATATTTTCTAACATGATTCGGAATTAACTCCCATTCCGTTATGTTAAAGTTGGGATGCTGCATCCGATGACATCCAAGAAGGAACTATTAACTGAGCATTCTGAGTAATTCTCAGTCGAACGGTTTACTTAAAGGTGGTTCTGATTGATACAGAAAAGAAAAGTTAAGTGTTTTTGGTATTCAGATGCCAGCCATTAATTTCTTTTCCAAATCATTTATAAATTTACAAAATTAAAAGCTTCCAGATACATTAAAAATAAGATTACTGGGAAAACAGTAGAAGCTAATTTCGGTGGGCGACCTCGCAAAATTCCATATAGTTAAAATAATCTCTGTTTATCATCGAAAGATGTAATAAATGAGCTTAAATTTCACATAAGTTTTTTTTATAAAGAAAACGTTTATAGGAACAAATTTAGGAAGTTCATGTCTTCTTAGAATCTCATGCTGAAAAAAAGCAATTCCCTTTTTGATTTCTTAATTTTTTTTTTGGAATAAAGCATTATGGAGGAATGTTTTATTAATTGAAGGATATAAATTTGGAGTGTGTTATGTAAGAAGAACAAAGGGAAAGATGCTACAATAAAGATCTATCAAACCTGTTTTAAACCTGTCTTTGTTTCGCTAACCATATGATAGATTATGTTGAGTGAGAAATACCACTTCGATGGCTGCTTTAGCACGATAATTGTCCAAAGAAATATTAATTATTAGCTAAGGACATTGGTCACCGTAGTCCCCGGACCACAAAGGACCTTCAAAAATAACAGATACCCAAATTTATTCTATCGAATTTCATTCAATCTTTGTCTAAAATGTAAACAAAATTTTAAAAGTTGCTTAGATTTTAAACGACGTACTTTTAAGTTTATCATATTTTGTAACTTGTTACAATAAAATTTCACATGGCTAACTTCCAAGGAAGTGGAACCTTTTTTTTTTTTTTTGCAATTTTTAGATTACAAACATATTATGGAATATAAAGAAATATGTTTCATTAATCCGTTTGAAGATAAGATATAATACAATAAGTGCTTACTGGGAAAATGTTGTCTTTTTTTCGAACAATACTGTATACATTTTATTTTATATGTATAAATGTTCTATGTGTGAGAGTGTAGGTCTTCTTCTTTTTTTACTTAATAATTCTATAAAAACTTTACATAAACAAACACTCCTACAACAACTTATTTGTTGTTCGCTTTTCTTCAAGTTATCACACCATTATTAACAGTATCATTTATTAATAATAATAATAATAAAAAATGTGTTGTAAGTGTCTACAATTACTTTCCTTTTACTTTGTGAAATGTCATTACATTGATGTAAGAGGCATTTGGTGATTTGCATTATTGCAATATTTTTGTTCTTGTTGCTGTTGTTGTTCATGTTGTTGTCGTTTAGATACTTCTGTATTATTATCATTCTTTTTATTATCATTTTTCTTACCATGATTTTTATAATTATCACTAGAAATGCGAAAACATTTTGTTAAGGTTGTAGGCGTGGTAGTTGTGGATGTTGCATTTGCTATTGCAGTTGTTGATGATGTTGCTGCAGCTATTCCCGATATTGTTTTATTTGTTGTGATAGTAGAAGTAGTAGTAAATATTGTTGTTGCAATTCTTGTGTTTGTGGTGGTGGTGGTAGTGGTGGATGTATTATTATTAGTAGTAGTAGATGTTGTAATAATTACACTATCATTATTTAAAAAATGAAATCCATTTGTTGTTAACACATTAAATTTTCTATGCTATAGGGAACCAGCCGGAAAACTTGTTGAACTATTACTATGCGCTAAACTAATCATCGAACCCGATAGACTACCCTCTTCATCAGGGTAGGTCTCACGTGATCCTTCCGCAATAGCTAAGGCGCTGTGAAATTGTTAAATAAATTTAAAAAAGATAATTAAATAATAATAAATATAAATATATAAATATATAAATATAAATAAATATAATACTCTATACAAATCACCCTCAAATTAAATTTTATATACACCGATGCATATTCTTATAAATATAATTTTTCTCTTTTTTTGTTTTATCTTTGCTAAGGAGTGAGATGGAAAATTATTAACACAGTTTTTTCATTAAGACTTTTAATCTGATTAAAATGAGTGACCAGAAAAACCTAATTGTCCTAAAAGTCAGTCAAGCATTTAAAGAAAAATATTAATGCTGCAAATTTTGTATTGCTGATGTTCTAGGGAATGTTGAAGAAAAGTTTAGGACCAAAAACTAGTCAAAACTTCCCAAAAAGTTCTTTGTTTGGCAAGAAACATGCAGTTGCGGCAAAGGGGCTCTTTAAATATCGAAATTTTCATCAAAGAATATTAATAATATTATCTTTTATTGCAAAGCAAAAAACATTTTTATTTACCTGAAACCTAAAGTAACTGATTCTTCATCAAAAGCTTCTAGTTCTTTAACATGTTTTTCATGCATCAATCTTAACCTTTCGGCGCGCTCTTGATTGAACTGTTGCAATTCAGCATCCATCTGTATTTAAAATAAACATTTATTTTGAAATTGGAGTTAAACCAAGGAAGAAACTTTATACATACCTTACTCTCTAAAACACTACGACGTACTGCCACACGATTTTCTAATTCTTTGCGCTCACGATCCCGCTGTTCTTGAGCTTGTTTCTTATTTTTATTTTGATAGGCAGTAAGCACTTCTAATTCATATTCCAACATTTCGTTGGTACGTTGGCACTCGATCACTTGACTCTCATCTAATTTATAACTTTGACTTTGGAACATATCGGCAATGCTTTGTTCATACTAAAAATTATAATTTTGGTTAATAAAAAAAAAAACAAAGAAATTATTTTGAAAATTTAATGTACGATATTTTAACTTAACTTACTTGTTCACCCAACAATGTAAGTTTACGATGTTTTTCCTCTTTTAATTGTTTAATGACTTCTTTTTGTTGCTCCTTTGGCGTTGTTTGTAATATCTGTGCCTTATAGCGTTTATATTGTTTGGTTTGAGTTTTACAGGTTTCGCGGAATTGTTTACGAATTTGCAATTCCTTTTGCTATTTTTTTTTCATATTGTTTTCATTTTAATACAGATTCATTTTTAAAAAAAAGTAATTAATAATCTTACCTTAAGGCTCTTGGGATGTTGTCGTATTTCCAGAGCATGTTTACGTAGTAACTCTTTTTTAACACGTTCCATATAGTCCTTTTGATTTTGTAATTCAGTATCGTGTTGTTTATTAATCTAAATAAATGTTTTGATAGTGTAAACAATCAATAATCAATCAAATTAGATGCTTAATAAAAATAAATTAGAAAATAACAAATTGAAATTTACTTGTTCTTCTCTCAACTGATGTACACTTTTTTGCTGTCTATATTCCAGTTCCTGGGTTTTCTCATGATGTTTTAATAACATGGCGTGAGCTTGCTCAAGTTGTTGTTGTTTTTTTGATAGTTCCTACAAACAAAAGAAATAAAATTAACATTATGAGTGAGATGAATAACACTCATTCTTTTTTTATTTACATCTCTTAACAATTGATCTTCCAACTCGTGTAGCATAATTAAACGCCTTCGTTTGAATTTACGCATTTCTAATTCAATATATTTCTTTTGCAATGTCAAGAGACGTTGTTCTTCTTGAGCCTCGGCTTGTTTGAGGTTGTCCTTTTGTGATTGCAATGTTAAATCCCTCTGACGTTTTGGCGTCGACTCGTCCATTGACAATTCACGTTTCCATCTCTCTTTATTTGCTTTGTATTCTTTTTTGCGATTCAGTTCGAAAGTTTTACGATCACATTCCTGTTTAAGAGAAATCTCTTTATGTAATTTCTTTTCGGCAGCCGTTGTTTGCTTCATACGCTTTTCCAAATCCTGTTGATGTTTGGCCTATTATAAATTGTTTAGAATTAGTAACTGAATAAAATATTTTATTTTCATAATTATTTACTTCTAGTCTTTCTAATTCTCTTGTGAAATTATGCAATAGATTATCATATTCCTTATCCAAAGCATTTTTATGCGCTTCCATTTCAACTTTGCACTTCTCTTCGAGTTTGAGTAGAGCAGCTTGATGTTCGCGACGCATTCGCTTGTATCCAGACATTTGCTCATGCATCTCCTCCTGTAATAAGCAACAATATGGGTATAAACAAATTATTTAAATATATCTAATACGTAATCATTTGAAAATGCAGAATTTTAAAAATTGACTATAAATAAGTGCTTTAAAATTTCTAGTCTACATAGAAAACAAATAGAAACACAAGAATGAGAGGAAGATGTATGAAATGTGTAATAATTTTTTTAAAAGAAATTATAAATTTAAATATTTTTCTTTTCTACGCTTTTTTTTTAATTTTTCATTACAAAAATAAGTGAAATTCATTTTTCGATCACACATTCATTAACATCGTTTGTAAGTCATAACAGAACTTTATTAATCATACATAAAATTCTCTGCTGAGTTTAGATGTACAGTGCTACTGGCTAAAAATGTAAAGGTCTGCCATCAAACTATTTCCAAAGTTATTAGAGAACTTGTTCGTTGATAGAATACCTGGTTCAGGTAGAAGGAATGGTTTTTAAAACCAAAAAATTAAAAAAAAAAAAAAAAAAAAAAAAAAAAAACTTTCAAAAGAGCTTCAAACACATTTAATAGAAAAGCGACCTTATTAGCTCAGTGTTCAGACTATTTGGTACGAAGAGTTAGACCTAATGCAGGTTTAAAAGCATAAAAGCCTCAAAAAGTTCCTAAAAGGAATGCTGCTTAAAATTTAAAGGCCAAAACAGAGCATAGAAATTGAAGTCAAGTTTTCTAAAAAAAGTTGCATTCTGTATGACGAAACGCATGTTTTAACGGATGTTTCACAACTTCTTGATCAAAAATGTTATGTTGCTGATGCTCGAGGGAATGTTGAAAAAAAGATTAGGGACCTTTATCAAAATTTCCCAAAAAAAGTTCTTGGTATGTTTGCAATATTAATTTGCAAATTATTTATTACAACATTAAACGATGAAAATCATTACGCTAAAATTTCTTTATAATAGAATAAAAAAATATTTAGTTCAAAACAACAAAAACGTATGATCGATCGATGAATAAATGTTGTCACTTTTTGGAACAAATTCGATTTTTTCAAAGTTCCAACGTGAGATTAATAAAACTCTTTAACAGATTTATATATATGTGTATGTTTATTTCACCAGTATGTTTTAGAATTATATTGGAAATCTGAAATATATTTAAAAAATAGTTTAGGACCTTTATTGAGCTCACTAACTTAAAAGACCAAAAATTTATTTATTTATGTTGACTTGAATATTTAGAAACTATAAGAGATCTGTTCTAAACATGTAAACATTCATTATTTTTTAATTCTAATAAATAAAAAAAGATGTTTGTTAAATATCGTCAAACAAGTATTTAGTAAATCGCCAAAAAATGAACATATCGCCAAATGAACATTTTGGTCGCCAAAGCTTATAAAAAATATCCACGTTGGAAAAATCGCCACATCTGACAGCCCTGGTAAAATTTTCTTATAGTTCTGTAACTATTCACATATTTTGATCTTTCCATTTCTTACATTTACTTTCAATTCCTAAAATTTTATATTACTTTTCTATTCAGCTTCTCCTACTTTTTCATTTTCAGGTATTTACTTTGAAGGGATGACAATGGACCATGCTAACAACTTGTACATAACTATATTGACCAAAGGAAGCCTAATCAAATAAAGTGTTTGAAAGCATCTGTCAGTATAAAAAAATGTACACTGAACTTTTCACAATCTGTTGCCACTTAAAAAACTGTGGGTGTATTTCTTGTTATGGATACATAATAATTTTGTGTACCTTTATACGATATAAAAATGTATTAAAAACAATCGTTCGCCACTTTCAATTAATTGCTCCAGAAGGACTAAAATATTTGAAATAAAATATTTGAAGTGAGATCGAAAAAAAATTGATACACGTTTTTAATTAATACTTTCAACCAAAGACTTTTTCGATCAAGTTACGTAATGTTAATATAATTAAAATGAGTGACCAGAAAAAACTGTGTACTAAAATTATTAAATATTTTCAACAAAATCCAACTTGGTCCTGGCCAAGCATTCAAAGGTCAGCCGTTGTAAACAGTACCAGGAGAACTGGAATCTGGTTCAGGTAGAAGGAATGGTCAACATGAAGTTTCTAAAGCCAAAAAAGGAGGCATTTAACACCCAAAATATCCGGCAGGAAAGTAGCCAGGTTAGCTCAGTTCTTGGACTATTTGGTACAAAAAGTTAAAAAGCTAATACAGATTTAAAAACCCATACAAGACTCAAAAAGATCCTGACATGAACTCTGTTAAAAATTCAGAGGCCAAAAACGTATATCCTTGTAGGTTTTTCGCAACTTCATGGTCACAAACTTTATGATGCTGATGATCGAGGGAATGTTTATGAAAAGTTTAGGAGCCAAAAGCAGTCAGCTTATCCCAAAAAGTTCTTGATATGGAAAGCAAAATGCAGTTGCGGCAAAAAAGGCATATCATTTGTTACAACGGGCTCTATAAATATCGAAATTAACATCATTCAATTTAAAAAAAGGCTGCTTCTATTGATAAAACTTAATAATATGTTCATTTATTTTTGGCCTAACAAGGCCTTGAGTAGTACAAAACATCAATGTGGTATTTATATCAAGAGAGACACGCAAATCCTCCAAACTGCGCGGAACTATGACCAATGGAAAGATATTGGGCTCTTGTTAAAAGAGAATTGTAGTGTCTAAAAGTGTGGTAGATTTTGAATAGAATGAAAGCACTATAATACATTAATGGAAGGGTTTCCGAGAAAGGTTCAAAATTTCATCACTAGTGATTAAAACTATAAAATATTTTCTTTTGAAAATTGTAATAAAAATTTTAATCAAATAAACAAAATTAAAGTTTGTTTGTTCGATCTCACTTCTTAATTTCATAGGTCTCTAATGAAAGAATAATTTCATTAAATTACAAATTAAATCTACACCCACATTTAAACTTTTTCTTTTGTAAAGTTGTAAAAAATATATATATTTAAAATTCTATTACTAAAAAAAAAATATTTAATACTTCTTAATCACAGTTTAATTATAAAAAATTGTCCATGAATTTCATGTATTAATGTAATAATGATTCGTATACATATACATATATATTTGCAAATATTTGAAATGGGTTAGAACAAAGAAGAAAAAAACACTATCTAATTAACGATAAACAAAAATGCATTAAACACAATTAATCAATCATGACAATGAAGAAGCACCATTATAATCCTGAATTTATAGAAACGAAATGATTATGAATAAATATTTAATATTACAAATCTGATATCTAAGAAACAAACATATGAATTATGCTTCAATTTCAATGGATTGCATTCAAATGAAATTATAGTTTTATTTTCAATGATTGGAAAAACAATAACACTGGAATTATAATGGACAAATGAACGAACAGGAACAAAGTGTGTCTGCTGATTATATAATAGAGTAAAAAAAATTTTTAAGGAAAATTGTTTTACTTAGTGTTTATATCATTATAATCCAATTTTAATGCATTTCATTAAACATTGCTCATTTAGATTTGTTTAATCTGCTAAATATTTTAGTTATATATTTTTTAAGTTTAGTTTTGTTGTTTGTTTTTATTTTTCTTTTGCTTTTGTTTTGTTTTCATCACATTCATTGTTTCAGTCTTATTTTATTTTATTTTATTTATTTATTTGTTTTTTTCATGTAAAGTTGCCTAATTTATTATCATTTTTATTTCGTTTAATGTGGGTAGTAGTAAGAGTTATATTCATTCAAACATTCATTCATATTTAGTATCTGAGACTATGAAATCGTACAATTACTACTGTCTCCGCACAATGTTGGACACAAAACATAGTTTTCCTATTACAAATAAATATAATAATGCAGAAAAAATAATAATAATAATAATAAAAAATAAAACAAAAAAGAAGATTTGAAAAAAGAATTGTACAGATAGATATTGTTAAAGTGTTATATAAGATATTAAGTCGAGAATATAAAGAATGCATTAACGATGAAGGATGTAAAAGAGGAACAAGTGTTGTTAATGATAGTTGAAAGAGATTATGACATTTTTTTCATAAATTTTTTAAAAAATATAGTTGAATTTATTTTATTTATATCATTAAGTACACTGATGTATTTATTGCTAAAAACTCATTTTATTTTAATAATCTTTTTTTGATTTGTTACAATAATTTTATGTGTGAAATATTTGTTTCTCTCTCTCTATTTTATTATTCTCTATCAACATATAACAGAATGGTGATTAGGGTGTGAGATCGGAAAATTCTTAACACACGTTTTTCATTCATTCCATTATTATTATTAAACCAAGTATTAATTAATTTTTTGTTTAATCAAGATACTTTTGTAGAACATATCAGTGGTTATCTCTAATGTGAGAGAAGACCAGAAGAAAGTGCGTATTTAAATTACTAAAAATGCTGAACAAAACAACTTGATCCTACAAAAAGATGGCCGAATATTCAAAGGTAGGTAGGTAGAGAGGGGTGGTGTGCATTAATGCCACATCAAAAATGCACACCTTCACTCGGTGACCTAAAGGTCCATTGTGATCCCTTTATCCAACTTGAAGTCAGGGTTGGACTCCTGTAGAGAGAGGGAGAGATTTATCTCAGGATAGAAAAAAGGGCGAGAGAGAAGAAACGAAGAACAGGAGAAAATCACTTGGCAACTGATTTCTAAAAAAAGTATATTTCAGATATAGTCGCCCAACACATCCTATTCAAATAATAACCGTTGGCTCCAGAAGCCAGCTTACCCTCAGGATAAGTTTTATGTGGGTTGACAATTCTATGACCGCCAAGTCCTCTAGCCCATCCAGAAATTGCCGGACCAGCCACTTCATCCTAGTCAGCTGGAGTCGAGGACATTTACGAAGTAAGTGTTCCACTGACTCCAGCTCATCTTCGTCCTCGTATTCAAAGGTCTGTCGTCAAACTATTTCCAACATTAGTAAACAGTTCCGGGAAATCTTTTTTCGTTGGTAGAAAACCTGGTTCAGGAAAAAGTAAGAATGATCTACATAATGTCTCTAAACGCAAAATAATAGAAAGCATTTAAAAAATCCCAACATATATGTTATTGCTACGGAAAATTAAAGTTAATGCAGATTTAAAAACTCACAAAGTTCAAAAATTTCTAATAGGAACACTGCACGGAAATTGAAGTCTAGTTTTCTAAAATAATATTCTATGACGAAACCTATGTTTTTGCAGTTTTCGCAACTTCCTGGACAAAAATTTTATGTTGCTGATGATTAAGGGAATGTTGAAGAAAAGTTTAGGACTCAAAAGCAGTTAAAATTTCTGAAAAAGTCTTGGTATGGTTACATGAAGTTGCGCAAAAGAAGCCATTGGTTACAATCAAAATTTTCATCAAGAAATGTTTTCTAATTGTTTGTGTTAACATATTTTAGGTCTGACATAACATCCTGTCATTATGGTAAAGAGGCCTTGAGTGGTACAAGAGCAATAATGTGGTATTTGTACCCAAAGAGACAAATCCTCCAAACTGCCACGAGTTAAATCCAATTGAGAAATATTGCGCTCTTGCTGAAATAGGTATTGAAGAGCACAAAAATTATAGTAGATTTTAAACGGAGATTGTAAAAAGGTCCAAAATTTCATCACTAGTGTTTAAAACAACAAAAATTTATATATATTTGTTTATAAATTGTAATTATAAATTTTATCAAGAAAAAAAGTAATATTTTAAGTATAGTGGTGCCCTTTTTATTAACATAGACAAGTTTTTACCCGATGTCTTTCCTGCACACAAATTCTCCTCAGTTTTAGATATCGAAAAAATTTCACAAATCACTACGTGTATTAAAAAACGTAATTAGGACCAAACTTAAATATTCTTGCTGTTATAGTTTTATATATTCGATAATAAATTTTTGCTTTGTATGGGGCTCCTTTTCCCCTAGTCCCATCCGTACGATTTGTCCTTGGAAAGTAGATGGGACTTAAGTTATAAACTCTCGCTGTTACAGATCTTTAGATATTTGATAATCAGTATTTGATTTATATGGGGGTACCCCTCCCCCTGGTCCTATCGGAATTTTACATAGCTTATGTTAATTTCGGGTATATTGAGATAATTATGTAAAGATTTCATCATATTTATTATTTAAGATCACCGAGCGATGACTATACTGTTTCCGTTTATGTATTTTGGTATCGGAGCTACCTGAAGAATGCTTTAATAACATTTTTAATATATTTGTTCATATGATTAAGAAAATGTATGTGTTTTTTATAGCAATATGTACCAGTGTACTTCTTAGGAGATTCATAAAACTTATAGTCTGTATTTTATATTCGATCTTATTTTATAAATATCATTTCATTTCATGTTTAAATATTGAAATGTACGCAAAATTAATGATTTTTTCCTTAGAAAATAAATAAAATGTCTAACCTGCATATGTTCCTTTTGTTGTTTAGTGACTATACTTGTAGTTCGAATGGTGGCAAAATTATTTGGACCATGTTCACTATTAGACGATGATGCTGCATAAACTGCAGCGGCTGCAGCTGGTGAGGAAAGATAACGGGGTTGGATAGGAGGTGGTTGTTGCTGTTGCGACATACGATCTCCAGCCATACTGGAACATGATTGTTGCTGTTGTAAACCAACACCACTGCCCATAGACATGGGTAAAATTGAATGTTGTTGCTGTTGCTGTTGTTGCTGTTGCATTTGTTGTTGTTGATGTGGTATAGGTGCTGGTACCACAGCTGTAGAATTTGTAGGTGTAACATTATTGTTCATATTGTGCATTATGCTAGGCAAAGGTGGCAAATTACGATGACGCGATGAATTGCGTGAAACAGCGCCGCTAATTGCCTGTTGATGTTGCCCATGTTGCTGTTGTTGCTGCTGCTGATGTTGATGCATCTGTGGATGATGAGGATGATGATAATTCATGGCACCCAAATGTTGTGATGGCTGATGTTGATATGGATGCATACCGCCAACACCACCAACACCCATGCCCATACCACCATGATGATTTTGAGCTGGTATTGAATTTGACGAAGAGCTCTAAAATATTTTTGAGATATAGAAATACATAGTAATTAGTAAGATATTTGAGTAATTTTTATAAATAAATTGGTGATTATGTACTACTTGACTACTGGCCGCCGATACACCCACAGATTGTATTGAATGTTCCGACGTAATACTATTACTCTTGCTACTATCACCACCAGCATGTTCATCTTGTGTATCATCTGTATCGCCAATGGCGCTTTCAGTCTCGCAGGTATCAACCATAAGAATTTTTTTCATTTTACGATAATTTAAATTATCCAATTCCCTAACAGCTGCTTTTGTCCTTGCTATCAGCTCTAAAAGCACTGTATCCGAACGTAGTCGTGTCACGTATGGATCAGCTAAGAGTTTCGTAGATGAGGGACGTTCAGCTGGATTCTTTTTGAGACATAAATCAACAAAATCACAAAATGTATCTGACCAATCATTTTTCTGCAATAAAAAATTTAAGTTTCAAAAGAAAAAATAAATGAAATTACCTATTAATAACATACCGGTAATGTAGGTGACTCATTTTGAGCAATGTGATATAGTGCCGACATGGCATTCATATTGAAATATGGTGGCTTACGTTCAGCCAATTCAATGCAGGTTATACCCAATGACCAAACATCAACTTTTCCATCATATTGCCCCTCATCCATGGCTAATATCACTTCGGGTGCCATCCAATACGGTGTACCAACAAAACTATTTGCAGGACATTTTATGGCTGCACTACCAAAATCAGCTAATTTTACTACACCATTATCTGTTAGCAAAATATTGCCAGCCTTTATGTCACGATGAATGCGACCTAAACTATGCAAATAACTGAGGCCATTCAATACACCATCACATATGGCAGCAATTTCATCTTCATGCAATGGTTTCTTATGCACTTCAATAATATCTGAAGCCGAACCTACACAATATTCCATTACCAGCCATGCTGTGGATTCGCGTAGATAACAACCTTTATACTCGATCGTATTTGGATGATTCAATTGACGTAGAAATCTTTTAGAATTTATATTACATTATAAACATTTATATGTTATTTGTGGGGAATTTTGGGTATAACTTACCTGATTTCTTTGAGTATATCTTGCCATTTTTCCAAACTCTGTTTGCCCGTATAGGACATCTTTTTAATGGCCACGATTTCTTTGGTAAGATTACATCGTGCATAGTAAACTGCACCGAAGGATCCATGGCCAATTTCTCGTAAATCTTCAAATATCTTTTCTGGATCATGTTTATTAAATAATTCGGCTATTTCCGGATCTTTTAGACTGCCAGGACGTGCCGAAGGCATGGCTCATGTTATTCTAATATAAATTTTAAATGTTTTCTGGTTGAATTAAAATTCTCTAAACTTAATTTTTTAATAAAATTTCCTGTAAGAAAGAAACAAACGTAAGTAATTATCATTAAAAAAGATTTTGAATATAAAAAATAAGGTTTTCTTAATATTGAACTGTTTCTTATCATAAAATAAAATAAATTTTACTGGGTTCTTTTTCTTTTTGGATTATTTGAAAATGCATGATTCATTTAGTTTATTATTTTATTTAATCTTTTAGTTTAAACTTTCCTTCAACTAAAAACATGTGTGTTCAAATTTATTTGATTGTATATTGTGCGTGCGTATGTATGTATACAAATTAATATGTGTTAAATATCAAAGATAAATATGAGAACTTTAATTTTTTTGATTTAAGTATTTGTTATAGTCCTGAAAAGTTTCCTATTTAAAACTAAGAAAATTGGTTAAGTACAAGGCAACCTCTAAGTTAAACAAAAAAAAAGTTTCTTATAATTGTCAATTATAAATCTACAAATTAGAATATATTAAGCTGTATGTGCTTCATTATCAATCCATAAATTATCAAAATCGGTTCAGTAGATAATAAATAAGAATGTGTATTAAGTCAAGACCGACTATCTATTACACTTCACCACATATTTGCTTAAAAATTTTAGTTATAAAGAATTAATAAACTACCTTCCTATAATCTGATTTATTGCCTGTTATTACTGCAATACCAACGTACTCTGATATTTATACCCTTAAAAGTGATATTTCGAAGGGAGTTTATATGGACCAAATATGGTATGTACCAAATTTCATCTAGATATCTCAAGAAGTGCGACCTGTAGACTGTTCACAATGTTTACATGGACAGCCAGTCAGCCGGACAGATGGACGGATGGACATCGTTAAATTGTCTCAGAAATGGATTCAGAGTCGAACAGTATAATTATTTTTTTCTGCATGTTACAAACATCTGCACAAACGCATAATACCAATACTAACCACCTACTGTGCTGTAGGGTATTTTTTGACTAATTAAGTGTTCCGTGTTATATTTAAAAGAACGTTTATATATTATAAACGTTTGTTACTGTGTATGTACCAAACCTAACGTAATTATTTCACAGGTATTTATGGTGGAGGGTATTGAAGATTCTGCATATCCGAATATAACATTCTTATTTGTTTTATTTATTAAATAGTTTTGCCTGTTAAAATAATTGAATTAATATATTTTATTAATAATTTGTTTTTATCCAATATTTATACTTATTATTCGTGTTATGGTGTATATGTGTTGTTTTTAACCATTTACCACAAACTGTCAATTAAATGTCAAAAAAAAAGTCATAATAACAAAACAAAACTTTTTCATTCAAATGCTTTTATGTATTAATTCCAAAGCAAGAAAGAAAACAAAGGCTGTGACTTAGTGAGTGAATGAATGAATTTCAAATTAATCGCCATGTGTTTGTTATTGTGGTGTAACTAAGGTATGTTTAAACTGTGACGTAAACAGAATTATATAATTATTAATCAATTGATACAGAGAGATAACTGAAATGTATTACTAATCCTTATATATCGAACAATAATGAGTGAGATTGAAAAATTCTTAACATTCATATATGTTATTAAAAGCGAAACCACTACAATAACAGTTTTCTTATTTGATAAAAATTATTATTACAATTTACAATTTACAAAAAAAAAAAAAAAAAAAAAAAATACAATTTAAAAAAATACAATTAAAAAAAAAAAAAAAATCAATTGTGTTGAAATTTTGAACCTTATGCGGAGAATTTTGTATAAACTTTTTATGGTGCTTTCTACAAATTTTATCATATCCGTTAAGATTTTACGTTTTCATTTGCTCCGCGCAGTTTTAAGCATTTTCCTCTCTTGATACAGATGCCACATTACTGACCTTGTACCACTTAAGGACTTTTTTATCGTAGTGACAGGATGCAAAGTCAGGCACATTATGAAGTGTTATGAATGAAAGCATTTGATTTGAGGACCATTTCTTCTACCAGAACCCGGTTTTCTATCAATGGACAATGGGAAATGCTTTTGGTTAAGAATTTTTCGATCGCACTCCTTATATCAAATAAAATATATCACTTATTTATGATATTACTTTATTGGTCACAAAGCTAAGTGATGACTTATGAAAAATGTACCATCTCCACCTGCTTACTTTGGACGAGCAAATATGTATTACGACCATTAAAAGATGTTGAGGGTGATAGGTCTGGAGTACATGTGAAGACTGGAGTAAAGCTAAACAACTACGTTTGCCCCAGGAAAACTTCGAACATAATCATTCCAATCCTGACTCTTAAAGTCTATCTATAATAGATAGATAGATAGACAGATAGAAATAGATAATAATAGATAGATAGATAGATAGATAGATAAAGATAGAAGATAGATATATATATATATAGATAGATAATAGATAGATGAAGATAGATATATAATAGATAGATAATAGATAGATAGATAGATAGATAGATAAATAGATAGATAGATAGTAATAGATAGATAGATAGAGAGATAGATAGATAGATAGATAATAATTATTAGATAGATAAAATAAAGATAGTGTGAAGATGATAGATGATAATAATATGTAATGATAAAGGATAAGATTTGTCATATTATACGTGTAATTCAATAGGCCAAATTTTTTGAAATTTTTACAGAATCATCTCCATAAAATATCCGAAAGTAACATATGTTAATAAAAAATTCTGATATGACCAGGGGAGGAAGTATCCCCTTCAAAGAAAATATTGATTATCGGAATATCTAAAGAACTATAATAGAGAGAGTTCTCAAAATTTGTTTCTCGACAACTTTCTCAAGCAACTGTTTACTGTATAAAACATATAAGACCAGAGGAGAGGTGTCGTCCATACAAAGTAAACTTTTTTTTAGCAAAACGAAGTTTGCCGGGTCTGCTAGTAATTAATAAAATTTGTTTGTTGGATTTTTTTCAAATCTCCCTTTAAGCTTAAATGTAGAGATCACAATGGACCCCAATTACCTGAAAAATAAAACAGGAATTGCGAAGTCAATGACTATAATCTATCTAAAAACTGGGGACAGGCAACATCGATATAAGATTCATGAGCACGTGACAGAGAGCACCACGAAGGGTGATCAATTAAATAAATAAACCAAAATCACTAAACCTAGCTAAATTCGATTGTTAACTATGCCTCTAATTATATAATATCCGCCCCATATTCTGGCAGATAAATGGACATCTCTAAACCGATAAATCACAATGTTATTCTGAGTCGATAGGTATTGTTAAACGTAGTAGTAGCATTATTTATCCGGTCTTTTGCTCGTACATGTATACTAAATTTAAAATCAGAAATATGGATCTATATATTGAAACTAGAGGATTCAACACATTTAAAATGATCAGAACCTATTGATTTTGAATTTAATAGCACAGTGATCTTTCTTGAAGTTAAATAGTTTACAAAATTTATGAGAACATATAAAAAATAAAATATATGGAGAGAGATCAAACAATTCTGAACATACATATTTTAATAAAATCGAAACCACAAAAAAAAATAATTTCCTTTTATTTGATTGATATTATTATCACAATTTAGAAAAACAACGTTTTGAGATTTTGAACCATTTTGGGAGACCGTTTCATTCACGTTTTTAAAGTGCCTTTTGTCACTTTGTTCGAACAGGTAGTCAATCTCCATTTAAAATATACTGCACTTTTTTGACACCATTTTTGTGCTCTTCAAATTGGCCTTAGCTTTGGAGAATGTGGAGGATTTGCCTCTCTTGGTACAAATACCACATTATTGTTCTTGTACCACTTAGTGGCAGAAGTCTTATGATGAAAACAGCCTCTTTTTAACCAGAAGGTTGTGAAAAACCTCTCAGAACACACGTTTCGCTTTGCAACAAGAATATTTGTTTAAAAAAATTTGACTTTAATTTCTGTGCAGTGTTTCTGGCATCTAAATTATTAGCAGTTCTAAGCTAATCTGTACTACCAAGTTGGGTCTGTTGAAATATTTAATAATTTTAGTATTCAGTTTTTTCCGGTCACACATTTTAATTAGATTAACAATATGTGCATTTGTTTAACATTGAACATAATAACTAACATTTTTTACAAAAGTTAACATGATCGAAAAAAAACCTAAAAAACACTTGGGTTAAAAGTTTTTATTAAAAATCTGCATAAAAAATTTTCGATCTGACTACTTATATATCGAAACTCTAAAGCTCAACATCTTTAAAATGATCAGGTATAAAAACCTGTGCATTCTTGAATTCAATAGCACAGTGATCTTGCTTTAAACCCAATAGTATACACAATTTCAGGGATCATATAAAAAATAAAATACTTTTTATGCATATATAATTTCAAATTAATGAAACAACATTTTTTCTTTTATTTTTTATAGTCTTGAAAATTTTGGGTGCGGGCGTTAAGTGGAGATGAGTATACTGCACTACACCGAACAGAAACATAACAGAACAGAGCATTGATTAGTCAAGTATACAAAAAAGGAACATTACAAATTTTTCGGTAACTTCTAATAAAATAATTGTTATCTTGATTTTATGGTCTGGAACAAAAACAAAATTGGATCTATTACTAACATTGTAAAATTTATTGATTTAGTTTTACTTTTCTATAAAAAATAAAAAGTTAAAATATTAAGTTTTATTTTTCCACGATTTAAAAAATGACGTCTGCTAAGTTTGTCGCAGTTGTGTGTTGTTTTTTTATTTTTTTGCAGACACTTTTTATTGCTTATTCACAAAGTGCAATACTCTCATCAAAACTAAATTCATTCTTCTCTTTTACTTTTATACACACACTCACACATACACATTTTGGTGAACAAACAGTTTTTAGTAGTTTTTATTACACATTTTTGTTGTTTTTTATTCTCTCTTTAAAAAAAATTAAAATCAATTGTCAAATACTTGTCAATTATTAAATGTGCATGCGATTTTATTTAATAGATTATTTAGTTTTATTCAAAAAAAGATAGATTAAGTTTTTTTACTCAAATGTTCACCTCTCAACCCCCTTTTAAACAAAAATAAGGCGAGAGACTAAAAGCAGAAAACACAAGAGAACAACAAAAAATGTAGCCTTTTGACACCTTGACACTTTTTCTTCTTACAATGGACACAGCAAATAACAAACCATTATTTTTTTGTTTTTGCAAGATTTTCAAGAATTAATAGTAAATAAATATTTTTTAAATATTTCATTTTTTATGATGATTGTTTAATGGAGTTTGGAATTTTATTGCTTAATAACTTACATTACAAATCAATATAAATTTCTGAAGAATAAAAATCGTAGCGTTATTTATTTACGTATAAATTATTATAGTTTTAAGTTTATAGTAAACAAAATTAAATTAATACTTTTAGTTAGATGTAAAATTTTGTTGTCTAAAAAATAATTGCAAAATATTTTTTACAACTTGGAAGACTCAACAACACGATAGACAATAAGACATCGCGGTATTCACTTGTCGTCACCAACACCCTTTAAAAGGAAACAATGTTACTAATTTAAAATTACTTTAATTTAATTATTATATTGAAATTTAATTAGCAAATTTTTTGTAATATTTTATTCGTTTAGTTTAACAATTTTATTTCAATTAATTTTTTCACCACACTATAGGCGAAGACATTTTTCCTAAACACACACATACACTTAAAACTCACAATTTTTTTCTACATCACAGACCGACCGTCCCGTATGCAATTAAAAATAAAATATCGTTTTTTACTTGTTCCACTTTGAGTTACATTTTCACATTCATGTCAATATCGATTTCAATTTACAAAATTGTACGAGTACGGTTTAAATAACAATGTTTGTTTTTTAAGATTTTATTAAATTTAAAATTACTTTTAACACATAAAAAAATCTTTTTCGTTTCTTAACAAAACCTTCTCTGAAATTTTTCTATGCACCCAAGTGGTGAAATTTGCAAAACAAAATGGCGAGTCTCTTGAAAGTAATAAACAGTGTTGTACAATCAGCTACTTTTTTGTAAAGTAAGCGATTTTAATAGTTTATTGAAATTATGAAATATAGCGATTTTGGTTTTTAAATAATTTAATTTAAATTAAAGAATTATTTCACATTAAAAAAAATTACATCACATTTATGAAAATTGCTATATATAAAAAGCTAATGATATTGACTGATTTATTATACCATATCCTAAATGCCAAAATCTATATATAATCTATATAATCTATAAAAATCTATATATATGTATAAATGAATCTGTCTTTGTTTGGGATTTAACGCTGGTGTTTTAGAATGACATAGGCTATGAATGAAGAGGGGTACTTCCATACAAAACAAAAATTGATAATTGAATATCTAATGAACTATAACAACGAATGTTCTCAAATTTATTACCAATCACTTTCACCAAAAACTGTTTCACTGGACAAAATATAGATCGGATAAGATCAGGCGAAGATCTGATGTTTTGCATACTTAGCAAATATTACTTACAGAATATCTACTATATCGAGAATTTCAAATTTCCCAAGGAACTAATTAACTGGACAAAATGTAGGATGGAAAAGTTCAGTGGAATAGGTAGCCCCAATAAAAAGCAGATTATTTTTATTATCGAACATTTAAAGTACTATTAAGTGGCGGTATTATGATGTTATCCAAAATTTTGTTCCAATCACTTAAAGAATTGCATTTGCAGCTAGAACTCATAAATTAGTCTCCATCATTTTCGTGACCATAAAACAAATAGATAAAATTTTTAGTTAGTTAAAATTCAGTTTAAAATGAGTTTTTCATTAACCTTATTAACAAAAATTAGTGTTTGTGATTTTGAAATTCATATTTGAAACTTTGAGAAATAACGGTACTTTATACGGTAAATTAAGACTGATAAAAGTCCATTAAAATTGAAGGAAAAAGAAAAGAAAGACGACCTAACATGTGAGTATCAGACAAGAAGTGGACGGCCATCAGTACTGTTTGTGCGAGAAAAGAGAGAAGTAGTAAAAATAATTAAAAATGAGTCTAAAGGAAATAACTTGTATAATATAATATAATCTGTCAGAGTTTGTTGGAAAAAACCGAAGATAAGCAAAGTGAAACAAATAAAACGCCTTTCTTTCCATATATAAATCTGACGGACGTGTTTTGATATGGAAAAAGGGAATAAGTTTACAAGAAACACATATTCAGTCAACTGTTGTTGTAACAGTTCTGCTGTATCTAGTTGTTCTTGTAACAGTTAGAAAGGATAAGTACATTTATTAATTTTGGTTCATGTTGTTGTTCAATTCCAGGCCAAGGAATCTGGCAACCTCGATTGATTCAGGTCAGAGTAAGGTTGGATTGGACTGGCAGTTGAATAAATGTCGTTTATTATGTTGTCCTTGACCACATAGAGGACATAGGATTGAGACGGAACGGTAAATACGTGACCAAACGGGATTAAGCCTGTTGCTTCATCCCGATCTCAGTTGTGCCAGAACTACTCTTTTTGACCGCGGCAAAACCTGTTTATTGTCTGCAATGGGCGGCCTCCTAGCACGACATTCATACTGTTACTTAAAACCGCGGAATTTGAGGCCTCTCTGTAAATGTCGTTCAAATCTGTCGTGTACGAATTCTGATCCAAAGAATCATGCACATATCTATGTATGCTATGTTCGTATATAACATTTCTTACATGCCTCTTTGTAACTTCAATTGCTAGAAGGAACTGCTTACTTAAAATTTCATTATCTTCCTCCGTTATGGTTCTTAAGGCTGTATTTTAACACATTTGGATATTTTTCCACTGCGTATCACTTAGCGATGGTGTCCACACGTTCGTTTTTATATGTATCTAATAAGGTTTCTTTATCCATACCCCAAGTAATGCTGACTAATACTTTGAGGACCTAATTTCTACTTCGCATCTTGTGCGTGTTGTAGTAGCATGTGCTGAAGAAGTGAAGAGGCTATCAAATGAAACTCCCAAAGTTATGGATTTTGCTGAGATAACCATTTACCAAACCACATAGGTCATCAACTCTATGGCCCGTAGCCGTCATCGTACAGTCTACTCTGGGTGGAGGCACTGGGAATTTCGAGAGGTAGAAATAAAACAAGAGTGGTGATAGCACACCGCCCTGTGGTATTCTTTTGTATCTGGTCATACAATTTTTTAACACTTCCAAAAATGTGCTTAAATTTGTAAATTTGTTTGGATATAAGAAAATTGATCGGAAAATGACGAAAAATAGTGGCAAAGATATTTCATATTAAAATAATAAAATATATCACACTCATGTAAGTGTATAAAGCGAATCATAAAAAAGTGTGCTCTTCATGGTAATTGCCATGTTTAATTAACTGATAAGGTTTTGGAAATTTTATGCATCAGGCCGGATTTCGACATAAAACTATTATGGCAATTATATAATTTATTGATAATTGCTAAAAACAAAGCATTATTCCAGTAGCACATTGATTTTTGTGGGATATTATCCAAAATTTATGTTTTCATTCATAAATTCCAAGAAATATGTTTGTGCCAAACAATTAAAAATTAACACGTTCATTAATCAGAGAATTGAAAAAAACCGAACTTTTCCATACAAACAAATCTTACTTTCCGTCATTTTAAAGGGCGCCCGAGTGGATGTTTACTTTACATATGTAGCTACCTATATAATAAGGATGATTCCAGTGTATTATTAACTTTTCCTTTATTTCGTTAATTGATTAAAAAATGAAACGAAATGAGTTTATAACAATATGTAGCAGTGTATTTTAATAGTTTTATATTTTTGATTGGAAGGTACCAATAGTTGTTCTTCAGTGTCTTAAAAAATATAATTTCTTACAGTTAAAGAAAATAATAAATTTTGTATTAGTGGCTGTTACTAAATAACTTTCAAAAGCTTTAAAGATAGTTAGTGTTGTACATTTATATACTTATGATTTGTTACAAAAATCAGTCATATATTTCGACGATATTCGATTTTGTGAGAAATGAATGACAAAAAAAATGTCATTTAATATAATTTCTGTAGTTTGTTAAATAAATTTAAATAATAATTAAAAATTTAATTTATACTATCAGAACTATTTTCTGAACTATTATCTGTTTCACTATTTATTAAATAATCACTTAGGCTATTTTTATACACAGGTACTTGTTCATTTATCTGTTGCTGTTGTTGTTGTATGTTAATATTAAAATATTTATATAAATCTAAAAGATTCCTGAGTATATAAGTGGGTTTATGATCTTTATTATGAACATCATTATTATGTAAATCGTGAATGGCCTCAGAATTAAGTGGTAACCAAAATGTGGCAGCAAGACCTGCTAAATTGCCACCTTTAATATCACTTTCAAGCTTATCACCAATCATGCAACACTGTTGCGGTTGTACATTTAAATATTTACAAGCTGCATAAAATATATTAGGATTGGGTTTTTCCCAAGGCAAATCGGCTGATACTAATAGACAATCAAAATATGGTTGTACTTGTAATTTACGTATTTTTTCCCATTGTGCATTAGAGGGACCATTTGTAATTAAAGCCAACTGATAATTGGCTTGGCGAAATTGTCTCAACATTTTAATATAATCGTCTGGTATTGCCAAATAATAATAACGCATTTCCAGCCATAATGGATAAATTATTTCGGCTAATTGTTTGTACTTGGGAGGCAAAGATTCACGCCACAAATATATACGCCAAGTGTCTAGTGATGTTTGTGTGTTATCTGGACAACGTCTAAATGATTTCAAAAAGTGTTGTGTAGCATAATTTGCTTCTTCTTTGGTAAAACCATATTGAATTTCAAGACGTTCAGAAACCTAAAATAAAGATATATTATTATTATTATTATTATTATTATTATTATTAAACAATGGGATTTAAAATATGCTTTTAAGATTATAAAAAATGAAATGAAAAATATACGAATTTTTGTTCTAGATTCTTATTTTCTTTTTGTTTCCAAATTCTGTAAATTTTTGAATAGTAAATGACGACTGCGTCAGAAGTCATTGTAAGCGAGTCCCGAAAATTTCGACATGTTAACTTAGATAACCCATCAGAACTACTGCGACAGGGAATACAAATCATGTCTCTCTATATTGTGCAATATTTTTTAATATTACGAAAGCCTTTCGCACAAAAACTGAAACCACCTACAAATTTTCTTTCGCTCTTTGATAGTTTTCGATATATAGTAAGCCAAATTTTGGAGTTACAGGCTTAACGAATGGTTTGGTAACGATAATGCTCATAATTTTTATGGTGCAAAGGCTGAGCAAACAATACAGCAAGTATTAATCTCTCTTGGTTCCGATCGGTCTTCCCTCTCTGAGCTCTTAACTTTTAATAATGCTTTTTTACACTTTCCTTCCTTTCCAATTCTTATTTTTTCAGGTAACATAAAGAAACATTTAGGACTAAAGTGTGATATATTTTCTGATTAAATCCATTCATTGCAGCCTGACGACCTAACCCATATCAAAACATTCGGTTTCTTTATTAAAATTTGTACTTGTACTTTTATTTTTTATATGAAGTGCTATTATAATATTCTAACAAAAGTGTGAATTTATTAAGAACCATAATTATCGAATTCAAATATTTTGTTATATTTTTAAAGCCCTTCGCACTAAAACTACGTTTACAATTTTTTTCCCTCTCTGGTAGTTTCCGAGATATAGTAGGTCAGTTTAAGTTATAGCTATATAAAATGCATCATGTGATAAGTATCGAAGAGAACTTTCTAATGATATAGAAAAAGTAATATATTCTTAACCCACACGGAGACAAAAGCTATTTATATATTTTTGCCATGAGACAACAACACTTCAATTTTTCATTTGGTATCTTTATTAAATATTAATGATATGGAATTACATAAATGATAAATTAAAAAAATAAAATAAAATAAAAATCTTTAACCGAATCGGCCTTTTTAATTATCACAGAGGAGAAAGTCCATTAATCAGGACGAAGGTTGGTCGATTAAAAATACTAGTCTTTATAGAAATTTTTATATAAAAATTTCCAATTGGAATAAACAATTTTTAAATGATTAATTTCTCTAGTCCCCATATCTTTGCTATTTAATAGGTTTAGGGTGTAAAATGAAATTTAAATGAAAGCTTGAAGTATTGTCTACAACTTTCACTATGAATGAGAATACCTTTATACCGAAGTCTTTTTGAGATATTGGTACTTTTGTCCTGCTAAAAATTATAAAAATAGATAGATTAATAATATGATACCTTTTATATATCACGGTAAAGGTTTCTCCAAGACGTTGCATATGATATTTATATTTTCTATTAAGCAAAAAATATATATACAAAGTTTGTAACTTTGGGATCTTATATCCAGAACATTATCAGAGAGTGGAAAAAATTTATGTCACTCATTTTTACCCCAAATAATATTTATAGTTTAAAAGAAGAAAAGCTAAGAAATCAATAACGTATGGATCTAAATTTGTTCTAATTTCATTTCCATTTTTTATCTATCTTAAACCACACGATTTTTACTCTATGCCTAATTTCCGACATAATTAAATTACGACATAATTTGAAATTTCGAAAATATGTATATCTGGCAACTATGAACAAGATAACACAACGAAGCACGTTAGGATTTCTTTTACATATAAACAGTGTTTTTACATCAACGCATTGGTCACCAATGGAAAATTTCCAAAACAAAATGAAAAAAAGTTTATCTTTTCACCAAATAGGTGAATGAGGATTTCTTACCTTGCGACAAGCTTTTGAATCTCCGGACCTGGTAGGTATTAAAGTATTATCCAAATCAAAAAATATTGTTGTTACTTTTGATAAATTATAAACATTTTGTTGTTGTAGCTGTTGCAAATTTTTATTAACAGATAACTGAAATTTTTGATTGTTTGTTTTTGCTACTAGCGGACAAGTATTGTTGAAATCTATGTTCGATGATGCCATGAGTTGTTATTGTAATTATAAAAATATTTTTTTTCACTTATTTTAATATATAAAATAATGTTAACAGATAAGCGCTAATTGGTTTATTTATACTATTTACACCTTTTTTGTTTTTACTTATTATGTTACATAAAATTTGTTTTATTTAAAAACAAAAGTCCCTGCGCTTAATGACAAGTAGCTAGCTAAGCAATTATTAAAAGAATGAAAGAAATTCATGTATACAAACGTACATTGTGTGAGGGAAAAGAAAAGAAAGTATTTAATTAAAATATACGGAGAGTTTTTTTGTTAAGAGAAACTGTTTTTGCGAAATCTAAAGAGAGTGAGAGGGAAGCAATGCGGAAGTGCTGTCAATATAAACAATGTTGCCAAATTAGTTATCTAAAATAACATTTTTTTGCTTCGTATTGTTACCTATTTACCTCAGATTGTAAGTAATTATATTGAAGCGACTTAAAAAATAGGTAGTTCAGGCATAAAGACTTTTTCCTCTGAAGAACTTGAAAATCGAAAAATAATTAAAGGTTGAAATTTAGATCCCTTCGTGTCAATTCAAATATATTTTAATAAAACTATGAAAGCAATTTACATAAAAATTTAAACATATAAGAAATTTCCTACCGCTTGACTATAATCTTCATTATATACTTTTCATATTTCTCGTTTCATATTAAATGTATGGCAATAATATAGACGTCATTTTAGATTTTTTAAAAATACCTTTCAAATGATATAAAATAATATGCAAAGGTATCGATATAAGGGTATTTGCGAATTTCAGGTTGCGTCGTTTTGATTCCAATTTGTGTCGTTTTGATTTCGAATTGCGTCACTAGGAACTGTTAAATTTTTTGCAGCATTGTGGATTAATATTTTTAGCAGTGATGTGATAGCTCTTAAAGTAAAACTAGACAACAAAAAGGTTCCAAATCGAAAGAAAATATTGTTAATATAAGAAAATAAGAGCTCTTGGAATAGCACAACAGGAAAAACAATTTGCAACAGGGAAAGTGATAAAATAAATCAATTAGCTGAAATTGTTACACCACTTCAATCTAAAAAAGATACTATAACAAAAAAAACCTTTATTGGTTTCAATTTGGATACATAATTAAAACAAGCGAAGAATGCCACTGAGCAAGGACGTAATAAAATAGAGCCCTTTTTATTTACTCATGATTTCTAAGCCAGCAACAAAACAATTTTTTTTAATTGTTTGAATATTTTCCCCAATCAGTGCATTTATATAGAAAATGTTGAATCAATTAATGACGCAAGTCGGGGCTTCATAATTAAACGTGTACGCAACTTATGCTATTAAATAGCAAAGCTATGGAATTAGAAAATTACATATTTTTAAAAATGTAATTATATTTCATGACTAATAATTGGGACATTTTTTAATTCGTACTTATTTGAAACTATTTTTATTTGGAGGAAATGATGTTGTTTCATTGTTTTTTAAGTTTTTAATTTTTGTATTTCCATATATTTGGCCCTTAACTACGTTCACATATAACGTTTTATGTGTGGTTTTTGAAAAATACAATAAGTTTAAACAACACCGTTTACATATAACTTTTATGTGTTTTTTTCTTCAATTGTGTTTTTTGAATCTGTAAATTTTTTTTAAATATATTTTTAAAAAATAAATAACACTAACGAGAACAATATATTCGTAAAAATTAATAATTTTATTACATTTAAATAACACAAAATCAAAAATTTTAATGTTATTTGGATTTTTTCTTTAAATTTTTTGTCAAAACAGAATAGTTCAGATTATTTCAATATGAAGAAATTTAATAATTTAACACAATAAAATTAGATGTTTTTGAGCTTAAAAATATATGAAAAAAAAACATTTCAAATTTGATGTGTTTTTTGAAAAAAAACAAAAAGTTTTTTAAATAACAAGTATGCGTGAACGTAGTATAAAACCTTGATATAAATATCAAATGATAGTTAAATTTTGTCTATAAGTTTTGAAATGAATTAGATTGGATGTCTTTTTGAGATAATAATACTTTTGTAAAGATGTCATGATAAGAAATTATACAATGTTATTTCATATTATCCGTATAGGTTAATCATCTAACATGTTTTATATATCGAGAACTTTCATATGATACCCATATTTTTAATATGTATTATCTATCAAACGAGAAAAGTGGATTTGTAACAAAAAAAATTTGGGAACATATGTCTCTTGGTTTTATTTTTTTGTGCGAAGAGCTTTCATAAAATTAAAGAGAGTCGTTCAAATTCAATAGCGTAGGAACCTTCATTTAACATTTGTTGTTTTCAAATGTTTCTTCTTTGAAAGTAGAATTTTCAATAGATCTGGTAGCCCTAATGATTTTTACCTCTTTACTTGATTTGTCATTCTCATTATTGTTTTTGTGAAGATTGTTTAAAAATGTCAATAAATAAAGGACGTACTTTACTGAAAAGTAAATATTGTGGAAATAAATAAAAAATAACATGTTTGTTTTAAATAAAACTTATATTTAATATTAGGTTCTATGATAAAAGATGAATTGCAAGATGATGGCGGTTTACTGTCATTAGAAAAATTAGATCGCGCTTCTCCAGATTTATGGCCAGAGAAAAGTACGTAAAATATAAAAAATGTCTACGAATCTAAAATGTTTATTTCAAAATCTAATAATTTTAAATCTTAATATTGAAAATTATTTATATTTTCTTAAAGTTCCAGGTATTACGGAGTTTATAGCCACGAGTGATACACCAATTCGCACTCCTGCCCCTGAATGGTCCCGTGGTCTTTCCCAAGAGGATATGTCCGCAATGTTAGGTTTGTTTTTATATTGACACCAAAAAAATAATTTTAGCTAAATAATTTTTTGTATCTTCCAGAGCTTAGTTCTTTGAAACCCGATGCTTTGATTATGGAAATCAAAAAAATCTACGATGAAGCTTATCAGTTGGGTGTAAGCGAAGCGAAAGAAATGACAAGGGGCAAATATTTGGGTATTTTTAATAATGCCAAGAAAAAGACTGTTTAATATAGTATAACATATTTGTTTCTTATTCCTTTTGTATTTAATTCTTGTAATAAACAATACGATATATTAATTAGCTAATCAATTGTAATTCAGCTTCATCCATAATATCCGCAATTTTGCGTTTTGTTTTAAGTTGCAATGATAAAGGCATCTTTTGCAATTGTTTGGCATAACCCAAAAATATTAGTTCTAATGATGATAAATTTGTAAATGCATTATTTTGTGTGGCCACTTGAGATGATACAGAAGCAGCGTCTTTAGGCTGTGTACAATGTGTAAATGTTTTGGATGAAGTTTCGGGAATTGTAATACTTTCAATTTTATTATTTTCATTTAAATCTAATGGAGATTTAACTGTTTCCTGATCTTTTGTGGGCTCAATAATATTTTTCTTGTTTTCACTAATAGTTTTTGAGTCAATGGCATCTAAAAGTTCATCCTCGTCAATATTTTCATCATCTCTTTGTAAAAATGAAACAAAAAAAAATAATTTTTGTTTTATTAAAAATATACAATTATAAAGGTTTTTCTTACGTTATGGTAAAAAAATATGGCTGCAGAAAATCCATATTTTGGGCCAAATTAAAATCTTGATGATTTCTTAAATATTCAACATATTCTATCAAAAGTTGATTCCATTGATTTTGTGCCTCTGATATTGTCAATTTACATTCTTCAGCCACTGCAGACCATTCCTTAATTTCATCTTGTTCACAATTTGGTGCTGAGTTTTTAAATAGATTTGGATGATTTTTAACTGCTTCAATTAAATTTATTAAAATTTCAATATTTTGCATTATTACAAATTTATTTTACAAAATCTTGTTTGTAAACAAATCAATGGTAATGCTAAAGAAGCGATTTTTAATGAAATTTTACTAAATGAAACTGTATATAAACAAGTAAAAATGTTATAATCGGGTGAGCTCGACTATATAATAACATACACCATAATATTGTTTATAAAATGTAGTTTCGAATAACCTTCCGCTCCCTTTTAGTGTCCGAGATATAGTTAACCAAAATTAGAGATCTTTTTTTCGCTTAATAGTTAATATATAAACTATATGGGTATATAATATGTCAAATTTTTCACCCATACAGTGTAAACAACAATTTGTATAATTTTGTACTATGAATTTTTTCACAAAGGTAACATTATCCAAGATGTCATTGCTTAAACTTTAGAAACACTTCAAACTTTCAGTTGGTACCCATTTCATACTGTTTACCCACTTAGTACCAAAGATATGGAATTACAAAAATGAAAAATAAAAAATCTCAGTTTTTATTAGTAGTGGATAAATTTAATATTTAATTTGATACATAATGTTTTCTTTTTTTTTTGGGTAATAAAATCAATTGTACGGGAAATAAGTTTTTAGCAATCGGATTTTGTCCCTTTCATTCAATTATCGCAATAAATATTGACAGTAACAAAAAAAACAAAAGGTTAATGAAACGATTTCGTAGGAATCTTGACGGATTTCTTAATTTTCATGACATTCTGTATATAAGCTGTTTAGATTATTCCTATTCACACACACGCACGTAAGAAATTGATTTTATATCAACTCTGTTTTTTTTTCAATTACTTTTACTTCATTTTTCTTAAATATTGCAATTGTAAACAAATGAAGAGGCGCATTTATTTTGTTATATTAATCAGAATCAATTAAAAACTGCAATTAATAAATTTTAATTAAGAATGGCTGAGGCAACTTCTTGCCGTTTATGTAGTTTTACGTGTGATGACTTTAAACGTTTATTTGATGAAAGTGGAGAGAGGAACGTTATTTATCAGATCACAGCAAAGTATTTTAGTCCATCGGTATGTTCCTTGGCAAAGTGTTAAAATGATATATCTTTTATAAAATTATTTTAATTCAGAGGTGGTTTGATTAATTGGCTTATCCTACTTTATAGGAAACACTAGGGTTAAATATAGAGCAATAAGTTGTTTTGATGAAATTAAATAGATTTTGCGGTACAGTGAATTTGTATTTAAATAAATGGTGTTATGTCCACTTTTTTTGTCGAGTCAGAATCATTTTCTGTTTGTCCGCCACTCTGCCAATATGGCTGGCTGTCCATATAAACGTTGTGCACTCTTTAATTTTTTGCAATGTTTGAGGAGGCATCTTGATTAAATTTGCTGTACCCTAAGGTTATTTCTTGAGGAAAAATACTTACAGCTGTTGCTGGGTTAACAATCTTTGACCGATTGTAATTTGGGTCGTTCTGAAACGGAGTTCCAATTATCGAGGGAACGACTGTATTTGGTACAGATATTTGCATTTTAAAAACGAAGTCTACTGGATTTGCTCGATCGTTCGGTGAAACAATTCAAGTATTTATTATACAAATCTCTAGTCGCAAAAGAGTTCGAACCTCTTTAGTTCCACATTAATGAACATACTTTAGATAAATTTGGCCCAAATCCGCGAGACAAATTCTAAGAAGATCGGTATAGTATTTTATGATATTTCGTATCATTAAAATTTTTACAATTAGAAAAATCGCACCAAAATTTGCAAGGACAAATCCATATATTGTAATAGAACTCGCATAAACTCCTCCTTCGAAATTCACCTCAAATGGTGTAAATCTGTAATAGATGTGAGTTATTGGTGTAGGGTATTATATACTTTACCGGCTATTATACTCCTACTTAATTTTATTTCTCTCTTTTTATATCTTTTATATATAATTTATAGCTTTTAGAATCTGGTGTAGAAAATAGTTTAAAAGTTATTTGTGTAGAATGCTGGCAACATATTGTCGATTTTCATAGCTTTCAACAATGGATACTTAATGCCCAAATACAACTGGATGAAGAGGTGAAACATATTAAACAAGAAGAAACAATGACAGAAAACCAAATATCCAATTTTGAAATCATAGATGATTTAAAAGAGGACTCAATTCCTTATACAAAAAATTCTTCGAAATTATCATTAGACAACATTATCCATGATAAAGAAAAGAATGATAATCACAATTATCCTGATGAAGAGGATCATGATTTCATAACTAAAATCAGAGGAAAATTCAAATGCGATAAATGTAATGAATTGTTTTCAAGTTATGTTACATTAGAAGGACATTTACAAAAGTTTCATTTCGATAATGAATCAAACTTTCTTAATCGCAGAAATGAGAATCCTTTTATATGTGAAACATGTGGTGCTTCATTTACTTTGAATGGAAATTTAAAAAGGCATATGCGAAGAAAACATGCTGGACAATCATTTTTCAAGTGGATATGTAAATATTGTAAAAAAATGTTTAAATGTCGATTACATTTAGAAAATCATAAACGCAAAAGTCATATAACACAGTTAAAAACTGATGCAGAATTCACTCAAGTGCGAAGCACAAAAAGTATGGATGAAGATACAATGGAGGAAATTAATATAGATAAAAGGAAGGATACGAACTTTACAGAAAATCAAAATACATTTAATATTAATGAAGAACCTTTTCAGGGGGATTTTGTATCGTCGTCGGCTGAAGTGAATAGTTCTTTACAAATAATAGAACCTTCCCTAGATATTATTGATATAAAATCAGAAAATTCTTCGGATATAGCCGAAGCCGAATCGAGTACGATACTTACAAAAAACATAGATTATGATGAGTATATAAGAAAATTAAAAAGTGATTTGGAATGTCCAAAATGCTGTCATCAGGTAACAAATTATACACAATTACACGAACATTTTACCATTTATCATCCAGAAGAACGTTGTTATATAATCTGTTGTCAATCGGCTCTGTACGAGCGACAAACGATCGTTGAACACTTACAATTACACGAAAATGCTAATACATTTAAATGTCCCGAATGTGGAAAGTGTTTTAATAATAGCAGAGGTTTAACTTCGCACAAACTTCAAGTACATAGTGATAATAGAAGTGCCTACCACTTACATGTTTGCTATTGTAAAAAAGATAAAGAACTACACGAAGATAGCAAAGAAAAGGAATATAATGCAAATGTTTGCTGTAGTCGGAAGAAGAAAATCTTAGAGGATGATGCTTTGATAGCGGAATGGAAAAAAGAATTACGCTGCGAAATCTGTAATTCTGTATTCTTCTATTATTCCTTGATGCGTGCTCATTACTATCGTGAACATCCTGGAGAAAAGTGTTATATTTCTTGTTGTCAACGTAAAATGTCTCGAGTATCGGATGTCATAGCTCATATACGATTTCATTTGGATCCACATGCCTTTCGTTGCCAAATTTGTAATATTATATTCTCTGGCAGAAGTACTTTAACTAAACATATGCGTAATACTCATAATAATTATATGCCAAAGCATCGCTGGGCCTGTGACAAATGTGATAAAACCTTTGAAATACGTCAAATTTTGACTAGACATAAGAATGTTGCACACTCCAAGCAAGTTTAAATTTCATTTCATTGATAACTTAAGAGATTATTTATACACAACTGTAATTCTTAGTTTTATATTAATTATTTTCAACATAAAATTTATATTATATAAAAGAATATATGAAGACTATATTGTGAATACAGTGAATAACTGAGTTGAAAATAAGAATATTAAATAAATTGAATTGAAATAAAATACTTACTTGAAAAATTTTTTCTTTATATTTTTAATTGATTTCATAAGTATTATACAAAATACTAGTATATATTGTTTTGGAAAAAAATTCTTAATTTTCTTTTCATTAAATTCGTTACTCTTAACTGATATAATCTGAAAAATTAGGACCTGCCTTTTGCTCACAAATACTTCCATGAACAGTCATTCAGCTCTTCAATCGAACGGACTAGCACGTTTTAGTATACTCATCGACACAGAACCAATTTTTGTGTCGATATAACAATGTTCGTATGTCCGTCTGTCCGTACGAATTGTGAAGTGTTTCGATTTTTACCTCTACCTGAGGAGACGCAAATAGTTCTTTCTTGGATATCATTGTAGGCATCATCCCTTTAAATATGGGAACATATCTGAGTATGGACAAGATTCTTTTTATATTGTTTTTGTAAATAATGCCTTCTAGTTCTGTATTGATCTTGACATTCCTAACATATGTGCAGCATGGAGCCAAGAATAACAAGATACACGACATGTTTTTTAATTACCTAGAAAAACCCACCACTCTTAGTCCAGAAGATATATATATTAATAAACATGAAACCACTAAATTTTTAGTTTTAATTCTTTAATTTGATAATTCTTTTATTTACAAAAAAACTTTTAATCTCTAATGATGATTTTGAACATTTTCGGAAACCATTCAATTAAATTGCTCAAACAGGTAGTACATTCAAGTTTAAAATCTACTTTTAACATTTTGGAAGATTTGCCTCTCTTGGTATAAATAACACATTATTGCTCTTGAGCTTGTTTGTCATAGTGGCAGGAAGCCAAGTCAAGCCAAAAATATGTGCGCACATTATCAATTCTTTGAAAAATTCCTTGATGTAAATTTCGGAGTTTATAGAGTCCGTTCTGACAAATGATTGGCTTTTTTGCAGCAACTGCATATTGCTTGCTCTACAAAATATTTTTGGTTTGCTTTCCAGTCCTAAACTAACTAACTTTTCTTTTTATTTATTTTGAGCTGCATTCTTGTCAGAAGCTTTTTGAGCCTTGAATGCTTTTAAACCTGCATAAGCTTTTAATTCTCGTACCAAATGTCCGAGTACTGAACCATTCTTTATTCCTAAACCAAGTTTTCTATCAATGGGTAAGTTCTGTTTAATAACATTGGAAACAGTTTGACACTAGATATTTCAATGTTCGGCCAACTTTTTGTACAACCAAGTTGGGTTTAGATGAAAATATCTAACAATTTTCGTACACCCTTTTTTGTGGTCATTAATTTTTATTAATTTTAATAATATGTTCATCTAAATTAACATGAAATTTAACATTATGATAGAGGTAACTTGAGAAAAAGTAAAGTAATATTTGGGTTAATAGTTTTAATGAGAAACAAGTGTTAAGAATTTTTCAATCTCACTCCTTAATTTTATTCAATTAAAAGACTTTTGTCATATCTGTGGTGTTGCCACTTTTTACTTCTGTCGTTTAAATTTATTCGTTATTTTTATTATTTATTGGCGCAAGTCAAAAACTAAAAGAAATAAACTTTTTAGTTGGATTTAAATTGCACTTTACAAGGCCATTTAAATCCAAGGTAGTGAAGATTTATCAGCTTATTTTGTGATGGAATTAGTTTTCTTATAATTAAATAAAAGACAACTGTGTGTGTGTGTGTAAAATTAAAAGATGAAACAATAAAAATGGCAGAGGAAACGAATTGCTTAAGACCAGCCGTTCCTGCTCCTATTCCTGGCGCTGGTGGAGGAATTGGTGAATATGTGTGGACACATCGTGAGCCTTTAATGCATTTACAAAAGTATACACCCTTCTTTCGTCTAATTGATTTTGTGGAGAAAACACGTACCAAACGTTTCTATGAACCCGCTGAACGCTTTGAAATTCTAATGTCTGCCTGCATTTTAAGAATGCCAGCACCATTTTGTCAAAATCGCCGTTTTCCCGAAGACTATTTCGCTAATTTATCAATTGGACCAGTAGCTGATGCATTTGATCGTCTAATTGCTGCTTTAGATATCCCCAGTCCACAGTTGTTATCACAAATGAATGCCCAAGATTGGGATTCATGGAAGAAAAAATTTTATTTGGCAATGGCCGATATACGTAAATTTTCTTGTTGTACAGATTTGGATAAATTAGCTGATATTGGAATTTACAATCGTCATACATTTGAGCAACGTTTCAATATGCAATGGCATGATTAGAATAGAATAGAATTTAGTTCATGTAAAAATGCAGCAAAAAGCTGTGATATAGTAATAAAACATGTGTTTTGGTCTTTTGATTGTTGTAGTTAGTTATTGTTGCGTCCAAAGGGACAAAAATATGTGTCAATATAAAGATGTTCGAATGGTCCGTCCGTCTGTCCGAATTGCGAATTGTCTCCATTTTTTAAATAATTTCTGTATCTTTTGAACCGTATAGAGGTAAACACGGCATATTGATTGGTATAAGAGTAATAAAACATGTGTTTGTTCTTATGATTGTTGTAGTTGTTATGTACAATGTGGGTCAAGTGTATATAGGATGGTGATGATGACGATGTTGTAAAAAAGAAACGAAAACAAAAATACATTAATAATTTATTTGTTACAGTTAAAACAATTAAGAAAATGCCGATCAAACGACTATATGATATCGTATTCCTCAATGTGGGCTTTTAAGGAGGGTTATTAAAATGTATGGATAATTGTACATAATATTATTAAAAAAACAAGTAAAAGTGTATAATATCCTGCATCACGTTGCAAGCATGCTAAATTATGGACCAAACCAAAGTGCGTCCAAATCTGTGAAAACAGTAGAACTTGAAGGTTTAGAATTTATATATATATATATATATATATATATATATATATATATATATATATATATATATATATATATATATATATATATATATATATATATATATATATATATATATATATTGTATCACTCTTTTGTATCAAGATCACACAGCCCCATTATCTGCATGACAAAATTATATATATATATATATATATATATATATATATATATATATATATATATATATATATATATATATATATATATATATATATATATATATATATATATATATATATATATATATCTGTAAATGTCCAAAACCTCATCGTCGTTCAATTCCACTCTATTCTGTCTCTCTGCCCGTCGTCCCTAATGCCTTCTCTAATGTCAAGCGCTCGTAGTCTGCCTCTTTCACCAACGCTTCAACATCTCTATTTTTATTAATTATTAATCTTTTTCCCACAATGCATGCAAAGTAGCAAAGGACACTATGCAAAGACCTTAAAATATTTCCGAACACTGGCCTTAGAGGGGAGCTTTTTGTCATTCAGAATCTAAGCACTGCTATCTACCTAAGCACTGTGATTTTTGAGTTTTCGAAAAAATTAAAATTTGCCATTTCCATTCTACGTTACAGATTATCAAATCCAATAGAGACCCCAATTTGTAAATAAAAAACCCTTTTGAATAAATAATTTATACAAATAGGATTTTAACAATTTGTAACGAGACCATTTTGCTCTTTTATAATTTAAAAGATTTCTAATCTTTCCATTCAGTGTTACCTGTTAAATGTTTGCGAGTTTTCGTAGAAAACCAAATTGCTGAACTGGTATGGTATTTTTATTAATTAATTTTTCCTTGAATTACACCAGAGAGAATTACCGACTTGCGTCGTCCCGAATTTGCGTCGCTTTCTAAGAACAAAAAATTTACGTCGTTTTAATCTCTATTTGCGTCGGTTAGATTTGGGTCGCAAAAAACTGTTAAATTTCTTCAGCAGCATTGTGGATTACTATTTTTAGCATCACTGATAACACTTATAGCCACCTGTAAGTATGAGTGATTCGTTAAAGTACATAAGGACATAAAAATGTAGTCAAAGAAAAGTAATAAGTTTGGAAATAAAAAATAGCTAAAATTGTCACACGTTCAAGTTTAAATTTCATTTCATTGATAACTTAAGAGATTATTTATACACAACTGTAATTCTTAGTTTTATATTAATGATTTTCAACATAAAATTTATATTATATAAAAGAATATATGAAGACTATATTGTGAATACAGTGAATAACTGAGTTGAAAATAAGAATATTAAATAAATTGAATTGAAATAAAATACTTACTTGAAAAATTTTTCTTTATATTTTTAATTGATTTCATAAGTATTATACAAAATACTAGTATATATTGTTTTGGAAAAAAATTCTTAATTTTCTTTTCATTAAATTCGTTACTCTTAACTGATATAATCTGAAAAATTAGGACCTGCCTTTTGCTCACAAATACTTCCATGAACAGTCATCCAGCTCTTCAATCGAACGGACTAGCACGTTTTAGTATACTCATCGACACAGAACCAATTTTTGTGTCGATATAACAATGTTCGTATGTCCGTCTGTCCGTACGAATTGTGAAGTGTTTCGATTTTTACCTCTACCTGAGGAGACGCAAATAGTTCTTTCTTGGATATCATTGTAGGCATCATCCCTTTAAATATGGGAACATATCTGAGTATGGACAAGATTCTTTTTATATTGTTTTTGTAAATAATGCCTTCTAGTTCTGTATTGATCTTGACATTCCTAACATATGTGCAGCATGGAGCCAAGAATAACAAGATACACGACATGTTTTTAACTACCTAGCCAAACCTACCACTCTTAGTCCAGAAGATCTATATATATTAATAAACATGAAACCACTAAATTTTTAGTTTTAATTCTTTAATTTGATAATTCTTTTATTTACAAAAAATCTTTTAATCTCTAATGATGATTTTGAACATTTTCGGAAACCATTCAATTAAATTGCTCAAACAGGTAGTACATCCAAGTTTAAAATCTACTTTTAACATTTTGGAAGATTTGCCTCTCTTGGTATAAATAACACACTATTGCTCTTGAGCTTGTTTGTCATAGTGGCAGGAAGCCAAGTCAAGCCAAAAATATGTGCACACATTGTCAATTCTTTAAAAAATTCCTTGATGTAAATTTCGGAGTTTATAGACTCCGTTCTGACAAATGATTGGCTTTTTTGCAGCAACTGCATATTGCTTGCTCTACAAAATATTTTTGGTTTGCTTTCCTGTCCTAAACTAACTAACTTTTCTTTTAATTTATTTTGAGCTGCATTCTTGTCAGAAGCTTTTTGAGCTTGAATGCTTTTAAACCTGCATAAGCTTTTAATTCTCGTACCAAATGTCCGAGTACTGAACCATTCTTTATTCCTAAACCAAGTTTTCTATCAATGGGTAAGTTCTGTTTAATAACATTGGAAACAGTTTGACACTAGATATTTCAATGTTTGGCCAACTTTTTGTACAACCAAGTTGGGTTTAGATGAAAATATCTAACAATTTTCGTACACACTTTTTTATGGTCATTAATTTTTATTAATTTTAATAATATGTTCATCTAAATTAACATGAAATTTAACATTATGATAGAGGTAACTTGAGAAAAAGTAAAGTAATATTTGGGTTAATAGTTTTAATGAGAAACAAGTGTTAAGAATTTTTATTCAATTAAAAGACTTTTGTCATATCTGTGGTGTTGCCACTTTTTACTTCTGTCGTTTAAATTTATTCGTTGTTTTTATTATTTATTGGCGCAAGTCAAAAACTAAAAGAAATAAACTTTTTAGTTGGATTTAAATTGCACTTTACAAGGCCATTTAAATCCAAGGTAGTGAAGATTTATCAGTTTATTTTGTGATGGAATTAGTTTTCTTATAATTAAATAAAAGATAACTGTGTGTGTGTGTGTGTAAAATTAAAAAATAAAACAATAAAAATGACAGAGGAAACGAATTGCTTAAGACCAGCCGTTCCTGCTCCTATTCCTGGCGCTGGTGGAGGAATTGGTGAATATGTGTGGACACATCGTGAGCCTTTAATGCATTTACAAAAGTATACACCCTTCTTTCGTCTAATTGATTTTGTGGAGAGAACACGTACCAAACTTTTCTATGAACCCGCTGAACGCTTTGAAATGCTGACGTCTGCCTGCATTTTAAGAATGCCAGCACCATTTTGTCAAAATCGCCGTTTTCCCGAAGACTATTTCGCTAATTTATCAATTGGACCAGTAGCTGATGCATTTGATCGTCTAATTGCTGCTTTAGATATCCCCAGTCCACAGTTGTTATCACAAATGAATGCCCAAGATTGGGATTCATGGAAGAAAAAATTTGATTTGGCAATGGCCGATATACGTAAATTTTCTTGTTGTACAGATTTGGATAAATTAGCTGATATTGGAATTTACAATCGTCATACATTTGAGCAACGTTTCAATATGCAATGGCATGATTAGAATAGAATAGAATTTAGTTCATGTAAAAATGCATCAAAAAGCTGTGGTATAGTAATAAAACATGTGTTTTGGTCTTTTGATTGTTGTAGTTAGTTATTGTTGCGTCCAAAGGGACAAAAATATGTGTCAATATAAAGATGTTCGAATGGTCCGTCCGTCTGTCCGAATTGCGAATTGTCTCCATTTTTTAAATAATTTCTGTATCTTTTGAACCGTATAGAGGTAAACACGGCATATTGATTGGTATAAGAGTAATAAAACATGTGTTTGTTGTTGTAACAGCTGGAAATAAATAGTACATTTATCAATCAATTTTGGTTCATGTTATTGCTCGACTCCAGGCCTAAGAATCTGGCAACCTCGACTGGTTGTGTCCAAAGATCTTCAGGACAAAGTAAGGTTGGATTGGACTGGCAGTTGAATAGATATCGTGTATTATGTGGTCCTTGGCCACATGCAGGACATAGGTTTGGGATGGCACTGTCAATACGTGACCAGAAGGCATTGAGCCTATAGCTCCATCCCGATCTCAATTGTGCCAGAACTACTCTTCTTGATCACGGTAAATTCTGTTCATTGTCTGCAATGGGTGGTGGGCGGCCTCCTAGCACGACATTCATACGGTAACTTGAAACCGCGGAATTTGAGGCGTCACTGTGAATGTCGTTCAAAGCTGTCATATACGAATTTTGATCTAAAGGATCTTGCATATATCTTTGTATGCTATATTCGTATATACGAATATCCTTTCTTACATGCCTCGGCGGTAACTCCAATTGTGTAATATTGAAGTTGGGATGGTTTCTCCGATGACACCCTAGAAGGAACTGCTTACTTAGCATTTCATTATGTTCCCGCATAGGAAGGATCTTTGTTTCCTCATGTAGGTGGTGAACTGAGGACATTTGTAAACAGCCCGTTATGGTTCTTAAGGCTGCATTTTGTCAACTTTGGATATTTTTCCACTGCGTATCACATAGTGATGGTGTCCACACTGGAGCAGCATAATTCGCCACTGGCCGGCAAATCGTTTTATATGTAGCCAATAAGGTTTCTTTATCCATACCCCAAGTGCTGCCGGCTAAAGCCTTGAGGACCTTATTTCTACTTCGCATTTTGTGCGTGATTGTAGTAGCATGTGCTGAAGAGGTGAATAGGCTATCAAATGTAACTCTCAAAATTTTTGGGTTGTTAACTGTCGGAATTTGTACTCCATCGACTGTGATGCCTAAAGTCATATTTACCTCTTTTGTCCAGGTGGTGAAGAGTGTTGCAGTTGATTTCGTTGGTGAAAGTTTCAAGTTTCGTACAGTGAAAAAGTTATGGATTTCGCTGAGATAACCATTTACCAAACCACATAGGTCATCAACTCTATGGCCCGTAGTCGTTATCGTACAGTCATCTGCATATGTTATCACGTCTGGAGGCGCTGGGAATTTCGAAAGGTAGAAATTAAACAAGAGTGGTGAGAGCACACCGCCCTGTGGAACTCCTTGCTTAACTCTACGGGATTTTGACTTTTTTGTCCCGAAATTCGACAAATGACTGACGTCCACTCAAATAATTTACAATCCATCTCTTCATATTGTTCGATAATGTGGACTGCAAGATGTCCTGGAAGAAAACCGTATGACTTACCGTATCAAACGCTTTTGATAGGTCAAGAGCCACCATAATTGTACGTTCACAAGGATTTAGTTGGTTTAAACCATGCGCGATTTGAGTGGTTACGGCTGTTAATGCTGTTGTTGTGCTGTGCATTTTGCGGATACCATGCTGATGGCGAGCTGCTGTAAGATGACAGTTCAGCTGGGGGAGGAGAAGAGCCTCAAGAGTCTTTGCGACAGGAAACAAGAGAGAAATCGGCCTGTAGGATTGTCCCTCATTCGCATCTTTCCCAGGTTTTAGAATGGGAATGACTCTACCCATTTTCCAGGCATCGGGTATTAATAGGCTCTGCATGGACAAGTTAAAACCATTGTCAAGTACTCAACTTCCCGCTCGCTAAGGTTCTTTAACATTAGCATCGATATACCGTTAGAGCCAATCGCTTTAGATGGTTTGGCTGCGTTGATGGCCTCTGCAACTTTAAGAGGTGTAAATAATGGTGGTGAGTCCATGACTGGAAGGTTGTGAAGTTGGAACAACACTTCTTTTCGCCTTATCTCTCTCCGGATGCTCAATAAATTGACGGCAAAATGCTCGTGAGCAATCCTTAGGGTCGGAAATGGTTTTATCTGCAAACTTAATCGCAACCCTATCATCCTTCTTCTTGGGATTAGAGAGAGATCGGACAGTCGACCACAATTTATTTACACCAGTATTTAGGTTGCACTTGCTAAGATGATCTAACCATTTATTCCGTTTATCCACATTTACCAACCTGCTGATTTTACTGTTCAGCTGAGCAATCCTAGGGGTTGGTATTACGGATATCATCACGCTCATCTGCGAGTCTCGCTGCTTCGGCTGGGAAGTGTGGACGCACTACGGATAATCTCCCTGATGGTACAAAGCGAGCGACTGCTGCGTTGATGATTTCTCGGAACTTCCTCTCGGCTATTCTTACATTTGAGGGAACAGGTAGTTCACCAAAGCGGCGGTCGGTAAATTCTCTGAAGCCGCGCCAGTCTGCTTTCTTTTGGTTCACATAAGTGCGGCGTTCAGAGACGATAAAATCGTTAGGTAGCTTCAAGGAAACGATTATGGGTAGGTGGTCTGATCCCAGAGATACTACAGTTTGCCAGGTTGTACAGTTAATCAGACCAGCACTCGCTAATGTTATATCTGGCGAACTAGAGCAAGTACCCATAATCCGTGTGGGGGCATCGTCATTCAATGTGCAGAAGGTGGATTCGTCTATCTGTTCCGCTAACAGCGTACCTCTTTGGTCGTCCCCGAGCCTCGAGTGCCAAAGCTGATGGTGCGCGTTAAAGTCCCCGAGGACTAATCGGATGTTGCCATCCAATAATATTGGGACGGTAGCCTGCTGAACAGCTGGCTACTGGTGGAATATAGACATTATAGAGTTCGAGATCCACATCTCCCGATCTGACTGCAATACCTTGAATTTCAAGGTATTGATCTCTGGATGTCAAATCGAGAGATAGAGCTCTATACTGCACTGTATTATGTAGGCGATGCCTCCACCGTTACTCCTGCGTTTTCGGAGAACGTTGTATCCGTTACAACAATGCAGACTGGAATTAGTCGTATAGAGGTAAACACGGCATATTGATTGGTATAAGAGTAATAAAGCATGTGTTTGTTCTTATGATTGTTGTAGTTGTTGTTATGTACAATGTGGGTCAAGTTTATATAGGATGGTGATGATGACAATGTTGTAAAAAAGAAACGAAAACAAAAATACATTAATAATTTATTTGTTACAGTTAAAACAATTAAGAAATGCCGATCAAACGACTATATGATATCGTATTCCTCGATGTGGTCTTTAAAGGAGGGTTATTAAAATTTATGGATAATTGTACAAAATATTATTATAAAAAAAGTAAGAGTGTATAATAATATCCTGCATCACTTTGCAAGCATGCTAAATTATGGACCAAACCAAAGTTTGTCCAAATCTGTGAAAACATTAGAACTTGAAGGTTTAGAATTTTTGAAGAAAAATTAAGTGAAATGTAATTTGATGTCAAACATTTATAAGGAACTTAAAATTTCGAATTATTATTTTGTAAATAAACTTAATATTTAAACATTAATAAAATTTAAAGGAATAACGATATTTATATGAAATTTGAATACAATATACATATGTAGACTCAAACCGTGTAAATCATGTTTGAAAGTTTGAGTTTTTTATTGAAATGATCACACAGCCCAATTATATGCATGGCAAATTTATGAAAATGCATTTTCGGTTTGTGATACAAAAGAGTGATACAATATATATAATAATAATTTATACAAATAGGATTTTCACAATTTGTAACGAGACCATTTTGCTCTTTTATAATTTAAAAGATTTCTAATCTTTCCATTCAGTGTTACCTGTTAAATGTTTGCGAGTTTTCGTAGAAAACCAAATTGCTGAACTGGTATGGTATTTTTATTAATTAATTTTTCCTTGAATTACACCAGAGAGAATTACCGACTTGCGTCGTCCCGAATTTGCGTCGCTTTCTAAGAACAAAAAATTTACGTCGTTTTAATCTCTTTTTGCGTCGGTTAGATTTGGGTCGCAAAAAACTATTAAATTTCTTCAGCAGCATTGTGGATTACTATTTTTAGCATCACTGATAACACTTATAGCCATCTGTAAGTATGAGTGATTCGTTAAAGTACATAAGGACATAAAAATGTAGTCAAAGAAAATTAATAAGTTTGGAAATAAAAAATAACTAAAATTGTCACACCACTCCAATCTGTATTAGATAATATAGAAAGATGGAATCCATTCTTTCAATTTGGACACATGATCAAAATTAGCGAAGAGTGCCACTGAGCAAGGACGTAATAAAAAATAAATAAAGTTCTTTCAATTTACTCCGACCTTAAGAAAAGTACATCTACATCTACTAGTAACTTAAATTCTGGTAATTTAATTGCTTTTTTATCAAAAAAATAAATTTTTTGTATTCTATAGAAAAAATTGATTAAATTTGCGTCGCATTTTTCTGGTCCCCATTAATGATGCAAATCGGCGCTCTAGTGCACTTTCTCAAACTAGTATCATACTAATCGAAGAAATTTTCATTTTTTTGTGAAAGATTTTCATTCGTATTATTGCCAGCGTTACCGTTGAGATTTTTCGAAAAGTCGCACAAAAGGGGATTTTGGAAAATAAAGTCGCATCTAAAAGGTGATTTACGAAACAAAAGTCACCATAGTTTAAAATTCACCAAAAATTCAATTTGTTTGAATAGTTTTAACTCATGAATTTGCACTCTTTCCCATTTAATGTTGAAATAATCTTGAATATTAACCAACAATTCGGTTTTTCTTAAATTAATGACTATTTCGATGTCTATTATGATTTCGCAGAATTATCATTATTAAATTTTATGATTCCATCTTCCTTTATTTTAGCTTTTGCCAAATTAATATAATTTCATGAAGTTTTATGCCAAAAATCCAAATTATAAAAAAGGGGAAATTTGAAAAAGTGCATATAAAGTCACAAGCAGTTGAAATAGTCGCAATTTGCTACTAAAGTCGCACCAATGGTAATACTGATTATTGCTCTGAAAATTAATCATAGTTGATACTTCTATTCTCTAGGCTTATGAAAATTGTGCCATTATTTTCTGGTTTTTCTTTAGGTGTTTCTATAACAGCAAAATCGTTAGTAGGGGAAAGAGAATAAAATGTTATTTTTATTATTAATTTTATTTTACAAAAGCACTCTTAAAAGAATAACTTCACTTAAAGTAAAAAAATTATACATAAAAAATATTATAAAATTATAATTTTAAAATTAATGAAACATTAAAACCAAAATGCCTAACATTAATTAATTAACCAACAATTGAAGGGAGAAAATACTAGGATAAACGTGCAATACGTTTATCAAATATTGATCGATGATCACTTATTAAAAATCGTCTCATGCCACGTAACATATATAATAAATGAGGTTGTCCCAATAAACGTATTAAAAGATCCAATAAAACCTCAATATTTTCATCACGCTTATAAGAGATTAAAGCTGCTGTAAAAAGACTAAAGTCTGCAGGAGATAAAACGCTCCGTAACTAGAATTATGAAGATTATTTTAATTTATGTTAAGTGATTTATTAAAAACAATTTAAAAAATACTTACCACTTTTAGAAATTCTACTCTACCCTCGGGTGCAGTTTTATTGTCCACACTTGTTAATTGGGATTTATTAAAGGAGAACGAACTCAATAATGAAGTTGACGACGATGTTGATGTAGCTGTCGATGATAATGCGGACGATATACTTAATTTTGGTGTAAATTTATTTTCTACCAATTTATATTTTTTCTTTTTTACTACTTCTGAACTGTTTGAAGTTGGTGAGGAGACTTGACTTAAGGGACTACGTTCTCTTTTATGTATCTTAACTAAACCTGTTGTTGAACTATTACTGTTGCTGCTAGTTGAGGAATTAAAATCAATTGCTGAAACATCCGAATCTAAACGACTCATAAAATCCATGGCACTAGGTAATTTGCCATTACGTGATCGTCCAGCAGCCGTTGCATAATCATTAGGGTTCCATGATTGTATAGAATTAGTTTTTTCTATTTTACTACAAAAAATAATAATAACACAGAATAATTAAATACTGCCAGACTCAGAACTTAGAAATGACGAACTTACATTGCTTCATTGTGGGCTTGGTGAAATTTAGTTTTTGACGCCAATATTTCTTTAGGATCTGCAAAATATTTACTGCGTACCACTTCAGCCCCAGCTTCTTCACAACTTTCGCTTACTAATGATTCAACAGAACGTTCTTTTGGTTTAGGCATCTAAAAAAATAAATGAAATATAATCATTTCAATTGAAATAAAGTTGTGAACAGCCAATTATATCATACAATTTTTTCAGCATTTTTAAAAAAATCTCTTAATTCTTTAACAACTGGACCAAATGCAGAACTTTTTGGTGTATTTCCCAAAATATCTCGTATCCATTTAGAAAGTTGTTGCACTTGGGATGCCTGTTGGAAACGTACATCACACAATAGTATGGCACCATAATCATTGCGATGACGTATCACACGACCTATAGCCTGATTAACAGCACGCGTAGCATCCAAAGCATACCAAGCTTGACCGGTTAATAGCTAAGAGTAAAACAAAATTAGAAATGAAATTCCATCAATAAAATCAAACAGAAACTAAACCTCATTTTCTTTTGTGCGATTATCTTCCAAATATTTCTTTTTTAATATAACTTTTGGATCTTTTAAGGGAGGAAATGGCAGACCAGTTATTATAACAGCACGGCCATTACGATCAGCAAAATCAAGACCTTCGGACACCTTGCCACGACAAACGGCCATAAAACAAGCACCTTTTGAATCTTTAATACTTTGATAGAATGATTCCATGGTATTAACAAAATCATCTTTGCCTCTAGGTTCTACAAATATGGGCTTGTAACGAGATATGTCATGCCATAAACCTGAAGCTTGCCAAGAGTTAACACACTGATTGAGCAAAGGATAGGAAGGAAAGAAAACTAGCAAACCATCAGGTACAATACGTGCCACATTTAGAATAGTGGAACCCAATGAACTTATATATTTGGGATTATCTCTATAAAAAATAAAGCTATTATGTAAATAAATCTTTTGTATTTTACCTACAACTATTACTAACCGATTTTGGTAGTTTGATATTAGTTGTTCACGATCAGGTCCAGAGCCTATGATTTTAACATACACTTGAGATGATTGTACAATATGTGGATTTTCCAAACGTTGCGCTATTGGAATGGATAATTCAGCAATTAAAGGTTTTAAAGGAGCTAAAGTACCACTAGTCAAAATAACACTACGCACATTTGTATTTAATAATTGTTCCATGCTATAAATAAGGTTCAAATTTTTGATATGTCCAATATATCTATTTAACTTAATAATTACCCAAATCCGGGATTAAAACACCAATAATTTATAATTTTAGCAGATTTAGTCGTTGTAGTGGTATTTCCCTTTGACAACCAACCATCTTTATTACTGGCTGCTTTCGTGTATTGTTGTTTGGGTTCCTCAATCTGTACATGCACTTTAAAACTACGATAAACTTTTTGTATAGTTTCTTCCTTATTGTTGAATACAATAGTTAATAATTCTGATAACTTTTGATAACTTCCACCTTTACGTAGATGGTTATTTTGCGATTCTACTGCCATGAATTGCACCAATTTATCTAACAGCGCCACAACTGCCTTCGAAGATCCATAAGATATCTGTCCATAAAACAATAATGAATGGAAAAAATATAATGTCATGTATATTACAAGAATAATGCCTTACATTAGCTTGACCGAGTAAATCAAAAATATATGAAGCTGGAAATGTGGCTCCTTCTTGTTTATTTTCTACCGCAATATCATCTATGGCCTTTTCAAATTCCAATAGCATTTCTTTAAGCAAAGCCAAATCATCTATTGTAAAATCTTTTGGTTCATCGCCGGCATCATGCATTTCCCCCGAACTCATTGCTTTCATAATGTGTGTAGTATCCTCAATGGCCATGGCAACATCGGATGATTTTATTTGTACTGAAGCCGATTCTTCACATATTTTTTCAATGTTATGGGCTTCATCCAAAATACAAATGGCATTAGATAGTTCAATTTTGTTAGCTTTGCGTGCCGATGGATCCAATAGATAATTGTATGGCATAAAAACTATATCGGCATCCTCCACTAATTCCTTAGAAGCATAATATGGACACATTTTAAGCTTCTGACCTGATTTTACCAAATCTTCAATATCCATTATCGATTGTGCTCTAAAGTCAGGATCATCCTTGCGCGATTCGACGCGTGAATGAAATGAACATGTGCGTGTTTGAACACGTAATTTACACATTTGAATTTTGTTTGCATTTCCCTGTTCACGCATTACCTCTGGGTGTATACAAAGTTGATCACGAGAACCCAACACAACCGCCCTCATAAAAGAGTAAGACGTTCTTTTTAATTCTTGCATAGCCTGAGTCAGCTGGGAGTGAGTACGGGAAGCATAAATAATTTTCGGTACTCCCCAATTACTTTTTCCCTTTGAACGATTAATCATTTCGATTTGTTCCAATATTTCTGGCATATTTTTATTACCTTCACCCGGAGCTGGTATAGTTTTTTGCATATATGCCTTCATTTCCTGTTTCTTAGCTAGAAGCCATGCTAGTGATGAGCAAAGCAGACTTAAAGTTTTACCTGTGCCAGTGGGAGATTCCAAAACACCATTTGTACTGTCACGCAGACACAAAATTACTTTCTCCATATAGGCACGTTGCACCTCATATGGTTCGAAAGGAAAATTAACCGGTATACCGGCAATTATAGATTCAGGCATTTTACCCAAATATTTTATTTGATTATATTTTTATATTATTTTAAATGGAATTTGTCAAACCGACTGCGAGTTGCCAAGAGCTACATGAAAACAATATGTAAACTTTTAACAATAACAGAGATGTTACTTTTTTGTCAACACAAATCAAGGCAGATTCAAATAAGTTGGCTGTATACAAATAAAATAATACATAAACAAAATGCTATAAGAAGGTTAAAATTCAGTTGATAGTTTAATGATGTTCTAAATATGGGTGTTATGTGAGAAATCTTGCAGAAACCTTTTCTTTGATATATAGCGTAGACAATATAAATTTTTATTGTTTTTTTGCAATGACTGTTTTTACAAAAGTACTTATATCTCAAGAAGACATCGATGTAACAGAATTCTCACTCATAATAAAACTTGAATAAAACACTTCAAGTATTGTTTTGATACCCATTTTGTTATTTTATTTAACCTTTTAAATACGAAAGATTTTTGACTAAAAAAATGAATATTAAAAAAAATCCTTTTTTGTAACTAATAATTAAAGTTGATACGTAGCATTTGAGACATTTCTATCTGCAGTATATTATGTGCGAACGGTCTTTGGACACACTTAGGGACTATCTCTTCTTTGATAAAAATTCAGTTTTGCTAAAAATTATTTATTGTAAATTTGGATTTATAATGAAGAAAACTTATTTGCATTTAATTAATCAATTATTTCAATTATTATCAATTATTATTGACTATGAAAACATATATTTTTTAAAAATTTTTAAAATTTTCTAATTCCATATCTTTAACTTTGGTTAGTATATGATATTAGTACTAAATGATAGCTTTATGTGTTATCTGTAATTCTTCATATGGATGAGAACACAGTTACATCGAGACCATTTTTTTGGGATTCCTGGAAATCTTTTTACTTTATTTTGTTTTTCTTAAAATATATTCCATAATTCCTACAATTCCTAAAAAAGGTTCAAAACGCTATATCTCTCAATCGATGTTGGGGTGGAAAAATTTTTATCACCAAAAAATTATAACATATCAAGCAATGCAATAAATATTTTTTTAATTTAACCGATTTCAGAAATTAAGCCGAAAAGTGTTAAACAAAAATAGTCGACTCCAGCTCTTCCAAAATTTAAGTTTTAAATCTTTTTTATGCAAAACTTATAAAGTAGTATTTTAAGGGAATATAAACATGATATAGATTACTTAACTCGAAAGGAAATTTTTTTATTACAAAATTAAAATTATCTTATCCAGGAAGATCTAATTCATTCCGACAGAAGCCAATACTCATTCTCCAACAGTTTCCCATTATGGAATGTTCATATTTGTTTTAAAATGGTTTCATACTGGATTAACCAATATAAGCTAGAGGCTTTTTGCGCTATATGGCGGCAGTATGCAAATCACATGTCCAAATAAATACTAAGGTATCTTACATAATCATCCTATGGGATGTCAACACCAATAAAAGAAACTGGTGTACTGTTTTCCTTCCTAAGAGAGAAGGTGACGCTATTTTTTGTCAGTTAGTTTACTTTTATTCTTTAATTCTACAACCATGATTCAGTCGTCTCCAAGCGTATTCTCAGTTCGAGATTCTTATTTAGGGTCTTCAAAATTTTGTCGTTAGTTATTAAAAAGTATTTGCAAAAAAATGTAATTTGGATCCGCTATGACATGAAAGCTTCGCCAAGGTCGGTTAAAAATTAAAATGTTAAAATTTTGAAGCTTAATCAAAAAGTCGCTAAAGCTATAAAAGATCACCACCGCACACAGTGTGTTTTTTTGTAGGTCTCCACTGGCAGAATTTATATGTATGAAAATTGGTGCAAGTATAAGATATGAGACCCTGCGCAGCGGCTCCTGATAGATTGACAAGATCCAAACTTAAATTCAACTCTACTATACCTTTGTTATCATTCTTTGAAATTTCATTTGAATATGACTAGCAGCTCAGAAATTGAAGTTTAATTCATTTTATTTTCGGTATGGAACACTGTGGGGCACCAGTGATGTCAGATGGAGGGAATATCCCTTTTTGAAGGAATTTTTAAAAAAATATTTTTCTCTTTTCATGGAAAAGGGGGATATTTCCTGTATATTATGTTTTTTTTTTTAAATCAAAATCTGATTCTATTAAGCCATGTCTATCTGCCTGTCCATTGTTGGCGCTAATGTATTCTGTTGTTGACACTCTCATATTCACAATAATTGACAAAACTCAATGAAATATTTCTTTGTTATATTTAAGAAAAACTTTAATATTTTGAATGTGTTTGTGAGTGTGTATGTACGTAAACTGTATGTATGAAACATTTCATATTTATTTCATATGAATTTATGGTGGAGGTTTTTGAAAATTCGGCAAGCCGAATATTCTATTATTTTTTATTGAAACAAAATTTTTTAAAGGAGAAAGAATAATGTAGGATTTTTTTCAGAAAAAAGGGGAAAAGGTATTTTTTAACTAATTGATGGAATTTTTCGTAGATTTTATATGGCAACACCCCATAGAATTGTAATCATGATGAGACAACTGTCACTTTTCCAGTTTGTTTATCTATTGTATACTAGAGGCCGCTGATTATTTACAAAACACCTGATCTTTTGAAATCAAAACAATTCCTTTTTATTTTTGGCGCGTCAAATGTAAACAAATAGTTTTTATCGAGAAAAAGCAACTTAACATACAATCGTTTAATAAAAATAATAAAAATGAGTAAATCTAATAAAATGTTCGCCGATAAGGCATTTGAATTAGTAAAAGAATTGGAAAGATCTTCACAAACAATTCCACCTTTTGATGTAAGTTATTAATAATATAAAAAAGTGTGTGTGTCTATTTTAAATTCTAACATAGAGCGGATCGTTGTTTTGCTTTTCAGGATGATGGTGTTAGACAAGTTTTAGAAGAAATAAAAGCCATTTTTGAAGAAAATTGTGCTCAAGCGTAAGTGTTTCAATTTAAAAGTTCCAAAAATTTGTTGTTATCACATTGCTAAGTATATACAATTGCATTTTCTAGTGCTAACTATTCTACATCTGGCGATCGTACTTTATGGCCTTTATTGAATTTTCGTCATGCTGCATTGCAACGTAATAAAAGATGCCTTCTAACATATTTACATCAACGTTTACAACGTATCAAAGCTTTACGTTGGGAATTTGGTCCAATTGTACCATCCGATATTAAAGTGAATCTCTGCGAACCTGAAGTGGCTTTTTTCAATAAATATTCAAAATCTTTAGCTTCCTATATGCGTTCAATAGGCGATGGTCAAGGTATAGATTTGACAGGTGACCTTCGTCCACCAAAATCATTGTATATTGAAGTACGCTGTGTTGAGGATTTTGGAAAATTTGAATTAGAAGATGGAGAAGTTATTTATCTTAAGAAAAATAGTCAACATTATTTACCAAGATCCCAGGTGGAAACTTTGGTAAGACAGGGTATTTTACAACATATTGTTTAATTTCTTTTTACTTTTATTTTTTTAAATCGTTAAATAGGTTGTAATTGCATGAGTTTTTAGATAATAATAAACTTTTTTTAGTAATAAGAAATACAATTTTGGCTGCTGTTGGATTCAAGTACGTAGCTATTTCATACAAAAACTAAAAAAAGTAGAAATTCACTATATAGTAAAGATTACTTGCAGGTCCGTCAAACTTCGTTTTGCAAAAAAAAAAAAAAATAAAAAAAAAAGAAACACTAGTGTTGTATTATCATTTGATTGAAATTGATTATTATTAATTTGAATTTGTATAAATTTTAAATTTTGTACGGGGGTACATATCCTCCAGGTCTTATCCGTCCCAGGTTTTGTCTGATAAAACAGACCCTTGAAAAAGTGATTATGGCCAAAATAATATCGCAATACTAACATTTGTTGAAATAAATACCATTTAAACAAGACTAGCAGTCGATTACGTATGGCAACCGAAATTCAGTTGCTAAAATTATGTTATAGATGACACTGGCAACTAAAGTTGTCAATTTCAGTTGCCAAATATTAAATAATTTGGAAACTATGTATTTCTTGTTAACTAGCACATTTTACGCACTTGCTTTCAATTGAAAACGAATGATTTTTGTTTTATTTTAAGAATTATGCTATATTTTTCCAATTATATGATACAACATTTTTAAAGGTACAACAAGAAAAGAATTTAAGGTACTCTTTGCAGAAATGGAGTTAAATCCAAATATTGTTCATGGTGTTCGGTCTTAGGCGATAGATACAAAAGTCGAATATTATCTTTAGATCCCATGATGCTTACGTATGTTTTTCGTAGAAAATAGTTTCCAATTTTAGTTGTTCTTTCCACAGTCATTTTGAAAATAATCCATTAAGGATAATTTTTTTATTAACTTTAAATGCAAAACTAACCTAAAGTGCAAGGTTTTTGTGCGAATTAAATCAAATTAAAATTATCGTACAGAGATTTTTGAAAGTCTCCAATTTTCTTGATAGAATAAGAATATTATGGGGTGAGCCAGGAGATCATGAATATTGTTATCTTAAGAAAAGCGAGCTTAATAGGATGAAAGACGTCCTTAATGGACACTCCACTTAACGGCAACTTTTGAATCAAATAGGTGTTAACGATGGCATCAAATTTTGCGCAGAAGAAACAGTGCAACATATATGTTATGTATAGAGTTCTGAAATTCAACCCAATCATTTCCTGAAGAATTTATTTTCCTGATCAAAATATAGGACGGGTAAGATCAAAGTTAAAGGTACTCCCATACAAATATTAATTATGGATTACCTAAAGAACTATAAAAGCTAGAGTATTTAAATTGGTTCAAATTATTTTTCTAAGAATCGTTTCAACTGTACAAAATTTAGGATGAATAGGACCATGTGGAAGGGTATCATCCACTTTATAAGGGTGGCAAAGCGCACCGGATCTTTCAAAATATTTTCTTCATTACCACGTTTATGAGAAAGTTACGCAAATATTTTTGTTGCTATTTTAAGTGAAATATGATGAAATTTTTAATCTTTTTCGAAACCCTTTCTCTCAATCTTTTTATAATGCTTTCTGTTACTTTGTTTGATCTTTTTGTGCTCTCCAATTCTCTTTAAACAGGAGCCAAATATCTTTCAATATGCCATGTCGAACCAAAAATTGCTGTAAATTATTGTATTGATAGATCTCTTGGTAACAAATGATGGGTTTCTTTTGGTTGCCATACCAAAAACATTTTGGAAATTTTTTACTGCTATTAGTTCCTTAACTTTTCTTCATAATTCTCTTGACCATCAGCAACATAAAATTTTTAACCAGGAAGCTGCAAAAAATCTGCCAAAAGATACGATTATTCATCCAATATTTCTTCAGAAAACTTCAATTTATGTGTTCAATTTTTGGTCTCTAAATTTTTAGTAACGTTCCTCTCAGGAACTTTTAATTCTTGTATGTTGTTAAATCTGCAGTAGCGTTTACTTTTCGTATCGATCACTGAGCTAACCGGGCTTCTCCTCTACCGGATGTGTTGGAAGCTCTTTTGAAAATGTTTTATGATATAACTGACATGTTTTACAAGGTAAAAATGTTAATGAACAACGTGCGTTAAAAGTACCTCAATTCTTATGTCAATTTTCATTGTTTGTCTATACTTATGTCTGTGACTGTAAGTAAATTTAATTGCAAACATATTTGAAATTGTTTGTTATTGTTCATATATTTGTAAAATTGATAATGAATGATTTTTTTTTTTTTTTTTTTTTTTGAAAATAAACGTTTGCACAAACGCCTGTGGTGGTGTAGGGTGAACAAGTAAATAAATAAATTAAAATTTTTAAAAAAATTTAACAGCAAACATTTTGAAATGGGTTTTTATCGTTCATACTTTTACATTTTATTAAGCATAAATACGTTAACTCTTCGTTATAAAAGTGAAATGGTCACCTTTATTAAAATGTTTTGCTGAAAAGTTAAATAGGGAAAGGATCCCATTCAACATTTATCCAATTAAGTTTGTTAATCCAAATATTTTAGTATTTATAATTTAAAAATAAATTATAAAAAAGACAAAAATTATCTTTAAACATTTAATTGGTAGAGTGGGTCAAATGATGTGTATAAATTTTGATATATCGATACTTTTCTAAAATTTTGGTACTTTTGTGAAAAAGTCATGTTAGTTTCTTAGATATATCTGATAGTTTCCTAAATACATCAAGGAAACTATCAGAGAGCGGAAAAAATTGTAGTTGGTATAAATTAGTAAAATTCCTAATGCACAATTTTCATTAAAACTTTTAATCCAAGTACTATTGTATATTTTTTTCTAATCAGGTTAACTTTGTAAAACATCTCAGTTATTATGTTAAATTTCTAACAAATGAACATATTGTTAGTCTGATTAAAATGAGTGACTAGAAAATAGTGCATACTAAATATGTTCATCAAAACCTAACTACTTCCTACAAAAAGTTGTTCAATCATCCAAAGGTCTGCTCACAAACTGTGGACTTGGTTCAGTTAAAAGTAATAGTCCACATGATGTTTCTAAAGCCAAAAAATAGGGAGCATTTTTAAAAGGGCAGTAAGAAAGCTGCCCGTTTAGTTTAGTGCTCGGACTATTTTTTAGGAAAAGTTAAAACTAAGGCTCTTGTTAAAAGAGAATTGAAATGCACAAAAAAAGGTAACCAAAAGTGTGATAATGTTTTATTGATCAAAGTGACAGCAAGCACTATAATAACTTTAATAGAAGGGATTCCGAAAAATGTTCAATATTTTAACGCTAGTGATTCAAACTATAATTTTAAATTGTAATAATAATTTCAATCAAATAAAAAATTAAAATTATTATTTAAGTGGTTTTGTTTTTATTGACATATATGTATGTTTAGAATTTTTCGATCTCACTCCTTATTTTTTGTACAAAGGGCTATCACGATATTAATAAAACCTTAAATTCAATAGCGAATGCATCTTAATTTAAGTCTAAAATTATTTCCATTCTATTTTTCATATAAAAAACTATTCGCTATTATATTGACAATTAGATTTATTCTGTATTCAATTAATTTTAATTTTAATTTGAAAAGTAGAAGTTTACAATTTGTAGTCAACTTCTCCTATTTAATAAGTGTACAACACTTTTTCAACACATATTGCTGACAGCTCAGTGACATTTGAGTAAACGAATATAAAAAACAAAAGAAAATATAGAAAAATTCTCGCTTCTATTACGTTCGAAATACATGAATTTGACAGTTCGTTTCTTACTTTTGGATGGAGAGGTTGTTCGAATAAGTGTAAAGAAGTAAATAATCAACGCAGCAACGCAAATACAACAGGAAAAAAGTAAAAGAAAAATTATTTAAAAATAACAAAAGAGAAGTGTGTGTAATCAGCGCAACAACAACAACAAAATCAGCAGCGGCAGAAGAGTCTCATCGGAAAAAAATATTTTACTCAGTGTGGAACAATAACAAAATATTGAAAGAGAATATTTTTGTGCTCATCGCGCTCCGTTTAGTGATAAAAAAATTGTTGTAAGCAAAAAAATATACAAAATCTATTTCTTTTACCTTCTACTAGTGTCAAAAACAAAGTAAGAAAAAAATCGAGTGATTGAGTGAGTTACTGTGAGTGTAGTGTTGTGTAGCTAAAGTAGATGACGAGGATTGTGGATTTGATGGATGTTGTTGGTTGTTTGGTTGTAATGTCGGTTGGTCTGTCGAGTGGTTGACTGGCTGTTGAATTTTCAGTTAAGTTAGAAGATGGTTTAAAGAAATTTAATGCGAAGAGAGTTAATTTTTTTTTGTAATAAAGCAAAATACTCAAGAGAAATATAAGTTAAAAAAAAAAATAAACTAAAAACAACAACAACAACAACAGTATTGCATTTTATTAGGAGAATTAACACATTCTGACAAACCCAATTGAAAAAAGCAAGAAAAGAAAGACAGACTTGAGAGCAAGTATTTAAATTGTATCGTTTTGTTGCTTTTTTCGCATTTAACACAAAAAAGATTCTCAACAAAGTAATGTGAGTTTGTGTGTATGATTATTAATTTTAAAGGAGAGACGAGCATGTAAAAATTAACTCATACGAGATTAAATTCTTTCTTTTTTATTTATTGTTGCGATGCGGTGTGCGTTTTTAATTTGTGTTCTCTTTATTGCACTTTTTTGTTGTTGTAACGCATACGGTAAATAATTTGCGTACTTTTGGATGCAAATCGTATAACAATTTTATGGCAATTGCTTCAGTAGAACATACTTAGATGTTATTGTCAATGTGCTTCTTTCTGGTGTAAGGATATATAAAAATACTAGTTATTTAAAATTCGTGGTAAAATCGGAGGCGCACTTATTAATATTTTTAAACATTTATCAATCGAATTATATCCTTTTTAAAAGAGTGTCAATAAATCATTTATTATACAACGTTCTCAATCACCCACCTGCTACGTATTTCAAGTCGTATTTATATTTTTCATTTTCATATTACATTTTATTATTATTTTTGTTTACAAATTTAATTTGTAAATTTTTTTAATTTAAATTAACGGTAATTTTGTTTACACATGTCATATTGTTCTCTTAATTTGATTTGAGAGTTTTTTTATATAGAATTGTGAATTTTTTTAATTTTATTTTTCACTTTCTAATTGAGAAATTTCTAAGTGATTTAAATAAAATTCTTTTAAAAATTAGTTTTATTATTTTTGTTGTTTTTTAGTGTTTTTATTAAAAAATATATATTTTACTCTGCTCTGTTTGCAGTTCTCTCTCATACACACGTATTATGTGAAATTTGTTTAACCTTGTCAGGGTTACCTAATGTTTTAATGAAATTTAAATTATTTACTTTTGAAAACGGAGTTTTTAACGTGTACTATTAGAAATGTCAATTTAAATTATTTAATTCTTAATTTAAAATGTTTATTCGTTTTATTTTTGTTTTTAACTCCTGATAGTTTTCGAGACATGGGGCCCAAAATTTCGAATTTTAGATCCTTTTTTCTCGTTCGATAGACAATATATATTACCAACACAGGTATGATGTCAAAGGTCTTGAAATGTTATTATTAACTCATTCAGAGACCAAACGATATTTTATAGTTTTTTAAACATGTTTTTTATATCATATTTATGAATATTTAAAATATATCAAAATGTATGCACAACACTTAAATAAATCTAAATGTATTGAAAATAATTTTTCTCTCTCAATTATATTCTCATTTACAATATTTTGTGTACGGGAACGATTTTCTGTAAATTTTGTCAAGTTTGACAAGTATTAATTAAAATTATTTTTAATTTTTATTTATGCATATCTTTGATATTTAATGGGTTAAGAATATAAAATGGGTAACAAATAAAAGCTTGAAGTGTTATTTACAAGTTTCAGTATGAATGAGATTATATTTATATTGATATATTTTTGAGTTATTTGTATTTTTGTAAAGAAGTCTTTCCAAGCGCTCCTAGGTGAATTATCAGACGAGAAAAATAGATCTATAATTCATGTGTACTTACTGTATCTCTGTGATAATTCTTAAAACATAAAGCGGTGGAGCCCGCACTCTCATAACTGTACTTGCAATTTATTGCTTTCTCCTTGTGACTACAAATTATATCTTGCAACACACTCAATTTTCGCGATAAAATGGTTCAATACATTAGAGTGTAAAATCTGATTGTTCGTATAGGGAGTTTGAATACCTGAAAAACTATGACTGTAATATCCTTTACTAATTGTGTTCTCAAAATTGTGTTTCAAAACGATTTTTTTGATAAATCTGTATTTTTCGGACTGTTATAATGTGTTTAATGTTTTTTTCGCAACAATAAGTCATGATAAAAATATAAAATTGTTTTTTTCATTGGGATTAACAGTTATAATGTTATAGTCATTCAAGTTCGACACATGTGGGGCCTATGTAAAAAATTAACCGATCATAAACAATTTCAATATGAACAGTCCTTGGCCAAAATAAGTAAGTACTATTTTTACCCTTTAAAAACAACTGCACTAATGGGTAATAGCCCCAACCACCTACGGTAGAGTATTGTTTAATAATTTTAATATCATTAGAAAGCTCTCCACAAGACCTTTCACATGATACCCATATTGTAAATATATGTTAAAAATTTATTGTTAGTTCATCGCTTGAGTTCATTGAACATGTTTCTTTTGTGTAACATTGGCAACTCATTACCGCTAAATACACTCATTTTTTATTCTCTGAGTAATTGCCGTTAGATTATCGTTGTTGTTTTATTTTTCTTTTACCTTAACATCATGAGCATAAATTTCTCAATTATTCCCACAATATATTTACTTGTCAAAAAAATAAAAAAAAAAAACAAAAAATTATATGGCCACGAAGAAAAAAAAAATAAATATAAAAAAGAGTTGGATAAACACATTTGTGTCATTTGCCAACTGATAGTGAAAAGCTCCCCACAAATCGTCAGTATGTTGATTATGAGAGGAGGGGAAGACTACTATATAAAAAATTAAATGAAATGCATTTTAATATGTGTTTTTGTTGTTATTTTGTTTATTAGATTGAATCTGGATATTACTTGAAATATATAACAAATTTTTGCACCGTTTTTTAGTACTTGCATTTTCTGATTTCTTGGTATCTCTATCATTTAGGTCATATTAATTAGTTTCATGATAATTACGAATATTAAATAAATAAACTTCGTAAACACTGAGAACAAGATGAAAAATAAAGAAAAAATATTCTTTTTAGACTTGAGTTCATTTATCTTGTCGATACCTTTTTTACACTCTGTTAACGTTTTATTTGTAAACTAAACAAAACGTTTTTTTTATATAAATCAGCTGTTATTTCAAGTTGTCTCTTATATTTTTTTGTAGCACATTGTGTGTTTATTGTTGTTTTCATTTTATTTTATTTCTTCCTAATCTCTTTTAATTTAATATGTAAAGATCTAACAAGTGTATGATGACTGACTGTTATGCTAAACACATGTTTTATTTTTATCATTTGATAAACGATGGGATATTTAAACAAAAAAAAGATAATAATAAACAAATTCAAATAAAATTTTAATTAATAATTTATTGCATAAATATTGATTTATTTTTTAATCAATTAAAATTATTGCAATCCGGCCGATTTTAACAATTCACAAATATAAAATAATGAAATTTACTTGTATACCCTACACCATCACAGGTGGTATGGTTATTATGAATTTGTGCAGATGTTTGTTACGGATAGAAAGTACACTGGTGTATATTTCTTTAAACGTACATAACTTTTTTTAAAGAATTGGTAAAAATTAAATGAGAAAATACATATTTATCCTTAAATTATTCATTTCTATCTGTACACATTTCGTTGTTATACTTGTTTACTATAAGACGCATGAACTTTTAAGTAGACGGACAGATTATAACAACAATAAAAGAAGATTTTTACTCGTTTTGAAATGTATCAAATAATTGTTTGCAAAAATTATGAAAACATTAGAAATGTGGATTTTTTGGCGATTTTTTTGATATTCTTCTTTATTTTTAAATGTGAATGTAATTTTTAAGGAATAAGAAAGTGTCACTAATAAAATTAATATCTTTAAAATTAAAAGTGACCTCATAATTTCATATAAAAAGTACTTAAAAGTTACGGATTAGAATATCTCAATTGTTATTAGGTCAAATCCATTATGGATAACGATCCTCTGTGATATTCCATATTTGCAGTACAATATCCCATAATGAGAATGAGAAAAGACCCAATTTAAAACTATACGCAAACTATTTGAAGTAACTAACCGAGCAGTTAAAAAATTTATATAAATGGAGAAGCATTCTTCAGTGAAAAATTATGTATGTGTAAAATTTTAATTAAATATACATTTTTTACGAAAACTGAAACATTTCCCACTAAGAAAACAATCCCGCTTATTTCATATTAATGAGAAAAATACAAATATTTTCCACCAAGGACGTTTTACTTACAGTAAAATTCTATGACGGAATTGATGTTTATGTTCCTTCTCGGTTTTTTTAAGAAGAATTACAGTACTTTTGTGTTAGTTTACACATTTAATGTTTTCAGTATTACATAAGATTACGATTCTTTTCTTAACCACTAGTATAAATAGGTAGGGAAGAGTGATGTGCATTATCGCCACAACAAAAAATGCACACCTTCACTTGGTGACCTTGTGATCCATTGTGATCCCTTAATTCAACTTGAAGACAAGACAATATTGTAAACAATATATAAGAAAGAGAAAGAATAGAAGAAATAAATGGGACTGATTTTCTGATCAAGAAAAGATAAGAAAAAAGAGAGAAATAGAGACAGAACTAGTAGCACAACTTATTCTATCCGCGTATAGTACCCGGCTCCAGTAGCCAGTATACTCTCGAGATAAGCCTAACGAGGGTTTTCCGTTCGATGACTGCTAAGTCCTCCAGTCTATGCAGAAATTGCCGGCCTAGCCACTTCACACTCGTCAGCTGGAGTCGAGGACATTTACAAAGTAGTTATTTCACTGACTCCAACTCATCCTCATTCTCGCACATCTTACAAATACCCGAAGTGCCCGAGTCCCACTTCATGGCCAACGCCCCAATGCGACATGTCCAGTGAAGAATCCTGACACTCCTTAGACGCTGTCTATCTCCGCCCAGCAGGAGGTTTGTCCGTGCAGAACAATGTTGCCTTATTCAACCAACATGTGAATGGTTTAGTTCTGGTATTTCCTATTTATTTGAAAAGGAGAAAAATTCCTTCTTTGGTTGTTATTTTAATATGTCCGCCCAATTGGATTTTTTGTTTTTTTAGCCGGTCAGTCCAACTCAAATCGTTTGGGTATGGGTCAGGACCAACTAAATTATTTTTTTTTTCACTCCTTTGGTCATGTATTGGATTGGTCTATATATTACAATCTCTTTTATTTTTTATTTATAATAATATTTATTCTTATTTTAAAAAATATATCTCTCTTTTTTAATAATTGTTACTCGAAATGTTTACATATATATTTTTTCTCTTTCCAATATTTACAGATTTTTTGTAAAAAAAAAGTATTATTATTTTTTTGAGAAAGAAATGTATTTAAAACAAGATGATATTAAATAAAGTTAGCGTTTTAACGCTTATGCTTTATTAGTCGTTGGAAAAGGATAACATTTGGAGAAAAACAATAACAATTTATAAAACATCAACAGCAAGAGCAACAATAAATACAAAACATAAAAAAAAGAAAATAAAATTATCTTCACATTTAGTTTAACGATATTTTCGCATAAATAATTTAAAAGCGTCAAACGCTTAAAGTTTATAATTAGTAATAATAAATAAGATGACAATTATATTATTTTTGGTCGACACATCGTCGTCCATGTGCCAAAAGGCTTATGTAAATGGTGTGCAAAAATCATATTTGGATATTGCCAAAGGAGCAGTTGAAACGTTTCTTAAGTATAGACAGAGAACCCAAGATTGTTTGGGAGATCGTTATATGTTGTTAACGTTTGAGGAGCCACCAGCAAATGTGAAAGCCGGTTGGAAAGAAAATCATGCCACATTTATGAATGAGCTGAAAAATCTTCAATCTACTGGTCTGACATCTATGGGAGAGTCATTGAAAAATGCTTTTGATTTGTTAAATTTAAATCGTATGCAATCTGGTATTGATACATATGGACAAGGTAGATGTCCTTTCTATCTAGAACCTTCTGTGATTATAGTGATAACAGATGGAGGACGTTATTCCTACCGTAATGGAGTACATCAGGATATTATATTACCTTTGAATACGCAAATACCGGGTACAAAATTTACCAAAGAACCATTTCGTTGGGATCAACGTTTATTTTCACTAGTATTGCGTATGTCGGGTAATAAAATAGATGAGCGAGTGGAGGGTAAAGTGCCCCATGATGATTCACCCATCGAAAGAATGTGTGAGGTAACAGGTGGTAGATCATATCGGGTACGATCTCATCATGTATTGAATCAATGCATAGAAAGTTTGGTGCAAAAAGTCCAACCAGGTGTTGTATTACAATTTGAACCACTCATACCCAAAGATCCCAATAATATGCCTAATGAAGCGCTGCAAGATTTGATATTTCAACCTCTTAAGAAAATGATATATGTACAGAAACATATAAGTCAAAAAACCTTTCCAATAGGTTATTGGCCTCTACCAGAGCCCTATTGGCCTGATCCAAAGGCCGTAACTCTGCCCTCCAGAGATGCTCATCCCAAATTGAAAATCGTAACGCCCGCAGTTGAGGAACCACAAATGGTTCATAATTTTCCAGTGGATAAATATGAAATTGAAGCCAGTCCTTTGACCCTTCAGATTTTGCAAAAAAGAGAAATGAAAAAATGTTGGCAGGTGATAATATCAAATGGCATGCATGGCTTTGAATTACCGTTTGGTTACTTGAAACCTTCCTCCTCAACTTCGCAAGTACATTTATATGTTTTGGCCTACAATTATCCAGCACTGTTACCACTTTTACACGATCTTATACACAAATATAATATGAGTCCCCCAAACGACTTGATGTACAAATTTAATGCATATGTAAGATCTATTCCACCATATTATTGTCCTTTCTTGCGAAAGGCTTTGCTTAATATATCCGTACCATATACTTTGTTACAATTTCTGCTGCCAGACAATGTGGACAACTATTTGTCACCGAACATTGCGAATCAATTGAAGCACATTAAGAATACGGCAAAACAAGATCAAGAAAATCTCTGCATGAAGGTGTATAAGCAATTGAAACAACCGAAACCTCCGTATCGCCAGGTGGAAACGGCAAAATTGAACCCGGGTGTACCGCTTCGCAGAGATCTTGTACGACATCCTTTACATCGTGATACATTTGCAAAATTACATTCTGAAATAGAGCCTTTGGAAAATTATACGATTGTTGTGCCGCAGCTAACGAGGCAAGCATCTGCAAAATCGTATCGAAATCCATTTGATATACCCAGAAGAGATATCATTGAGGAGATAGGGCGCATGCGTGAAGCATTTATGAGACCGCAACCTACTAGTCTAGTGGCCAAAGATTCTGGCCATTGCTTGCCCATAGCAGAGATGGGCAACTATCAGGAGTATCTTAAAAATAAAGATAATCCTCTGAGAGAAATTGAACCCACTAATGTTAGACAGCATATGTTTGGTAATCCTTATAAAAAGGATAAACATATGGTAATGGTAGATGAAGCCGATCTAGGAGAAGTAGCGCCAATGAAGGGAGGAAATGGGTCTGGTGGTCCTGGAGGACCTGGCTCTTCTGTGGGACTTTCAGGTGTAGTGAAGAAAATAGATACATCAAGACCGCGTAAACGAAAGGCTGGCCCCATACGCATGGACTATGTGTTCAGACGCACCTCCACTGATTCCCGACCACGTACATCCACATCAACATCTAGCATGTCATCGGCAGGTTCCTCTATATCATCCCTATCGGATTTGGAAACAGATGATTCGGCGTCCGAGACTTCATCCATATCATCGGGTATGTCAGAAGATGGCGATCCAGAACGTTTGGTAGTGGCCTTCCCCGATTTTGCCGACGAGGAACCACCAGATCAGGATTTCGCTTTCAACGGGTATGTAAGAGATTTCATAAATGGTGTAGGCGTAGAAAATAGCTGTGATAATTCGAACAATGATATTCTTACGCCTCCCAGCAGTTCAAATCCTTTGGGTTTACATGCCGGCGGTGCGCTGCATAATGGACAAATGACACCTCCTATGAGTCCTCATCCCCATATGATGCAACAACATTCTCCTGCCTCATCGCCACATCCGTATCTTACAAATTACAATATGCCACATGAACCGACAACGCTACCACCGCCAATAATGGGATCTCCACACATGGGTCTTGGTAATGCCCAACTCCAACAGCCACCGGCAATTAACGGGGGTAACATCATCTATAATACGCCACTTTTACAACACAGCAACACCAATGGTATTGTTAATAATCTTATTAATAGTTCAGCAATGGTTTCTCAACAATCAGCAACATCGAATGCATATCATGTACAAGCCACACAACAACAACAGCAACAATTGCAACAACAGCAGCAGCATCATCCAATTCCAGCTAACATGCAACATCAAACGTCAACACAACAGCAACAACAATCACAACAACATGTAGTACAACATAATGATATTAATGATGCTCAGGAAATATCCCGAATATTACAACAATGCCATAATGGAAACATTATACCAACATCTTCTGCATCATCTACGTCATCTCCTTCAATGACTGCCACTAATAGTGATTCAACCTTAGAAACAGTGAAGTTAGATCCCGAACAAGCTTTAATGCCACCCCCATCATCAATTCTCTCCTCTTCAATGCATAACAACAGTAACAGTTTTGATTCATTGAAAAGGGAATCACTTGCCACCTCCTCAACCTCATCTTCTTCAACATCAGCTACATCACCATTTCTAACCGCATTTTCAAATCATCTTAATCATAGTAATAACAATAATGGTACATTACAGCCTCCCATACATCCCATCCAACTTACAGAGGAACAAAAAGAACTTGCTCGTAAACACAACCAAGATTTACGTGCTCAAGTATTTCGTGATATACGAAAACCGGGTCGCAATTACTCTCAACTATTAGAACATTTAAATTTAATAAAAGGTGATTTAGATATGAAATCAAATTTCATACAAATGTGTATAACCGAATCCTTAAGATTCCGTCGCAAGCAAATGGTCAACAGTATACAAGAATGGTGGGATAAAAAACAACAACAATTACAAGCAACTAGTTAACAATTACTTATGTAAATTTTAGCAAAAAACAAAAAAAGTATTTTTTACTTAAAAAACAACATGAATCAAAACAAATTTAAAACAATTGGAAAATTGAAGTTGAAAAAGATAAGAGAAGAAAAAAAAAACAGGGAGAGTTTGAGATTGAGGATCAAAGTAATTAATAATCATGTTAAAATTTAATTTGTTTTAAATTATTTTTTTATTTTCTCTTAATAGAATTTGTATTATTATTTCGTTTTAAAATTCTAAAAACTGTTAGAGTTTTTGGTTAATAATTTATTTTACAGCATAATTTTTTTTTTTAATATTATTCTCAAAAATCTTGTTAATTGTTTCATTTTTAGTTAAAAACAAAAACTTCTGCAGGAGTTATAGTTATTTAAAAGTTGTTTTACGAAATCAATTTCTTGTTTTTATAAAACGCACTTAACCTTAAAAAATATTTTACAAACTTTTTAATTTCTATATTTAAAAATAATAAAATAACTTTTAAATTTAAACACATAATCAGAAGCAAAATTAAAAAAAAAAAAAAACACATTTTTTGTGAGGTCGTGCTTAGGGTGATCGATTCTTCGACGTTTTTTTCGATTTCTTAGAAAAATGCAATTTGATTTTGTTTTCGGTTTTTAATAATAACCGATTAACCGGGTTCTCAGCTAAATATTACAACGCCTACAAAATAATATTCTATTCTTATAACTAATAAGCTTTTTAAAAACGCTTTAATATTTTTTGATTTTAATTTTGTTTTTTCTTTTCAAATAATCTGTTGGAAGAGTACAGTTTGTCAAATATATCTTTGCAATTATAAACAAATATGAAAAATGTCAACTTCTTTAATTATTCAATTTTTTCTGAATACATTTCATTGCATTCATACTTGTTCACGACCAAAATTCGCTAAAAATTTGCAAAATACATAAAAAGATTACAACAACAATAATAAAAGAGGAAATTTACTAAAATAAATATTTGCAAAAACTATGAAAACATTGAACATTTGGAATTTCTCGCAACTTTTTGCGATTTGTTTTTCTTTTACACATGAAATAGAAATCCTATTCCTGGTAAAATTAATGCCTATAAAGCCACTAGTGACCTCATATTTTGATGTAAAAAGTACTTGGATGACAAGATACAAAGGATTTAAACATTTTAATTGTTATACGGCGGGAAACCCCTTTAAGGAATTCGATGATATGTTATCATTCATATTCAATATTGTATACGTTGTCATTTCCCTTGCCGAACATTAAGAAAAACTCAAATTAAAGCCATCCACAGACTAGTTGAAGTAAGTAACTCAGCGAATTAAAAACAATATCATTGAAAGAGTTCTTCATAAGTATTAAAGGAGAACTTCTTCCAGCGAAAAAGGATTATTTAAATATGTTAAAAAATCTCAAATATTTTTCACTGTTGAAAAATAATTATTCATTCCTGAGTTATACTTTCAATTCGCAAGGATATCTACTTTAACTACCTGCTTTTCTAGACATTTGTAGAAGTGTTTAACATTTTTTTTAATAAATGTGCGTTGGATTCAAGCGATATAGCATTCCAATGGTAATTTTTCACTACTTCAACTAGCTTATAGATGGTTTTAACTCTGGTCTTTCTTCAAATTCGTACTGGGTTATGGTATTGTAATTGGTTCTGACTGAAGATGATAACATATGATTTTACAATTGTAATTGTAACAGAAATTTGCAATCTTTTTAAACTTGTCTTTCAAGCAATTTTTCCATCCAACAAGAATGGAAAAATAACATTTCATTCGTTTAAAGTTTTCATTTTTTTGCAAACATTTATTTGACATTTTTTGAACGTGAGTAATTTTTTATATTATTGTTGTGATGTATTCCATCATTTTAAAAAATGTTAGCGTCTTGTAGTCGCAAACAAATATAATAACGAAATGTATATAGAAAAATTCATAATTAAATGATTTTTAGTTGGAATTCATTAATGAAGTTAAAATTTCTCACATTTTTTTATTATTGCAAAGATATATTTGACAAACTGTATATAAATACTTGCATTATCTTATAATCTCATTCGATTTTGCCATGTCTGTCTATCTGTTGAAAATATTTAATCCGAGTTCATAAAAATTTTTCAGATAACAAAGAAGTTATAGACTGATATGTGAGACAACATCAAAGTTAAAACAAAAAGCTTTTATCAATACATCCCATTACTTTTCCAGGAATCATCAAAATCGTATTAGTTGAAGAAACGTTATTTTAATGTTGTTCAAACCTCATAAAAATATACATGTGATGGAGGGTATTATAAATTCAGCATAGCCGAATATAACACTCTTAAAATTTTTCTTTCTTTTTTATACAACTTGACATTCAAAATGAACTTTAACTCAGTGTACTTGTATCATATGTTCAGTAAGATTTCAAGCATTTCGGATCGATTCTAAAATAGTAATTGTTTTAAATAAGATTTTTTAAAATTTTAAATATAATAATTTCATTCATGTTCCAAAATGTATGCGAAATCGTCCCTGTTTAGATCTTAAGATTCAGATCCAGTATCTTCGATATCAGTTTTGGTGATATAATTCATGAATCCATCACCCACAGTAAAGTTTTGAAAGAAAATATTTTGAAAATTTTTCAGTTTCTTCGATATTCGAAAGGTGAGCTTTTGAGAAAAATCGAAACCGACTTAGCCAATATAACCGGTTATTCAAAACCGGGCCGATCACCCTGACGAGATAACTCATAATTCCCAAATTTCTATTTTACATCTGTAAAAAAAAAAAAACAATTTTTTAATTGAAAATTTTTTGAGAACGAACCATTCATATATCAGATAGGATTCAGAAAAAATGTATGCCAATAATATAACGAATAAAGCATTATTCCAGTTGAACATCGGTTGCAACACTTTCATAAGTGTGTTAAGGAAAAAATATAAAGTTTCTATACATGAATTCCAAGAGATCTGTTTTTGCCAAAAAATAAAAATAAATAAAAATAAGTGAACTGAAAAATTTATTTATTTTTTACTTAGAACTATATTGCAGCTAATGAGAGTATTTTTATTTAAAAATAGTATTTTTATCTTCAATAGAAAAGCAATACTGTGATAAATTGCCTGTTAAATTTTTAATTTAATTTTCGGGCAAAAAAATATTTGGGGCCGAGATACAAGAATAATAAAGTAATTCGGGTTTTATAGCTTTTGACAAAAAAAAAAAAAAAAAAAAAAACGCGTCAAAAAGACTAACTTCTTTTTTATACAAAAGCTTAATAAATATTAGTTCCTCGTAGCTTTTTTGGTGCTTTATTCAAAGGCTTGCTATTTTGCGTAACACGAAAAAACAAGTTTTGGCGTGTGTAGTATTATAATTTCATTTCGCTGGTCTAAAATTTTAAGAACTAAGGCACATCACTATAATGAGAATTATCTTGACATTATTGCATTTTTTTAATTCTAAAAATTAAGCGAATTAAGCGACCAAAAACGGATGCTAATGGTAACAATACCTAACACTTTTAGGGTTAAATTTATTTTTATTAGAGTAAAAGAAACAAAATACACAAAAATACATATTCGACTCTTCAGATCATGCCACTGCAACACGCAAAAATTTCGTCCTCAAAGCGCAAAAAGTAACTGGGGTATGGATGAAGAAACCTTATTCGCTTCTTATAAAACGATTGGCCGATTAGTGATAAATAAGGTAACTCCAGTGTGGTCTCCTTAGCTAATAAAACATCTACATGAGACGAGGATCTTACAGGTTAAGAAACATAATGAATTATTCTGTAAACAATTCCTTCTTGGATGTCATCAGAGGTTTCATCCTAACTTCAATATAACACAATTGGAGTTACCCTCAAGGCATGTTAGAAAAGATATTCGAATACATGAACATAGCATACATAGACATTTGCAAATTATATAAAGTGTTTTTAATTTTCTTGTTCTTGTATTTGCTGCAAGATAGTTATAACTCAAAAATTATTATTATTATTTTTTTTTTGGGAGTTGTATCTTTAATTTCTTTGACAGAAACATAAACATAATTCGGAATTCGTGAACGAAAAACTTAGAGTTGTTTTTCTTTTTCATATGTAAACTTTACAAAACCCGAGACACCACTAGTATAATGCTTTGTCTAGGCAATAAACAATCCCGTCTGATATATGAACGATTTATTCACAATTTAACAGTTTTATTTACTACACTCTATTGATAGTAAAAAAACGAAAATTGCAAATGTTCAGTTATGACGACCTTGCAGCAAATGCGCGAAATTCATACTTTTTAAAAGACCAACAATATATAATATTTCATTAAAATTCTTTTTATGCTGTAATCTTTTATACATAATGTAAAATATATGTGTCTTCATTTTAATTAAGTCTCAAAATTTTAACCCAAAACAAAAAAAAGCTTTGTAAAAATAAAACATAATTTTTCAATACCCTAAACTCCTCTCCCAGTTTATAGAAAGATTGTACAAAAAAATAAAATGAAAAAATAAAATAAAATAATAATTTTTGTAAAATTATTAGGAAATGTAAAAAAATGCCTTTAAAAATTTTTTAATTTAATTTTAATTATTTTTGTTAATAATAATTATTATTTTTTTCATTTCACATTATTTTATTTGATTTTTATTTTCAATTTTTTTAAGCTTTTTGAAATCTAGTAAAAATCTCTTAATTTCTTTTTCTTTTAAACATCCCCTGCCTCATCGTTTTACGTATTTAGTCTTAAATTTAATTTAACTATAATTTAATGTTTAAATAATTTTTAAAATAAAAATGAAAGAAATTTACTTAAAGTAAAATTTTTATTAATTAAAAAAAGTAATAATAATAATAAAATATTAATAAACTTATTTTTTAATTCTAGTTTTAGAACTTTAGATTATCATACGATTTAAGAAAAAAGAAAACATATTTGCTAATTTAGTAAAACTATTTAAAGAAAAAAAAAAGAAACAACAACAATTCTATTTGTTATAAAACAAAAGGTGTTTTCATTTTTAAAAGACGTTAAGAAGATCCACACACTGTGGTATAGTGTGTCCAAAATCGATAGTTGTTTTCGAAATAATTCTGTAACTTTCGAACTTCTTAATGAAATTTCACATAGTCAAAACTGAGTTGTTTTTGGAGGAAGACAGGCCTCTTTATGATCAGTGGCGTAGTCAGTGACCCTTTCAAGTTGTTGATTTTTTTAAAAACATTTGAAAAAAATCTCTTTATGAGTTGAGAGAAAAGAAATTTTGTATATAGAAAGTCCCTTGTAAAAGTCTATACAAAATATGCTTACACGTTTAAGGGCATATTCGGCCATATGCCTTTAATTAAAACATTATTTAATCTTCAGGCCATTTCACGATATAAATTTTTATTGGTTGGTATAAATTTCTTATAAATAATATTTTTCTATAAATTTATATTAATCAAACAAAAATAGTTTTTTTGACTTAAAACCGTTTTATAATTATGTGCATCCCTTTTTTGGGATTTTTACAAAAAGATGGCAACATTTATCTAATTAATAAAATTATTTTGATATTGTTTTTATAAAAATTCTTAATGGGAACTAAATCCTAAATGGGTTAAATATATATATATATATATATATATATATATATATATATATATATATATATATATATATATATATATATATATATATATATATATATATATATATATATATATATATATATATATATATATATATATATATATATATATATATATATATATATATATATATATATATATATATATATATATATATATATATATATATATATATATATATATATATATATATATATATTTTTAATATCTCCTAAACTATAAGAGATAGCCCAAACGTACGTGTAAGCGTATTTTTTATAGACAATTACAAGGATTTCATTATGATATATCTAACGGTTCGAAGTTACAGAATTATTTCCAAAAAAAAAAATCGCTTCGGACACTCTGTGCCACATTAAAATGATGAATTCAAATTATGAATGTATGTATGAATGTTATGAATATTCAAAATTTTCTTACAGCTTAATGAAAAATGGTATATGAAAATGTAAGTAAATTTTAGTTTTAATGTAAAATGTAAATAATTATCGTTGTTCTGTATAATAATTGTAGAAATCTACTGAAAACTAGTTGTTGTTGTTGTAACAGTTTCACTGAAGTTAGAGCTACTTAACTGAGAAAAAAGCTTCCGGTTGTTACAGCTGAAGTTCAGTGGCTATACATAATCGAAATTCGTTTAATGGTCCTGTTTTGGTTGGATTATCAGAAAAGGTTAATACCTCTTTCAGAAGTGTTTGGTATCAATGAAAACGTTAGAACTTGAAAATTCACAATTTTTAGGAAAAAGTTACTGGATTGTCATCTCATTTCTAAAATGTACATTTTTCAAATTTGGCTTTTCTCCTTTCCTAAATCTTTTTCAGGCCTGTGAACACCTCCCAATTACTTAAATTTTCTTGTCTTTTACTTTACTCTATTTCGCAGATTTCTAACTTGAATGTACCACAATGGTTTTTGAGTGGCGGCTTTAATATATTTTTCTAATTTCCTAAGGACCTTAAAATCTACACTTTCTATTTTTTTTTTTTTTTTGCAAAATAAAATCAATAAATTAAACTTGAATAAAACCGAAAAGAATGATAATAATTATTTGAATTGATGTATATGAATTTGTAGATGATTCAGAAATACTCAAAATCTCAATCCGTGTAAATTATATAAAGACATTTCGCCAAAAAAAATACTTTTAAGGTGTTTAATTTATATACGCAGCTATATGTGAAGGATAATTAAAAGATGACTCGAGCTTGACCAAATTTGAATAGGGATTGTGATCAGATCAATTTACTAGGGTAACCGACTACGCCTTTCTATTTTTTGGCTTTATAAACATCATGTGGACCATTCCTTCTACCTGTCACAAAGATAACTTGATCAGAGAAATAAATATTTAATGAAAGACGTGTGTTAAGATTTTTTCTATCTCACTCCTTAGCTATACTACTTGGATAAGGTAAACACTCAGGTATTATTTACTTCCGGGTGCTCTTGTAACAGCAAGATGATACTATTAATGAAAAGTAAATTTTTCCAAATTGTTTCAATAAATTTGGATTTTGGTAAAGAAAAGTGGAGATATATTAAAAAGGAATTGTTTTAAACTCACTGTGTGATAATGAAAGTATTGTATTTGGTTAAGGCCTGATGAAATTTTATATAGTCAAGAGCTAAAGTGTTTTTGAGTTGATTTGAAGGAACATAAGTCCGGTGCGTAGTAAATGGCCCTCCAAAGTTAATTATAAGATTTTCTCTTATAGTATCGGAGATATTCAAGTCGAAATAAAGTTTTATTCCTTTTTAGTCCTGTTTTTTTTTTTGAGGTTTCGAACTTACTGTGTGAATCCTTGAAGAAATAGAAATCATCATTTAATAATCCTTGTATAGACACGACGATCATTTAGGTGAAAAGTCAACACAGATTGATAGTTTTGGTATTTCCGCGTATTTCTTTCAAAATAATAGAAACTTGAAATTTATACATCAAATGACGTTCTATTTTCTTTTTCTATAAAAATTGTGAATTTTCAAAAATACTGTTGTACCTTGGCTGAAAATCCAATCTAAACTAGACTTCCTCAAGTAGAATTTAATTACTTTTCATAAATTTTTTATAAATACATTAAGTAAATATATTAAATATTAAAATATTTCGAATGGTTCCATAGTTACAGAATTATTTCCTCAAAAATCGTTCTGAACACACTGTGCTCTGTCAGCAATTTTTGCAGACGTATATGCGTCACATGTTGATTGCATATCTATTTTACCGTTCACTACGCTTAACAAGAATTATTATTTTATTCCTAAAATTATGCAAAGGTTTTTTCTCTTAATTTAATTGTATAAATCAAAATCAAATATTTATTTATCAACAAAAAAAGGTTAAACAATATTTTGAATCATTGTCTAAAGCAAGTGCAGAATAGGTTGGCAGTAACTTTACGAAATTTCAGAAAAACTTATTTTTTACAATTATTTGAGAGGTATTCGATATATAATTTGTGTTTTGCTTTTTAACTGAAAAGAATGGATTACATGAGAGCTATGGGACATTATAGATTGATCCACAATGGCCCCAAAACGTTTGTTTGGCAATAATTCTGTAACTTTGGAACTATTCTAGAGGTGTTTTCTAGTTGATTTCCTAGTAGACCCTAAGGTCCATAAAAATTTTTAAAAAATCGCTAATATCGAACAATCCGAAACTGAATTCAAGTTTTCTAAAAAAATATCCCTGCTGCATAATAGATGATGAAACGTATGTTCTAGCAGATTTTTTTTTTTGCAAATTCCTGGTGAAAAAAATATATTAATAATGAATGTTAATGGACCCAAGAGCAGTCAAAATTGCTCAAATATGATAAATTATGATAAATTAATATTAAGGAATACTCTTGGCCTCACTTGGTATCCAGTCAGTATGGCGAACAAGCAATTGAGTGGTACAAGAATAACAATGTGGTACATGTACCAAAAAAGGCAAACCCTCCAGATTGCCCGGAGCTAAACCAGTCGAGAGGTATTGGGCTCTTGTTAAAGGATAACTGAGGAACTAAAGTAGAGATTAAATATGGTTTAAGGAAAATGACAGAAAACAAAAATTTCATCACTAGTAATTATTATTACAACTCTAATTCCTTAGTTTAAGAGATATTTAGACCAAAGTAAAATATTGACACATTTTTATATGTTTTTAACTTGGTGTGCTCTATTTGTGTCAAAAAATAATTTTAAAATAATGTCTACATTCTGTACACTTTACTAATTCTAGATTGTGGATTAAAAGTTAAATTATTTAAAAAATAGAAAATTAATGTTTTTTTCTGATTTTTTTTACAAAAAGTTGGTAATTTTTTCACATAAAAATAAACTATTTTCCTTCCTTTCCTTTCCTTTCCTTACCTTTCCTTTTCATTTTCTTAATGTATGTTAATTTAATTTCTTTATTTCTAACAAAATTTCCTGAGGTGAAAAACCCATCCAAGCTAAATAATCCATTTTCCGGGAAACTATGTCCTTGGGCCAAAACAACTGCACATGAAAATTTCATTTGAACTGCATCCAGATAGACATTGTTACGACGGATATCTTTATATAGACTCGGAAGTGATTGTATCTGCTATTATAAACTTCTGCACAAACGCATAATAACCCAACTTCACATGGTGGTGGAATTCAGAAATGAAAATGCCTTAATACTACGGAAATAAATATCCTTCTTATGATAATACAAATAAATAAATGAAAAAGCGAAGAAACGTACAGTATACATTTAATTCACTTTAATAATTCTGTATTATAAAGTTAACTTGATCCATTTTGTGCTATTTGATTATAGCTCCCATTATAAGTCCTATACTAAGGCTGGATTTCAGGTATAAGTATAAAATCATTGTACTATGATTTCAAAATATTAGTGTTCTCCGTAGGAGCTGTTTGTAACATAGTGGCGACTGTCAAACAAAAAGTCAGAGAGGATGCTGCGTACTCTATTTTAAGTGTTGCATATTATCAATATAATTGTAATGCCCTTTTCGGATCCATACCAGAAAATTTGTTGTACGAAATGATTTCTTGAAGATTTCTAATTGTACTCGTCTTTCTACAAAAAATCTGCTGCTTGATTTAAACGGAATGAATGATATACCTCGTTATGCACATTGATCAGATAATATGTTAAGCTTCATCTCAAGTTGTCTCACCAAAGTGTTTATCACGCATAAAAAATCAATGTAAAATTTAACATTAATTTAACATTGTTGCACAGTAAATACAATTTCTTCAGAATATTTTTTTTGTGTTATCATATTGTTTCTAGAGATTTTACAGCCATAAATTAATTTTCAAAAAATTCTACGACCGAAATGGCCAACTTTCGAAAACCAATCTTACGATCAGCTGGTGATCAAAAGATACATAATTTTTGTTTGTATATATCGTATACACTCGTAAGCTATGCCAATTTTGATCAAATTTTCAGAGAATGATAGGCTATTAAAATTTCCGATAGAACCAAAAATAAAATGGCGTTCCTCCATACAAAGCAAATATTGATTATTGAATATCTAAGGAACTATAACCGCGAGAGTTCTCAAATTTGGATCCAACTACTTTCACAAGAAACTGTTTTACTGGGCAATACGTACGGATAGGACCAGGGGATAGGTACCCCTTTACAAAGCCAATATTGATAAAAAACTAAAATAACGAAAATATTAAAATATTAAATATATTAAATTTTTAAGCAATTATGCTACTGCAAGACACCATCACCAAAAAAATATAGGACTTTTAGGATCTGCAATGACCTAAAAGTTTGTTTTGGCAAAACGAAGTTTGCTGGATCTGCTGCTTTATATTTAAATAATAAACAATTTCAAATAATTTTTTCATACTGATTAATTATTATAATCTTTTTTTTAAATAATTTGCATTTTTTAATCAGATAAAAATTTCGGATTTACTTCTTCTGTATACAGATTCCTCCTACTTAAATTATATAAATTTTCCCAGCATATCTCCCCGAATTATGGCATTTTAGTCCAGCAGTCAGTCAGTAAATAGACAAATAAACCCATTATTCAATGACCTTGAATGTATTCTTAATAATTGTCACAATAATAACAATAATAAAAAATAAATAAATAGAAAAAATAGACAAAATCATTTCATAATATTAAAATAATTTTTTTTGTGATTTTTTTTAATATTTTCCAAATACTTGAACAAAAACAAAAATATTTTGTGTTTTTCACTTGAAAATTCTTATTTTTTTAATTCGATTATAAAGATTCAAGATTTTTAAAAACGAAAGAATTATAAATGCTATATTCGTCTATGCCGAATCTTCTATACCCTCCACCACAAATGCGGATGAAGTAAATACATCAAATACGCACACACACTCACAGACATATACAATATATGCAAGTTTTTCTTAAATATAACACGGAAACACTTAATGAATCATAAAATTGGATATATATTTTTTTGGCTATAACTTTTTTCGACTGAACCGATTTTGATAATTTTTGTAATGGTAATGAAGTATATATATAAAATTTATTATGACAAAATTTCATTATAATTTGTCGATTTATAAATGACAATTTTTGCTTGAACTTAGAGGTCTATAATTTTTAATATACTGAACCGATTTTACTGGTTTTAAGGTTTATAACATATACTTGGACCAAATTTTATTGAGCTCTGTCAACTATTTAGAAAAACTTATTTTTTACAATTATTTTACAGCGATTAGAAAAATAATTCATGTTGCAAAGTGGTATGTAATACCCTACACCATAGTGTTTGTTATGAAAGTTAGCTGCAAAATTATTTGGTTTTCTGATTTCTGTTCAAGAGTGTAATTCAATGTTGTGATATTAACACTCAAGTGAGATAATAGATTATATAGATGGATTATATGGGAGCTGTAGGACACTTTAGAACGATTCACAGTGGTTTCAAAACGTTTTTTTTTTTTGAAATAATTCTGTAACTTTGAAACTATTTTAGAGATGTTTTCTAATTGATTTGAAAAAGAACATGTTCCAAGTGGGCCCTGGGGTCGGATAGTGGATCTTCAAAGTTGGTCAAAGTTTTTTAAAAAGTCGCCAACATTCTATTTTTATTTTATTGAAAAAAAATTATAATAATACATAATTACATACATATATACATACATACATACATACATACATACATACATACATACATGCCTTATAATTCTCCACAAAAATACACTTAAATATGATTGATATCTATTGTAAGGAGTGATCAATTTACCTTTGTAAAACATGTCAGTTATTATGTTTAATGTCAAACAATTGATGTTATTGTTAATCTGATTAATTATTTAATATTTTCAACAAACCCCAACTTGTTCCTACAAAAAGTTGACCAAGTTTTGAAAGGTCTACCGTCCAATGTTATTAAACGATAACGAAAGAACTTGACCGTTGATAATAAAACTAGTTCAGGTAGAAGAAATCGTCCACATGATATTTCTAAAGTCAAAAATTTAAAAGCATGTTCAAGAGAGCACCCAGCACATCAGGTTCGAAAACAGCCTGGTTAGTTCAGTGCTTGGACTATTTGGAGCGAAATGTTGAAACTCATGTTGATGATGCTCGAGGGAATGTTGATGACGAATGTCATCGAAAAGTTCTTGGTATGGCAACCAGTTTGTTACGACGGTCTTTATAAATACCGAAATTTACATCAAGGAATGTGGATATGAGCGTGTCAACAACTTTGATTTGATCCAACAGTATATACATTATGGCATCTAAGATGATTCTTTCTTAGCGTTACACACGAAATGACAAAGTTAATATGCCCCTTCACCACTTACAGTGGTTAAGGGTAAAAAAAAGAAAAAAATCTTTTAAATAAATATTTTTTTTGTTTTCTAATGCAGCAAATCAATCAAATTTAAAGAAATTTATTTTTCTTTAAGATTTTGTTGTTAAGAGACAAAAATTTATGAGTTTTTTAACTGAACGAAATTCTTTTAATTATTTTTATTTTATTAATTGTTGTTGTTGGTATTTTGTTAAATAACATCCCACATGCCATAAATGACGTAGTTTTTTTTTTTGTTTAAATTTTTGCTTTTATTTGATGTATTCATATGAATATTATTCATTTCAATAATATTTGTTTTATATTATAAAATTCATAAAAAATAAAATATAAATAAAAATGTATATAGGTTTAAGTCGAATTGTTTGTACACTACTATCACACAAAGTCTCCAGATCGATTTTCACACGTTTAGATTAGATTTAGCCCTTCATATGATGGAGCATTTGATCAACATCGACTAAGACTTTTTTTAGATCCTCAATCAGTTACCAGTTAATTTGATGACAAGAAAACTAGCTCTTCTAACGTTAATTAGACTGAATACCACACGAAACTGGAGATATAGGACGTATGGTTATGTGAGTATTTTAGGAAAGACTATTGCACCCGCTCGTGCATTGAGCATTTACCAACCGCTTGGGAGAAACGTTGAATACCTCTCAAGAAGCTACACTGATGGCACAAAAAATGGGGAGACAGACTATTAATAGAGCGACCAAATGGCTGTGGTATTATAGGATATATGGTCGAGATTTATACCGACAGCAATGACGCAATTCGGTCCCTTACAAGTGCCTACATGACATTGAATCTTGTCCGGGAATGCCGTATATCATCGAATAGGATGGTAGAGCATTCGAACGTTGCATTGGTTTGGGTGCAATCGCTGATGCCCCAGCAAAAATAAGTGTTTACCTCATGGATGGTAATACTGATCGTCAATATGATCTACCACTGAATGCTTGTAGGAGACGCATAAAGGAAGTACTTTATGCAACGGCGCAAAAGAGTGATATGCCCCGATTAGATGGGATAATAGGCTTTCTACGAATGACTTTTGCAGATGTTGCAGAAAGGAAGAGGAAACTTATTTTCGGACCTCTATTTTTAATTTTAAACTTTTAACTTTTTTCTACACTTTCCATCCGTTTCATTTTTTCTCTTTTCAGGTAACACAAAGGTCCCAAGTGAGCCATATCTGATTGCTTTAATCTATCATGGCAGCCTGATGACCTAACTTTAATTACCTTGCAAAATCGTTTTTATACCCTACACCAACATAGGTGGATGGGGTATTCTGTTTATGTGCAAAAGTTGTAACAGACAGAAAATGAGTCCATTTAAAGATGTCCGTTCGTATGTTAGGCTTGTAAACAAAATGCAGGTTGTAGTTTTAAAAATATCGTAATGAAATTTGGCATAATGCCATTATTTTGGCCCAAATACGATGTTCCCTTGGAATGAGGTTTGAAGACCCCAATACAAAATGATTTTAACAAAATTTATCATAAGACGATGTGCCAAATTATACGATGATTAGTCCATTATTTCTCATAGGTCCTATACAACCCCTTCAAAATATCATTTTTAAGGACATACGTCTCACATATATCTTGGTATTGTAATATTTGATCAAATTAAACAACAATCTATGTGCGAAATTTTACGATCGATAATTTTTTTAGCTCCCATACAACACCCCAAGCAAGCGTACACATTTGGAAAACAGGAGTTTAACTTTCATGCTCTGTTCTCAGCCCTTACCTCTAAATACCTCTTTTTTTGGCTAACTTTTTTAGTAGGTAATTTTTTCTGGTCACTTAATTTAATTAGATTAACTTATTTGTTTTACAAAGGTAACTTGATCAAAAAAATTTTAATGAAAAATTTTTTGTGTTTAGAATTTTCGATCTCTCTCCTTAAGTGCATAATTAATAATATATTTTACTATCTGACAAATTTTTATTGATTATTGCCAGAAAAAAATGCGATTATAATGTGGATCATCGGTAGTTGTTAAAAACTTATTATTAAATTTTCTATATGTTTCTATATGGAGAAATATAGAAGAAATATGTTTCTGTCAAACAATTAAAAATGTGTCCCCTGAAAAACATTTTTTATTTGAGTTATGGATACTTTGCAGCAAATGAGCGATATGCTTAAATTGAATTTTATTAAACAAATAATTCTGATCGTATTTACCTGCTTTCATATTTTGAAAACTTAAATTTGTTTTTCCAACTTTCAAATAAGAGTTTAAAAAGTGCATTATTAAATTTTAAAAGTTGGTATTATATAAATCTATAATCTAACATAAGTATTTGTTTACAAAATTATAAATGAAATGGTATTCTAAATTTAAAAATAATACTCAATATCTTTATAAATATTTTAAATTAAAAAAACGTAGGCGTGATACATTTTTTTGTTTACAAACAAAGCAAATCATATTTGTTCTGTGAAAATATTATAATTTTTTGTTTGTCTGTCACTTCGACATAAATGACAACTTTCCACAAAATTCGAGATGAATTAAAGAATGCTATATATTTTTTATTTATCACTCAATATTATTATCGCCCCCTCAAATATAAGGCCGCTAAAGGGGGTTACTTATAAATTCTTAATCACTGTTTTTAAAATTTTGTAAATACAAAAAAATTCATGTTACAAATTTTCAAGTTCAAGTGAATATTTATTTTTAATGATTTTATTACAAATTTGGTAAGATCATGATCTACTGTTGTTGTTTATTAATAGAAGATGATTTTAGATTAACACCTACTTTTATTTAATTTAATCAGAATTCTTTATTAATCAGTTAATTTGTTTTCTAGATTAATGAGTTTATTAAAATATTTTTAAATACGAAAAAAGTACCAAAAATTTGAAATAACTATAATAATAACATATTTCATTTGTTCAATTATTCTTTTTATTTACCGTTAACATTTTTACATGAAAAATAATACTTTTTAATACAACTATTTATTAAAACTCCCTCCCACACGGGAAATTATGTAGAACCGCCGTTGAATATGAAGAAAAATCGGCGTAGCAAAAATTCAGCTAAAATATTTTTACTAAACCAGTGTTACCAATTATATTGAATTTTCCTAAATTATTGTAATTTGGTTAAAAACTCATTTGGTTCGTTGTTTTTTTTAATTTCAACAAAGAACCCATTTATATAAATGCTACTCACCACTGACCTTAGCTCCGGCAATTTGGAGGTTTGGGTACAAATACAACATTATTGTTTTTGTACCATTTAATCATAGTAACAGGATGTCAAGTCAGGACAAAAATAAATGGACAAATTATGAAGTATTAATAATAGAAGCAGTCTTTTTTAATTTCTTGATGTAAATTTTTGTTGCAACATTCTTTTTTTTTTTTTTTTTTTTTTTTTTGAAATTCTGAGTGCTTTTGGGTCCTAAATTTTTGTTTATCATTCTCTTGTGCTGATAATCGATAAAATAAATAGTAAATAAAATAAAATAAATTTTATTTATTATTTTATTAAGTAAAAACAAACTGTAAGAGCTAAATGACATATGAAGGCATGTTTGTAAAAAGTGCCGTTAAACAATTTTCACGATCGAAATGTTTTTTTGGAAGCCCCAAAATATAAATTGGAGTTCGAAGCTTTCAAAGTTATAAAGCTATACTTCCCTGCAATCAGCATACCAAATTTCATATAAATAAAACAAGCCGATCAAAAGTTAAAAAATTGTTTCAATAAATTCAATCCTGCTCTTTTGTTGTTGTAACAGTTCGGCTGTACCCAATAGTTCTTTCTTGAAGAAAAAACTTTCGTTCGGCTAAAAATTGTCAACCCATCGACAATTGTGTTGGCAATAATTAGCCGAGCGTTCCGGAACAGAGATCCAATAGTCGTGGGAACGAACACTCTTTTTAAAGATGGTTACTTTGGGAAAGAAGAGGTAGCACTGATTTGACCTTTGACTTTGATTTAAATTCTGATAAGAATTATTGCTATCAGTTTGTCGACTGTTCTTTCTATTATAAAAATGTCTAATTAAATTTTATTTGATTTTTATATAAAATGAATATAAACAATATTTTTCTTTTTTAACAATAAAAGAAAGAATGTTATCTAAAAATCCACATATAAGAAATTTATCGACTAAAATTCTTAAAATCTGGCAACACTATTTATTTTACTTTGAATTATCAGCGCCGGAAATATATTTTCAAAAAGCCGTCAATATTTTTTACAAAATTTTGGCGCCGTCGATTGAAATTTTGCGGCGCAAATTTGTATACACATGTTGTCAAATAAAAGCACCATTCCGACCAAAATACAAAACAGTCAAAAAGATAAAAGCAAAGTGCAGATATCAGTTGATAGGTTGGAACAAGTGCTTAAGAAAAAGAAAATATTCTCTTGGAAAAGAATAAATTTTATATATCTAGCAACAACAACAACATAAAAAGTGTACTAGAGAATATTAAATAAAAGCAAACGGAAAAAAAACGTAGATTTGGTGAAATTTTTTATATTGTGTGATTTCATATTTTAATAGAAAGAAAAAAAAACAAAAAATCAACATAATGGCCGATGCTAACAAACGTAATATTCCTATCAAATTGGGTGACTTCAGCGTTATCGATACAGAATTCAGCAGTATTAGAGAACGTTTCGATTCTGAAATGCGTAAAATGGAAGAAGAAATGGCTAAATTCCGTAATGAACTTATGAATCGTGAAGCTAATTTCTTCGAAAGCACCAGGTAATTTAATTTGATTTTCAAAGAAATGTTCCTTTAAACTTATTTCTTTTTTTTTGAATATTTGATCTTAACGAATAACGGTTGCTAGAAGAAATGAAAGGATAATTGATTAACTAATTTCTAATTGGATAATTTATGTTAGAATTTTTATCATAAAGGAAACGGATACTTTGCCATAATGCCGGCTTCTTTTTTCCTATTTGTGTTTCCTTGATTACAAATTATTGCTATTTCCTGCTTTCTAAAATATTTGTCAAGTTCTTTATAAAAAAATTTTATAATCAAATTTTAATACAGTTTCCCACACATAAGTGCCATAAAAAACTACAATAAGAACAACAATAATACAATATTAACTGAGCAACCAAGAGAATGAAATATTTTTGTCATTTGATTATTTTTTTATTATATTTTTACTTGTGTCTACGTTGCCAAATGATTTATTTTGCGGAGGTTGATTGTAGTGTTTATACCCTATACCATCTATAGGTGGTATAGATATCATGTGCACACGTTTGAAACGCTTTTAATGCTTCTTAATAACTCTGAATCACTTTAAAGTCCTCTCTACATCCCTATTTTCTATTTGTGTCGGTTATTATGTTTTCATATCTTCTATATAAAGCCCATAACATAATGTAGGATTTTCTATAGTTGGTTTTGACCGATAAATCTCTTTACTTGTTTTTTAATGTTGCTATTATTATTGTTACTGTTGTTGTTAGTGTTAAACTACTAACCAACAACAACAACTATAATAACAATAACGGAAAGATATTTTTTTCTTTAATTTCTTTTGATTTTCGCGTGTGTTTTACAACTCGTTCGTTGAAAAAGGTTGAATGAATTATTGTGGGCCAACAATAAAGAAGTACTGTGGGTTGGAATTTTTTTATAATTTGATTTAAATGAGAAGTTTATTGGACGAAATGAATAAGAAGAACTTGAGAAGTTTGATATTTTTTTTCGTGAAATATTATTTTCAGTAACTAATTTGGGACATATTTATACATGGTTGCCATTGTGGATTATCCTTTTTTTCAAATTTTATGATTATTGATTTGTCATACACTATGTTTGGGAAAAACCTTACCGTTAATATGTGACTGGCGTTAAGATTGATCCACCCATTTTATATTATTTCTAATTACAAGAAGACAAATTATAAAATATATTTTCTTAAACGATTCCACTGTTCTTTAAATTTAGATTTAACACGTTTGAGTGATTTTCTATAACAACGACCTCCCACTTAGCGGTGCTTTTTTCTTCATCCAATACGGATTTGTAGAATTATTAAAAAATATTCGAACAAAAAACAAATTATTAAACTAGAACAGAAGAACATTTTTAAGATATTGCCAAGCAAACAAACATGTTTATACAAGATACGATAAAGGAAAAAACCAGCAACAATTTTTTTATGATAGACACACACGTTTAGCCAAAACTTTAGAATCTCGAAAAAAATTATATTTTTAGAATAAGAAATTCTGTTTTTTTTCGGTTCAATGTACAAAAATTGTTTTAATGAATAATAAAAAAAAAGAAAAAACGAATTAAATGTACTACAAAATAGATACACACACATAATTGTTGTTCATATGTATTTAAAAAACAATGAAATTTTATCTTAAGATTATCTGTATAACAAAAAAATATAGAATAAATGTACCAGAAAAATTCATATATAAATACATATATTCCAAAATTATATACGTTCACATCAGCCTGAGCAAAAAATTTTAATGTTGAAAATATTAAATTACTCATCCAAAATGTTTTTTGTTTAATTCAAACGCCTACAATTTTGAATTGCATTTTGTTTAATTTCAAAATTTATACATAATTTCAAAATACTTGTTTTCAGGAATTTTCTATATTTTCTAAATATTTTGCGATCATTGATGTGTTTGTGTGTGTATGTGTGTGCGTATGCTGATAAAATGTTTATTAGTTAAAGTATTTAATAAAATTTAATTTAACAACAAGGTCGTTGTTTTAAATTACTCTTGGATTGTATGATGTTAAATAATAAAAAAATTTAAATTAAATAGAACACAAACATACAAACACTTTAAATCCAATAACTTTTTCTTTTCATATACACTTATAGGTGCATATGTTTTTTCGTTTTTATTTTTTTTTTTTTTCAAAAATTATTTACACAATAAATTTGTACACGATTTTAGAAATGTTTATTTAAAATATGAAATACAAGAGAATAATTGAAATCATATACTAAATTCATACACAAAAGTGTATGAATTTAGTAAATGATATTGAAAGATATTTATGAATAATTTAAATAAACATTTCAAAATTAAATTTTATGTGAATAAATTCAGTTTTGTTCGTAAGATACGATTTTATAGTCTTATATGATGAAATCGTAGCTTACAAATTTACTATCAAATTCGATGTCCAAAACCTAAGGAATATTTAATATTTTTTTGTTTGATTCCACGTAAGTTAAATTTTTTGACCACAGATATTTTTATAGTTTTAATCACTAGTGATAAAATGTTGAATCTTTTTGGGAAACTCTTCCATTAACGTTTTTTATAATGCTTTCTGTCATTATGTTTGAACAGGTGATCTCTATCGTTTGAAATTTATCACACTTTAAAACACCTTTCTTGTGCTCTTCAATTCGTTTTTAACAAGAACCTTATATCTCTCCACTGGACTCAGCTCCCGGCTGTTTGGAGGATTAATCTATTTTGGTATAAATTCCACATTATTGTTATTGTATCACTCAATAGCTGTTTTAGCATAATATAACAGTATGCCAATCAGTCTTGATGTAAATTTTGGTATTTATAGAGACCGTTGTATGCCAATAACTTGTTGGGAAATTTTAACTGATTTAAATATTTTCAAAATTTCAGTCGATTTTTGTTAAACTCATTTGTTATCATTTATATGGGAATTCCCCGTATTCTCATAAATTTAATCAACATATTAGTAAAAAAGAATAATTTGTTTTATTTCCGATATATAATGTAGTGAAAGAAATTGAAATATTTGTTACTTAACTTTTTCCAAAATTTAAAAAATCGTATAATTTTTTTAGAATTCTATATATTCTATATATTCTAGTATTAAATATTATCTTATATTTTTTAGTTAATTTCAAAAACAAAACGTTTATGTGACGTTTTCCTTACTTTCAGATTAGATTAAATTTTATTTACATTCCTTTTTAATTTTTTTAGTAAATTTCACTTTAAATTATTTTGTTTTTTATTATCAAAATTATTTTTAGAAGACATAAATTCTATTAAATTATTCTTTTTTATTTCCTTGTAACTTTTTCTCTTCTCTCTCTATTTATTGTCGACTGTTTAGAATTTAAGTAAACAAAAATTAAATAAAGAACAAGTAAGAAGTTATACTCGGTCAAGCCCGACTATTAAATACCCTACACCAAATTGTTGGTTATATGTGGTAGCTACCAAAAATTTATTTATGCTTAAGTGTACAGTAGTACGTTCTAAAAGTTTTTTTTTCTGTGGGCGTTACATGGGAGCTAGAAGAAATTATGGACCGATCCTCGTAAAATTTCGCACATTGATTCCTAAATGACTAATTTGTGAGAGAGTGATATTTGAAGGGGGGTTGTATGGGACCTTTGAAAAATAATGGACCGATCGTCATATAATTAGATTTATTATTAAACTAATTAGTACCAAATTACATTAAAATTGTTTTATATTTAGGACTTTTGTGACCTTAAATACCCATTCGTGAATGCACATTTGTATGGGTGGTAGGGGAAATAATAGACCCATTATCACCAATCGTCCTTGAAACATAATAATGGCACATGTCAAATTTCATTGTCATATCTTTTAAACTGCGGCCTGCATTTTGTTCACATGGGTTTATTTCGACTCACAATGCGGTTCTGAGGTTCTATACTTAAAAGTAGTGGTAGTAATATATTTTCTGTGCGTTACAAACTAAAGCACAAACGTATTATACCCCAACCACCTATGATGGTTTAGGGTATAATTAATTGTTTATTTTTGACTAGACATATCCTTCTTTATTTTATTATTGTCGCCATATTATTGTTTATTATGACTTCTATTCCTATAATTCGTAAAACATTTTCTCTTGAAAAAGAAATAAAAATAATAATTTTCTTCAATTTTATTATATAGTAAGAATATACATACACATTTTAATTTTATGCGATATCGATTGGATCAGTTTTTATTTACATATTTATTTATATGTAAAGACTACAAAAAGAATCTTTGGAACAATACATTTTTTGATAATGTTACTTTTACTGCCAAATTTTCTCGATTTTACGAAATAGAAATTTCTCTTATTAGCATTTTTTTTCGCAAAATGTCTTGTCTTAAGATGGTCATTGGTATGACAGCCTTTGACCAATGAATTTTCGAAAATTCTGCTATGAAGAATCATCTGTCATGGGATTGTTGTTTTAACAGCTATAGAAACAGATTACTTAATTGTTATGATTCAGTTCAGTGGCAGGATTGTCTTGGCAGTTAAAGACTATTGCACCGTCCCGAACGTAGTTGTGCTAGAAGTAGTTTTGTAGATCATGGCAGATTTTGTCAAATGTAACCTCTAGAATCGTTTTTGGATTCCATCAACTATGACGCCTAAGTTTATAATTATCTCTTTAGTTCAGGTGGTTAAAAGTGCTGTTGTCGACTTCGCTGTTGAAAGTTTCAAGTTACTTGTAGTGAAGAAATTGTGGACTGACATCGATAGCAATTCAATTAGTTTTACCTCCATGGAGGTCTTATAAATTTAAAGAAAATATCTGAGTAAATTTTCCTCAGTTGAGTTATACATTTGATGTTAAATCTTTTATGTTATGGGTGTACTAACTGAGGATGCTTTGCTTTAATTTTGGGATAGTTCAGTTATTCTTATTCGAATGATTTTACTTTGGGACAAAATAGATTATAATAACATTCTTTACTTTCAATATCATTAGCCGATTTGCCTCTATTCGTATATATTTTTATTTGCAAATTAATAACGTTAATAACGTCGGTGTCTTGCTGTTCGCTGTGAGATCTAACAAGCTAAGACCAATTGCATAGATATTCCCTGCAGTATCATAATTTTATTTTAAATGATTTCGATTTTCGTTTACATAATTAAAAAGCAGCCTTTAAGTGAAATTATCCTTTGACCAGTTTATAATGACCTCAAGGTTTGTTTGTATTTAATTAATTAAGAATATTGGAAAATTTTAACTTTAATTTTCTTTACTTCTAAAGTAAATTAAAGTTATTTTTTCTTTTTAATAATAAACTTTCATGGAAATATAAATAATATTCTTTCAAATTTCCTATTTTGCTCTATATACCTATATTTTTGCTATAAACATATATATAATATTATAATATTTATATGACCTTTAACTTTTAACCCCCTCTAATGTGCGCTAAACAATATTTAACGCTTAATAATCTATTTAATTTCTTTTATTTTATATTTTGTTTTGGTTTTCCAATTTACTGTTTAAACTATATTCTATAAATATACATGTTTTTGGTATATACATATATTCGATGGATATATAAACATATCTATGAGGTCACTATTTCATTTGTTTTTATCCAAAACGTGCTTAAATGTCGTAATAGACGACGTTTGCCTGTTTTGAATTGAATATAAAGAAAGAACCAAAAAAGAAAAAAATACATGTTTTTTATGTTTTAGTGAATTTTCGTATATGACTCACTTCCTACCCGTGTAAGAATAACACACATATATATATATATATATATATATATATATATATATATATATATATATATATATATATATATATATATAATATATATATATATATATATATATGTGTTTCCTTGAAGATTTATTTTATAAGAAATTAGGAGTGAAATCGAAAAATTCTTAACATACATATAAACTTACTTATTTTTTTATTTAATAAAAATTGTTATGTCTTATAATTTTTTACAATTTACCAAAAAAAATATAATCATTTTTATAGTTTTAATCACCAGTGATGAAATTTTAACCATTAACTTTTTCTAGTGTTTTCTGTCACTTTGCTCACCCTCTCCGCTTATAATCGGACCAAATTTTTTACACCATTGTTGTGCTCATTAATTCTTATTTAACAAGAGCCTAATATATCTCCACTGATCATAGCTGTATGCAATTTGGAGGATTTACCTCTCTTGATACAAATACCACATTATTGTTATAATAATGTACCACATTATTATAGTGACAGTATGCCAAGTCACCCGAACAATAAGTGAACACATTATTAAGTCTTATAAATGGAAGAAGACTTTTTTGTAAACATTCCTCGATGTACATTTCGGTATTAATAGAGTCCATTGTTACAAATGATTCGCTTCTTTTGCCGCAACTTCATATTGCTTTTGACTTTTTCTCAACGTTCCCTTAAGCATCAATAATATAAAATTGTTGGCAAGAAAAATCTGTTGCAAAAATCTGCAAATCATACGTTTCAACATTTTTTATGCAGCAAGAACATTTTTAGAAAAGTAGACCTTAGTAGTTTAACAGCATTCCTGTCAGGAACTTAAAGTCTTGTATTATATTAAACCTTCATTAGCTTGAGCTAACCGGGTTACTTTCTCACCCGATGTGTTGCGAGCTCATTTGAAAATGCTCTCTTTTTTGGTTTCTTCTTTCTTTCTATCAAACAAATTCTTCCGGTACTGTTTAACAACACTGGAAACAATTTGACGGTGTACTTTTGAATGCTTGGCCAACTTTTTATAGGACCAAGTTGGATTTTGTTGAAAATATTTAATAATTATAGTACGCATTTTTTCTGGTCACAAATTTTAATCTGATTAACTTATTTGTTTTACAAAGAGAACTTGATCAAAAAAATCAAATAAAATTTGGGTTAAAACTTTCGATGAAACATGTGTGTTAAGAATTGTTCGTTCTCACTGTCAAAGTTTTGCAAATGAACTAGTCAAATATTAAACTGGATCGTGATATTAAACAGACTCAATCCTTCGAACTACTCGTTACTCAACTTCGGCTTCAGGTATTGTGTAGTAAACATTTAAATTTTCCCGAAAATCATGGGAAAATGTATGATAAAATGATATAAACATTTACTAAATAAATAACTGAGTACCGGTGCGCTTTGCCGGCCTTATAAAGTGAAACAAAAATTATTTATTAATATATAAAAATTTTACATTTGCTTTGTATGGAAGCTAACTCTGTCCTTGATCCTATCCAATCAACATTTTGTCCCTTTGAGAAAGGGATTGATATTGAATGAGACTAATACCATCGCTTCAAAAGTTCTTTAGATATTTCGAAATTAATATTTTATTTATATAGGGGTACCTCTCCACTTGATCCTAATTTAATTTTATATAAATTTGATTCACAATTCTGTACAAATTTTAACAAATAAAAAAATATTGAAATTCAAATTTATACTTATAATAAATCTATTAAGTATAATTAGAGCACATTCATCACATTAATTTATATAACAAAAACATAATAGAAATCACTGTCACAGTGATTCCTCAACGGAGTAAAATCAAGAAAGAATTCACTTACCATTACCCCGACGAGTTCCATAATCTGTGTTGTTTAAAATCTCAACTTGTAGTTAAAGTATTAAAAAATTAGCGATCTTTTTAAACTGAATCAGGAAGACTTTAATACTTATAAAAAAAAAACTTAATTCTGGAAATGATAAAGATGGGGAAAGAAGGGATTGTGAAAAGTATATTATAGAACAAAAACATATTTAAAACAAAATGTCTTCTATAATGGAGAACAATTTTATTTGCTTTGAAATTTGCTTAACAAATTTATGCTTACAACTCCCTAAGGGAATGCAGACAATCATTTGCAAATAATTCCAACATAGTGAAATGTATTTTATTAACTTAAACATCACAACAATTAAAACGTTATAACCGAACGGGATATTATGTGATTGCTTGAAGAGTCAAGGCCTTTTGAAATAGTTTAAAAGTAATTTATAGTTTCTCATCTGTTTAATTAATTATCTTTCTACTGGATGGCTAAATTAAAGGTTCAAAGTGAATTTAGTTCATATCTCTCAAAAGGGTGGGAAAGAAATTATCTTAGTATACATACAAAGCATTCTGTTCTCGCTTCTTTTGGAGGTTAGTTGTTGTTGTAACAAGTCGACTGCATCCTATAGTTTATTTTGTTGAAGAAGAAACTGTCGTTTGATACAGCTGTCGCTGGGTTGACAATCTTTGGCCGAGTGTGACTCGGGTCGTTTTGGAACGGATATTTAATTGTCGTGGGAACGCGTGGGAACACCAGTTAGTAAAACAGGCTGCATATAGGCATTTTGTTATACCACTTTAGACCTTACATTTCCCGCTGATTTACTGTATGCTCCTATGTATTGTCTTTCACTCTAAAGCTCGTATTTTAGCATTAACAATTGTTTTTTTCCCATAATTGTAGGGCAATTGTAAGTGTTATAAAATATTTAACTTTTCTGTGGTATATTTTATATAGTTATATGCACAGTTCATATGTATAACAGTACATAAAGCTCTTATAATTGTTTTAGAAATACATTTTTGGCTGCTAAAATAATCGATTATTTTATAAACTCTTGGTAATCTTAGAGGTAATATATTTTGAATATTTCAAAATGGTTTCCTTATAAATTTAATTTAGTAAAGTTTATCATATATTTGTTTTAAAATTTTTATATAAAATATGAATTAGAACCCGCAGATTAAAGTAAAAATCATTAATCATTTGCCAGAACTGTAAGGCGTTTTTCTGAATGATTGTGTAGGCGCCTTATAAACGTTTATGACGTGTAGATTTTATTTTAATAAATTTATTTCAAAATTACAAAAGTTTGTTTATTTAAAGTTTTCCTTACAGATATATCTTTTTCAGTACACAGAGAGAAATTGAAAGCTGAAATTGATAAATTTGTATTAAGTTGAAATAAATTTAAAACAGGACTTGATTAAAATCATAAAAGATTAAGAAAATAATATGAATAATTTATGTAAATCTAGTTTTAATATAAAAACTATTTTTTTCTAATTTTAAATTTTCAAAATTACCGTTAGTTATCATTTAAGGTAACACTAAAATAATTAAATAAGTTTTAATCATTTTTACCATCTAAACACAATTAGCCAAGCAAACAGTAGACAAAAATTCATTCCACATTTCTGTTTTGATTGACCAACTGACTCTACCGTTTGTTGGCTGGTTGTTATGGCAATTAATGTATTTGTAGTGCAAAATTCTCTCCCTATATCTTGTATATTTCGTTCTCTCTCCCTTTCTCTCTTTCTTCCTTTCTGTGTGATGATGTCATGCTCGGTTTGATTTAAAAATAAATATTTTGAAGAAAAAAAAACTTTGTATCGAGGTATTTGAATGTATAAATGTATTTGCTGGAGAGCAAATACATTTATTTGTCTTATTCTCGAATATTTTATTTCAATTTCTTGTTTATTTCTTAAAAACAAATCTAAATTTTTTTAGCCATTAAAAGTTATTGAATTTCTTTAAATTCTTGTCAAATGTTGCCAAATGTTCTCTATACGACACTTAAAGAAATATTTTCCATAATTTTATGTTAATTTGTAATTGTTTAATTTAATGAATTTTTATAAAAAAAAACAACTTATTGGAAATGTTAATTTTATAGATTTGTAACATCTGTTTTCCTTTTTTTTAAATTCCTCTTGAATCAAATCATGTTTATATGAATTATTTACGTTTATATGAATTATTTGTAGAGATTTTTTTATATTTATTTCGTTTAGATTAAACTTGATTAGTTTTGTTTTTGTTATTGTTTTTGGCATTTTAATGCATTTAGAAATTTCTAATATAAATTTGCATGATCTCATCTGTTATTTAAATATAGATTGTTAATAATAATGATGTTTGTACATTTACTTTTTATTTATTTATTATTATTATTTTTTTTTTTTTCAAAAAAATATTAAACTATTTTGTTTGTTAATAAATTGTTTAAAAATTTGTTTATTTAAAAAAAATTAATGTAATTGTAAACAGATGTAAGATAATATTTCAAATATCTATTTGTAAAATTTCTAGGTGTTTTTAATAATTTCGCAAGAGTCAATTTTTTTATTTTGATTTTAGTTTTATACAATTTGAGTCTAACTTTTTTGGTACAACTGTAAAAACTAATAATATGAAAGCTTTTTTGAAAAAAAATTATTTCATATTTCCTGGAATATTTTGGATGATAAACCTCTCTATTTTGCACACTATAATTACACCATTGTGTTACCTTTGCATCTTGTTATTCATTCGAATTTCTCACGTTTGCAAATTTTTTATTCAGAGAGTGAGAATTCTGAATCTTCATACAGTTCGTTCAAAATAATATCTTAGTGTTTTTTTATCGATTCCAAATCCCACTATCGCTTTTTAAGATAAAAGCAGCATAAAAACCCTCATACTAACTTTAGTTTAGATTTCAATATATTGGCTTTTAGATATGACTGGAAATCTGTTTCTATCAAAGATTTTCTGTTATTCCAAAAAGGGGATGTTTTCTTTTCCATACAACTAAAAGTCGCTACAGGAAATCAATGACAAATTTCTTTATGTAATTGTCTGAAAAACTTCAGTCCCAGGGCAAAAATTGTTTGATGGTTTTCCTTTACTTATTGAATCTGTCCTGTATGTACACAATAAGTATTCAAATCTTATAATCTAAAACTATATCTATATTCCTTCTAAAATGAGAATAAGTCGGTGGTCGGTCCTAACATAATCGGTATAGTATGTTGGCTCTACGACGCAAAGTGTCCCACAGTTGGATGTCATTTATATGTTAGTATATGGTGACAATAACCATTTGCCATATTTTCGCAAAATCCGAATTTATGCACTTGAATAATAATATTAAGTTGATTATTCCGAACATAAAAACAAGAATAAAGCAATTAAGAGAGAATGTCCACTAATCTGCTCTTAGTTTTATCAAAAATAATGCCAAACCTTTAGGATTATATTTATTGGTGCCCTCTGCAGACACTGAAGAGGAGGAAATTTAAATATGAAGTCTAGAAATATTTGAATTTTATTAAAGTGTTTGTTTAAGGAATATCAAAATTTCAAAATAATATTTTTCAAAATCTGAATATTCAAATATTCTATCCAAATTTAGAATGTTTAAGTATCTGAACAACCTCACATTTATCAATAACATTTTAATTTAACAAATATAAATTTCTAATAATGAAATTTTCCAATATAGTTTCTCTCCTACACATATCGCAATTGGTTTCTATTCTAGAATATCCTCGAATTGATAATATATTATTGTTAGTTTACACCCACATAAGATATTAGTAATTTATATAGACATTATTTATTAGACTTGCAGTAGTAGAAAATAATAAAAGTCTACTTTAACTCTAGTTTAAATAATCTAACAGTTAGTTATTAATAAACCAGACAGAGCAGATAATGAATAAGATCTTTTTTTGAAATTTTTTTTTTTTTTTTTTTGGAAAATTTGCTGGTTAAATAACAGTATTTGGAAATTGAAAATATTGAAATGAATATATACATTTAAATATGTTATTATAACCCACATGTCAATTATCTGATTCAATACAATAATAAAATTTGTATTGTACATTTAGCATTTATTGAATATTTAATATTTATATGTATTTGTATTTACGAGATGATAATGAATTTGAAAATTGAAAAATTGTTTTTATTTTCAATTAAGATTTCAAGTTCAAAATGTGGTGTAAATGGCGGGTGTTTTTTCCAAAGTTTTGTTTAGTAGAGAGGGAGGGAAAGACACATCAGCAGCTTAAGTTTTTGAAATTTAACAGACTACAAAGCTTAAGTATGGTAATGAAAAATAACGTAACGTAATGATTTAATCGAAACGATTTTTTTATTTATATTGAAATGACAAAATTTATGCAAATTTTATTTTGCAAGTAACAATAATAAAAAATTACAAGTTAAATCATGTTTCAAATATATTTTTATAGCAAAATTGCGTTAAGATTTTATTGCATCTAGTGATTTCTTGCATACAAACAAATTGAATTTATTCAATAACCATAAAAGGTAAAAAATTTTTATATATTTTTCTTATAAAAAAAAAATAACGTAATAATCTCGTTGAGCTATAGAAAAGCTATGGACTATGATAACTGTAAAATTTATTTAAAAATAACAACAATAAAAATAAATCTTTTAATTTTATTTCCTGTTTTATGAACTTAACTCACTTGACTTCTAATAAATAATAAATAATTTATATAATTATTAAGTTTTCATAATTGATTTGTATAATTTATACAAAGAAATCTAACTAATTATGATGATTAAATTTGAAAAATATGCAAATTTTTAAAATATGATGTCATAAATTTACAAACAATCTGTTTGAAAAAACAAATTTTCTGACAATTTATTATTAATTCAATAATTATTTAACGAAGTAAATAATCATGTTTGTTTTAGTAATTTATATTTGTATTAGCAAAAAGAAGCAACAATGAAAATAAACAAAAAAGTAAGAATCACTATATTCGGCTATGAGGAATCTGTAATACCCTCCACTAAAAATGTGTGTGAAGATGTATTGTGACACCATAAAAGTTTTTCTTAAATATAACATGGAACACTTACTGAGTTATAAAATTAGTTATATTTTTTGCTATAACTTTTTTCCACTGAAGCGATTTTAGATAATATTTGGAATAATAATGAAGTACATATACATTAATATTATGGCAAAATTCTTTCTGTCTATGTACTGAGCTGAATTTGCTGGTTTTTAATAGAAAACTTCTCAGGATTATAAGAAATGAATTTCATTGAGCTCTGTCTGTCACATGGATTGACAAACTATCGACTTCCCAATTATGGTGGTGGAGAGTAAAAGAATTAAAATGCAAAATGTGGTTTTGAAAAAAGGCAGATAAACGTACATATCAATTGAGGATAATGAACTTTAACGAAGAATTTTTACATATGACAGTTTATAACTTTCTGAATATAATAATTATTTTTTCTGTTTTAACTTGTATTAAAATTATTGATTTTGTGATTATTTGTTTTATAGTAAATAATTCATTTTTTTTCTTTAAAATTTGTTTAATTTTTATAATTCATAGTCCATTGTTTACTTTACAACCTATAAATAATTAGCTGTTAACTTCACATGGAAACTGTAAGAGAATGTAAACAATCTGCGAAATTTAAATTAATTATTGTTATTAATTTGTTATTTATATTTAATATTTTTTCATATACAATTATATATTCTCATTACAATCTTAAATTATTTATTATAAATAAATAGTTCTTTATTAACATTATTATAATCAAATTTATAAATTTCACCACACTTCATTAGTTGTCTGGTGGAGTTTGGAAAATATTGGGGATAATTAAATTAATAACACTAGACAACCAACATTTTTGCTTATATTATTATAAATATTCAACTCTATGGGTTATTACGGGGGCACTGTCGTTTAGGTCTCGAACATTACCGTATGTATAGAAAAATCTAAATAATAATGAAATTAGAGGCATCAAGATAAAATCTTATTAAAAATGTATAATAATACAACACGAAGGTTTGCTTAAAGCCAGCAACGCTCTTAAAATTTGATTTGGCGAAACGAAGTTTGCCGAGTCTGCTAGTTTTAATTAAAATATGAAAATTTTTTAATGATATTAAAGAAAATATTTTAAAAAGTTTAAGGAAAATAATTTTCATATTCCTCTCTTCCCTTTTAGCAACCGTTATTTCTTTAGAAATGTAGTTTAGCTTTTTACAACGTATTCCATATTTATTTATTTAATATATATATTCTAATTACCATTTAATTATTAATCTTATACTAATCGTATATATTTTTTCTATTATTTCAAATGGCTTATTACAAAAATCAATGCTGCTTTTAATATAAACATAACCTATAAAATTTATTGTAATATAATGGACGTTTTCTATTTCTAATATATTTCAATTTTGGCTGCTTTACAAAACGATATTTATATAACGAATATTTATTATAAACAAAACATAATAATAAAACAAACAAATAAATCTTTTTAAAAATAATATTCTTGCAAACAATATTAAACAGTACAACAAAAAAGACAACAACAAAAAGGTATTAATAAAAAAATAAAATAAATTTTAGATGCAAAAATAGAATTAATAAAAAAATCAATGTAATTTTTAAAATTTAAGAAAAAAATGCTATATTCGACTATGCCGTATCTTCAATACCCTCCACTACAAATGTGTGTGATTTAAATATATTATATATCGTTCATACACACTCACAAATACAATATAAAAAATTGTTCTTAAATATAACACAGGAATACCTTATGAGTCATAAATTTAGTTATATTTTTAGCTATAATTTTTTTCTACTGAACCGATTTGAACAACAGACAGACATAGTTAAATCTACTCAAATTTTGATTTGATGCAACAATATAAATATACATTATGGGATCTGAGATGTTTCCTACTTAGAGTTATACACGGAAAGACAAAGTTAATATACCTCCTTCACCACTTGCAGTTGTGGTGGGTATAAAGATAATTAAAACGATTTCTTTATTTCACCTCACTTTGAAAACTGATTGAAAACGAGGTGAAAATATAATTTCTTAAATTACATTGATTTTTTTACTTAGATAAAAAAACTCTAATATAAAAGTTTTCTTTTAAGTGACTAACTCTATTTTTGTTTGTAGTAAAATTTTAGTTGATAAATTATTATGTTCTTCATTTCAAATTTCGAAAATTAATTATTTTATAATTTTTTTTCATATTGTTGCTAATTACAAAAAAACCTCTACACGTATATATTTTCGTTTAATATTAATTTTTTCAAAAATTTTATTCATAAGTCATAAGACAAAATTCGAAATTATTTTTAACACATGACTCAATGAATTTTCATTTTTTTCTTTTTTTTTACACATTTTTCATAATCATATTCATTTATTTTTATTATATCGTATAGATATATATTTTGAAAACAAAAACAAAATTGACAATTTTATATATTAAAAATTTTTACGGTTTTCACCTGTCAAATTAATGGCGAAATTGTGTATTATGTGACATACTTTATGAAAAACAAAAGCGAAAAAGAAATAAAAACATTTCAAATCAATTTTGACAGTTTTAGACTTTTCTTCTGAAAATTATTAATAACAAGTTAAAATTCCAAAACTTTTGTTTGTTTCTATTAGAATATTTATTAAAAAAAAAAAACACATGTGTGTGTCTGGGGAAATGTATCATCGTTTTATTTTGAAAATTCGCATATTTTGAAATTTTCAAATGGTGAAAAACTATAAATAATTTAATAGAAAACATATGGAGCAAAAGTTTTTTCTTTTAATTTTAGGGATTTATAATTTAATTTTGTTCTACTCAGTAGAGACTAACATACCCATTATAATACAAAGAAATGGATACAACTCAAAATATTTGGAAAAAAAAATTATTTTCATAATTTTTCATATGGAGTCAGATTTTCTTAAAAGTCGAATTTAAAGTCTCAGTGTAGTCTTCAGTGTTTGCTTTGTTAAACATTGTATAATTCTAGGTAAGATAAGAAAGATAGGTCCATTGTGATCCCTTTAAGAAGAAATAGATTGTTTCCTTTAAGAAAAGATGGTGAAACAATAAAGAATACAAAAAGACCGTGAAATAGAAAAAAAATATTACAAAAGACGTCCAGCCTGTTGTTGTTACAACCGTAAAAACAAGTTTGTTTTGATTCATGTTCTAGTTTAACTCCAGGTCCATAAATTGTTCCACCTCTATAACATTAGTCCATAGATCTTCTGGGCTAAAAGTGGTAGGTTTGGCTCAGCAGTTAAACAAATGACATTTATTATGTAGTCCTTGATTATATATATGGCCATATATTAGGGATGGCACGGTCAATACGAAACCAGTAGGTATTGACCCTATTAATCCATTCTGATCTTAGCTAAATTGGAGTTAATTGTTATTATTCTGGTTTGGGTTTTACTTCAGGCCAAGAAATTTTCTGACATGCCTCAGGGGTAAATTCAATTGTTAAATTGAATTAATTCAATTATTAAAAATTATGTCCGTACTAGTGATACAATTTAGTTACATTTAAATAAAAATTATTTTATTATGTAGCAACACTTTCAAGCGCCATTTAATTTTGAATATAATTTGTTTTCGAAAAATACAACAATAATAGAAAATATTTATATTATTTAAAATGCTGTAAATAAATTCTATTGTAATTCTATGTAAAGTTGTATATATATATTTTTTTAAATCTGCCAAGTTTTTTGTTTGTGATCGACAAAATAAAAATTCAATGTCTTAGAAAAATATAGAATTCTTCTAGAAGGGCAACTATTTAAAACAAGAAAAGAAAACGAACTAAAAACAAAAACTAAACTAAACTAAACTTTTGGTTTATAATTTATAAAATTCTGACATCTATTGCTTAGGAAAATTCAAATATTATTTTCCTCCGTTTAAAGACAAAAATAAAATAATTTATTTTTAAATTGTCTTTTTCTTGTAAGAAACATGATAATTCAATCTTAAATTCCAACACCTTTTTTTTTAAATGGAATGAAAGTACAACATGCGACAACAGCTGTTGGATTTATGTTTTTAATCTAAATTTAGCTTGTTACACTTCCTTCCCAAAATCATTAAATTTTCAAAATAATTTCAAGATTTTATATTTAAACTGGTATTAAATCACAGTTTATTTATAGTTTAAAGAAAAACATCCGTTTTTGCCCATTTATAATGTTAAGGGTGGATTATTCTTTTGTATCTAAATATAGTTTTCTTTGTAAAATCTTTTTCCAAAATTTTTGTATAAAACTGGAATTCATTTCCTGATCTTTTGTTAGTTTTAAAAGATCTTTTGTAAATCAAACTTATATTTTTAAATTATTGTTAATTTATTTTATTTAAAAATCCTTTTTTCTAAACATAAAATCATGAATAATTTTAATCGTTCATATACCACTCATACCAAAACTCATACACGTTCATTTAGGTAAATTTTTTTAATTTAATTTATTAATTTTAAGTTTTAGTTAATTTGATTTTACAATTACAATCTCAATGTTTTCTAATTTCTAATTGTTTTTCTTTGTTGTATTATTTTATTTTTTTAAGAATTCAAATATTTATTTCATTTTCTTTGTTTTATTTTATTATAGCTCAACAGCAAACTCTGCCCTCTCCTCCCAAAGACCCAAACAAAATTATATTTCGGATATTAACTCACCTTTGATTCAGGTAAGAAAAATATATATTTTTCTCCATAAATGTATTTTAATATAGAAATATTTGTTAAAACTTTAGAAGGTATAAAAGAATAACTTTTTTGGTTTGGTCTTATGGAATTATATCCAAATATCACTTGATAAAGCGTGTTCAAACCAAAATCCATGATCCAACTTATACGTTCCCACGACAATTAGATCTCAGTTTCGTAACGACCCGGTCACAGATTGTCAATCCAGCGACAGCTTTATTAAACGAATGTTTTTTTTCCAAGGAAGAATTATGGGATACATCCTAGTTGCTACAACAACAAAAGCAGCCATATTTCAACAAAATTTAACTCATTCGTGTATAATAAATTTTTACACAATTTTCAAATGATGCTTCAGAGATGATCAGTTGAAACAACTCACAACGAGATTGAATACAGTATTTTGTCGCTTTTATTAAAGACTGACATTTTTATTAACGGTTTATCATTCTGAAATTATATTTTGAAATTTTCAAAAATAATTTCAATTACCTAGAATTCACATTTCAAAATTGGAATAAAATTAGGAATTTGGAATATGTTCTCCAAATTCCAAAATTCGACTCTGTTGTAATAGTTTTCTGTATTCGAATGAATCTTTTTGGAGAAAAATTTTTTGATACAGCTGCCAAGGGGCTGACAATATTTGGCCTATCGAGACTCTGTTCGTTCCGATATGGAGATCCATTTCCATTTGGAGAACGAAACAAGTGACTGGTATTTTGTTTCGTTCGAAATTCATGCTGTAACTTAAATCTTGAAATTTGGGGCGTCTCTGTGAATATCGTTCAAAGCTGCTACATATGAATCCTGATCAAAAGGTCTTTTATGCATGCTCTGTCCATATATGCAAAGGTCTTTTCTAACATGTCTCGTGTGCAACGTCAATTGTGTTATGCTTCCGATGACATCTAAGAGGGAAATCTTTACTGAGCATTTCATTATGTTCTGGTAAATTATTCATTTCCTCATGTACATGTTATATTAAGGATATTTGTATACAGCCCCTTACGTCTTCCTTTTAAAAGTAGCAAATAACGTTTCTTTATCCATACCCTTATTCGTATTACGCATTTTTTTACATGTTGGCGGTAGCATGAGCGGAAGGGGTGAATAGGATTTTGTATATTTAGTATTGTTAACTTGTATTGGTGTTAAAATTAACTCCTTATTCCAGAATATCAAAAAGCTTTTCAATAATAAACTGGCTATAACGTTAGTTATGGCATACAAATGAAAATTAAACTAAACCAAAGAGGATCTAACAATTGTAATGCGGTATAATCAATTCTTCTATTAGAATCTGCGTGAACTTAAAACTACAAATAATTCTTTTAATAACAAAATTTTTGACTAAATATAAAAGTATAAAGTAAAAACCCCTCTAAGCTTTATTAAATATAAGAAGCATATTTCAAAAAAATACTAATTTCTAAGTACAAAATTTTGACAGTTTTGAAACTTTCACCACATAATGATGTGTAGCGAATGCTGGTGATGATGATGATGATGATGTTGAAATTATATATAAAATATCTCTCAACACCCACTTAAAATTAATTGAATATTGTCACGTTTTCGTGGAATTACTTTCAATTTATATAAAATTATAAATTTAAAAATATTATTTATTGTTATTTTAAAGATTTTTTTTCAATTAATTAAGAAAATTATAATAATAAATTTAATTTGATAAATTTAATCATTATTCACAAAAATTCTTAGAATTATGAATGTATTAATTCCTTTTTCTTATTTTTTATTTGCTTTGTTTTTTATTTTTTACAGGATGAGGGCGATAACAAAGTTTTGAAGTTACGCTTTGATGTCAGTCAATATGCCCCCGAAGAAATTGTTGTCAAGACTGTTGATCAAAAATTATTGGTAAGTTTTTTTTTCGTTGTAAAGTTTGAGTAAAAAATTATTTAATCTAAAAGACAATAATTATTATCAATAAGAATAAGAAGTGAGATCGAAAAATGCCTAACATACATATATAAATGAAAACGAAACCACTGAACGAACAACTTTAATTTTTTATAGTTTTAATATAATTTAAAAAATTAAATTTTGAAGCTTTTTCAAAAACCATTCCATTTTTTATTGTACTTTCTGGCTCTGTGCTCGAACATTTTTTATAAACGGATATGTTCTCCCGGTACTGCTTAATATGATTGTAAAAACTTAGACCTCAAACTCTTGAATGTTTGGCCAACTTTTTGTAGGACCAAGTTGTGTTTTGTTTAAAATATTTAATAATTTGAGTATGCACTTTTATCTGGTCACTGATTTTATTCAGATTAACTTGTTTGACATTAAATACAATAACTGACATGTTTAACAAAGGTAACTTGAAAAAAATCAAAATAAAAAAGTTGTATTGAAAAAGGTGTGTTAGGAATTTTTCGATCTCACTTCTTAGCAAATTCAAATCTTTATTCTTTCCAATATAATTCTATAATTTTAAAACGCTTTTGGAATCACTATGCCCTTGTATGCGTTTAATTTCAAATTTCAATTCAAAATTTGTATCAGTGATGGTCCACCTTTAAATTTTCTATATCCCCATTTATTTCTATGGGTTAATATCTTTTAGAATACATTTTATTTTCTAAAAAAAAAAACTAAATTTTGTGTGCCCAACTTTTTTCTTTCTTAAACAATTTTTGCTTTTTGCAAATTCATTTTTAAATAAATGACTCATTTTTGTATTGTTGAACGCGTCTATTAGAGATTTGTTAAATTAAATTAATTTTCATGTTTTTGTTTATTTCTATATTTTAAATTCTATTTTTTTTTTGGCAAAAATCATGTTGAATTTTCTAGAATTTTTGTTTCTTTTTGCAAATTCGAAAGAAATGAAGCAAATTATCATGATGTCAAGGCAGTTTATTTAGCTGAATTTATGAATATTATAAATCTTAAATCTTTTTCTCTTAAATATTCCAATTTGGAAGTCAAAACAAATTAAATTAAATCTTTTTTTTAAATCATAATCACTTTCCATTTGTTTAACAAACATTTCTTAACACCCACATGAAAGAAAAAAAGAATTAAATTCAATTGTTACCCAAAAAAGTCAAATTAAAATTATTTAAATGGAATGATTTTAGTAGTGCTCACACCTAAAGAGTGAGATCGAAAAATTCTTAACATACAAATATTTTAATAAAAACAAAATCACTGATTGAAATCAATATTACAAATTACAAAAAATACATATTTTTATAGTTTAAATCACTTGTGATGAAATTTTGAACTTTTTTTCGGAATACATTCCATTAAAGTTTTCACGTTAACGTTCATTTTGCTCGAACAGCTGGTGCATTTTCGTTTTAAATCTAACACACTATTGGACACCCTTTTGTGCTCTTTAATTATTCGCAGGCCTTAGCGCTAAGCGGCATCTTTTGGTACAAATATATACCAAATATACCACTTAAAGGCTTGTTTACTTTAGTGACAGGATGCCAAATCAGACCAAAAAAACTGAAGTCTAATGAATGGAAGTTGTCTTTTTTGTAAGAAATGATTGGCTTGCCATACTACTTTTAGGGAAATTTCGACAGCTTTTGGGTCATAAAGTTTTTCGTACTAACCGGCTGCTTTCCTAACGGACAAGTTCTGTCGGTACTGTTTAATAACATTCGAAACATTTTGACGGCAGACCTTTGGATGCTTGGCCAACTTTTTGGTCAACAAAAAACTGACATATTTTACAAAGATAATTTAATTTATAGAAAAATAATATTTGGGTTAAAAATTTTAATGAAAAACCTGTGTTAAGAAGTTTTCGATCTCACTTTTTCTTTAGATTTTCGAAATTAATGAATTTTTTGTTTTCCTTTTGTAGGTGCATGCCAAACATGAAGAGAAATCCGACACAAAGAGCGTCTACAGGGAATACAATCGTGAATTCTTGTTGCCCAAGGGTGTTAACCCTGAATCTATTCGCTCTTCTCTTAGCAAGGATGGTGTACTTACTGTAGATGCTCCTTTACCGGCTCTTACTGCTGGTGAAACCATGATTCCCATTACTCACAAGTAAATGTTGCAACAAAAACAAAAAAACTCCTACAAAACTTTACAAAATCAAATGTGTGCTACTTCCCATCATCACAACAACAACAATTATCACCACCAAAAACCAACAACAATTTTTAGGCAACTCCTTTTTTTAGTTTTTCAATTAAGCTTTTTTTGAAAAAATGCTCCTAAAAATATTTTATTTTTTTGATGAAAAAAAGCTAATTTGTTCTGAAATTTTATTAATAATTGCTAATTTTCAAAAAAAATCTTAATTTGTTTTAATAATTAATTTTACATTTACTATAATTTTAATTTTGTTTTCTATTTATTGGGCAATTATAAGTTTTTTTTATTAATTAATAAATATTTTTTAAATGTGTGTTTTTTACAAAAAAGAAATTAAAAAAAAAAAAAAAACATTTTTTATTGAAAATTTGAAATGGTTCGAATTGTTTAATGTATTCAAAATAATTTATGTAAGAAATTTCATAATTTTTTTGCATAAATTATTATTTGTAACGAAGAAAAAAAGAACTTTAAATAAAATTTGATACTCAAAACCAAATAAATAAAATTTTGTTGTTTTTCTTTATTTTTTAGATTTTTTTTGCATTTTTTTTTTTGTTATTATTATTATTATTTTTTAATTTTACAAATTTCTATATTAATCTGCCATAATAACGTAATGTGTGTGTGTACGTGCGTAATAATATATTTTTGATGAATTTTAGCATTGTGCTTAAAATAAATAATTAAATCATTGTAATCGTATTATATAAAAATTTCTAAAATAAATTTTAAATAAAATGTGTGGAATTTTTATTAAAATAAAAAATTAAATATATTTTAATTTCAAATAGAAGCAGAATACATCTGAATGTATTGTCATATATGGCACCCAATCTACTTAGGCATTGAGCCTATTGCTACATCCCGAACATAGTTGTGCCCGAATTGCTCTTATAGACCTCGGCAGATTTCTTTCTAAATCTGCAATGGGAGGTGATTGCCCTCCATTACATTTCCACGACTGCCGGTTCTTCGCACCGAAATGCCCCTCAATTCATCGGCCAAAGGCTGTCACCCCAGCAAAAAAACAAGGTACTGTTCATGTAAATATTGCCCATTAGTTCCAAAACGATTTTTTGTAATAATTCTGAAATTTGAAAATTCATAAGGTACGAGCTGAGAAGTTTTTAGAAGGTCCACATCTGTTTGGAATGGTCCAAATTTGTATGGAAAAAACTAGTGTAGAAAATGTTAACTTTCTACGTCCATACGAATTGAATCCTATTTTCTATGTCTTAGAAATAAAAGAAGTGAGGTCGAAAAATTCTTAACACAGGTTTTTCATTGCAACTTTTAAACAAGTTACCTTTGTAAAACATGTCAGTTATTATGTTTAATGTCAAGCAAATGAATATATTGAATGAAAAAATCCTACAAACTGCAAACCGATAGAAATGCTAAGACTAAAGTGAAAAAAATTAGCACATTAATATAACATCAAGAATGTTTACAAAGAAAGCAGCTTTCATTCATAAGATTTCATAATGCTAATTTTTTGCCTCAATTGGCCTCGGTGTTGTGGTTAACATCCTGTCACAATATAGTTATGATCCTACAAACTATAATATATTAGCACAATTTATATATATATATATATATATATATATATATATATATATATATATATATATATATATATATATATATATATATATATATATATATATATATATATATATATATATATATATATATATATATATATATATATATATATATATATATATATATATATATATATATATATATATATATATATATATATATATATATATATATATATATATATATATATATATATATATATATATATATATATATATATATATATATATATATATATATATATATATATACACATAATATTTAACAAATTTGTTTGGTCCCAAATTGAGCCCTTTCTGTATATGTTTGTAACGGTTTGAAAAAAATGCGGTAATGCCACTTCTAAGTATATCGTTCGTACGTTCAGTTGTTATCAAAGAACAGAACATTTCTACATTTTTTTAACGTTGATACTCGAACTGAACAACTTTGGTGGGACATTCTAGAGGAAACTCCTAAAAAAATTGTTTTGGAACCATTGTAAAACGTCAATGTAATCCTAAAGTGTATACGAATACAAGTTTCATTTAATAATTGATAAATCTTTCCTCTAAATACAATTTTTATTTATTAATACTTGAACTCATGAATTTTCAAGCGCTTTTTATTATAATGTAAACTGCTCTGTAACATTTTATTTGCAGAAATAATCAATAAATTATTGTTATAATATATTTTTGACGCGATCCCATGTTACATGAAAAGTACTTCCATACAATTTGTTGAATTAATAAAACCTAATTTCTATCAACCGCTATTAATGTAAAGTTGTAACTTGCATTTTTTCAATTTTAATAACCTTCAAGCAAATGAGTAATTTACATCAAAAAAATTCTAATTTTTAACTATCTTCATTTTATATTTAATAAAATAATAATAATAAATCTAATTAATTTACAACTAATAGAAAATTAATCAGTTATCATTAAGTGTTCTTATACTACTTTTACTTGACTTAAATCACGTTTTTGTATAAGACGCATTTGTTTCTTCTTCATGCGTTTCAGTTTCGAAGGATTCTTAATGACTTGAACTATTTCAGCTCGTCTTTCATTTTCCAAACGTTTTTCGGCGTTTTCAATACGGCGTTGGTGCTTAGCAATGGCAGCTTCTTTACGGGCTTCTTTAAGTTCACGCGATTTTTCCTTCATAGCACGCAATTCATTGCGTAGTTCCATTTTCTTTTCGAAAGATAAACGCGGTTGGGTTTTCTTCACTGAAGAAAATCTATAATGAGGAAAGGAGAGAATTTTTTTTAAATGTTAATTAAATCTTTATATTTAAGATGTGTAAATTACTTGGTTTTAGGTGTTTTCCAAGGCCTATTTGATTTGGGTTTACCACGGGGGATTTCATTTTCTGGTTTCTTTAATTTCTTCACTTTTTTAGGTTTATCAACAATTTGTGTTGTTGTTTCCATGGGCAAATCGGTGGAAGTTGTTTGTTCTATATTTTCTTCTGTCATTTTGTTAAGTTTATTAATTTATAAAAAAATATTTTTCTTTAACAATTCTCTAAATAAAATGATTTACACGTGTATTTGTTTTTGTTATTATTTGATTCTTTTGACAGTTCCTAATACAGAGTTGTTTTTTTTGTCATGTGGATTGTATTGACAGAGTTGTATTTAATTTCTCAATAGTAAAGTGCTAAAATATTTTGATTATTAAAAAATTGAAAGTTTAAGAACAAGTAAACCCAAAACTCTGTTATTATATTATGAAATCCCTTCATATAAGAAATTAAAAGAATAAGAAAATTTTGTCTGATCTCATATAGTTTTGGAGATGAAGGAACTTCAAGTTTCTATATACAATTTTTTTTGTCTCGTTTTATAGTTAATGTATAGTTAAAATATGCTTATTGTTTGATAGGTATTAGCTGCACATGTAACAGAGAGTTGAAAGATTTACGAATGCCTATTGTATATGTCGCAAGATATTTGGAAAAAATGGGGACTCCTTCCCAACATTGTTAAATGGATGAACATTGCTTTAGCACGTCCTATTCTTGCTTATGGATCTTTAGTATAGAAAAGACATGTGGTGGGTTAATTTTATAAGGTATAAAAATCGGCTTATATATTAATAATACTGCACTTCGGACTAACCCTTCTGAGGTTCGGATTTCCGTACTTCATATGGCAAATCTGCAAACAGCGAAGTGAGGGTGAATGCGGTAAACTGCTGAAAATCTATAACATATGGACATGCAATTGTGCTTGGTCATATTAGGACAGTATTTTCAAATACTTTCTGAAACGAGCCACGATGGATGATCTGAACTATTTACATGCATGGTCGTCAGGGCGATGTCGCCTGTTTTCAAACTGAGACGCTCGAGACAACCCCAGAATCATAGCCGCAAGAATGTATACTTAGATACCTTACAGTGGCGGGATGGATTCAGTACCATGTCAAAACAGTGTCATTCTTTATAACGTAACTGCCGATATATCAAATAGGCATCCATATAGAGGTCAATTTACGAGTTTTTAAACAATTACTATATTCAATATATTAACTATGACACGAGAAAACATTTTTTCTATATCAAAACTTCTTGTTTGAAGGTCGTTCTTAATATTGTAATGAAATATCTGAATTTAATAGCGTAGATATCTAGATTTAAGCCATAAATTTATATCTGAATTAAAAAAAATAATCATTTTTCATTTTCCTTAAACATTTTTTCTCTTTTTATTCCAAAAGAAATTTTAACCAAGAACTATTTACAAAGATATCAATGTTTTTTTTTTTTAATGAATTCTTTATAATATATGCAAAACAATTACATAATCTAGTTCTAAATATTTTTTGGTTGAAGAATATTTATATAGCTCTAATTAAAAAAAAAAAAACTTAGTTTGATTGCACTCGTAAAAAAATAACTTAAAACTGTACACAACAATAAGTATTATTATAACATTATACAGGAATAAAATACAAACATTTTTTAAACTAACAATGTTAAGCATTATTTTTGCCAGCAACAATTATATTTTCATTGTAATGATGAACATTATATTGATAGAAAAATGATTTACTATATTCAAATGTTGATATCATGATAGCACATGCAGGTGCTACTTTAAAAAGACGAGGACCCAAACCTGCAAATATGCCGCGTATACCACTTAAAGCATATATAGAAGCAAGTCGTTTCATTACACCAGGAGATGGTATATCTTTGGCTGGTTTATCTGTAATTAATAAATTTTAATTCCGTTAATTTTATAATTGTTTCTTATTATATTTTACTGTATGTTGAATTATTACAAAATTATGTTTGCATTGATAGAATAAAATCATATTTGACCCAAATGGTCCAGTCAAGGATACAGCATTATCATTTAACGATAATTGGGTCTCTGTTCCGGAACGATCCGAGTCACACTCGGCCAAAAATTGTTAACCTAGTGATAGCTGTATCAATCGGAAGTTATTCCATAAGAGAGAAAAACCAGATACAGCTTAACTGTTACAACAACTGTACAGGATACAATTGTCGTTCTTCCGACAATTGTAATGACCAGATTTACAATCGACCAAAGATTGTCAACCAACGACAGCTGTATCAAGCAAAAGTTTTTCCTCAAGAAAGAACTATTGGGTACATCCGAGTTGTTACAACAACTCCACGGGAAATTTCAGAAGCTATTAACGCTAACAAATTATCTAAGGCCGATATGGAATATCTAATTTGATGTCGTTGATAACAGACAAGCTCGGTATTGACTATTTGCTTATGGCTTTTAACCTGTCAATGGGGGGGATAAGGATACGAACAAGGGACAGTAATGTGCAATTTTTCTTCTGTCACCAGTAGGGAATACAATATAGTATTAACAGTAGTATCTACTAATGGGCATGGTATAAACTGCCAGAGGTAATATAAAAGTACGATCCTTGTGTCACTTATCAAAAACCTTTGATAGAGGGTCACAAGTTTCTCTTTTAGAATACGTTAATTTAGGACTTTGTTGCACCTGTAGCAGTTCAAGTCTAATGATTGTCTCAAATCAGTCATCTGATACTCTAAAACGTAATAGAACTATTCATTTTTATTAGTCGACTAATCATTATAACATACTGTAAACACTTGTGAACACTTATTGTCTCCCTACGATAGAGCTTGTGAAGTGATTGAACGCATTATATCTAATCACTTAACTATTTCAAGGTATAGTCTGATACATACAAGTTCTTTATTGTCTTTACAATTCATCTGGTGACAATGAAGTGATTGAAGCTATTGAGGAACGTCAGCTTACAGTTTACAAAAGTAATTTTATTGTCTTTGCAGGCATTATATGCTCTTCTATTTCGATATATAGGTATAAGCTTTGAACAAATTTAATTTCAATCCCTCTTCTTTTAGTAAATAACTTTAATTTATTTTCAACAAATCTGTCTCTATGTACTTTAAATTGTTTATCTTAATTATTTTTCTCTAAAAAGATTAACTTACCTGTAAATATAACTTTTTCGCCAAATTCTATTTGTTCGTGGGTTTTTATTACATCAAAGGGGGTCGTAATTGTGGCTGCTATCTAAAAATTACAAAACATACAGTAAACAATAAATAAGTAAACAAATTGATAAAAATATAAATGAGAATATAAATACGTACATACATACATATGTACGTTGAATAAATTGTGTTTTTCTATTGTTAAATCATTATTTTTAAGCTCAAAATTTATTGGCTTTAGAGAGCTAAATATCTCTTGTATGATTAAAATTTGCAACAGAGAAACATATGTTCTGTAAATATCTATTTCTTAACTTACCGAACCGGATACTGCACCAGCAAAGAAACTAAAACTAAATGTAGGTTCAGTAACATTAAACCTAGACTTGATAGTTTCATAACAAGTCCAATAAATGCCGGAAAATGGTACATCACGTAGTATAGTGGGTGGTAGACCACGCCACAGACCCAATATGCCTTGTGTTTGTACCACTGTCCGTACAGCTGAAGTTATTTGAGCATAAGTCATTTTTTCCGATTGCATTTTTGTGCGTATCAATTCGACGGGACTAACAAAAGTGACGGCACAAACGCGAGCGGTTACACCGGCTAGCAAAGGTATAAGAAATGGAATATCACGACCTCTAGGCGAACCTTTGACTTCAGCCAAATATTTATAGTGGAACTGTAAGAATCGTTCTTTAAACTGTTCATAAGCAACAAAATAAATGACAGTAGAAGGTAAAGCAGAGACTAAGGTGGGACTTAAGCCAGACCACAAGGAACTTATACCCTCGGAGCGACTTATTTTAACAAAGGCATCCTGTTACATTAGAAAAAAATCATAAATATTTTTATCAAGGAGAATATGGAATAAATTATTCTTATACATACTATGGTACCATTAAGGTGTTGTACTGGTTTTACATTTGGGTATTTGGGATCACAAGGACATAAATGATCCATTAGACCATTACAATAGAGGAAGCATTTATTATTTGATAATTGTGTTTGTTGGGCCTGCAATCGCGTTTTTATCACATCCAAGGGAGTCACTAGAAAGATATTTTTCGTTTTAGCATTTAAATTATCTGAACATAGTGTATTGTTTAAAAATTTTAATACTTACTAAAAGTAGCTGTTAACATGGCACCTGTGCAGGCAGAGGCCACCTGTTGTAATGGTCTTATACGAAATCTTGGATCATCTTGTTGAACTTTTGTTTTGTTATCTATAAGTTGTGCATCAGTTATTGCTGCTTGATTTTCACTAGCCTCAACACTATTATTCTCGTGTGTTTTGTCTGTTGCCATTTCTAATGATGAAACACAATTATATTGATTGTTATTATTGTATTACTCTTTGACTCCCTCAAAATATTTTCAATTAAACTTATTCATTGATTTTGGATATTTGTATTTAAGGAACAAATTATTCTACTCTCAATAATTTATTTGATCACTTGATAGTTTCTTAATATTTGTTTTATTTAGTTTTTATAAAAACATATTTATTGTGCAAAACTATTTTTAAAATGACAGTATTTGACATTGAAGTTCATGTGGTCAAATATAATCCACCGCACACGGTTGATTAAAAAGTGTACTTTAAAAAATATTTTGACATTTAATTATCATTTTTAACGGAAATTTATATTATCATATTAGATAAAAATATGAAAATTATTCAGTAAAAATAAAATATTTTACATTTCTTAAAGAAAATTAATGTAAGAAAATATTTAATTATTATGAAATTTTTGTTATTTATTCTTAAATCTATCTATCTATCGACTAGTCGAAATTTATATTACTTATCGAAAAAAGATTATACAAATTATATGATTATTATTAAATACTTTATTGAAAATTTTGTATTAAAATTTTTGAAGTGCGTTATTTGTTATTCTGATACCATTATTACTTATATTTGTATATGTAGACAGAGCAAGAGTGAAAGAATAAGGAGTGAGATCGAAAAATACTTAACACAAGTTTTTCGTTAAAACTTTAAATTCAGGTATTATTTGATTTTTCATATAGCAAACATACAAAAGTCTCTGTCAAAATGTTTCCGATGTTGTTAAAAAGTACAGAAAAAACTTTCTGTTGTTTTAGGTAGAAAGAATTGTTCACATGATGTTTCTAAAGCCAAAGAGAAAATAGAAAGCATTTTCAAAGGCGTACCCAACACATCTGGTAGGAAAGAATCCATATTAGCACCGAGCGCTGAGTTCGGACTATTTTAGTTAAAGCTAATGCAGCATTAAAAAGTTCCCTAAAGGAACGATGCTTAAAATTTAGACGCTAGAACAGAGCACGAAAATTAAAATCAAGTTGTCTAAAAAGATTCTTGCTGCATAATAGATGATGAAATGTATATTCTGGTAGATTTTTTTAGTACCTAAAACAGTCAAAATTTTCCAAAAATTTTGCAGTTGCGGCAAAAGAAGTTAATCATTTGTCACAACGAGCTTCATATATGCCGAAATTTACATCAAGGAATGTTTACAAAAAAGGATGCTTCTATTCATAAGATTTCATAATGTGATTTCATAATGTGTGTTATTTTTCACCTGACTTGGCATCCTGTCATTATGGTAAGTAATACAAGAAAAATAGTGTATTTGTATCAAAAAAGACAAACCCTTTAAACTGCCCAGAGCTAAATTCGGTGTTTTTGGAGGGGTTTCAGAAAAAGGTTCAAATTTTCATGGGTTTTGTTTAAAAATATAAAATTATTTTCATTTTGTAAATTGTAATTATAATTTCAATCAAATAAAAAATGTTAAAACTGCAAGTTTATATAAGCTGTTTTAACTGCTTTCTGGAATCTTTACCCTAGTGTAGCTCGATTGTTAACCCAGCGACAATTGTATCAAACGAAAGTCTTTTCCACAAGAAAGAACTATCGGGTACAGCTGAACTGTTAAAACAACTTCATTAAAAATATATCAAACAATACATGGGTTACATATTTTAAGAAAACCCTGTCTTAAGAATTTTTATATCTCACTCCTTTTACACACATAATTCAAAAGACAACGCATAGTAAATTAATATGTTAAAAAACATATATGAAACTATAAACTTATGGGAAATACTGTACTGATATTAAACAAAAAGTACAAAAAATCGAATTTTAACTGTAATCGAAATTTAGTCTCCAATCTCTAGCGCAAAAATTGATGTTGGAAACCCTGTCGCACAATTTATGAACACAATTTTTTTGCCGGTCTTCGACGGCAGACACGTATATTTTTTTCTGCAATAATTCTTCTTTACTTAGTAAAAATAAAAAAATAATTAATATTTTGCAAAAATATAATAAAATATTTATGCATTAATAATTGTAAAAGAAAATAGTTCGGTGTGTGTGTTATTATTTGAATTAAAGAATTTATAAAGAAATAAAAAATGGCGTGGCATAAATTTGTATATTTGATGGCGATTGTTGCTTTAGTTTTGCCAACTTTTATAGCTGCTGAAGATGAAGCTGAAGAAAATTTTGCTGTTGAATTAACTGCAGACAATTTTGATGAAGCCATTGCAAAGAACAATCATTTTGTTAAATTTTTTGCACCCTGGTAAGTTCGAAATCAGGAAAATAATTGTTAATTATTTAATTGATAATAAACAAAAGAATATATTTTTATATTTTGTTAAAACAAAGATAATTTAACAAGTTTTATATTCCATTTTATTAATATGAACAAAAGTTCTTTGTTCTTTTTTTATTTGGCCAATATAAATTAAACACGTAGAAGATTAGAGTATTCAATGAGTTAGTTGTTAATATTTATCGTGTATTATTTTAAAATTTGACTTTTAGCCGCCCACATGAAAATTATAAATATTGAAGGAGTGCGACTGATAAAATCTTAACCTAAAATTTAAAAGTTTGAAAATTAATATGGCAGTTTTGATTTTTATATAAGAGAAAATATAACTTTTTTAATTATTTTAGAACTTTTATTGAAACTACTTCCAGACGTTGTTGGTGTTTCTTTCACGAAAAGACTTTAAATTGATTTAATAAATGTTTTGTGATGGTGTTGGGAGTAAAAAGAATTGTGCCACCTTTATTCGATTTACCATATGTCAATAGGTTTCAATTTTGTTAGTTGACGGGGCAATTAAAATAATTCACTGTGATATGAGTTGCGTTTAAGAATACCTAGAACAATTCCCTCCTGACAGCAGCTGAAAATACAGCTCCACTGATGATTCAAGACTTTATTGTACCTTTTAAAAACCGGCATTGGGTGGGATGATATTTTGCAACTCTGTTATAAAACACCGAAAGCCGGCTTAGTGTGTTGTTTCTTCTACAGTATTTTATGTATTGAATGAGTGAGCAGATATGCCTCCAGAAACTGTAAAGGTAATAACTGACTGAAAGATAGCGTGGTGGTTTCCTCAAGCAGTTGATCATGTTGGATATCTTGATACATCCAGATACGATTCTAACTTCATTGTTGTAAGTTGTCTGCAATACTCGTAACTAAAAAGTGCAATCAATATAGGTGTTGTATATTTAAGAAAAGTGCGACCAATCATATTTAAGTTGCTACAATAAACTCCTCTGACCAAGAGGTCATAGCGGGTGATATCGGAACAGCCTTTCAAGTTTTCATATTTTGGTTGATGAAGGAAATGAAGGAGTTTGTGGAAGAATATATCTGTAATTTTGTGTGGTTGCACTGTAGAAATGAAAAGTGACACTGTGCATTTTGTAGTTGAGAACTTCAGACTGAAATTTTCTTCATATGTGATATTTTATTTACGCACATTAAAATATTGTGCAGTAGTATGCATACGTCCCCATTGCAACGTTTCGAATTGGGACAGTAGTTGACAATAGTCTCTCCTATGGAACAGCCATATCACATAGCGATATTTGGCTTTCTGGCCTCTGAATTCTTCAAATTTGTCCGATACTATGTAATAACATTGAAATCAGTTTGACTGAAGACTTTACATTTATTGTTCCACTTCTTGTAAAATAAAATTGAACTTTTTAAACTTTTTTTTTGTAGTTTCGTCATGATTTTTGCCGAAAATAGTTTAAATACAAAATGTTTTTTAAATTTCATCGTTCTGTCTTTAATTCATGGGACTTCTATTTATCAGTTATAGTTATCAATAAATATAAATTAAACAGCATATCAGATCAAAGTTTTCTACTGTAAACTCTTTTTGCTGTTGTTGTTGTTGTTGACCGTTTAAATTTAGTGCTTGAATTTAATGTTAACTTGTGTAGGTTTATTGTGTCAATTTTTTTCTTATCGCATTTCATATTTCACTCTCTTTCTAAAGTTTTATTGTTTGGCTTCAAATTAATGCTACTTGATCTTATTTCGTAAATTGTATTTCTTTCTAGTTTCATTTCTTTTTTAATATTTTCTTTATACATGTTCTCATAATGTTTCCTCTTTTGTTTAAAATCTGCATGTTGTTTTGATAAGGAAGCATTTGTTTCTATTTGAAATATTTATAGTTTCATTGTTAAACTTCAAATACTTGTTATTTATTTTTTTTTTTTGTTTGTTATCAGTACGTGCTGCTGCTGGAGTAGTGTTTTCATTTTGTTTTTAATTTTTAAAATTCTATTAACCTCAATATTTTAGAATGACTAAATGATAATGATAAGATTTATTTAAGGAATCCTTTATTGGTTTGTAGTTCTTTTTTTTTTTAAAACAGCAAAAAGATAACAACGAAATGTATTGTTTATTGATTATGATTAATAAATGATACTTGAAACAAATTAATGCGATTTTTGATATATAAAAAATGTTCGTGTGCAATTTCAAAGCCAACATGGAGTACATTTATATGGGTATGTTTTGGCCATGTATTTTTATAATTTTGTTCAAATGAAACACAAACGTTAATAAAACATAAAAGAAAGACAAGAAGAAAATAAATTATTTTATTATCTTTCATGTTAACCCAATTCTTGTCATCGATTACAGACACCCAAGACTTTTTTAAATTCACATAAATTGAATATGGCTAATTTACTGCAAAGTCAACATAGTTTTTGAACTAATTTATAAAAAAGTAAGGAGTAATGGCATTATTATAAACAAATATTAAATTGTCTGGGTAGAAGGGTACAATGATGAGAGGCTGCTCTCAATTTATTTTATTAAATGGTTATGCAAAAAATTGGTATTTTAAAGACTCGGATTGGGAAGATAATAATCCACTCTATACAGGGAAATTGATGATTTGGGAGCAATGGGAGTCCGACGATTTGATGAGTTGTGATAAATTACTATGTCTGTCGAACAATTACAATAAAAGATTTCACACTGAATAGTAAAATCACAAAATTTATTCTTCCATTCATAATATTATTTTTATTTTAGGTGCGGGCATTGCAAACGTTTACAGCCACTTTGGGAGCAATTGGCTGAAATGATGAATGTTAAAGATGAACCTCAAGTCATAATTGCTAAGGTCGATTGTACTCAACAACAGGAGTTGTGTGCAAAACATGAAATTACCGGTTATCCAACATTGCGCTTCTTCAAATTAGGCGAAAAAGAGTCGGTGAAATTCAAGGGCACTCGTGATATGCCAGCTATAACAGAATTTATTAATGAACAATTAAATGCCGATAATGAAATACCTCATGGTGAGGGTTCAGATAATGCTCCACCAGTTGCTGTTAAAGGAAAACTTGTTGAATTGACTGAGGAGAATTTTGCGAAACATGTATCAAGTGGTAATCATTTTGTTAAATTCTATGCTCCCTGGTGTAGTCATTGCCAACGTTTGGCTCCTACTTGGGAACAATTAGCTAAGACATTGCAAAATGAAGAAACTGTTAGCATTGCCAAAATTGATTGTACCGTCTACCGTCCCATATGCCAAGACTTTGAAGTTAAAGGTTATCCCACACTTTTGTGGATTGAGGATGGTAAGAAAATTGAAAAATACTCTGGTTCTCGTGGTCTTGATGAGTTACATGCTTATGTTAAGAAAATGTTGGGCAACGATGCTAGTCAAGATGGTCCTTCCACAGCAAAACCACCAACAACTGGTGAACAAGATAAATTACAAGTTTTACAATTGACAGGTGATAATTTTGAGAAATCTGTTGCTGAAGGTGTTACATTTGTTAAATTCTATGCTCCTTGGTGTGGTCATTGTCAAAAACTAAGTCCGGTTTGGGATCAATTGGCTGAGAAAATCCATGGTGGTGAAAATGGTATTAAAATTGCTAAAGTTGATTGTACTTCCTCAGAAAATAAGAAATTGTGTGTTGACCAACAAGTTGAAGGTTATCCCACCTTGTTTGCCTACAAAAATGGTGAACGCCAAAGCGAATATGACGACAGCCGATCCCTGCCAGAATTAATCAGTTATATTAAGAAATTTGTAGGTCACGATGAATTGTAAAAAGGTTTTTCATTCTTGTGCTAATTATAGCAGCTCTATTTTCTACATACCTTTTACTCTATAACCACCGTTTCATCTTCCTCCTGTATGAATTTAATTTTCACCATTTGTTAAGAACATTTTACCTAAAAGATAAAGAAAACATTTTGCAATTACATACATATTCGATTGTTTTTAAGCATTTAATTTAAAGAAAAAAGACATTAATTATTTTTGTATTTTATGTTTATATTTAGATAATTTGTTGTTTTTTTTAATTGTTTGTGATTTGTTTAATAATTTCTGTATACATTTTCTATTTTGATTGTGGTCTTTAACATTTTGTTTTTAATTAATTTTTTAGTTATAAAATTATTTGTACTTTTTTCGTTTGATAAGTAAAATAAAAAACAACATAAAACAATAACAGAAAAGTCAAGTAACAAGTAGAACTATAAAAGAAATTTTAAATAAAATGAAAAAATACAAAAATGTGAAATGTTTTATTTGTAATTTCGATGGTATGGTAAAGAAGGGTAGAGCTCCCTTATGGTCTCCCCTTTAGGGACCTTTGTGGGAAATTCTTAACTCTGGAAGATACTTCAGACTATCGTGGAGCTAAAGGAATAGGGAACTCAATACATACTACAAGTGCAAAAAGTTCATATAGAGGAATTAGGGTCTAAATTACATAAGAGATAATATCAATTCTTACATATGGTTGTGCTGTATTTTGGAATGCGTTGGGTAAGGGAAGTAATAGGAACACTTTGTCTGTGGTGCAGCGTTGTGCTTCGGTTACAGGAGCACACCGTATGTGGTTCTTGATGTGATCTTCAGTCTGATACCATTAGATAGTATGTAAGTAGCGTCAAGAAATCTTTTTAGGTTAAGTGAGTCAGGACATGTGAATTCCTGAAGGATAGGCCATACGAAGGCCCTGAAGTCCTCAGTGCCTATTTTGGATATGCCGAAGGTGGTAATACCCGAACGGGATTTATTGTAAAGAATGATATGTATGTCCTGGATTGTGATGTAAGGATGGTCTTGTGATTGTAGCATCTTCCAGGCGGAGATGCGACCGATTTAGTCAGATACACATTCATGTGAATTCTTATGTAACGATCTATGTCAATAGTCAGGCTTTAAAGAGACACTTAGTTAGGTCATATCTTGTCTGCAAGTGTAAGAGACTACTTAGTAACCTCATGTCAGATTATGATATCAGTTTGTGCTGGCTACCCGGCCATTATTGAACCGAATGTGGCTAATTTCATAGGCTTCATTCTTTGGCCAAATTAATTATATAATATTTCATTAAAATATCTCAAAAATTGCGATCTGTAGAGTGTTTTCAGCGTTAACAATGATTGTCAGCTGGGTAGACAGACAGACTCATAAAGACATTCTGAGTCGAATGCTACTAAAAGGTGGTTGTAACTCAAATTTTTCTGAATATTACGAACATCAGCAAAAAATCATATATACGAACCATTTACGATGTTGTAGTCTAATTTTGTAAAATCATCTGGCATCTCTCTCTAGTGGTTAAACTACTACTAGAATATACAACTCTGTAATATACAGCTGTTGGTTTGTCTCATAATTAGAAGAAGCATTTATTATTATTTTTACAAAAAATTGTATCGGAAAATCACTAAAAATAGAATTATTTAAATTAAGTTAATTAATAATCGTGCAATTATTAAAAAAATCACTCCTGAAACAATGAAAAACTATTAAATAACATGTAACATAAAATTTTATAGCGACAAAGTTGGAAAAATATAAAGATTATCCACGAGAGATCAGACAAAATTCTGATATAAGAAGAAAATTGTCCACAGCTAAGTGATCTAAGTGAATGTAGCGATGGAAAAGATGTCCTCAAATACAGGCTCATCTAGTGGCAATAGCAGTAGTGGGGGAGATGATGAAGGTGTACCATCAATTATAGAAATGGATGATCAATCCCAAGATCGTTCTATAAGTTTGGTAAGTTTTTTGTTGCTTTGGTTTCGTTATAAATTATGAATATAATAATTTATTCCACAATTTTATGTTTTTTTTCAGCGTGTTATGAACAATTCCAGTAGTGTTTTAAAGAAAATTGCTAATCTGTATGCTGAACAATTAATGTCAGACATCATATTGGTGGTTGGTGACCAACAATATCCAGCACACCGTGTTATACTTTGTGCCAGTAGTGATGTGTTTCAGGTAATGCTAATGAATCCCGAGTGGAATGAATGTCGTAAACATGTCATTGAATTGGTTGAAGAACCTTGTTGTGAAGCGGTTTTTCCGCAATTTCTCAAATATTTATATGTGGGCAAAATCAATATATCACTTAATACGGTAATGCCAATGTTGGCATTAGCCCATAAATATAATGTACAGGATTTAGTTGAACTTTGTGTTCAATATATGATGAAACATATTGCCAAAGCAGCTACACAGGGCTTTCTTGTTTCCTGGCTACAATACACGATTGCCTTTAGCCCCCAGCACAAAGAACTAACGGAGGCCTTAAAACGTTTTCTCAGATGGAATTTAGAAATTGTATCCGATTCCAAAGATTTTGTAGAACTTGATGTTGCTGTTATGGCCATATTATTACAACAAAATGATTTGGTTGTTCGTAGTGAATATAAACTTTTTGGTATTTTAGAAAATTGGTTGCTACAACGTAAAGATCTTCTGGATAATGATGATAGTTTGACAGATATTGAAAAACATGAACATTTTATACAACTTGTAGAACAAACTGTTGTACATATACGTTTCGCGATGATGACACCACGTGAATTAGCTCATTTACTTATTTTCCCTCTGCTAGAATATCACAAAGAATTTATTGTTCAACGTATGGCGATTGGTATGTCATATCAATCAGGTCAGGAGGAACGTGTTAAAGAGGTGCGCAACTCTCCAGATGGGTGCTTACAATTTACTCCACGTCTGTATTCTAATGATACATGGAGTATAAGTAAAGTTGTGAACAATTTCGATTTGATTGATAAGTATAGTAATTATGTCACATGTTTCTTTACACCGGGAAATATTGCTGAGACCGAAGATGGTAAGTGTATTTTTGTGTTTAAATTAAATTTATTATTATATAAATATTTAAAGGAAATAATTGCTCAATTAATAGCATTATAAATGGATTTTTTAATAATATTATAGATATTATTAGGAACGGTTCAGGAAATCCCTAAAGCTTGCTACTCTTAGGAATTTTATCGGAAAATACTTGGAGCTTAAGCAGAAAGCATCTCACAGAGTAATCCTAATATACCCGTAACATAGGCTATAAAAAAATTCCGTTAGGACCAGGGAAAGGGGTACCCCATACAAATCAAAAATTTATTATCGAATATCTTAAGAACTGTTACAGCGAGAGTTGTCAAATTTAGTCCCAACTTTGTTTTCAAGAAACTGTTTTACTAAAAAACTGTAGGAGCGATAGAATCAGGAGGAGAGTTAACCCTCATACAAAACAACGATTATCGAATATATAAAGAACTGCTACATGAAAAAATTTGCAACGAATAGGATCAGGGGGAGAGGTACACCCCATATCAAGCGAGTATATATAATGAACTATAAAAGAACTATTACGAGAGTCGAGGACGGATATGATAAATTTAAATTTCTATAAATCTATTTAAATCGTGTGATAATATAACACTAATGTTTGTTTAGGGCCAGCAGTGCTCTAAGTTTTTAGTTTGGCAAAACTATGTTTGCCGGGTCTACAAGTACAATATAATAATTTACAATATTTAATTTAAAACAGGATTTTTTTATATGTTTTTCTTATTCTGAATTAAAAATTTAGATCCTTTAAATAAGTGATAAATTAAAATTAGAATTAAAATTAGATCCTTTAAATAAGTGATAAAAAGTTTATTTGATATTCAAAGTATTTTTTCCGTTTACGTTTGAATGCTTTATTTGTGAACGAATATAGTTTTAGTTTTGTGGAATGGGATTTCTACACTCTAGAAATTCTGACATGAAATAATCTTTCACATACAGATGAAAACATTATCTGTAAAATCTAATACATAATGAGAAACGTAAGTTCAAATATTTAATTTATATATGAATTTAATTATGCGATTGAACTGAGCTGAGAGATCAGTAGTGCGATAACTACAGTTTTCCTTATACCGACTCAACACAATTTATGTTTGTGCCTCTTAACGAAATGTATATGCCTATTGAATGATGCCCTCCCAAAATGAATTCTCATAGGTCCAATACAAGCCCACTACTAAGTATCGCTTTGAAGGGTATAAATCTCATATATATGTTCATTTAACGCCTCACAAAAATTAATTTTAAACCGCATAAATGTCACACAAATCCTAGTTTTATAAAAATCTACTGCACACTTAAGAATAAATAAGAATATGAAATTATACGAGGACCTATCATTACGTTTTTGTAACTATCATTTATAATCAACATTGTGGTGTAGGGTATTATATAGTCGGTTAAACCCGACTATGTACATTCTTATTTGTTATTCATTGCAGAAACTCTTATCTGATATTTATTATCTTAATTACAATGATTTATATTTGTTAAAATTTGCTTATCTTTTCAAATATGAAAGTCCATTTAAATGAAAATTGAATCGTTGAAACATTTGTAATCTTTGTAAAACTTACATGCCATCACTTATTAATACATATTTCATATTATTTTTATTTTTAAGAGCAACCAATAACATGGGAAGTTGAATTCTTTCCTCGTGGTATCAAATTTAATAAAGCCAAAATGGTTTGGGGCGAAGATGTGCCAGAAGTCTCTATAAATACAGTGCGCTTAAGAGTTACTTGCAAACATTTACAAGTCCAAGAGAGACGTTTTAAGGTAAGATCTATGAAAAACTATTATCCCTAATCAACTACAATAAAATATATTATTGTAAATTATTTATTTTATCGTTTTTGCAGATTGCTTGTCTTATAACTGGTGTACAAAATAAAATTGATCATATTTTAACTTTACATGAGCGCACCGAATATTTTAGTAGTGATCAACGTGTTGTTAACTTAGATAATTTAATACCATTTGACGAATTGGCATTATCTTCCATTAATTTATCACCGCATTTGGTGGGACCAAATCGTAATAATTTAGAATTACATGTTATAATTGTACCAATGGGTCCCTATACTTGCCGTGATACGCCCTCTTTTGATTTTAAATAAATTCACTATTATCATTATTTATAAATTACTTTAAAATAAAACCACCTCCTACATTCTACCCTTCCCTCCTATGTACTCTTACTAATTAATATTTTCTACAAAATATGTGTGTAATTAGAATGTTTTTTTTTTAATTTTTTAAATTTTTCTTTAAATTATAGTTTATTTCGTAGTTTTCAATTGTATTTTGGTTTTGATAATGCTTAACATTAAGTTGTATATTATGTTTATTACTTATTTTTGATTGTTATAATTTTATTAGAGTTATGAACATATTTTCATTACGGAAAAATAAATTAATTTTGTATTGAATATGAAAAATGTATTTAATTGAATTCGATTGACTGCTAAAATAAATATACATCCATTAATAAGTACAATTGTTTTATTGAATTTTAAACAATTTTTTTTTTAAATTTTTGTAATCGGAATGATTTTTTCATATATTTTTTTCAAGTGAAAGAAAAAATGCCAGTTTCACAACATTTTGAAATCATATTAATTGTACATTTTCCTAATTATTTGTTTTCAACTAAATTTAGTATATTTTGTTTAGTGTTTATCTCATCTCCTAGAAATAGAAAAGTTTTATCATTTAATGGTGGATTTAGTTAATTCTTCAATAAAGTTTTGTTTTTTTATTATTGTCCCCGATTAAAGTGAATTGCTTTGTTTTTATTCTTGTAGAACAATTTGAATGGGTACATCTGCCTGCCATTATGACAACTGAAATTTAATCATTTTAATTTATTTATGTTTAATTTGAAACAGTAATGAATGCTATTTTCGGCTATGCCGAATCTTCAATATCCTCCACCACAAATGCGTGTGAAGTAAATAAGTTATGTATTGTACATACCGGAACACTTAATGAGTCATAAAATTATTTATATTTTTGACTATAACTTCGTTTTATCTGAACCGATTTTGGTAATTTTTGGATTGGTAATGAATAATCCCCATATACCCGAAAGTAAAGGGAAAGTAAATATTGATTACCTAATATCTAAAGAACCATTTCAAATTTGGTCCCAATATGTTTTTCGAAGAACTTTTTTCAAGACAAATTGTGGGACAGATGGGATCAGGGAAAGAGGTAGCCCCCAAATTGTAATCATCGAATATTTAAAGAACTATATCATTACTTTTTAGATAAAATGAAAGACCGATAAGATCAGGGGATGAGGTAGTCTTTATTATTTGTTTATTAAATTTTGTCCCAATGAATTTTTTAAGTTACTATTTTAGAGAGGTGTCCCCCACACAATGAAACTGTTGATTATCGAAAGTCTTAAGCACTATAACAGCAAAAGTTCTCAAATTCGATCCCAAACACTTTTTCATGAATTTGTTTTACTGATGAAAATATAGAACGATTAGGATCAAGGGGAAAGGTAATCCCATACAAAGCAAATATTAATTATCGAATATCCAAAGAATCTGTAAAAGCGGGAGTATTAAAATTGGTTAAAGTAACTTTCCCAAGGATATTTGTTACTGACCAAAATGTAGGACGAATAGGACCCGGGCGAGAGATTCCCCCATACAAAGCAAATAATAATTATCAAACATCTAAAGAACTATAACAGGGAGAGTTCACAAATTTGGTCCCAATCACTTTCTCAAGGAACTATGTTATTGAACAAAACCGATAGCACCATGGGGAGGGAAACCCCTATACAAAGGATATAATGATTATTGAATATCTAAACAACTTTAACAGCGAAAGTTCTAAAATATGGCTCCAAACAGTTTTATTGGACAAAATGTAGGACGGTTAGTATCAACAGAAGTTGCAATGCAAATATTAATTAAAATTTTAGAACGGACCAAGGGCCAAGGGCATTGAGCAAAATGTCCATTGCATAATTTTTTTTAATACACGTAGTGATTTATGAAATTTCTTTTGAGATCTTGGACTGAGAAGAATTTTTGTGTAGCAAAACGCAACGGGAAAAAATTAGTTTAATATAATGACACGATTTCATTCTAATTTGTCGATTGATAATTGAAAGTTTTTCACTTGAATTTCGAGGTTGCTTCAGATATCGGTCTCTATCTTTTAAAATACTGAACCGATTTTGCTAGTTTTAAAAAGGAATCTTATCAGTACAATAACAATGAGTCCTGAGAAGATTCCTTTTTTGTTATTCTGGATGTTAGTGTACCCTCTTGTGGAAAAGAGCCCCCTTATGGTGAAGAAGGCACCTCATTTGGCCTCTTTTTAAGTTTAAACAAGTTAAAATATTTAAAACACACGTGTCTGTTATTTAATCTGAAAATTTCAAATTTTCAATTTTCATGATTTAAAAATAATTCGAATTCAACTTCTTAGCAACATTAAAACAAAATTTGTGCAAAATTTTTAAAATATTTTATCTTATTTTTCTTTAGTTTTAATTTTATTTATTTATGATTTCATTGACGTAAACATTTGGAGAGTCTGTATTCTATGTTTATTTCCTTAATTTTGGTTAGTAACTCGAAAAAAAAGAAATAATCTTAAACGGGGGCGTATAACATAGATACTCCCTCTTTAAATTCACATTAATTTTGTTTCTCTAAAATTTTATGTTTTTCTTTTCTGGGGGTTATAAAAATCACGGGAATTTTTATAACTCCTTCAAAATTTTTTATTTTTTTTTTATAATTCCCTAAGCTCCGAACAGTTTGGAAGATTTGCCTCTCATAGTACGAATACCAAATTATTGTTATTGAAATTTGAATTGCTTTTGGATGTTAAACTTTTTGTCAACATTCCCTGGAGCATCAACGATATAACATTTCTGACCAGGAAAATCTGACAGAATATACGTTTCACCATCCACTATGCAGTAAGGATATTATTTAGAAAACTTAACTTCAATTTCCATGCCCTGTTTTTGCGCTCAAAAATTATAACAGCGTTCCTAATAGAAACTTTCTGAGCCTTGTACAAGATCATCAGCTGTTAAGCTGAGGATCATGTACAACAAGTAGAAAGTTGAAAAGAACCCTTCAATTAAAACAGGATCGACAGTATGAAAACTATCTTGAAGTTTGTCAAATAACAAGTTTCTCTTTGGAAGGCATTAAGACCCTAACGTCAATCTGATGGCTCTTGGGTTGAAAAGCAAATGACTTATGTACAGTTTTTTTACCCTCATTCCCCAATGAATAATCTTGTTTTGGACGAGACACAGAATAATGTAACTGACTGTGATGGTTCGAACATAAACCCTAAATAAATTGAAAGGTGACAATAACGTGCTGTATGTCACTTTCAACGGAATTTTCAAAGTGGGAGCTTATCCAAAAAATTGTATATTTCTTAGATCATAATTACCCCGAAAGCAAGTTAGGATCTGATCTTATCGTCATGCTTTTTCTAATAAGTCTTTCTCTGCTTTTCAAAGATCTTTGAGAAGTTATTGCAAAAGATTATTGTACAAATCATGAATGATAGAAATATCATCCCATTTGAACAGGTAAATCGTCTTCATGGAGAATTAAGAAAATGTTTTGTATTCTGTTCCAAGAACTTTTTAGATGTTGCGCAGGCTTTTGATAGAGTTTGGCATAAGGGATTAATACAAAAAATAAAGTCTTTACCATCACCATTTACCCATGGACTGCTGGAATTCTATTTATATAAAGAACACAAGTTAATAGCATAACTAGTGAAGACTGGTTGATAATTCATAGATCAAAACTTAGCCTTAAAAACAAAGCCATCTTGTATAATACAGTGTTCAAACCAGTGTGGATGTATGGCATACAATTAAGAGGCACTTGTACTTGTTAAAACTCCTTGACCATCTGAACCCTCTTGTAAGATAAATTTAGCCTTGAAAATAAAGTCATTTTGTATAATACAGACGCTCTGCTAGTAACACTAGTATTAACCTTTTACAGCGTCTCAATCAAATATACTACGAATTATAACAGTTGTACCCTGGAATATCAGGAACGAAAGTATTAATACAGATTTGCAAATACCACTGGAAAAAACAGGAATTTGAGAAAATCCGTCAGAAGTTTTTTTAGAAGTACATATCAAAACTCCTTGACCATCTGAGTCCTCCTGTGAGACAAACTTAGCTCTGAAAACAAAGCCATTTTGTATAGTACAGTGTAGAAACCAGAGTGTATGACATATAACTGAGGGGCACTGCTAGTAATACTAGTACTAACCTTATACAGCGTCCAAATCAAGGATACTAAAAATTATGACGGGTGAACTCAAAGAGAGGCAGATTCAAACCAGTTTTAGGTTTAACCTTTCGTACCAAATAGTCCGAGCACTGAACTAACCGGACTGCTTAACTACCGGTTATTATGTTTTCCATTTTTTATTCATGTGGACCGATGATAACGTATTAGATCTCTAGATTGGATTGCAAATCTTTAAATGCTTGGACATCAATGTGTAGGACCAAGTTGAGTTTATTTGAAAATATCTAATAAAATATTTTGTCTTGTCACTCATTTTAATCAAATTAATGATATGTTGATTTATTAAACATAATAAAGGACAAAAAGCCTCTTTCCGGAATAGGGTCCAAGCTTCTAAAAATCTTCAATATAAAGTATTCGATAGGATTTAGGTCTGGAGATTGGCAAGGCATGTACCAAATTATATACAAGCTACATTTTTACATCGTGAGCTCAATGTTTTGGATCATTATCGTGCTGAAATATGGTAAACTCAACTTCTAGATTCCGAGAAAATCATAAAAAAAGATTTTTGCCGCTACAGTTCTTCAGATTTTCAATTACTAATGTTTGCTTCCTTGCTAGCCTTATGGTCTAAATCTCTTCCTGACCGTGACCGTTCAAAAATTTTCCAGTAAAATCGAGACAAAATTTGAAAATTTAAGATAAAATATTCCTTTAAATATTCGATAATTATTAGTTGGTCTAAATGGGGACCAGCTCTCTTATTTTCTTATTTGCCAAGAAATATGCACGTTGTATGGACGGTACTTTTCCCATTATCTTATTTTCACCACATCAAATATTTTCGAAAATGAATGGGAATAAATTTTGTAAATTCTACAGACAATCGATTGTTAATATTTGCACCCTGATTTTATCCATCCTTCATTTTATCTTAGAAAACTGAATGAAATCTTAAAACTCTTACTTCAATATTTCTTTAGATATTCGGGGGCTTCCTGTCGCCTTGATCATATACGTCCTACTTTTTGTTCTGTGAAACAGTTCCTTGAAAATGTGATTGGCATCAAGTAGGAAAATTATTTTATTTTCGTTCAGTTTTCTAGGAATTATAATATTGCACGATATTTTTTGTAATTAATTTTCAGATTTGATGAAGCAGAAAAAATCGGTTAATAAATTCCAATTGTTACCGTAACGAATTGTTTAATTTAAAAAATGTCACTTTAATTTTTCAGTGAATCATTTTAATTTATAATTAATAAGCTAAGACCCGATACGTTTTGCCGCCCTTATAAAGTTGGTGGTACCCCTCCTTGATCCTTTGGAAAGCAATTGAAACTAATTTGAATACTTCCCCTTAAAAAAGTTCTTTAGATATTCGATACTTAATATCTGCTTTGTATGTAAGTACTTTGCCCTTAATCCTACCCCACCAATATTTTGATTATTAAAACACATTTTTAGAAGAGTGATTGGTATTGAATTTGAGAACTATTGCTGTTATAGTTCTTTAGATATCCGATAATAAACATTTTCTTTCTTTTCATAATCCAATCACCCTGTCATTCTGTCCAGTAAAACAGTATTATTCGACAATCAATATATATTTGTGTAGGGGTATCTCTCACCCTGGTTCTATCGACATTTTTTATAGCCTATGTCACTTTCGGGTATATTGAGTTCATTCTGTGAAAATTTTAACAAAATCGATTCAGAAATTTAGCTGTCTATAAGTCCCAAACAGACACAGCTTGTTTTTAATATATATAAAGATCAAACTTAAAAAATCTATATCAAACTGAATAATTTGTATAACTACAGCAAAATCGATATATCGAACTGTTCGTTTATTTATCGAATTTGCTGGAATTATAAAAATTTAATAAAATATGGATTCGGAGTATGTTTCCTTCTTAATTTACCTTTTGGACGAGGTTGTTGTTGTTTTTTTCATATAATTTATCAAATAATTCTGCTAAATTCGACTTGATAAAATTGTTGTTTAATCTTTAATTATAATAATTAAATTATTGTTGTTTTTAAGATAAACATATGTTCTATTTCATATCAAATTAAAAAGATACAACTGATTAAACTAAATTTAAATTTTATCTTAAATTCAGTATTTAAAAATTCCATTTATTTTGCTGATAGGGTACAGTACATATGACTAAGTCCCCAACTTTTGAATACTGCATTCAATTTGTCATTATAATATTCATCATTAGAATTGTCAATTGTTGTTTTTTTAGTTTATATGAAATTAAATCCAGCCTGTGAATGAATTTCTGATAACTCTTAAAAATAGAACTATTTAGGTCCGGTTACATTTTTTGACCATATTGTCCAACTTCTTTTAAAATATTCTATATGTCGGTTCATTTTATTTGTGCTACTCAGTTCCCTTTACAAAGAAGCACAGACTCGACTAAGGAGTGAGATTGAAAAATTCGTAACTCATATTTTCCATTAAACTTTTAAGTTTCTCTTTACATTGTGTCCCCTAAATTAGTTCCTTGAGGAAGTAATTGTTTCCAAATTTGAAAATTCTTGCTGTAGTAGTTCTCCAGATATTCTATAATAAATGTTTGCTTTGTATGGGGTACCCTTTCCCCTGGTGCTATCAGTCCTTTATTTGTTCAGTAAAACAGATCATTGAAAAAGTGATTTGGACAAAATTTTAATAATTTTTATATTCGTTTATCAATATTTGCTTTGTATGGTAGGGTATCCCTCCTACACGTCCTTTCAGAATTTTTATAGATGATGTTACTATTGGATTATATAAGATTAATATTTGCTTCCTGTTGGGAAGGTAGTTCAAATGAAACCTTAATACTCTCACATTTATAGTTCTTTAGATATTCGATAAATAACATTTGATTTGTCCAATCCCCTATTCCTTATACTATCAATCCAATTTCAATCAATGTTTTCATATTTAAGAGTTTTATAAGCTCAAACTCATTTCCGGAGAGGGGCCTTACAAGAGCTATATTAAAATTGCACTTATATTGGTCAAATTAGTGACATATATTTAGGACAGTTACAAATAGTAATGTGCCGAGTTTCAATAAAATTGGTCTTTATTTAAGAATTTTGTAAGTTTAAAACCCTATTCCGGGCAGGTGCCCTTTATTTTTATTAATTTTTTTATTAAAAATTTTAAAAAATTCACCTTCGGAATTTTAAGATTGTCTCACACAGGTTTTTTGTTATTGGACAATTATTGGCGAGTGAACAGACAGACAAACGGACTCAGCTAAATACACTCAGATTTTAATTTGATTGATATTTATTCATTTTTGGGTCTTAGATTATTCATTCTTAGCGTTACACACAGAATGACAAATATACCCTCATCAACATTAGTGTTGGTGGAGAGTATAAAAATAATTATTACAGATATGATGTTTTTCCTTGAAAATCTCAACAAGAATATATTGAGTAGACTTACGAATCGATGTAGCTATATTCCATACAAAACTGAAAATATCGGTTATATTAGAAACTAGTTATAGAACGATATCTAAAAAAATTGAAAGACAATTATAACTAAACGTCTTATTTAATTTTCATTAAATTTAGCATTCTTGTATATGAAAAACGTTACGCACTTTATAATCTTTGGAAATGACAACCGGGAGGGGGATCCCCCGTACAAACGAGATATTTTATAATGCTAAATCTATAATTAATATGAGAAATCTAACGAAATTTGACACAGAAATAGAGATTTGACACCACATTATTGTGAGCCTGCAAAGTTTGTTGAATGGGCACGTATTTCTTTAAATTTTGAAGCTAATTTCTTGAAATTTCGTGAATTTTGAATAGGAAACGGTGGAATAGTATCCATATAATTTTGAAACTGTTACAGGAAATTTAATGAAACTTAACACATGGAGGAATTGTATTCCGAAACAAATGGAATTAAATAAATTAGGACATAAATTCAAACTGAATTATCTCGAAAACTGTAAAAGGTACGTAGCCCATGAAATCGCCATAGCAAAAGCTATATTCGTATGAAAAATGTATGAAATTTGATGAGAAGCAAAAACTTGGCCACAGAATAAAAATTTTAGTGTCTGAGATGTCCAATTTTGAATCTGCATAACTTTGTCCATGAATCCCCTATATATATTATAACGCTACATACCTCTGATAAGGCAGAGTTTAATAAAAAAAACCAGGCGATCAAAGTTACAAATTTATGAAATAATAAAGAAATAATATAACGGTTAATGGGCTTCAAAATTCTATATAACAGAATATAAATCGCTCAAATAGAAATGTTGACAATATCATGTTTCTAAAAACTGCGCATTACTGTTATAATAACAATATAACACTTGTTGATATTTTTTTTAAATTCAACTAATAAGAAATGGAGTAAAATATTTCCTCCATTATAATGAATTGTATTTGTGTGTGTATCCATAAAAGCACCTAAAAACAGCAGGATGCGTTAATTTATTTTAAATATTAATTTCTCTTAAATTTTATTTACATTCTCTTAAAAAACGTTTTAAGATAAAACAATTTTTATAATTCTTTCATTGTATATTCTTTAATGTTGTTTTGTTTTTAACTAAAACGGTTATGTAGACTCTTCAATACCCTCCACTACAAATTCGTGTGGAGTCTATACGTTATGTTTTGTACATACACTCACAGACGTATACAAAATATATATAAAAGTTTTTCTTATATATAAATAGCTCAGAATATGTTTGATTGTGTATGTATGAAACATAATGTATTGAAGAATCGGCATAGCCGAATATAGAATTCTTATTTGTTAATAAATTATTTCATACAATTTAAGTTGAAATGGGATGATACGAGGGTATTAACATTTTAACACTATTTTGATAAAAATTTGTGAAAAATGAAAGAAAAAAAAACACACACACATATACACACAGACATTATTTTTCCTAAGATGTTTCTATTTATTTAGTTCTTCTCCTTTATTTATTAAAGTGATAATATGATTTAGCCAAAAATATATCATGATTTTTGGTGTAATAAATTAATTTAAGAGAGATAAAAATGAATATAAAGTAAGATGATATAGACGAAGTCGAAAGTGCCCTACTCTTGTTCGCATAGTATGTTCAATTCTTTCTAATTATGTAGTTTTTTAACCGTTACAGACATTTTGATATGAAATTTCACATGTTTTACTTTTTCGACTTAAATGCTCACTCTATCACTATTACGACAGGATTTCAAATAGATCTGATCAAATGTTAGGTCCAAAATTTTTCAAGAGGTTCAAAATTATTTTTAATTGTATTTTATAAAATTTCGCTAAATAATTTAAAGTCTGTCGTTCAGTGTTCTTAAAAGTTACGAAAAGAATTTGACTATTCCGTAAAGGATCTAAACACATCTGAGCGAAAATTAACAACCGGTTAGCTTAGTCCAAAAGTTCTGATTATTTCTTAAATTGGATTCTACAAATACCAAAGGGAAGCAAGGGGTGTTTACAGAAAAATAATTTGCCCGTTTATTTTTCAATTAGATCAATTCTTTGGAAACATATTAGCATTTTGTTAGTAGTAAATTGAGGATCAAAAAAGCTGTCTTAAAATAGAGAAATTGGTAAAAGATGTCAGTTAAACGGTTTACAAAAATCGACAGAAAAGTGAAAGAATAATTCAAAAGTTCAAGAACATTGATTACAATTAAAAAAGTTATATATTTCGATAATCAAGTAAGTACGTGGCCCTTATAAGTCTTAGTTGTTGTAACAGTTCGGCTGTATAAGGTCGTTTGTTCTAGGAAAAAAATTTCCGATGGATACAGCTGTCGCTGGTTTGAAATCTTTGGCGCAGTGTGAGTGTGGGTTGTCTTGTAAGTTCTTATTAGATACAAAAATTGGATATATTAACATCACTCTACCTTACAGAAGTCGAGGACAATAACAAAGCAATTGCTTAAGTGACTCTATTTCATCTTCATTATTTTTCATTCGACATGTCATTCTATCGTTATAGATTTAAATAAGTCCATTAAACAAGTTCTTCAAAATCTTAAATATACACTTTTTTCTTCATATCTACTTATGGTTTATTCCCTTGTACTGCCAAAGTAGACTCTTGGATGAGTTTTTTATATTGTGCGGCACTCTATTATATGGACCACTAATCTGATAATCCAATATTTTCATTGTTCTTTCTTGTTTCTTTGTCAAGTTAATAATGAGATTTTCTTTCTTGCTGCTCATAGAAAATATTTTTTTAATAGGACAGGAGGGGGCAGAAGAACCCACTTACCAACTCAGTGTTTTCGTCTGTGGTCTATAACACAATTAAAATATCAATAGTTTTACGAGAAAATCTTATAATTATGAATATACGAATTCTGGAAGCTGTTATATATGAATTCTGGTCCATAGCTATGTATGCTATGTTCGTATATACGAATATCCTTTCTTACATATACGTTTACTTAGCATTGCATTATGTTTCTTTACTTTCCTCATATAGATGGTGGATTGAGAAAATTTGAATACAGGCCGTTATGGTTCTTAAGGCTGCATTTTAACAGCTTTGTAAATTTTTCTAATGCGTATCAACTAGCGGTGGAGTCCACACTGGAGCAGCATAATTCACCACTGACCGGCTAATAGTTTTATATGTAACTAATAAGGTTTGTCTATCCATACCCCGTCTAATGCTTTGAGAACCTTATCTTTACTACGCGTGATTGTAGTGGCGTGATTGTAGTGGCAAAGTGAATAGGCTGTCGTGCACTCCTTCAACCGTTATGCCTAAATTTACATTCACCTCTTTTGTCCACATGGTGAAGAGTTGTTTTCGCTGGTGAAAGTTTAAAGTGAAGATGTTGCGGATTTAGTTGAGATAACCATATACAAAACCGCTTAGGCCATCAAGTCTATGACCCGTAGCCGTAATTGTACTGTCGTCCGTGTATGTTATCACGTCTTAAGAGTCTTTGCGACTGGTGACATGAGGGAAATCGGCCTGTATGATTGTCCCTCATTCGCATCTCTCTTAGGTTTAAAATTGCGAATGACTCTACACATTTTCCAGACATCGGGTATTATCAAAGTCAGCATTGACAACTTGAAAACTGTTGTCAAGTACTCAACTCCGTTGCCTGCATTTCGTCTTATCGTATGTTCGTTTTGTATTGATTGAAAAAACTATAGTTTGAAGAAGAAAAGTTTGGGTTATAAAGCGTTGATTTGACTGTCAAGGATTATTATTATTATTAAAACAAAAACAAATTCAAAATTATTTTATTTTATGATAAACTACAAACTATAATTGTTCCTTCTACTTACTATCTTGAAATAGTTTTAATCTTATTTACAATATTGACTTAACATTTTTTTTATAAAGATTTAATATCTTTTTTAGTTTTTGTTCTTGTTTTTGTTTTTCTATCTGTCCGTTGCAAATGAAATGATAAACAAATTAACACGTTGAAAATAAAATAAAAAAATTAAAATAATAAAATAAAAAAAATAAAAAAATTAAAATATAATTAAAACTCATTTGTTTCACTTGAGATTGTTGGTGTTGTTATTACTCTTCTTCTTTTTTTCTTTTTTTTTTTGCAAAAATAAAAATATAAAACTAAAACGTCATAATGGATGGGAGGGAAGTGGGGGGGGGGGATTTGGAGAAAATTTATTATTATTATTTTTTTACTCTATTTTTCATAACACAAAAGAATTTTTTTGAAATAAAGTTGGAAAGTCATCAAATTTTTGAACACAGTCTTCATTAAACGTTGGCCGGGTTGGTTCCAGTGGCTAAAATAATTAAATTATTTAATTAACGCTTTAATTTCTTTCCAATGTGATCTGTTACAAAAAAGTGTTGAATTGATTTTTTTTTCGAAATAAAGTGTTTTTTTCTTTCAAAAAAAGCTGATATGTGATTTATTTTTGATTTTCTATGAAAAGTGTAAAAATTTCAAAATAAATTAACGAAATTGATTAATAACATTAATTAAGAAAATATCTTAATTAAAATAAATACAGAAATTAAATATAGAGAATAAATTTACTTAAATTAAGTAAATTAAATTTTAATAGAATTTAAATTAAATATTTAAATAATTTTTTTTTAAAGAAAGTTAGAAATTAAAAAAAATCCTTACAAAATGGATAATCCAGGCTATATAATTGAACTCGAAGGAGATAAAGGTAAGTTTGTTTGAAATTCATATATGAGGATCATTAGGAACTGCTATTGATTATTTTTTTTTTTTGTAATTTGTATTTCCTTTACCGGGATCTTAAACAACTGACATAAATTAATCCAATATAGATCGCTTAAGGACAATCTTTGGTATTTATAGAATACTTAAAGAACTGTTCGTATTGCTGGCGTTATTAAACCTTCTTCTCTTTAAATACTATAACTTTAGGCGATATATTTGCATATGAGCTCTTGGTACTATTCTTGAGCTTTTATACAGGGTATCATGATGCCAAATCGTTTCAATACATGTAACATGTAATATAGTGGTTTTTAAGCATAGACTGGCAATCGGACAGATGGTCTTATACATATACATCCACACATGGTTATCTGTGTGGTCTCTTATATCTCAGGGTAATTCCGATCTGTACGATTCTTATTATTCATCCCAGCTTACTGAAATCCAAGCGAATATCAAAGCAGCTGTTCCTCTACCTTCACTCTAACTCACTATTCTTCACCTTGATAATGGCTCTTTATCCATTATTTTAATGCTTTTGTATCTAGAATCCTCCATGGCCAAGATTCATTCAATTTTGACTGAATGGTCCTTGATACAATTTCAGATCTATTGAGGGTTTCAATTAGACAGGCAATCAGGTAAATTGGTATGACTAAATCATCCCACATTTTGATTTAGTTCAAGAGTTTTAGGGTCTTACAACATTCCTAATGTGCGTTATATTTGGAAGATTAAAAAATATGTAGTGAAGTTATTATCGGTCTATTTTGCTACATCATTTTGGCCTCTTTTAAGGCTTGTATAAAGGTCAGGCATAATATTTACTTCTGTAAAACATTATCTAATACTTAAATGTTTGAGAGATTTATGCCATATGAGGTGGTTTTACTTAACTTATTGAAGGAGAAGGCCGAAGTATGTATGGGAGCCGACAAACAAACTTTAAAACAATTTTTTAAATTTATGTAAAATGGATTTAAATACAAATAATTTAATTTTTTTAGTTGTGATTTTGATTTAAATATAAAAAATGTTAATTTAACAGTAAAATTGTTAAATTAACATTTTTATTCTAGAATTTTTACCACTTGAAATTTTAGTACTTAAAAATAATTTAAAAAAATTTATCGTTGTATAATTTTATATATTAATATCAGAAACGTAGAAACGTTCGATTTAAACTAAACGAAAAAAATATTCAATCTTAAATCAACTATGTTCAACGTTGATTTTAATTCATGTTTTTTCTTTGTGTGTGATTTCTGAGACAGTCTCCTACAGAAAACAGAAAAATTTGACCAATAATTATGACTAAACGGCATTTTCATTAAATTTGGCACCAGTTGATTTCGCATATCTCTATAACTTATATAGGAAATCTCACGAAATTTAGCACACGAACAATGATTTGACATTTTTGTAGACTACAAAATTTTAGGATAGACCACGAGGGGGTGCTTTGACCCCTTTTAAACCAAATTTTTTTAATGTCGTATATACTGAAACTGTTACTGAAAATTTTAAGAAATTTGACATTTGCATGAAGTGATAATTGATAGGACAAAGGGGGTGTGGTATTCTCGTTCGGTTCACATATGGTGTAGGGTATTAGATAGTCAGTCTTGATGGATAATACGATAACATTTTGTTTAAAATTAATGAAAATTTTTATTGAAAAACTCCTTAGTTATTGAGATGAAATTATGAAAACTGTGATTTTTGAAACTGTAACGTTGGTATTTCGAAATATTATTTCAATTGTTAGTTTCCTCTTAAAAAATCAATTTCATAAAATTTTAAAATATTAAAAATTTATGCAAAATATTATTAGCTCGAGTCCAAAAATTATTTCAGAATATTTCCACTTTTTAGGATTTTAGTACTCGAACTTATCTTTTTAATTAAATTGTATGAAAATTTTAATTTATTTTATGGTCATTAAAAAAAAAAGCAGAAAATAATTTAAATAAATAAACCACCAAAAAAAAAGCACGTAATTCGAGATAATGATGTTTATGCCCTCCATCAAATAAGGTATACTAACTTTATCATTCCGCGTGTAATGCTACGAAGGAATTATCTCAGTCCCATTAATGTATATATCTGAGTTGATTTAGCTTTATTCGTTTGCCTGTCTCTCTGTCTTCCTGTCTTTCTGTCTGTCCGTCTCTAAGTTATTGGCACTCTCACATCCACAATAATTGACAGAGCTCAATAGAAATTCGCCTGAGTATTTTTTATAATCCTGAGAATTTCGGTATATTTAAATATCTATATACCGATATCTGAGGCAAACTTTAGTTTCAGCGTTAAACTATCAATAAGAAATCGATAAATTAGAATAAGATATTGATATAATATAAAGTAATATGTACTTCATTATCATTCCAAAAATTATTAAAATCGGTTCAGTTTTTATAGCCAAAAATATAATTTATTTTATGACTCATTAAGTGTTCCTGTGTTGTACATTTAAAAAAAACTTTTTTACATTGTATACGTCTGTGAGTGTGTATGTACGCAAAATAACGTGTTTACTTCAAATGCATTTGTGGTGGAGGGTATAGAAGATTCGGCATATCATTCTTATTTATTTTCTTTTAAAGACAAATTCCATTTTTTTAATCTGTAAAAATACGTTTTACTTCCATAAACGTTCTGCTCATACACAATTTATGTAAATTTATGAATGAACGAATGAATGAATGAACGAATGAATGAACGACTCTTATAGAAGGTAATTAATATTTAAAAAGTTTAAATTTAATATTTTGTGTGTAATCAGTATTTAATAGTCTGTTCATTTTATAAGATTTATATATATAACGAAGATTTTTTCTTTTAATCTGTTTTTTTTTTTCTTTCATAAAATAATAATTTTGTTTGGTAAATATTTAAAATAATTTTTACACACACACAATGTAATTTTCTTGCTTTTTCCTACATTTTTTGTTGTTATCTTTGAGAAACAGCAATAATAAGAAAAAAGTGCTGAGTCTTATTTAATTCTAAAAATATTTTGTGTCAGTATTAAGAAAAAAACGTAATTACATGAATTAGTTTTAGTTAAATAACTTTCACGTATTGTAAACATCTGGTGGAGTGTTACATGTTTGATGTGTAAATTTTTATTACACTTAAAATTTATGTTAATCTTTAGATAAATAAAATTAAGATTTTGAAATTAAAAAAAAGATTGTAAAATGTTTTTAAATGCCCTATGACAATGCAGAATCGATTGTTTTGAACAAATTTTGAAGTTGGATTTCATCAAGCAAAGATAAATATCAATGTCTGGAAAGGGATTCCCATAGCAGGTTTATGGTCAAATATTCATTTTTTCATCTAACTTCAAGAGTTTAAATCTTGAAGTTGAAGGGGGTGGGGGTATAATGAGTTTGTGCAGATATTTGCAACGGCCAGAAAAAAGTCCTATCACCATTGTTAAGTATACCGTTCAGTTCAGAATCTTTTCCTGAGACGATTTGAGCATGTTCGTCCGGCTAGCTGTCCATGTAAAGCTTGTACAAAATGTACAGGTCGCAGTTTTTAATGTATGTATAAATGAAAATTTAACACAAACTATTTTTTAGCCCAAAGACGATGCCTATTGAAATTGGTTATGATCGGTCCATTACTTTACATAGGTCCCATATAAATGTCCCCCCATGATGGGGTTTTTATTCCATAAAATTCCCTAATGTGAAATGATTTTAACCAAATTTTTGCGAAAGTCAGTCTTATTATATTCTAAAAAAATGTGACAAATCATACGAGGATCGGTCCATTATTTCTTATAAGTCTCATATAACCATCCTTCCCAATATCACTTTGAAACTCATAAATCGTATATATACGTGGATATTGTAAATATATTTAGTCATATATGTGAAAAATATAAGCCAAAACAGTCCTGCTATAAAACGCATAAATTTCACATAAATTGTAGTTTCATAATAAATAAACATAATAAGGAAAGCAAATTATACGAGAGTCCTTCATAAATATATATATATATATATATATATATATATATATATATATATATATATATATATATATATATATATATATATATATATATATATATATATATATATATATATATATATATATATTTTGCGCAACCAGAAAATCTCAGTTGCCAAAATATTTACTATTGGACAACTAAATTGCCAGTTGCCATCTATATAATTTGGCAACTGACAACACAACAACAAGTTTAGGTTGACATATGTAATTGGCCCATTATTTCTTTCTCAAATAAATGAAACTTCAAATGGTGATTTGTTTTTTGGAAACAATTTTTCTTTTGCTTTTGTTTTTAATTTTTATTTCAATCGATTTCAATTCACTGATTCACATTTATTCCATTTATTCTTTTATTGACATTCAGTTTCTTATTATTTTGTTTAGCATTTCCATATAATTCTTTTTGTTGTTGTATTTGTATTTGTTTTTATTCTTTTTTTTTAATGACATTTAGGTACACTATAGTTGAATATATATATCGATACATTTAGTTTTTATTATTTTTTTCGCTAAATAATTTTAATTATACATTTTTTTTCACATGTAAATTTATTTCTGTTAATTTAGGCCGATTTGTAATTATTGTATTGTATTGTTTGGTTATTATTCATTTTATTTTACTTTAATAGGTTTTTTTCTTGTTTTTGTTTTTGTTTTTGGTATACATTGATTTTCTTAAAATTTATTATTATTATTTTTGTATTTTCGTTATTTCGCACTTAAAGACCCATTTACCAATAAAAAATGCGGTGATTTTTCATTTCATAATAAATATTTCAAATATTTTTCATTTCTTTCGATTTCGATTTCGATTTTATTTATTATTTTTTTTTGATTTCAGACTAAATATTTTGTATAAGAAATTTAATGGTGTTTTGGTTTTTGTTGTTGTAGTGGTGAATTTTAAGAATTTGTTGAAAGATCGTTTTTATTTTGAAAGTGTGATTGAGTGTGATAATTAGAGAGTTAAGTGATTTAGTGATTGATTGAGCCAGTGAGCGAGCGATTGTGATAGATGTGAAAGGTTATGTGATTTATATATATGAAATACATATATCTTTTTTATAAATTTTATAAATTTTTTTGTTTAAATATCACTAAAAAATATGCGTGGTGTTTCTTTATATTTGATTTATTTATTTATTTATTTATTTATTTATTTATTTATTTATTTATCTTTTAATATATATTTTATTATTGGGTGTAGTGAGGTTTGGTTAAATGGGTTTGGACTAAAGGATTTTCTTATGTATGTATGTTTATAGGTTATAATTTGTCTTTATTTATATATAAAATTTCTAAATTGATTTTTATAATGATATATTTTGTTTGCTTGTTGGTTTGGTTACATTAAAGTAATAAATAATTTTTATATAAAGTTTTTAACAATATTTTGAGGTTATAATTAAAAAATTATTACGATATATATTAATTCTGTTTCAGTCAATTTCCACTTCCTATGAATTTGAATTAGATTTCAGATAATTCTTCTTTAAATCAAAATTCTATTTCAAGATCATTAAATGTTTTAAAAATAATTAAATCATACTTTTTTCATAACTTCAGTTTTGTCACATCGAATCAGATTTCCTTTTCAATTTACTTTAAAGTTTTGAAGGGTACAAGATTTTAAAAATATTTTATCTATATCTATAGGGGAAATATATGATCCTGATATTATTACTAGATAAAAATTAGAGGTCTAAGAAATTTATAAATTTAAATCTCTTCAAAATATTTGATTTAACCTAAACTAAATTATATGTTTATATTTTTATCCTGATTGATTCAAACAAATCATTTTATTTAATTAACATTTTATTTAAAAAGGGGCTTTCAAAACCCTTTTTAGGAGAAAATCTGACTCGATATAGAAAAACTGTAAGACATAATTTTACACGTATATATCGATTTGTTTTAAGTCTCCTCTTTGTACATGGGCCTTGTACGAAATCTCCAAAAATCTTGTTTATATGACAACTATTTTTATTAGTGATTGGTGACATTTTTTGAATAAATAAAATTTGAAAAGAAAGCTGTTTGTTTTTGGACTACAACTATCGATTCTTGAAGTGAAGAAACTGTAATTTTTACCTCGAATTCTTTTCGTATTTTTTGTTATCCATGACTTTAACGTTTTACAGAAACTGTTGAATAAAATTTCTAGTTTTCAAAAATCGTTTTATTTCACTTCACATTGATTTCAGAAATAGAAACGTTTTACAGAAACTTTTAAATCAAATATTTTTTAGCCAGACCAATGATCGCCAACTAATCCCCAAAGGCCGAATTTATTCGCTTACACACCCCTAACAAGAACGTCAAAAAAAAAAAAACAAAAAAAAAAAAAAACAAAAAAAAAAACAAAAAAAAAAAAAACTGTTTAGTGTGTAAAATAATGTTGTGAACACTAAGTTTTTCTTCTGGGTCATCACTGTTATAAACGAACATGGATAAATCCAGTTATCCAAGTTGTTATTACAAATATATATTTAAATATAAGTGGATCGTTTTAAAATGTTCTTGTACTGATATATTATCAATGACAATGAGAATTAAAGATAACAGGGTAAGTTATAGTCGGCCAATATCGACTATATTATTACTGCAATTACATCATATGGTCCTTTTGTAGAAGATTTTGAAAAATTGAGGAATAAATTTTCAAAAAAAAAAAAATTGCAAATGCAAAATTTTCTGGTGATTTAATGATGAAAACATTCTTTTATTAATACATTTAATGTGTTAAACCCATTTGTATTGGTGTCAAAAAATAATTCCTGACAAATTACATAGGTAAATTCATCAGCCAGAAAATGTACAAGACGGACAGACAGTGATTCTGAGTCGCTTGGATTAAGTGAAGATGACCAAATGTTTAATTTTTTCTTTGCGTTATAAATATTAGATATAAAACCGATAATGTACGTGGTGTAGGCCTTGACAATGGCGAAGTTATGGAAAGAATTCTTAGATTTTTACCACTACAGGTTCATAAAATTCGACTAAACGATGTCGATCAGCTCGCCTAATTAGACGTCCGTGTAAACTTGATGAACACAGTGTTCAAGAAATCTTTAAGAAATTTCGTAAGAATGGTCTCAAGGAAGATGTTTAAAAGAATTAATGATAATAGGACCATTATTTTACCTAGAATTAGTTTTTAAGGTCATACAAAAAACATTTCAATGAAAATATATAAAATATATAAGATCGGTGTTAAATGTATGTATATATGTGAAAAAGATCGTATCATAATTGACCAAAGCTTAAGTTTTGGACCACTTTAGTGTTAATCTCAATGAGAGCAAGTGTATAAATCTTCAGGCAATATTACTATATGTGATCTTATTTGAAATGCTTAAGACTTTAGAAAACTCTTTTTCAGATTCAGGATTCAGGTTTGAAACTTCCCATTACTCCCTTAATAAGACCGATTTAAAAATTATATAAATCTTCAAGTATTCGCAGAAGCTTTTGTATAATGACAATATATCAGTCAGGCATTTTTTGAAAGCAGAATAGAAGTAAGTTGGATGAGAATCAAACTATAAGTTTTCTTAGCTTCCATATAGATCTACATTGTAGCCAAGTGTAAATTGTAATTTTGGACTTTTAAAACTTCCTCACTTTTCGCAAACTTTGTCTACGTCTACTTCTAATCTTTATTTTCTTAAGGACCCACTGCAGCTCCATGCAACTTCGGACACTTTTGCTTTGATTAATAAAATAAAATTTTAATCAGAAATGGACTAAAAAGTCTGTAGACATGAGTGTAGTTAAACGGGTAGAGATTTAGATCGTTTTATACATTTAAAAGGATCTTGAATAAATAACTGGATCCAATAAATTTCAATTAAAGTCATTTTCAATGTTGTTTTTAAAACATAGTTTCGAAATTTAAATCTCCTTCCCAACCTCAATTTCCATTTCAATTTATAACCTCAAAATAATGTTTTAAAATTTCAAATTTTGTTTTGTATTTTTGTTGTAGTTGTTGTTTTCTAAAAAATGTTTATATAATATTTATTCTATAAAATTTCAGTTTTGTTTTTGAGTGGGTGTGTTTGTGGTAGTGATATGGCAAAATTTTTATTAAATTTCTTATTTTTTTTTTGTTCATTTTTTTGTTTTTGTTTTTTTTTTAGGTTCCAAGTGTTTACAAAAAATAAGGTCGGATTTCTTCGGTTTTATTGTGTATTTTGCTCTTTTCTTTTAGCTTTTTATTCAAAAAAATTGTTTAACTTTCCCGCCCCCTTGATATTAAACGTTTATTTGTGTTTGTTTGCTTTTTGTCCCCATTTTCTTCATTCTTTCTTTATTTGTTTGTTTCGTTTGTTTTTTATTTTTATTTTATTTTATTATTTTTTTCTAAAAAGTACTAATTTGGCTGGTTTATGTTATTTCTTTTGTTGTTGTTTGTTTTGTTTTTGTTTCACATACATAAATAGTTTTCAAAAAAATGTTATTCCTTAAACTCAATTCCTTAAATTAGATTTATGAATGAATTTATTTTTCAAATATTAATTCACCATTTAAAAATGGATTTAAATATGATTTTGTATCATAACCGGAAACGGAAGGTGCTGTTATACGTTTACGTGCCAAAGCTTTAGTGCGTTTCTCCATATGACCATGACCATTATGGCCATGTGTGTGATGGGGCCTTTTATCCTCTTTAGAGTTTAATATCAGCGGTATGGGTATCGAGGTATACAGGGGTTCCTGAATTATCGATGTTGGTGGATTTAAAGCAGCCTCCTTATATTTCTCTTCAGTTACTTTATCCTCTAGATTTTCCTCCTCTTCCAATTCCTTAAGTTTCTGATGATTACGTTGATTTCGACGATGATGTTGATAATGTTTGCGATGTGGTTTTCGCTTACTGCTATATACCGGTGATGTATCCAATATCGGTAATGTTTCAATGGGTCTTAACACGGTTGTTTCCTTCTCTATGCCCAATGGTATACGATCGGGTGGTATTATTTCGGGCAGCTCAATTAATTCTGGCGGTGGTGGAGGTGGTGGTTGACGTGCCGGATCAAGTAGGAATGTACCGTTAGTTGGTGTAACCGGTTTTAGAATGCGATCTTTAGGATTTGATTGTATTATTGTCGCTGTTGCAAAGATTTCTTGAAATTTATTGCCTGTTGCCAATTGCTGTAGTTGTATGTGTTGTTTTTGTAAAAATTGTTGACGCTGCTGTTGTAGTTGATTTAGTATACGATATTGTTCCAGAATATGTTTATAGAATTGTTCGGCGGTTACTTCGGATGAATTGATTAAACGTATGGCGATTTTTTCGGGTATCACAATTTTGTCTGAAATGAAAAAAAGATATTTTTTTTATTCAAAAAAGAAAATAAATTGAGAAGAACAAAAAGTTCATTTTAAAGAAATCGAAATTGAAAGAAAATGAAAACAAAGAGCCTGATTTTATCAAACACTTCCCGTTACTTGAGTATTTTTTTAATGTAAAATGTTTTTGTTTCCGGAAATTTTATATGGAGAAATATTCAAGCTGATGTGAAGGCATTTGCAAATTAAAGGTGATAGTTTTGCTCAGTGTAGTCTCCAGTTTACCTTAAAAATTGAGTTTATTGGAAATAATTGTGAAATTTATGCGCCGTCAAAGATATCATAATTTAATTCAAGTTTAAAGTGAATATACAGCCATAAACTTTTTACAGGGCAGGAAACAGCCCGATTAGCTCAGTGCTCGGATAATTTGGTATGAAAAATTAAAACCAAACATGATGGCACGGCAAGAGCAGAGCAGTCAAGTACATTATGTATTATGAAAATATTCTTGCTGCATTATGGATGCATTATGTTCTGGCAGTTTTTTTCGAGGGCATGTTTAAAGAAATGTTTAGGACCCAAAAGTAGTCAAATTTCCTGATATTATGGCAATCAAGATCTTGAGTACAAAAGCAATGATGTGGTATTTATACCAAGAGATTGGATGAAAATCGTGCAATCTGCCGTGAGCTAAGACAGGGGAAAGTTATTGGGCTCTTGTTAAAATATAATTGAAGAAAAGAAAACAGTTGTCCATAAGTGTGCTCGATTTTAAACGCAGCAAAGTGATAGAAAGCACTATTAAAACGTTAATGGAAGAGTTTCCGAAAGGGAAAATATTTAATTTCATAATAATTTCAGTCAAATTAAAAAACTTAAATCTATAAGTTTAATGTTTTCGTTTTTATTTATATATATGTATGTTAAGAATTTTCAATCTATCTACATCTCATGTCATTAGACATTATGAATTTTTGGAGAATTTCCCAAAAAATCATTATGGCCGGAATTGCCAAATTTGGGAAGCTTTCTACTACCCTCCTGAATAGAAGGGGGTCTGTATCGATCACCTTGGCTATAACGGTATTGAATTTTAGTAAAGATATCTGTAAGGGTTCAAAAGATACAGTTTTTGTTTTTTCAATTTTTTAAATTTTAATTAGGATTTTCTTTAAATCCAAAATGTATTTAAGTTTATTAATAAAAATTCTTAATTATTGCTCATATTAAATTTAAAATAATTTTATAATAATAACAATATATTGTTCTCATAATCACTCATACGTCTTGATAAACCATAAATCTAAAGTGAAAAATATATAACAAGTATACGCCACAGCTGCATAATCAATTCAATATTAATTATACGCTTAGTTGGATTTAAACAAATTATAATACGAATATAATTACTTCACTTCCATTATGATTTTTATACGATACCCATACATACAAATATACATATTCATATACTAAATACAATTACTAGATATTCATAATGGTAGTGGTAGTGGTTGTGGTAGTAGTTTTATGATTTTAACCCATAAAATCATTCAGGTGAAATCAAATAAATTTTCATATGGTTTCTGCTCTTTATTTTTTTCTTGTTTTTGTTGTTGTTTTAATTTCCAGTTTTTTCTCTCGTGATACCTTTTTTCAACCAGCATTATTTTTTATTACTTTAACAATTTCATAATAAATGAAAATGCAACACGCATACACTTACATAATGTTTATGTACATTTAGAGAACACATACATACTCACATATTTATAGAAACTAAAACCATGACCTACAAATAATAAAAACAACAACAAAAACACCAACGAAGAAAAAAACATGCAAACCTCAACACCTGTGTAAAAAAATGAACGAAAACACAAAAACAAAAACAATAACAAAATTGTTGAAATACTATATAGACACTAACACTCATTTACTCAATCACAGGTACATACAATACATACATACATACATACATACATACATACATACATACACACACATACATTCACAAAAAACTGGCAAACATTTTATTTTCGAAGGAAATAAAAAAGAAATAAAAATAGCAAAAAAAATTATACATTTTTTGTAGTTGTTGTTGTTGTTGTAGTTTAACACTGGTACTACCTAGACAAATTCAAGCACCTTAACAGAATTTTTTGTTTGAAAATATTTTTTTATATATTTTCATGATGATTAACCTTGTGGTTGAGAAAAACTACTACTACTACAACTATAATCACAATAACAACAATAACAAAATAATAATAATAAATATATCTGTTATAGAATTTATACCTTGAAAAATAAAAAAATACTAAATTAAGGTTTCTTTTTCTGCTTTCAACATATTAACAAAAAAAAAAAAAAACAAGAAAAGAATGAAAGAAAGTTTAATGACAACAAAAACCTTAAAAATTTAAAATTTTTCAAATTTAGACAAAAATATTTCTAGAAAAAAATTTAGAACGGTTTTATTTTAATTTTTTTCCACTACTGCCTTTCAAATCCCCTTAAGAACTTAAGGTATGAGCAAAAAATTTAAAATTAATAGTTGTTTAGTTTCAGATCCTTTATATTGTCATATGGAATGAAAAATTAATATATTTCGTAGAAAATTGTATGCAACTTATTAAATTTTTTTAATAAAACTCTTTTAAGTCCAAAGTTTTTAACGAATTCACTTTCTGAGAATTCAATTTCAAACACCTCTAATTTTTGATTTAACAGAAATATTAAAAAAGATAAGAAAATCGAACAATATTTGAACACGTTTTAATATAAAGCCTTTTCCAAAATATTAAAAAATAAATAAATAAATAAATAAATAAATAAAATTAAATAAAAATATTAAATTTTAAAAACAAATATCTCTTTAATCTTTATAGAAAATCAAGTTATGCGCAAATGTTTGATAAACAAAATTTACCATAAAACTTTAAATTTTTGATATCTTCAAAATCGGCTAAAATAAAACAAATTTGCATCACTTTTAAGAATTTTCAATATTGAAGGTATCCACCTTTAGTTTTATATGGATCTGCCTTTGTGAAGCATATAATGTCTTTAATTTAAATTTAAATATATCCACACTTTTACTACAGTTATGTAAAATTTCATAGAAATCGGTTTATCCGAATATAGTACAGATTTCTGGTTCAGTTCTGGTTCTAGTTTAGTTCTAAATAAGTTTATGTCTTCAACAAATTTTTTCGGTTTCAATCTTTATTTTTCTATTTCCCCATTTTCCCCATATTTTCGTCCATACTTCAATTTCGTTCTTGTTTTTTTAGCAACAACAGCAAAAACTATTTAGGTCTTCTGTATTTTCTTTATTGTTATTTTATTACAACTCTTAGAGAAAAAAATTATAGGATTTTTGACCTGTATTTTAAAGAATAAACAACAGCAACAACAACAGCTACGGCAAAATAATACAACAAAGTAATCAAGTCTTGAAAACCTTTCTAGACTAACTATTGTTGCAATTTTGTTATATATATATGCACACACATACCGATACACACATATATGCATATAGTTAGGTATGTAGTGAGTGATTTACTCTCTTGCTTGCCCTTCTTCGCTCTCTTTACTTAATGCAACATCAAGTGAGTTTCTGTATGTTGTTGTATTCCTTTCGAAACAGTGTGTGAACAAGAAGAGAATTGGAGAAAAAAATATATAAAATATACAATAACAAAAACATATTGAGTACGACAACCCATTGACCTACATTTCGTATTCAGAAAAGAGAGAAAAAAAACAAGCGACAGCAACAAAATTGTATTAAAATGCAAAAACAACAAAAATAAAAATTGTATAAAATATTAAAAAAGAAAACAGAATAAAACTTAAAACGGCGATTTGTGTTTTTTATATTTTACTTAAATCGGCTTCACAGCGAAAGAGAGCAAGTAAGTGAGAGGAAACGGAAATAAGCGAATGGTTTTAAATTGAAATAAAAAAAATACTAAGCAAAAAAAAAAAACAGATGACTCTAAACATGTTTGAGTGTATGAGTGTGTGTGTGCGTTTGAGTGTTAAATATGACTGAGGAAATAAAGAAATCGGCTTAATGTAATAAAGTATTTAATTTAGTACATACTTAATGCTTTTTTAATACAAATACAACAACTACTACAACTACACAACAAGTACGACAACAACAACTGTAGCAACACAACATTTTAGGAAATTTGTAATTTTTTTTAGGAAATGAAATCAACATAAATAAGTTCGTTCGTTGGTTTGTTACTTGTTTAATTTCTGTATGGTTATATTTGTGTGTGTGTTTGTGAATTTGTGATGATGTGGTAGAAATATTTATATGTTCGTATGTATGTTTGTGTGTATTGTACAATATATTTTGTAATAAATTTTATGCTAAATACAAACATAAACACAAGCACTTCTTCTAATGAGACTTTCAAGTATTTACCATCATTAGACATAATTATTATATTGCAGTATTTCACTACACTCACTCACTCACTCACTTACTCATTCATTCACTACACTCACTCGCTGCTTCTTTTACTTCTTGTGGAAAGTACTTAATTATTATTATTTTCAAATATTTAATTGCTTTAAATTTATATTTATATTTACATTAAGATTTTTTTAAGTAGAACAAATTTAGAGAAAATATTGTAGAATAATTTGAAAATTATATTGAAATTGGAAAAATGCTTAAAAAGAAAATGTTAAATTTTAATATAAAAATTTAAAGTTTAGTCATATTAATTATGCGTAATTTATTATTAATTATATGCCTCCAATGGAATAAATCCTCTCTCCTTTACTGAAAGCATTCTTAGAGCCCTACTAAGAATTTAACCAGTTGATTTTTTATTACTCTCTTCATTTAGAACCAAATAAGAGGTTCGATATAAACAAAGTTATAGGTCGATAAAGATATGAGCGAAAGCAAATACAAAAAGGAGGAGAAAGTTATAGAATCATAAATTTTAATGTATCCATAGGAAAAAGATGGATTAAAAATTGATATAATACAGTTATGTTTGAAGATCAATGTAGTGCTCTGGGATCGCTTTTCTGACCATGTTTTAAGTCATATATTTGGCTAAGTAGAATCTTCTCAACAGTACTATTTTCGTGTCCAATTGAATAAATTTCATTTTAACAAAAATTTCGTTGCAGCAATAAAATTATTACTAATGAAATAACTATAATATGGTTTTTGCAAAACGGCCTTGAAATATGTTGGCAGACCAACTTTTATTATTTTTATAGATCTTTCAACTAAAATACTATAATAAGATAGAACTTAGTAAAATTTTAAATTTTCAACTATGTTTATGGTTGAGATTTTACAAAGATATTTTTATTGGATTAAATTATTATTTTTATTTTTTTATTTAATTTTGACACAACATTTTAATTGTCAACAACATTTGTGTATTTTGGAACCTCATCATGGTATGGTTGTGGTACATTATGGCAGTGTTTTAATTCACTATCAAAATAAGATTTTGGCTCAATCATGTTGCATTGGTGCATTTATTTTTGTGGTGCTACATCCCATCACAGGTTTTCTTTAATACCTTGTTGTGACAATCATGTTTTTCTGTGATTATAAACATAAATGAAAATCTTCTTATACCCTGTACCTCCACAAGTGGTGACACTAAGAAGTCGATTAAGCTATGTCGGTCTGTCCGTCTGTATGTCTGTTGATGGCACGCTCACGTCCACGATAATTGACAGAGCTCAATGAAATTTGGTTTGAGTATTTATTATTTAAAACTGAGAAATAACCTATTTAAAACCAGCAAAATCGGTTCAGTATATTAAAAGATATATAACGATAACTGAGGAGACCTATAAGTTTAAGGAAAAAACTTTCGTGAAATTTTAAATAGTTATAGTCGATTATATATAGTTATAGCCGAAAATAACACTAATTATATGACTCATTAACATGTAAAAAATCTTAAATCAAGAACTTGGAAGCGTATAAGTTATATTAATTACATTAAATAAACTCTGAGAGCACTAATTTTATAAGTTGAATGTAATTTTCTTTTATAAAATTTTTATAATTTGTCTATATTGGAAAGGATTTCAGATGTCTGATAACACAATGTTTTCAACGGTATTATACTGAATCATCCATTCATTATAATACAAATTATACACATTAAAATTAATAAACACAATTTTTTTCATATAAAAAGCGAAATTTCCTTTGTTCGTACATTCGAGTCATGAAATTCGACATATTTTGTATTTATAATTGTTTTCACTTATCTGATTTCGATAGTTCTTGGAAAAGTTATGAACTACAAATTATTAAAAACTATGAAAAATTTCATAGTTTTTATAATTTCTAGATATTCTAGTCTATAATTTCTTAGTTAATGAACTGATTTTGGGTTTAAATAGCAATTTGCTTAGGATACACAGAAATAAAACAATCTGGCCAAATTTTATTGTGTTTGTATTAATATTGTGACATTAGGAATATTTTAAACAGACAGACGGACAAAAGTAAATCCTTTTTATATGAAGATATGGTGTTGAAGGGTATAAAAAAGTAATCATTATTATACACTAAAATTATTTTCTATAACACTGATTTAACAATGTTCTTAACAATGTCGTCCTTCTTTTCTTAAAACGATATAAACACTCTTCTGGTTGTAATTCTGGAAGTGATATTTTTGGGACGGGTAGATGTTTCGGGAAGATCCTGCGGAAATTGACTTTGCAAAAATTTTAAGAATTTGATTCACAAATAATCGTAGATCCCATAAAATCTAAAGAAAATCACTTTAGACTTCATTAATCTCAAAAACAAAAATGTTATAATATTTCGTTTATTTATGATATTAAAACAACAAAAGTTTGTACCAGATTTTGAGTTAATCCATCCATAACATTCTCTAGGTCTTCTGAAATTTAACTCAAATGGGAAAAATCGCTTATAAATATAAGTTTCTTGAAAATTAAAAAAAAAGTGTCAATAATCACAAAATTGTATTATTCGAGGTTCGATCCATATTTTTTCGTTACTGCATCATGATATTACTTAGTATATAGACGATTTTAACCGTAACTTTACTGTTATTTGATTTTTTCTTAAAAATCTTAAACATACTTTTTTATATTCAGCAGTTTAAGGTTTCGTATAGGAAAAAATCTGACTTCTATTTGTACAGATAAATCCAATTCAAATTTGTCCTTTTTTTAATCAGAATTTTGACTTCAGTCTTTATGTTTCCCAGAGCGTAAATTAAAAAAGAAAATAAAATTTGGAAAACTTTCATGAGTTTTTAGAGTTTTTTTCAGATTTTTATTTGGATAAGATTTAGAAATTCCGACTAGATATCGCAATAAATATTTAAAAATTTGTATTTTCTTCCAAAATAGTATCTTTTTTCGAAATATTGAAATTATTTTTATTCAAAGCAATGAACAAGCTGATATTGAACGCATTCTTACAGTGACTGGTCCACAAAAAAAAAAGGTGTTAACTGATATCTGAGGTAATTTCTAGATTTAATCTTCTAAATTGATTAGCAGTTACACGAACTCTAACTGATACTGTTTCCGCTTTAAATCCGGCTTAATAAAAAAGAAGTTATTGGCCGATATCTGAGATAAGTTCAAAATATTTTTTTATTATTTTTGCAATTTTTCATTGTTCTGAAAAAGTGAATCCCGAATTTTCAATACGCTCCACTACAAATGCTTGTGCTTGTAGATGCGTTATATTTCGTACATACACACTCATATATAAACTTACAAATACAATATATAAAAGTTTTTCTTTAATGTATAACACGGGAACACTTAATAAATCATATTTATATTTTTAGCTATAACTTTTTTGCTACAGAATCGATTTAGATAGTTTTTGGAATGTTAATGAAGTTTATATAGTTTAATATGATTAGAATGACAATATAATGGTCATTCTAAATTGTCGATTTATAATGATCAGTTTCATGAAACTTCTTGAAAATTTCATCGAGCTCTGTCAATTATTGTGAATTTGAACTATTCACAATAATTGACAGACATACAGATGGACAGACAGTTGATTCCTCCTTAGATTTACACACGGAATGACAGACCACCACTTGTGTTGGTGTAGGGCATAAAAGTTTCAATTCTAATTTTTAAATTTAAATGAAATTTAATTCTTTTTTGTTTTCACATTTTTTGTATTCTCGAAATACTGCAACACAACCACAAAGACAATGAACTGTGTATGTATGAGGTTAATTCTACAAAGACAATAATTGTTGTTTTCATGTTGTAATTGTAGTTTTTCTTATTATTGTAGTTGTTGTTGTAGTAAATGCTATTTTATGATATTTTGTATTCATTCATTCATTCATTTACTCATTCATTTTATTGTTTAAATTATTGAGTTTCGGAAGAAGGAGTATTTAAAAAAAGTAATAAAAATTAAGCAGAAAAGAATGAGAAAAGAGGAAATAATTGAAAGTTTTCCTGTTTTTATTATTTAATGTTGAAGAGGAAACAAAACGGAGGTGGAAAAGAAATTAAAAGCAGAAAAACAAAAGAAAAAAAAGAGAAAAAACAGAATGCAATAAATTTAGTTTTGTATTTAAATAAGTGTTTTGTTGTTTTTGTTTTCATGTTCATGTTGTTGTTGTTGCTTTGGCGTTGTTGTCAATAATAATAATAATGTTTAGGAGTAATTTAACACAGTTTTATATGTGATTTATGGTACTTTTATGGAATTATTTCTTTACTTTTTTGTATTATTTATAATGATGATGATGATGTTGTTGTTGTTTTTGTTACACATATTATAGTTATTGTTGTCAATATACAATACTTAATGAATAAATAGTTTAAGATTTTAATTGTAAAAGTATTTATAAGTATTAGAGTGTATATGTGTGTGAGTGGGTGCATGTGTTTGTGTGAGTATTATTATTAATTTGTAGAATTCTTACCACAATTATTGTTTTTCGTAACAAATGGGCGTATCGTTGGATCCCATATGAATATGTAATATAAAGACAACATTATGGCTGCCAGAGACACACATAGAACATAAACAGCTACCGTTAAAATGCGAATGACCTTACGATTGCCTTGCGGTTGATAACAGCGACTAATGGTTTCCGTAGGCGGTAATTTAACTTTTTCCTCCAATGAACCCACTTTCGAATTCATCTTTATTTTATTTTTCTATTTTCTTTTCGTCCGTTAAATTAATTAATTATTTAATTAATAAAATGCTTTTGTGTTTGTTAAAATAATTTTTTGTTTTGCGAAAACCGTTTAGTAGCGTTTTTTTTAATTAATTACAAAATTTAATTAATTAATTATGTTCCAAGGTTTTTTTTATAATAATTTTGATATGTTAAATTCCTTGTTTGTATTTTTTTGTTCAAAATATTTTAGGATATAAATGCATTTAATTACAATTTTTTTGTTTTTTTTATTTTTTAATTTAAAATTTATTGTCGTATTTTTTTGTGTTTATTTTTTATCACTAAATTAATTATTTATTCTTTTCTTTTTTCTTATTTTTTAAATTTCTTTTAATTTTCTTTACTTTTTTGCATTTGAAAAAAAAACTTTAAAAAAATGTTGTTGTTGTTGCTTCTTTTAAAAATAATAAAACCGCTAAAATTGATTTTGTTTTTGTTTATTTCCGTTTTCTATTTTCAATATATTTTTCGACCGTCTCTCTGTGCAATTGCATTTGTAATGAATTAAGTTTTTAGTATTTTCAACGTATTTAACAAGTTTTCCATCCATCTGCTGGTTATTTTTTTCGTATTCAGTGCGAATAACTTTTCATTTCGTGCTTTTCTCTCTCTAAAATACTCTTTGAATACTCTCTTTTGATTGAAGCGAAAAAAATTAAGGAATCGTTTGCTCTCGTTTTGATTTCTTTACAACTTGTTTATTATAGTACTTGTTGTTGTGTATGAATATATATAGTTATGTGTGAGCGTGTGCGAATGTTTGTGGGTGTAAGTGTTCGATTGTGTTTGTTTGTAAATTGCCAAACATCGTATATTGGCGGCAGCGTTGCCACTAGCAAAGAATATAGGAAACGAAGTTTTTCAAATACAATAGAAATGAAGAGAAAGAATTTGTAACACTATGGGAAATGATATAATAAAATTCACTCAAAATAATGATGTCTTGGACAACATATGGGATAATTATAACATAAGGCTTTTGTCAATAAACCAATATCACTACTCGTTAGATTATTATATTGTTTTAAAAAGGTCAAATTTGGTACCAAGAAAGATATTTTACTGCGAAGTAAAATAATTTATTTAATCCCAGGCTCAAAAAACCATATCGCTTATTTGCTGCAAGGTCGTCATAACTCAAAATTTCTAGGTTTTGACTAAACATCAGTATTATATAGCAATTAACATGTTTTATAAACTGGCACGATTTCGACAAAAAATAATTATGTAAATTATAAATTTGTTGATTATTACTGGATATAAGTCGTATATATCATTATGTGTAACATATATTATTTTGCTTCCGTTTGCATTTGAAAATTAAACATATTTCAACTTTTTTTCATAAATTCCAAGAAATAAGTTTTATCGAGAAATTAAAAAATACGTCTCCTGAAAACACAGATTTTTTGAGTTATGACGATCTTGCGGCAAATGCGATTTGTGAATCTTAACTAACCAGACAAATTAAATCTTAAGACGAGTATCAAGTTAATCCTCTGTATTGATGGAATCGGAGGAATACTGCGATGTGTATCGAAGACAATTCATGTATCAGAAGAGAGTATTAGATGAAAAACGTCCAAATTATTAGATTATAGACAAAGCTAAAACATTCCCTCATGACAACTCTCTTGAAGACTCGTCAAAAGCTATAAGAAAAACACTAAATATTGGAACCCAATACAAATACTCCAAAGCAAGTTCATTTGGACTATTGAATTAATTGCCAAGGTTTGGGTGTTTCATTGCAATATATCAAAGCTATCAAATCAGGAATCTGCTGCAAATTGAGTACAAATAAAGGGAAAATGGGTTGCCAAAGAGACTTTTGATTGGCACTCTTGAGACTTTGATTACCTAGTTTCTTGTACTGCTAAACCAGGGGAGGAGCAGGGACACGATTATGAGAAACTCTGTTAAGTCACAACAGTCGTCAAGTATATATTTGCTCAGAAGTCGTTGCCTTTTGTTTCCATGTTTAGGACACTCACAAAGAATCTATTCCTTGATCTATTCCTTGATTTCATTGCCCTGTATAGTGGTCGCTAAAAGCAAACTGTAATTGCCAGTGCAATCTTGTAATCTTTATATAAATTATCGGCTGCCATTCATAAGTTGTTTTGTACTCTTGCAAAGGGGTAATGGAACACTTTTGGAAAGTTTATATTTTATTGTTCTTATATCTGATACTTCCTCGACAAAAAAAATTTCAATCTGGAACTTATAAAACTCTTTCAGTTTATAAACCGATTAAATATTTTTGTAAAAAATTTTATTTTAAACATTTTTTCATTACGTTGTTCCTTTCCACGCCCTCCTATGAGAAAATTAGTTACCGCTATTTTGAATCAAACATCATTAAAATCTATTCTTTTGTATCCTTTTGAAATACTGTGATCACTGTCACTCATTTAAAGAACAATGATTTAAAAATCACTTTCACTTGTATAAATTCTTATACCAAAATTAATGTGTATGACAAATTTCAGAAAGTTATAATTAATTACACTGATTGACTCCGATTTTGATATCGTGCAATAATTTATGCGATTTTCTGTTACACACGGAATGACAATGATGATATACTCTCTTCACCACCACGTTTTCAGATCATCCCACTTTTTCAGATTTATGTTTATATTTTTTCGAAATATTTGTTTTGAATAAATTTCTTGAATATTTCTCTGATATAATTTTTTCTCTCTCTCTATATATAACTCTTGCAATTGTGTGTAAGTAAGGTAAGTAGTAAGTGACTGAGTAAGTGACTGTATGAGTATGCATTTAGTTGTTGTATTTGATTTCAATAAAATATTATTTTGTGGCAAATACTCCCATTATAAGTTCTCTGACATTTTTCTCCGTTTTGTTATTGTTGTTGTTGCTTTTGTTTACTGTTACAATTTTTTGTTCCGAGTATTTAGACGTTTTAGTTTTGCCTTAAGGAGCCACTAGTTACTCATAACAAGTTGTAGGTGGTTTCACCAAATAATATTAGTTTTTTTTTGTTCGTTGTTTTTGAATGACAACAATAGTGTCGATATTGGCATTAATACAGGAACTTATAGGAGGGGGAATTCAGTTAGAGGTTGATGATTTCAATATGCTCTTACATATTGGCCATACTCAAGATGATTATGGAGATGAGGATGATGTTGACAATGATGATGCCAACAATCTCTCAATTTTCTCTTTAACTTATTTATTTTCCCCTAAAGTTAGAGTTTGTGTATGTGTGTTAGTATCTGTGTGTTTTCATTAAATGCAACACATCTGTTTTTCTCTTTGTTTTTTAATGAGAGAGTGTGTGAGCGTGTGTATGTATGAGTGAATTTTTGCTGGTATTAAAATTTTATCGTTGTTTTATTTAAATTTCACTAAATAAACAATAAATTGTTTAAAAACAAAGTTTGTTTAAATTAAATGCTTTTTTTGTACGCGTATGTGTGTTTGTATAAATGTGTATTTTTTTTGTTCGCTTCTCTCAAATTAATTTGAAATTCTATTAAAAAAAACATTTTTTCAATACTTTTTTCTGGTTCAATATTGGAAATTAATTTTTCTTTGACGGATTTCATTCATTTGTGTTTGTTGGCGTTTTTTTCTCACTTCAAATATCGTTTTATTTTTGTTTTAATTTTTTTCTCGTTTTTGTTGTTGTTACTTTTATTATAAACATTTGGAGGCTGGGACAACGTAAACATTTCCTTTTTTAATATAAATATTTTGAATGTTTTAATTTTTTTATACCCTACACCACCGCAGGTGTTTGGGGTATTATGGGTTTGTGTTTATGTTTGTTCACATGCTTGTCCATGTGAACGTTTTAAACACTCTATAGGTCGCAAGATGTTATTTTCTTGGTTCCAAGAAGAAACCTATTGAAATTGGTTATATTCGATCCAATATTTCAGGTAGCTCCCATACAAACGTCGTCCCAAAATGGGGGTTTAGAGTCAAATAAATTCCAAATAATGGGAGGATTGGTCTGTTACTTCTCATAGGTCCCATACAAGTCTCCTCCCAAATATCAGTTTGTAGGAAATAAATCTCACAAATACGTTGGTATTGTAATAACAACTAGTCATATTGAGATAAATAGAATCTAAAATTGATGCTTGGAATTGTGTTAGGGTCGGTCCATAATTCAGCTCCGAAATAACCCCCCTGGAAAATCCTTTTCAAACAAATAAATTTTACATAAATCTTATTGTCATATTAATGTACATCACACTTAATCTAAAATCAGCAAAGCAAATTATATGAAGGTTGGTCATCATTTTTTTTGCAGCTGTCATTTATAACCAACAATGTGGTGTAGGGTATTGCAAAATCGGGTTGACTGACTATAACATTTTTATTTGTTTCGTTTTGTTTTCATTTATTTCACTTTTTTTCTATTTGATTGACCGTTGAAATATTTGAAATGTTCTAAAATGTAGCGTGTGAATGTTTGTGTGTGTGTTTGTGTTATTTTGTCAAATAACACTTTAATTTTGTTTTTATTTATTTTATTTAATTTGAAAAAAAGATTAAGATGTTTTTAGTGGGAAAAATGTTTGAAATTTAATTTAGTGTGAAAAGATCTGGGAATTTTTAATGAGAAATTTGTTTTGTGGAAAAATTTATAAAAAAAAAATTATTAAAAAAGGGAAAATGAAGGAAATTGGATAAAAGGGAGATAAACTCTTAATTTTTAAAGCAGTGTGGACAGGTATTTGGCATTTAATGATTTCTGAAAATATTTCAGTTGTTAACTTAAGTGAAAATCATAAGGATTTGGATTTATATAAGAGTTGAAAGCAATCCTGATTCCAGATGTAAAATAAGTCTCATGTTGCTGGTAAATCCAAAAGATTTATTGCAAAAAAGTTAAGTGTTCAAATTTGAAAACATAAAAAAATAAACAAGTCAGTAAAAGTTATATTGATCTAAAGTTGAAGTTTTGTAAAATCTGCTTTTTGTGAAACTTTTCCGAAAAAATTTGCTGACTTATAGACAAATTTGTTTACATCATATCGAAATTCAAATAAATATCGTTATAATTTTCGATTTATTAAAGTTTAAACACAAATTTTATTTTACAGAAAAACGGGAAAATTCGAAATTGTATAATTTTTTATAAATTTTTGACATCAAATTATATTTTATTATTTGTCCTTTAAAATTTATGAATCCTGAAGTTCTAACGTTTGTATAGATTCGAAATAATTGTTTAAAAAATGTTTATCTTGTTTGAAATCCAACCCAAACTGGGATTCCTCTAGTAAAACTTTGATATTTTCTGTACTTTATAACGACAATTTATTTCGTCTCAATTTTTAGATGAATTTTTGGCAAATTAAAAAAATAATCTCATAACCAAAAATGCCAATTTAAAGGGGTCTTCGATTATGCCTTTGACCCACATATGCGCAAAAGTTTCAAAATTATATTCAAAAATATTCAAAATTTTTCAGAAGAAAATAAATTTGATAAATGTTTTTAAGAAGAATGTTGTTTTAGGTAAAAATGACACAATTTTAATTTTTTTCAATTTTTGATATCGACCTTAACATTTTTTGATAAATAATCTTGTTTTGAAACTAAGTGACAAAATCGACTCGTTACTATCGGCGATTTATTAAAAGAAAACTGATTCAAAATCTTGCAAAACTCAGACATTTTTAAATTTCAAATACAATTAACTCGAAAACTATAATAGATAATATATTGCTTGCCATACCAAGAACTTTTTCGAACTGCTTTTGGCTCCTAAACTTTTCTTTAATGTTTCCTCGAGCATCAAATCAAATCTTTAACAATTTGCGAAAAATCTGCCATAACATTCGTTTCGTCATCCATTATGCAGCAAGAATATTCTTTTTTCTTTAGAAAACTTGAAACTTTCTTGCTCCGTGTTAGGCCTCTAAATTTTTTGCAGCGTTCTTGTCAGGAACTTTTTGAGACTTGTACGTTTTAAAACTGCATTTGCTTTAACTTTTCGTTGCAAATGTTTCGACCACTGAACTTTTCTATCGGATGTATTTGGGAGCTTTTTTGAAAATGCTTTCTATTTATTAGGTTTAGAAACATCATATTCATTCTATATGAATCAGATTTTCTTTAAATGGACAAGTTTTCCCGGTACTTTCTCTAATGCTTGACCAACACTTTGTAGGTTAAAAAAGTTTTTAATAATTTAAGTACGCATTTCTTTCTGGTCACTCATTTTGATCATGTTTTCAAAGGTAACTTGATCCATAAAATATCAAATATTAATTGGGTTAAAAGTTTTAGTGAAAAACGTCTGTTGAGAATTTTTCGTTCTCAGTCCTTATATATTCAATTGTCCATTTGTATTATTCCTGTTCTATTGTTATATAAATTTCATAAAATTCAAAATTTAATTTATTTTAACATTTTTAAAGTTTCATCCATTAACCCATAATATGTATGTTAACAATTTACAATTTATTAACCCCTTGTTGTAGTTTAACTCCAACAAAAAAAATACACCATTAAAATTGTCAATGGTATTTAGGGATTAAGGAATCATTGTAAAAAAATATTCATAAGCTTCTTAACGTTAAATCAAAGTGAATTTTTTTTCTGATCATAAACTAAATATTTGCATTCAATTTAAATGAATAAATTCATATTTTTGTTGTTGTTGCTTTTGTAACAAATACTCAGCAATAACAACAACTACAACAAGAAAAAAAAATGAGATAAATCCCCTTTTAATATTAAAACGCACAAATAAAAGAATAAAACTGAAAACTGAAACACGATTGCAATTCATCGTAAAAAAAGATGTTCAATCAACTTTGGGAGGGGAAAAGAGAAACGGAAAAGAAAGAAAAATTTTATATAAAATAAATAAAACTGAAATGGACAGTCAAATCATTGATCAATTCAAATACATATATATTAACTTACAGATACACATACATATCCATCTATATGTATGTATTTCCGTATTTCACACTCAACTCGTTTCACCCAAACAAACCAACAATAAATCCAATATTTTTTAAAAAACTAGAAAAAGGAATTTGAAAAAAAAAAAAAAACAAACCGAATAGGCTATGTCGAATTTTCAGTACCCTCCACCACAAATTTGTGTGATGTTAATACGTTACGTTCATTCCAACTTATCGACTTATAAAAGAAAATTTTACGAAAGTTCATCGCTTGAACTTAGAGATTGCATCAGATATCGATATAAATCTGTTTATATACAGAACCGATTTTGCTGGTTTTAAATAGGATACTTTTCAGGGCTATAGTGAATATTTAGGCCAAATTCTATCGAGCTCTGTTAATTTTTGTGAATGTGAGCGTGTCAACAACAGACAGGCAGATGGACATATCTAAATCGACTCAGATTTTGTTTTGATGCTAGAATATATACATCATGTGGTCTCAGAATTACACACGCTATGATAAAGTTAATATACCCTCTTCACCACTTGTGATGGTGGAGGGTATAAAAATGAATTGAAAACGCAGCAAAAATTTTATTTATAAAATATGGAATGATTTTTGATTTGTTTTTGTTATTATTTGTTGTTGTTATTGTTGCTTTTTTTATTTTGGCAATTCTTAACAAAGTATTTTCCTTCCTGCCATCCAGCCAGCCATCCATCCATAGTAGTCGTCAACATCATCATCATCAGCAACATCAGTGGCAGCATCATATTCTTAATGGTTTTGTCGTGCAATAAAAAGTTGCTGGTGGTTGGTTGGTGGCTGTTGGATGGCAGCCTGCCCAGCAGTTTGGCTAATGGTTGTGAGTGTGGAATTATAAAAAAAATAAATAAAATACTATAACAAAATTGTAAACATTTGGTTGCAACTATGAAAATATAAGTGGAAATACGGGATTCAGTTAAACCGAATATTAAATACTCTACAACTCATACATATAAAAGTCAATTATAAGCACCCCTGTAGGGTTTGTCGATATAAATCTGTAACTTTTTTCTTTTCAGAAAAGTGTAGATTTATAACTTTGGATGCTTGGACTGCACAAAGGCTCCATGGACTCCACAAAGGCTCCATGGGCGGAGTTATAGGATTGTAAAATACTATACGGGGTCTAAAATGGCTTCTTGTGATGGTAGAGAATAGACAAACATGTTGAAATACGTCAACAGTGGCTAATCTAATATACAGTGGAACAAATTTTATTTCGTGGAAATAAATCTGTAACTTTTGATAAATTTGATCTCATCGTGGGTCGATGTGGCCACAAAAATGGCTATGCAGGACATCCATATTAACTGACTAACTTATTGTAAAAATACTTATATAGTGCATTGATATAGTGCAACAAATATATGAAACTTTCGCTGCACTCAGCGGAACTTTTAACAGAAGTAAACAAAAATAAAAAATTAAAAAATTAAAAAAAAAAAATACAAATGAACATAAAAAATTTTACAGAAAAAACACTCACACATACAAAAATAAAGAAAATAAAGAAAAATCTATTAAATTTATTTATATTTTTTCCACGTTTCCATTTTTTTCCCTTCGTACACAAGAGTGCAATTAAAAATTGTTTTTTGATGTTTAAAGTAGAAAAGCAAAAAACGAAAAACAGAAAATGAACCAAAAATAAATAAATAAATAAATTGGAAAAATCGTGAAAAATAAAGAAAATTATTAAATTCTTGAGCAAAGAATGGAATTAATTTATATTTTATCAAGTTTGTTTTTATACCCTCCTTCACCACAAGTCTTTGTTATTCCAAGTGCAACGCTAAGAAGGAAGCATCACAGACAGCATAATGTATATATATTTGCATCTGAACAAAATCTAAGGCAATTTAGCAATGTCCGTCTGTCTGTCTGTCTGTTATTGGTACGCTGACATCTATAATATTCGACAGGGCTTAATAACATTTGGCCTGAGTATTTGTTTTAATTTTGAAAAGTTTTCTGTTCAAAATCAGCAAAATCGGTTTAATATATCAAAAGATATAGACCGCTATCTGTGGCTATCGCTAACTTTTAGCGAAAAATTTTCGTAAAACTATCAATTTGAACTCGACAAATTACAATAAGATTTTGGCATAATATTAAGTTATATGTACTTCATTACCATTCCATTAACTGTCAAAATCGATTCAGTGGAAAAGAAGTTGTAGCCAAAAAAAATAACTAATTGTATGACTCAAAAAGTGTTCTTGTGTTAAATTTTAAAAAAGCTGTAATTTATAATAAATCTTTGTGAGTGTGTATGTACGAAATATAACGTATTTACTTACACGTATTTGTGGTGGAGGGTATTGAAGATTCGGCATAGCCGATCATAGCATTTTTAATTTTTTTTATTGTTGTAGTTGTTGTTTTGTTATTTATAATGGCAATTTGAAATTTTGTTGTGACCACTAATTTTGGAAATAAATTTTCTTTGAAAGAAAATCATTATTTATAATAATTATAATAAATTTATTATTCTAAATTAAAAAAAAAAAAAACAAGAAAACTTATTGATAGGTGGCTTCTTGAAACGTCTGTTCAGTTCTTCCAATAATTGTTAAAAAGAAATAAATAAACTGTTTTATCCATAATGTCAGTTCTCTGACAGCCGCAGATGACATATAGCTCCACATTATAACAAAATTTTCGCCGTATTAAACCGTATGATAAAAATTATTTTTCATATTCTGTATTACGTCTAGAAACTCCTGCATTATATTCCCTTTTGAACATCAGCAGCAATTTCAGAAGATGTTTCTCAGGATTGTGTTTAATTTGGTTACTTTGGTGGGGAGATAAAAGTTTAGGTCATTCGATTCTATTCGAAGTTTGTAGTCTTGACTATCCATTTTGAAATATTTATTATATTTTCAAATTCTTCTTAAAACCCTGAAGCCATTACGAATTAATATTAATCATACGCCAGACTGTTCCAATTTTAAAGTATTTTTAGAAAAAACATATAAGGAAATCTTATTAAATATCATTAGAATGTATTATTAATATATATTTCTTTTATTGCAGGTATGTCTAAATTGTTTAGAACTGTCCAGGTATTTATATATTTTTATTATTGAAAATTTTATAGACTTAAATATAAAAATATTAATTTTGAAAGAAATATTGTTTGATTGAGTAAAAATCGTAGAGTGAGATAAAAATCTTCATAACTTGTTAATTTGTATTATTTTAGTTTTAATCTCTACTTATAAATTTATTAAACAGTTCTCCTATAGACTGATAGTTGATCCTGTTAAAATTAACAAACTTCTGATAGAGAGTAAATGATATCGGATTTACATTTCATTTTATTTCATGTTAAAAATCTTTCAGAATTTCATAGAAAATATTTTACCAGAAAATGTATTTTAAACAAAATTTATTTGAAAATAATAAAACTTTTAATAAAAAAGTAAATAAAATTGTGTGGGTCAACATTTTACTTTATATCTCTTTAACTAGAAAAAATATTCCAGTAAGGTTTTTTTCTACAGCGAATCGTAAGGATCTTCCATTATTTATAGTTTTCAAACAAATCATGGATGAAAATTTAGCGAATTAGAAAATAATAATAACCAAGATAACCAAATTTGGATTTCCACTCCGACCTCTGGACACCCAAAAAGTTGTATATGGTTGTATTGCACCAATTGAAATTGGAAACACCTCCAATATTTACAGAATTATTTCCAGAAAAAAACTTTTCATGTTGAATTGTAGTACATGTAGACACTTTAAAGTCTTCTAGTGTTAAGAAATTTATGTCAATGTGATCGATTCATAAATATTAATATTTTTCATTAATTATATTTTAATTCTTTCCCATAGTGCGTAACATAAAATAATCACTTTCTGAGCCTATTTAACGATGTTCGTCCGTCCTTCTGTCCGTCTGGCTGGCTGGCTGTCCATATATAAACGTTATGAACAGTGTACAGATCGCAATTTTTGAAATATCTCGATGAATATTGGCACATATAATTATTTTGTACGAGGGTAATTCATTATATAATAATTAATTCAATAAAAAAGAAGTTTAAATATGAATAATAAGATTTTTCATTCACAAAATATTTTAACATACAAATACATACAAGTGCATATGCATATAATGTCCTAGTTTTATACCAACACACACAGACACAGTTATACATTTAAACACACATTATTTATACATGAAAGTATTTAGGTCTCTGTCTTATTTCTTTCTTTCGTTAAATTTATTATGAATTTCTTTAGAATTTAGGAATATTTTTTTGTTTTTGATCTCAAATGATTTTATGAATAAAAAAGTGAAAAAATAATTTAATTTCAAATAAATAAAATTTTCTTTCATTAGTTGGTGATATTAATTACACAAAAACAAAAACAAAAACTAAAAACTCATTCGTGTTATTTTATTTAATTTTTTTATTTGTTCGCAGGATTTTTGTTGTCATTGATGTTGTTGTCACTGATGTTTTATAGGATTTTTTTCGAGTTTTTATTTTTGTTAATTTTTATACAAAATATCAACACATTTGTATAACAACTATTACTACTACATACAACTATAAAACAAGAGTAAATGTGTGTTTGTGTAAATGTTCAAACATATATGTTAATGTTCATATGTATGTGTAATTTATAATGGATGCACAGGTTTTCCAAATCCATTTTGTTTGGAAATAATTCTGTTAATTTGGAAACGTTAGAGATATTTAACAGTTTATTCATTCGATTAAAGCTGAGGTACTTTGGAATTGATTTGGAGCAGTACAAGGGCCTATCTGGTTCAGGAAGTATATCGCGAATGATATAAAACATAAAAATGCATTAGAAATATATGAAAAATAGTGAAGTTTGACTAGACGAAGCCCTGTATAGTTGATAAAGCTATTTTAATCTCGAAAAAAAAATATAAAGATGATCCTGTCTCATAATCGTGTTTCATAACTTCGGCGGTGGTAGTGTTGAGGGTTGGGTAGCAGTTGTTACAGTTGGCAAATCAATGAATAGAACAATTTATAACGAATTGCTGGAAGATACTCAACCTTCTTTTATGAATAAAAAAGTGATTGAAGATTGTATATTCCAGCAAGATAATGCTGCTGTGCAGCCTAAATTATGGTTTAACGAACACAGCATACCTCTGTTGGTCTGGCAGGCTTGCAGTTCGAACTTAAAATCAATAATTTATAATGATTTATACGGTGCTAAAATTAGAAATAAATCACGTTTGGGAGGTAATAGATCCGATCTTTTTAAAAAATTAATGAAGTCTGAGACGACCATCATCACAAACGCATAATACCCCAATCACCTTCGGTGGTGTAGGGTATAAATATACAAAATAATCTGCACGAATTTTGTTTAAAATTGTGTTTTTTTCACTAAAATAATCGCTCTGTCATTGTAAGGACAATACGGCAGAAGATACTTTTTGGGTGTTTTAAGATGATTCCAAATTGGCAATTTGAGATCTTAATAAAAAAGTTTAAATTTTTGTTAAAATTGATCAATTTTTAATAAGACCTGTGGAAAGATAATGGCCTGGGCTTTAGTATAATTTATTTTCCATTCTTTTCCGTTAAGATTTCTTTATGAAACAATAATAAAATTATTAAGTTCAGTACCAAAAAATGGTTCTATCAGAGTTTAAGTGTTGCCACCTTTTTGTAATAAATCTCAAAAACTTGAGTCATATTATTAATTTTTTATAACTTTCTAAGTTGATATTAATTCAACTTAAACCATGTGTAATTTCATAAATATATCTTTAACCATCCAAAAAGTACAGAACTATTCAAAAAAAAAAAACGTTTTGAAAACACTGTGTGTGTAATGTGTAATATGATTTGCAGTCATGTCTATTTATCTGTCCATTTGTCTCCCCCTCAGTGTGTATGTGGTTTTCTTTTTTTTACAGTATGTCGAAATATATAAATTACTCTAATATCTGTAACCATAGCGCTTGCAACTGTTGGTTTTAGTGGGCTTTTGATGTTAACCTCAACAACAAAAAAATGGATAAAATGAAGATAGAAGCGTTGGAGTGTTTGAAGTATGAGCTGTTGAAAATTGTATAAAACTAAAAATCAAATGGAATAAAACGGATGTATAGAAATATAAATGGTTTTATGAGTGTAGTAGTGAGGAAAATGATGTTTTGGGAAAGATAATATGTAACTGTTATGTATGTTTCAGTTACTGTTGCAATACAATTGAAATGACTAGAGTTTTTGGTTTAAACTTTTCTATCTTTTCTTTAACAGAAGTTCGTGCTTTTTAAAAGGGAAAGAAGAGTTACAGTTGTGAGATTTTTTAACCTTTGCCCACAGTAGTTCCATAATGTTTTTTTCAGAAATACTTCTGTGATTTTGAAACTACTGAATTATGCAAAAATATTCTTCAGGTGTTTTTCAATTTGATTTGGAAGAGCACAAGTTCGTAATAGGTTGAGAATAGACCTATAAAGATGGTCACTTCAGATATTGAAATTTAAAAAAAAAAATGTAATTTATGAATCGATTAAAAAAAAGAAATATATTTTAGGTTATGATGAATCTTCAGTACCTATAAACGCAAATGCTTGTGAAGTAAATAAATATTCATACACACATACTCACAAACACATATAATTTATAATTTACTCACTTTGTAAGTAATCAAATTTTTATTCTTATTTATCGATTTATAATTGAAATTTTACGAAGCTGCTTCGCTTGAACTTAGAGGTTGTTTTAAATATCGGTCTATATCTTTTAATATACTAAACTGATTTTGCTAGTTTTAAATGGGAAACTTTTCAGGACAATGTATCAATAGAAGACAGATGTACATCAGGAGGACATAGCTAGATCGACTCAGATTATAATTTGTGGTAGGAATATATATATTTTTATTTTATTCAGGATAAGAAGCCACTTCTGGACTAAAGTAGTAAGACGTTATATGCTGTTAAAAGATGTGGTTGAGGATAATTCTATACAGCCCGTTACGATTTTTATGGCTGCATTTTAGCAACTTTGAATATTTTCTCTATTTCGTATCACCTATCGAAGGAGACCACACTGGAGCAGCATAAGGTATCACTGATCGGCCAATCGTTTTATAACCAATAAGGTTTTTTTTATCCGGTAGTCTAATGCTTTAAGGATTCCATTATTACTATACAATTTTTTCTGATTGCAGAAGCATGAGCTGAAGAGGTGAATAACTTTCACCTCTTCAAATTTCACTTGTAAACTTTTCATCGACAATTTCCCTTGATATAGCGATATAAGCCGAAGTCCTAAAGAAATACATTTCCATGGTTTCATTGCTACTAATTGTAAATATTCAGTTCGCATCCTTGAATCGCACACAAACAAAACAATCACATATACATAGAAATAAATAAAAGCACACACACACAGAACACAAACAAGTTGTCGGTATTTGTACTCTTATTCTCTTCGTTTAATACGTTTTTAGTGGTTGTCGTAGGTTGTGTATTTTTTTTTGTTGTTTTCTTTGTATGTATGTTGTTGCTGTTCATATTGATGTAGTTTTGTTGTAGTTGTTGTCACTTTAGTTATATGGCAAAACTCGATTTAAACAGTGAGTAAAAAATGAACATTTTTTTTATTTGTAGAGAACAAAAAAGAAATGAACGCGAATAAAATGGTAGGCAGTGGTTAATATAGAAGGTTCTAGTCTGTGTGTGTGTGTATATGTGTGAATGTATATTTGTAGTAGTGGTAGTAAGTTGTAATGGTTGTACTTAATAGTATGAATATGTGTTGTTGTTATTATATTATTTTAGTTGTTGTTGTTTTTGTTGCAGAAGGTTAATAAACTTGAATTGGGTCACTGGGACAACATGCAATTTAATCAAAATACCACCGCACACTTATACTCAATCACACACACAGTATATATGTATATATAAAGTTATACTTGTACTTAGTATTGCAAAAATTATACAAGAGTGTGAATCTTTATGTTTACAAGCATGCAAATTATCAAGGAATATAAAATTTGTGGGGAAGTAATGCTAAAGTTGAATTTTATTTGGAAATGTTATGTTGAATTTTAAAAATATAAAGTTGAATTAAAAAAAATATAATAAAAATAAAATTAAATTATTTCAAAAATTATTTTTATAAAAAAATTTATTTATAATTTTCTTAAATAAACTTTTTTTATCCATCACTTGGCATACCTTCCCTTTACATTTGTTCCTCTTTAGACTTTTAGAAAACAAAGTTTTCTTACCTTTTGTTTTTGTAATGCCACTCACAGTAGGAACAATAATCACAAGCAGTGAATGCAATATTCAAGGCTTATGTTTATTTTCTCTTCCCTCACACACACCACATACTTAAAAACTACTCACACATCTACACCTGTAATCATGCATTCATTCACACTATACTAATGCTAAACTTTTTATTTGTATTGTTTTTTTTTGTCCTACACAAATACAAGGGATGCAAGAAGGTGTTAAATGTTTGTCATTGTGTGAGTAACACCTGAAAGCTTTATTTAAGATTACAATATTCGCTTCAATTTTAAAGTTTTAGTCTTGATCAGATATAGTTTAATTCTAGTTCAGTTCTAAATCCGTTCAGTTGAAGATTTCTGGATAAATAATAGTTCAGTATAGCTCAGTCCAAGTTCATTCGTGTTCAGTTATAAATCAGTTATAGATCAGTTGTAGATCTAGTTTTGATCACTCCTTCGTCAGTTTTAGATTGATGTTGTTCACAACTAATAAGGAGAATTCAATCTCGATAGTTAAATAAAGACTCAGTTGGCTCGTCATAATTAGCTAATTCTGTCAGTTGAGCTGATGAAAATTGTGTCTGGTTGCTTCTCTTATTCGAATGGCAGTTTGGAGCACATTTATAATTCTTAAGTGGGACAGCTTAAATTTGAAATACAAACCAGTAATCGGAGAACGGCCAGAAGAATAATCTTATTTGAAAGTTGGTAAGTTGAATCTTTTGGATCTAGGAAATAGGTTAATCCAATCCTAGTCAAACCTCTGATCTTCCACCAACACAAAGAATTATAACAGGGAAGCTATTACATTTGAGGAACCACCATGAACGACCTTAAAATTGTTTGAATATTTGTTTATCATTCTCAGAATGTTTCCAGTTTTTGCTAAAGTTCCACTCGTGTAGGATATTTTAAATTCGTCCCCGTCAAACACAATATTACACCTTATGTTTTCCACTGTTCCTTCTTTAAACATAGAGGGTGGCTTGTAGGGTAATGACTTAGATTATCATGACAAAAAAGTAAAAAATGTTATAAAAAGGGCAGAAGGTTCAGTAGCATTGAAATGAAAAAGAAGCAAAAATTACACGACGACTGTTTATAGATAAGTAGACTCTGTCTAATTCTATGCATGAGTGCAGGAGGAGTATGTAGGACTGCATAAATATTTGTGTGAATATCATATCTTTTATTTCTTTCTGGTCTTTAGAAGCCATAAACCTTAAATTTCATAATTTACCTCTGAAAACAATAACAAAAACAACATCAATGACTAGGACTTGGATCGCAAAGAAACAATGTTAAGTGCAAGAAAGAAAAGAAAAATTATAATGAAAATAAGAAAATACCTGCTGATTTCTATTGTTTCCGTTGTGTTTAAAAGAGGCGCATCATGTTTATCTGTTAGAGGCAGTTATGAAGTGTTAAATTTTATACAATATTTTCATTGTCTTGACGAGGTTTTTGTAGTAGTAGTTGTTGTTGATGTTGTTAGTGGGCTTTTTATTATAGTTGTTATATTAGTTATTTATACAGACATTGACTCCACTATGGGAATAATATGAGAATAATTTAAGAATGTGGTTTACAAGTGTTTTTTAATGTTAATTTAAGTCCTTTTTTAGAAATATTAAGTTTTTTCTTTCTAAATGAAAAGGAAATAAAGAAAAATATATATAAATATAAATATATATCGGTTGATGTTAGTTTATGACACGGAAAAAATCTTGACACGCGTTATTTGATCTTCAAGAGATTTATATGGTTTTATTTTTATTTCACTTATGTAGACTTTTACGGAGTTTGATTTGAGAAGGATTTCATTTAAGTTAACCTAAAATAAGCCAACAAGTTTGTGCTTTTTCTTTATTTCCACGCTTCGTAACAAAAAACTTTAGTAAAGTATTTTTCATCACGGCTTTTCGAGTTACGTTTCTTCGGAGATCACGTCACTTGAATCAGATATACAAGTCAAGTGGCTCAAACTTATTGGCTGATAATCGCTGTTTATTATTTCAAATTGAATTCAAAAAACTTAGTCAGCTCGTCGTAAGCCGACAACTTTTCCAGTTGAAAATTAAATTTATTTGACTACGGTCGTAATATGGAGCAGAAGTTCCCTAATTCGTGCTAATTTTGAAAAAAAGGCGTAATGCGCCCTACCGGACAACGTATCTCGCAACGAGCGTGCTTTTTTTCGATTCTAACACAAGTATTCATTAATCAATTCCCAATTCACAAGTGGCTTAAACTAGTTTCGCATATGACCTAACAAGTACGGCACAAGACCTTCAGTTTATTTAGTCAGCGATAGTCAGCCCTTAATTTTCTTAATGTAAACAGTAGTGGATTCAATTCCCCGCAGTAGAAGTTAATGTAAAATCTGATGCGTATATGGATCATTAAAGATATGAGAGTTTAAACTTTTTAATTTATTTTTATTTAATTTTTCTTTGATAAATAATTAAAATATTAATAAAATTTATTTTCCTTTACTTTCTTACAGATCTTAAGAAATCGAAATTGGCCGATCCCTTACCAACTTACACCTTCGATGAGGCTGTTACTTTGACACAAATTGGTAAATTCCATTATATGTTGCTATTGGTTTGTGGTGTTTGTTTTATGGCTGTAATGGTGGAAATAATGTGTGTTAGTGTTATTTTACCCTCTATGAAATGTGATTTGATGTCAACGCTAACAGAACAGGGTATATTGGCTTCATCGGGTTTCTTTGGTATTGTCTTAAGTTCACATGCCATGGGTTTCTTGGCCGATACTTGGGGTCGTATACGCACCTTAAGATCGGCTTTAATTTTAGCCTCTATATCCACAATTATATCAGCTTTTTCCGTTAACACTTGGATGTTGATTGTGTTCAGATTCTTAACGGGTTTCTTTATATCCGGTGGACAGGCGTGTGTGTTCAGTTTGTGTGGTGAATTTCATGGTAATAAGACAAGAGTAAAACATGTTACTCTATTATCAGGATTTTTACCTTTAGCCTTAATTTATTTGCCAGGTAAGTTGGAGTTTGGGTAACGGAATTTTAAAAGAGATTTTAAATATTTTCCTTTTATAATTTTAGCCGCTGCTACTTTTGTTTTACCGTTACGTATTGATACCGTGTTTTTGGGTATGAAATTCTCTTCATGGCGTGTTTTATTAATTGTCAATTCCAGTCTATCGCTTTTGGCTTTAATTGGCTTATTTGCCTTACCCGAGACTCCCAAATATGTGTTGGTTCAAGGTGATCATGATGGAGCTTTGGAAATTTTACGCTGGATTTATGTTAAGAATACCGGACGTCCAGAATCGGATTACCCAGTCAAACAGATTACTATGCAGTCGAATGGTGCCAGTTTAGCAAATATTTCGGGTGTTAAAGATGCTTTGAAATTGATTTGGACCCAAACAGTTCCTTTATTCTATCGTGAACGTTGTCTGCACACCATCAACATTTGCGCCATAATGTTTGTAGTTTATGGTATTGCTCAGGGTATTTTTATGTGGTAAGAAAGAATTCCCGTCCCCTTCCCAAGATCAAATCAAATCAGAAAGATTAATGTTCATTTCTCCTCATCAGGTTCCCTACTATGCTTAATGAAATGGTGGCCAAAGAGGGTTTGGGTTCCAATGTGTGTCATATTCTAACAAACATGGAAACGGAAGCAGACTTTACCAGCGATGTTTGTAACGGTATTATTGATACATTCCCCTTTATGGTCATTATGATGGTGGGTGCCGCTTTCGCAGTTTTCTATTTGATATTCGCCTTTACCATTGACATTATTGGCAAAAAGAATTTAATCAGTAAGTTAAAACGCTAAAATTACTTTATTTCCAGTTTTGGTTTTAATTTTAAATTTCTCTCCTTTAACAGTTTGCTGGTTAGTTATTAGTGGCATCTGTGTTACCTTAATCCACTGGAGTACCAATTTTTATGTTATTGTTGTTTTACTTACTCTAACCATGAGTGTTGGTAATTGTGGTGGTTTGGTCAGTACCATTTCCATGGAATTCTTCCCCACCAATATAAATGCCATGGGCATGTGTTTCATTATGATGGTTGGTCGTTTAGGCGCTGTTGTTGGTAGTAACTTCTTGGGAAAATTACTCTTCAATTACTGTGATAATGTATTTTGGGGTCTATTGGGTATATCCTGTCTGTTGTCTGTGATGACCTGGTACTTGCCTGAACGCAAATATCAAAAACAAAAGAAGGTCATACATGAAGTGAATCAATAAATATTAAGGACCTAATTTTATCCTGTTTTAGTTAATTTCCTCGTTTCATGTTCGAAAATACTTGTACAAATTTAAGTTTGAAGAAAAAGTTTAGCTGTTGTTGTATTTGTTTTTGTAAATGTATTGAATTTAGTTAGGGCTTTTTTGAATTTAGTTATTAATGAAAAATGATAATAATTTTAAGTAGAAATTTTTTTCTTTTTTCGAAATAAATAAAACGATTGAAAAACTATTTGGAAGATTTTTTTATTTGAAAAAAACTTTTAATCGGAAATTAAAATAAGTAAGAGAAGGTACTTCGGAATATTTAAAGATCATAATTCAAATTTTAAAAAATTTCACTGAAATTGGTCATATATTTTGTAATTTTTTTATTTAATTTCATTAAAAAGTATCTTAAGATGATATTTGAGATCAGAAAGTATCAGAGATCAAAATACAATAAGTGATTATGTGATTACAATAACGAGTTTTCCAATGAGATATAGATTTTTGGTATGAAATAAAAGTGATAACGAATTGAGGTACTTTTTTCGAAATATTGAAAATAAGTTATTATTAATTGAGCCACCTTTTTTAATTGAAAAATTCGAATTTTTGTTTCGATTTTGGAATGTTAAAGTTCCTCAAAAATTTAACTTTTTTCCGCATTGTACTTACTTTAAAAAAATTATAACTCAAAAAGAACATAATTACTTTTTTTGCAAAAAACCGGAATTTTTGAAAATTCGAATTTAAAGCTTATAACTTTTGAAATTTTTTAAAATTTTATTTAAAATTTGTTCATTAGTTCCAATAAAATAGAAAACATCTGCAAAAAATCAGGTAAAATTTGTCAAATTCCGTCGAGAAATAAAATTTTAAATTTTTGAATCTAAATATATAAATAAGACATAACCTACCACGACAAGGTTTTTTGTAGGGTACACTATGAAAATCTTTAAAATCGGTTAAGATATAATTTTAATATTTTTATGAACCCCTATGGAACAGCTCTTCTTAGACTTACAAAGTCCAAACGCAAAACTTAAACTCACGTACACCTCTGCTATCACTAAGTGAAGTTAAGTCTTTTTAAGTTAGTGGACTTATAATAGTTCCCTATTTTTTTAATCATGTTCCATATTCTTTCAAAATGGTATAAATTATTGCTGTTATAATTCTAAGATTAAAAATTATAATTTTGGGCATTTTTTTTCAAAAAGATGGTGGCAGATATTTGTAACATACAAAAAGATAAGTGACAACCACCTTTACGCATGAGTTGATTGAACGATGTCTCTCCCTCCGGATGGCTTTCCATGTAAACGTTGTGAATACTAAACATATCGTAGTTTTAAAAATATTAAATATATTTCGATTATTTTGGTCCAAGAATGAAATTGGTCATGTTTGGTCAAATATTTTGGAGAGCTTCCATACAAATGTCCTCCCAGAATTGAAGTTCATAAAACTCACAGTTATTGCAAAAAGTAAATTTTGTATAAGTTCGAAACCACATTTTAAGAACATCGGTCCACAAAAGACCATAACTCTCATACATATCCCTCACTCACCAAAATCATTTTAAGGCGCATAAATCTGAAAAAAATTTAGTATTGTGAAAATATTTTGTATGTTTAGGAAACACCCATCAAGTTTTGCGAGCATCGGGTCACAATAAATAACCGCAATATATTTAATATGTATGAATATTATTATTGTTTGTCTTTTACTTTTATTGTTAAAACAACTTAAATTAAGCCTAAAAGCTTGCTATAGATTTTGTGAATAATAAGTATACTTTAATAGGGCCCACAGTGTCATTATTGTCTTTATATAATTTTTGAACTTAAATTTTTGTTTAAGATTTCAAAAAATTTAAAAAGCAGCTGCATGTTTTTCTAGAGAATACTGAAATAAGAAGCAATAAATTATTATTTATATTAGCGATGCTCAAAATTAAATGTTGGAGTCTTTTGTATATTCTTTTGTATATTCTTTATATGTTCCTTCTACTGAACCGATTTAAATCAAAGACCAAAGAGTTCTTCGCTAAATTCCCATTCCGACAAAACTTGTTTTAAAAATGTATTTTTTCAGTAATTTAGTTACAAATGTACTTGGGTATATATGATGTCCAAATAAAACGAAAATCTTTATTTTCTTTAAAATTTATATTTAAAAGAATACAACTTTTAATCGGATCCACATAGATTTAAGAATTTCCGAAATTCAAAATTAAACAAATTCCTCAAGAATATCGGTGTGCAAATATATTAAAACAATTAAGAGAGTTATAGTCCATCATAACCGACTGTATAATGTCTTACATGATTGGTTACAAACGATAAGTACGGAAAATTAATTAACGACCCTCGTATAATTTAGTTTTATGATGCTAACGTTTGCGTGAGTTTTTTGCGTTTTGAATTTTTTTCTGAGAGTTTTAGTTATATGGGGGAGCAATAGAAAACTATGTACCGAACTCCTACCTTATCAAAGTATTTGTGAGATTTATATACTTCAAAGTGACATTTGGGGATTGTATGGAAGGGATTGTATGTGAAGCCATATATTATTTGTGTCAAGTTTCGTTAAAATCGTTTTATATTTAATACGTTTATTAGCTCTAAATTCCATTCTGAAGATGATTATTTAGGGTTTATTTCTATAAAAACTTGTTCACTGAATTGTTGAGGTTGTTTAAGACATTGCATTATAACTTTTTAGTTTTGGAACTGGTTTCACTAGTTTCAGGGAACAATGAACAATCTGACAAAGTTTAATTGGCTTAAGATAATTAGCGTAGATGTGAGTCAGGCGGATGGTGGGATGGACGGGAAGGCAGATAGAAAGCAAGCAGACAGATAATTTGAAACATAATTGATCAAATAATATATACTTTCAAGAATATTAGATGAATCCATTCTGTTGTTACAAATGCAAAGTCAAACCTATAAAAAGTTCAGTCTTTTTTTGAATTCCTCTATTATTTCGTGTTGATTATTTAATAGTTTTAAACTCAATAAAGAAATTTTGTTATTTCATTACTCATATACTAACACACACACACACACTGACACATACATCCATTCATATAACTGCTTGCTTGTAAGTGTTAGTTTTAAAAGAAAGGATATATGAGTGTTTCGACTTCCCTTTGATTTGAAAAATTTCCGTTTCCGTTTATTTCTTTTCTCTTTTCAGTTTCTTTTATTTAGGTTGTATTTCGGTTTGTAATTGTGTGATAAATTTATTGTATTGAATTGACTTTACTGACATTTATATACAATAGAACAACATATTTGTTGTTCTTGTGTGTATGTGTTTTTTTTTTTTTTTTTTTTTTTTAACATCCAAATGAGGTCAACAATTTTCTAACGTCCTTTTCTTATTCTAGTTTTTTGTCTACAACTTCGTGTTACCAAAAAGTATAGTTTATTTAAGTTCGTCCTGGTATAGATTTAATATATAACTAATAAAAAATAAAAAGAAGAAGAAAAAAAGAGAAAAATGGAAAAATAATAAAAAATAGAATAAAGAACTTTCAATTTTCCTTTTCGTTTAGTTGTTGTTTTTTTTGTTTGCTCTTGTTGTTAGTGTTGTAGTTAAAGTTGAAAAGAAAATTGTTCATGACAATTGCAACAAAATTTCTTTAGAGTTTAGTTTAGTTGTGTTTTTTCCCTTCATTTATTTTATTCATTGTTGTTGCAGTTGGTGTTATTGTTGTAAAATTTATTTGGGTTGCACTTTGGGTGTGTCCTGCTTTAAAAGTTTACCATGCATTTAAACATGTATGTATATGTGTGTATGTATGCACAAATGACTCCTTTATATCAACTTTCTTTCTATGTATATATTTCATATGACAAGCACGTTGCACTTGCATACACACACACATACATACATACATACATACATACATATATAAGTTTTTTTTCTATATATATGAATTGGTTTATTTAACTTGTATTGGATTCATAGTATATTTTTATTCCATTATTTGTTCTACTTGTATGAAATATTATTTTTCTAGTATATAATTTTTTAGTATGTGTCTGTATATGTGTTTGTTTGTATTTGTGCAGCATTTTGTGGCACATTAAATGAAAGTGAACTTTTGGGGATTAAAAAGTAAAAAAATACATGAAAAACTATGTTATCATATTTATACTGTCTTTTCCTCTCTCCATCTCTTGTTCGCTCTCCTCTCGTTTACTCTCTTCCGATAACAAATAATATTTGCAACAGGAAACATGAAATGGTATTTAAAGTTAAACATTTTGTTTGTTGGATGTCAAAATTATTTAAAAACTCTACAATCTTGTTAAAACATTTTGATTTTTTTTACGTTTTGTTTTTGTTGTTTTTGTTTTCTATATTTCAGTAAATGAATGTCAGTTTTGTATATAGATATTTGACAGACAGATTTAAATTAACTTTAATACTTAGATGATGTTACCCTACAAACGGGTTAAGGAAGTTATTGGTATTTTAAGAATTAGGATTCTGTTAAACGATTTTGATGAAATAATTTATAACTGAGTTGATCATAGGTAACCACAGAGCTGAATCTGTTCAATAATCCGATGCAAAATAAAGAAAGTTTTATAAGAATTCTGAATTTTGTCTCACAAAACCGATTGATCTCGCTAAAAATCTAAATTTCTGCATGTCACCTTGAAAACACCTTAAATGATATGAAATTTTATGAAGATATTTTTGGCTCTTGAAATATTACAAAAATATTTATATACTCATTACTTCTTGTGGTGATAGAGGAGTACATTAACTATGTCATTCCGTTTGTAACACTAATAATTCAGAAGAAATTTTTTTCTTTTTCTTTTTTTTTACACAGAATTTTTCCGTAAAACACAACTTCATGTTCATTATTACTGCTCCAAAAATCGTCAACATCGGATCAGCAGCAAATGGATTTGTGTTAAATTTCAAACCCTAAGTTTGAAATTTAACACATATATTTATTTTGATATAACAATGAACCAAAAAAAGTTTGTACTGAGCCATTTCTATGAAATGTATGGACTAGTTCAATTGGAATTCCCTGAAAAGACTAAAATGTTTATATAACTGTTGTCACAATGGATCATTAGGTGTCACAATGGATCACAAGTGAAGGTTTGCATTTTTGATGTGACAATAATGCACACCACCCTTTCTTATCTACCTTATAGAACTTTTTACTATAAACCAAATTTTTTTATACGTTACCGATTATGGGTCAATACTTCCATACGAGGCCTAAATAGGGGCTTAAGCTTATAAAACATTTTTCAAGTGGCAACACAATTTTAATACATTTTTAGCCCGTTTGTTTTTAGAGTTTTTTATTAATATATGGATCCTTTAAAGCTCCTTTTATTCAGAAGTTAATTTTTTTCCAAAAAGGTGGCAACATTTATTCACTGCAAGCATGGAAACTAACATAATTTGTGTAGAGGAATCCATGTTCAGGTTGCATTTTAGTCAAAGGTTCAAAGTTTAAGAAAAAGTTTTTTTTTCGTAGATATAAAAATAGTGAAATTTTAAAAATTGAAAAATTTTTGAATAAAAAACTATTTTATCATTAAATAGATGTTGCCACCTTTTTGGTATAAGTTTTAGTAAAACTTATATTTACGAATTTTAGTAAAACTTTTTAGTATCATCCCTATAACATCTGATAATATAAATAAATAAAGAATATTTAAAGATTTCTTTTTCTAATTGCTAAAACATTTTCTAATGGACCACCACGAGAGTTAAGTTAGTAAACTGGTTGTATACTTAATATAATTGTTTTATATTACACATACGCAATTATATATAACATGAATCAATTTATGTTTCCTGATATTTTAAAAAATAAGAATAGATTTTATTAATTTTAGAGATTTGTTAGAAAAATTTTATTTAGATATAAATATAATATTGATTGTATCTTTTAATATAAAAAAATAGCAGCTGTTCTTAATAAATTATTTATATAGTTGAATATTTGTGATGGAATTAATGTAAAAAAAAGGAATAGACAAATCGCGTGTATTGTACTGTTTTTTAACATAAAATAGAAATTATTTTTAAATTTTCCAGCAATCAAAAATTTTTTATTAAACTTAAAAACTGTGGCAGCTGTTCTTTTTTGAAAAATTATTTCAAATGTTGTTAATTTTTGAAAATTCGTCAAAATATAATAAAAATTTACTTATCAAGTACAAACATGAAAACTAAAGTCGGTTCAAAGCAGTTGCAAAATATACTTTACTATATAGTGTACATGAGAAATTATGAACTGAACATTGAAGTTTTGTCTTCTTAACGTGCACAAAATTTACTTTTGGAAAATACTTCAATAGCAATGTGTTGATATAATTTATAGTTTCGAGCTGATTCCATAACTGTTATTAATATCGGAGACTTTCAAGTTCAAAGGTTATATCATGATCTCTGGAATAGTTAGAAATTTGCAAAATACCTTGGAAATACAACAAGGTACAAAGTAAAGCATAACAAGTAAGTGCGGCAGTATATTGTCACCGATATCGGTTTATAATGTTTTTATACTGAACCAATGTTGACGTTTTTAAACAGAAAACTTCTTAGGATGATAACAAATCGAGCCAGATTTTGATTTGATTCAGAATATTCTTGACGTTAAATATGGAATGAGAGGACTAAGTATACCCTCATCACCACTTGGGGGTATAAAAACTAAAAAGAAAACAAAGTAAAAGTTCGGGGAAAACTCCTCTCAAAATTATAGTTTTTTAATAAATTAGTAACTCAGTCTATATTGAAGTTTTGACAGAATTGTAAATAGCATTTTAGTCCAAATTTTATAGTTTAAATTTCTAAAGCTCTGAAATTAAACAAATTTTGATCCATTTGTCTGGAACTTATTGGTTAAGGAGATCCATTTGTCTGGAACTTTTCATTTTATTAGAGTGTTTTAAAAGAGCAGAGTATTATGTATTCGTGATCACCAGTTCTTTTTTACAACATTTTAGTACTTATGTTAACTAAAACTTTTCCGTAGTTATGTTAGACTATTCGTTGGAGTGTGTTCTTGCATTTGTTGTACTCACATGAGTACATCCATGTAATATGTATATTTTTAACTACAACATATGGAGATACATGTTTATATATGTATTTCAAAAATTTTAGATGATCTAACGAATGTGTAGAATTGTTTGTATTTTATTGGCCAAAGTAGAAAAAGGGCCTTAGAAAATATGGAAAAACTTAAGGGCCTAATTATAACTACATAATTTTTGATTATTTCAGATTACTCTAATGTAATTTTAGGACAATTATTGAAGCACTTAATAGGACATCAAGTGCCTTCTGTACAAATTTAAGAGTATATGGAAATATAGACTATATTAATGATCAACCAAACATGGAAAAATTGTATCCACACTTTCCTCATGGGAGCAAAAGAGTAAACTTAGAGTTCATAAAAAAGTTCTTGGTTTGCCAATATGCAATTCTACAAATACCGGAATATAAAAAGACTGCTTCCTTCAAAAGACTTTATAATGTGTTCACTTATTTTCGACCTGACTTGGCATCACGACACAATGGTAAACAGACTCTCGAGTGGTACAAGAACAACAATGTATTATTTATATCAAGAGAGACGAATTCTCCAAACTAAGTTAAGTTCAGTGAAGTGATATTGAGCTCTTGTTAAGTATAAAGTATATAAACTTGTGTTTTGAATTCTTCTATTCCAATTTTGTAACAATTTTATAACAGGGAAAAATAGGAACTGAAACACACTTGAAATTTAAAAGGATCCACGAATCCAACAATTGTACTTCTGAAGGCCCCAATAATTATCATTACAAAATACCCTTCAACACCAACTATTTATATTTAAATTCTATGTATCTCTGTACATGTATATGAATATGATGTATGTATGTAGTGGTAGTTTAATCCTATTGAGAGATATTTTGAATATATGTATCTTTATGTATGTGTATGTGTCTGTGCATGTAAAATATTCATACAATCATGAAATAAAGTTTAATAACTAAAAAATAAAATTCATAAAACGAAAAAAAGTACTGGAACCAGAAACTTATGATTTTTTATGTTTCGAGTATTGTTAAGGACATATTGATGTTTTATGATACGGAAATTGAAAAGTTGTTCCACCAATAAGCAGAAACTTTATGACGTGTCCTACATAAAGTTTGGAATCAGTTTTTTTTCTGTTGTTGTTGTCGTTGTTGCTAAACTTATTTTTCCTTTTATTTCAAAATTAAATGGAAAATGTGTGTTTAACAAGTTTAGGAATTATTCACATTCACATCGTTTGTAGTTTGAAATGCACTTTTTTATATTTCGCTTTTATGTGCGATTGAAATGATCATAATTTATCGGTTTCAGTTAAAGACATTTAATATTTGCATAAGAAATGTGTTGAACATCATAATCCATAAATCAGATTATTTTCAATTTGGTCGAGAAAAAAAGTCTTATTCAGCAAAATGAAAATTTATTATTTAAACAATTTTTTTTCAATATTGAAAATTTTATTTTATTTTCAATTTTAATAAAGAGAAAAAGGGATTATTAAAGAGATTAGTTCTTAATCATACCACCATTATGCCATAAGAGTAAAAAAACTTGCATCAAATCAAAAACTGAGTCCAATTAATTTTGTCCATCTGAGGAAAACATTTTCCGATTAACAATAACGGATGTTTGTAATAGTCCTCATCATCTGCAATATCGGTTTAGTAGCAAAAATATTATAGTCCTTAAATTCAGTATAAAAACTACTTTACTTTGAGGAAAACGAATTGGATCTGAAAAGAATTTATGTATAAAATTTAGCTCAGACACTAAATTAACACAAAATCAAGAGTGTCATATTGGTCACAATTTTTAGATAATTTTCTTAAAAATTTGCTACATGTATTTATTTTAATAAATCCAAGGAAACTAGATTGTGCTGGGGCCATTAATTGGTTTTAAGATTTTGAAATTCCTAATTATGAACCGATTGTATTAAAATTCGGCATAATTGTTTTTCTAGCACTCTTGAATATATTTTATAAGTTTGACCAACATCGGTCGTTATTATGCAATAGTTACTATATAAGGCCCCTTCTCGGAAAGCAGATTTTATCTTATTTTCCTAATTTTCTTGAACATGTGTCACTAATTTGGCAAATATCCGTTCATTTTTTGCTGTAGCTCTCTTTGAAGGCTCCTAAAAAATTGCGGATTTCGGAAAATGTACACGTTTATCTACAAACAAAAATTTTTTCTTATCAAATTTGAAAATTATCACTAAGATCTTATGTTATGATTTCTATGCAAACGAATCAGGAGTGTACAGCTCAATTCGTGTCTTTGGAAGTGTCTCTATGTTATCCATATAAGATTTGGAACAGAAAATTATAAATCACGAATCATCGAATAATCTGTGGTTAACAAGGGAGTTTACCACTTCGGCTATCCCGAATCATCAATACCCTCCATCACAAAAGCCTTAGGAATAAATACAATATGTTTCGTACATGTACATTATACGCATATACATACTCACATATACAATCGCAAACGCATACATTAGTACTTTTTATATAAAATGAAAATATAACTTAAATTATTTATATTTTACAAAATGAAAAAGTTAATACATCCTCTTCACCACATGTGGTGGTGGAGGGTATATATAAGCCTTTGGGGAATTTGGTATATTATTTTTTCGGTGTGTGTCAAAGGCGATAGCAATTAGTATTGTCGAACTACTAAAGCCGTTCCTCACGTAATCTCTACTTCCAAAATTCATCTTAAATGGCAAAATCTACATATATAAAATAGGATTTGTCTATATATGTATGTAAGTATGTATGTATGTATGTTTGTATGTATGTATGTGTGTATGGCTCTAACTATCTCCTTAAGGAACTGTTGGACGGATAAGACCGTGGGAAGAAGTATCCCCCATACAAAGCAAAAATTAATTATCCAATATCTAAAGAGCTATAACTGCGAGAGTCTTAACATTTTTTCATCAATTATGCTACTGTGAGACTCCATCACTGAAAAATATAGGGTTGATAGGATAAGGAGGGAGATACCCCCATAAAAAGCAAATTTCAATTACTAAAAACCTATTTAAAGCGAATGGTAATACAACTCTGATGTTTGTTTAGGGAAAGTAGAGCACTAAAAAATTTGTTTTGGCAAAGCGAAGAAATAAGATTATTGTTATAATATTGAAAATAAGAACGCTTTATGATATGGGGTCGATCCTTAATTTTTTTCGCATATCTGTCTGCGTTTGTCAAATTTTAGAATTAACGAAAACATTATTTACAAATCGATTTCTTTGGAAATTATTTTGTAACTTTTGATACCGTAAGAGGTTTTACTAATAAAATTTCAGATGGTTAGAGTTAAGGTGTTCTCGAGTTGATTTTGAAGAGTTTAAAGTCAGTGATCCTTCAAATTAGGCCACCTCAGCTATTTTGATTTTTAAAAATTCGCCAAAAAATTATTTGTGAAATGGGACAAAAAATGTCTATTGATTTTCTATGTAAATCTTTAACATTTACTTTAATGTCGAATAATTCGCAAACATCAATTATTCGAAACCAATGCAAAAAACCGGTCAATCGGTTTCCCGTTTCGGTTTTTTAATATACTTATATGTTGCAAAAAATAAAGTTGTTAAAAATAAAAATTAAGGTTTCATTCTTTGGTTATATGAATCCTATAAATGAAAATTTGTTTCAGTGTAAATGTGAGTAGTATGGGTGGGCCCATCTGATTTACATTCACAAAAGGTAATAATGTCTTGTTGATCTTTAAAATTCATACTTAATTCAGCATTAGGTGAGAAAGTTCAGTCTCCCAATACTCAAGGTTTAGTCGGAACATTATCGATTTTTTTAATTGAATATAATGATTTGTATTTTCAGGATTAGTCCGGAATAAGTCTTTATTACTTAAGTGATAAGGAATCCGAATAATTTTCTTGTAGAACTTTTGAAGAAATAATTTTCAGACGTCTTGACGAAAAGAATCAGTCAGAAAGATACAAGCTCTTGGAGAGTAATTTTAATGTTCACTTCGTGAACGTGAAAGTTGACTTTCTTTGAGGAATTAAGTCATCTGAAGGCAGCGTAAATTATTCCATGTTTTAATATTTCAATTTTGTTCTATTTTAACAAAATAATAATCACTGTTCACTGTTTATTTGTTGTATCTCAAATATTCCATAGAAAATAATTATATTTTAAAATTCATCTTTTATCATATTTGAACGCATAATTCGTTCAACTTTTGATTTCGTTCAATGAATTTTCATTAAATATTGTTTATGATGCCAAAAGTTTAATTCAAATAAAATTGAAAATCCCTTTAGAGTTTAATTTCATTTCCATGTAAAACTTTCATTTTGAAAACGCAATATATCCGTGTCCGTTTAAGTATTTATGAATGACTGTAAGTGTTGTTAGTGTTATTTACAATTTACAATAGTGTGAGTATATATTTTTACACAAGTGCAAATGTATGTGTATGTAAATATTCTTTGTAAAACAAAAAGCTAAAAAAATCCTTTTGCTTTCATTTCTCGTACACAATATTTTTCCATATCATTAATTTTTTGAATGTTGTTGTAGGAGTAGTTGTTGTTATTGTTGTCGGTTTTGGTTTACAAAGAAGTTGTATCTGTAGAATGCGAAAACGCGTTCAGTTTAATAATCGAATCCAATCGTATCAAAACGTACTCAAAAATACATCAAGTAGAATGAAAAATCAATGAGTTTTTGAAGTGTAACAAAGTTTTTAATAAGTTCTGCATCAATATTTCTTAAAAAAAAACAGTAGAAGAAGAAGAAAAAAGTTATGATAATTTATTTATTTTTTTTATATCCTTTTTTTCTTTTTTTCTCTCTTTTCTTTTACAAAAGGATTATGAAAAGTTTTATGTTCACATTTATGAGTTTGTAAAAAAATACTCATAAACCTATTGGTTTCCCTCTCCCTCCTTCCCTCTCTCCCTTCCCACTTGATTCCAAAACTTCTATAACAAACAGATAAACGGCTTCATATCAAGAGAAAATAAGGAATAATAAGTATGTCAAAACCTCTTAAAAAATATAAATTTCAGAAAAAATGAATGAAAACGAATGAGAGTTTAACTAGTTTTGGGAGTTGATAAAAAATTATGTGGCATCTGTAGTATATATATATGTGTGTGTGTGTTTGTTTGTCTATGTGTACAGATGAAGCATAACTATTTTGGGGGAAGAATAAATTGCATTTAGTTAAAATAAAATTTGGGGAAATATTATGGAATTTTAAAGGTCCTTAATTCAATTCGACTGTATTTAATAACTTCAACATTCTTTTCCACTTGATTTATTAAAAAAAGAAACAGCGTGAAGAAAAAGATGTTTTTATTTAAAATTAGCGCTGAATTTTAATTTAAAACAAGTATCAATGCTTTATTCGCCTATGCCGAATCTTCAATACCTTGCACCACAAATACACCCAGAGACGTATTGTCTACGTCTATATAAAAATTTGAAAGTTAAAATGACATATGACACCAAATTAGTCATAAAATTAGTTATAATTTTGGTTATAACTTTTTTTCCCTGAACTGATTTTGTTAAATTTTGGAATGTTAGTGAAGTACAAACACAAATATTATGACAAAATTTCTAATTGATCGACTTATAATTGTCAATTTTACGAACGTTCTTCGCTTGAACTTAGAGGTTGACTCAGAAATCTGTCTATATCTTTTAATATACTGAATCGATTTTGATGGTTTTAAATAGAAAACTTCTCAGGACAATAAGAAATACTGAGGCCAAATTTTTTGAGTTCGGTCAATTGTCTATTTTTTATTTTGTTACAAACATCAGCACAAACACATAGAACCTTAACCACCTATGGTAGGACCAATTTAATGAAAATTTGCAGGACTCATCATTTTGGCCCAAGAATGATGTCTTTAGAAATTTGTAATGGCGGGTTAATTTGTAATCAATTAGCCCCAATAAAAGTGTTTTCTGGGAACGATGTGTCAAGTATTTTAATAATATTTGGTTAAGTTATGATAAAAATTTGTAGAAATCGATGTTATATCTTGTAGTTTCAGAGATATTTAGTTTCTTTAGTTTTTTTTTTTGTTAGTTAGTGGACTTAATTTAAGTACTTATACTTTTTAAACATATGTGTCAGATTTCCTATATTAATAGTTAAATTAATTTCAAATTTGAATCTAAAAATAAAATTTTTGGAATTTTTTCCCAAAAAAGGTGGCAACATATATTCACGAATTAAATATTTTTTGCCTTCAATTGTATAATTTTTTTACTGTTTCATAAAGAAATCTAAAAAGTCCGGATGAACTTGGTGCAAAGACCGGGACAAATGGCCCATCCAAATTTGGCCAGTTAATAGTAATTTCTGCTTTATAACAACTGGATAATCATTCCAACAAAGAATTTTTAAAAATGATTTAAACAATTGAATTTTTGGGTATTTGAGCATGGAAAAAGTGGCATCTTTTCATCATTATTCGTTTCAATAAAATTATGCAAAAATTCGAAGCTTTAAGTTAAGCAGAGAAAAATTAGTTTGCGGTGACCAGTAACGAGAATGAACTCGTTACAGGTTAAGTATTATAACAGTAACTAAAAATGTTGTTATTATTTTAATAAAAAATTTGTTTATTTACTTGACCATTTTGCATTGAAAACAAAAGTTATCGACATTGTTATCATCACAATAATTATTGTTATCGCCAAATGCGTGTGTAAGAAGTTTATACTTTGGAAGAACATCCAACCTAAAATAGGCTTCCTGCAGTCATATTTAGCACATATTTTTACAACAACAAAATAAAAAACAACTCAGTTCTAACTATTTGAAATTTCATTACGACTTTTCTATCGGTTCAAAAGTTTCAGAATAATGGTGTAGGGTACTTAAAATATAAATATAAAACTCCTACTACTTTTTCTCTCATTTTAATTGAACTCATTAGATATGAAGGATAAGAAAAGAGATGTAAAGCTTTTTTCGATCTCATTCTTAAGAATTTGTTCCATGATTCATTAGTTACAGCAAAAATTTTTGAATCACTATGAAGTGCAAACAAATTAGTTAACTTTCTGGAAGTTAACAAATAATTCCAATCATTTTCAATATTAATCATGTCATAAAAATACTCATTCACACATTTCCAGTCACTTCATCATCGAAAAAAGCTAAATTATCTTTTTAAGGAAAACAATTTTATGCGAAAAACACTTTTCTTTTCAAACACGTGAAGATATGAAAAACTTTCGTGTATTTCTAAATTGTTTATTGATTTATTTTAGATGTTGATGTGTACATACACACATACCTCTGTATGATACATTTATATATGTAAAAATATTAAGTATTCGCATGGATGTTTCTAGGTAATCAGTATTGATTTGACTTTGAAAGGTTTCCTTGGTGAACATTAGAAACTGTGTTAAGAGGTTACAATTCATTTCATTTCTTTTTTTCGTTTTTTTTTTAATTTCAGGTAATTTTTATTTGTTATTTTTTTCTTTATAAAATTTTATTAAAGCTCAAAATAATGTTGACGTAAAGAAAAACCAAAACAAAAAAAAAAAAAAAAACAATAAGAAAATGATTAAATTAAATAAAGTGCAATTCATGTTTATTTTCATTATGTTGTTGTTTGTGTTTTTGTTGTTGCTTTTTATTTAATTTATTTTTCATTATCTTTGTGTGTAATTGCATAAAAGTACATATGTATTTCACTTAACAATACATAAACGCGTGTCAAAAACATTCACAAATACTTGTAAATAATATTAACATGACACTTGTATTAAACACTACAAAATGAAGGTTTTCAAATTACTCACTTCTATTACGGATAATCACAGATGTAAATTTAATTGATATTTAATGGGAATCGAATTACTTCCTGAGTAAACTTAACGATGTCTGTCCGTCTAGCGTCGATTTACACTGGATTCTACACTGAACCAAAAATAATAATAAATTTCATAAAAAAGGGTGTAGAATTAAAGAAAAGTCGGCTAAATATTAGACAACCTTTATTCATCATAACGAAAATTTTCGTTAATTTTTTGTAAATTCTTCAAATTGATGAAAAATTGTAAATATGACTTTTCGAATTCCTTAAAAAATGCGGTTAATTTGAAAATAACAAAAATTATTTAATTTGAATAATATAATATTAATCAAATAACAAAAAATGGGTTCTTTCTATTGATGAATATTGGTCCCTATAGATCTATTACGAGAGAATTTGTGATTTGTGAAATCTAGGACTGAGGAAATTTTTGAGCAGCAAGGCGCACCGGGTAAAAGCTAGTTTTAATTCATAATTAAAAATAGGGCTGGTGGTTAGCCGATCGAAGAATTATACATTCAAAGTATTTTTTTTAAAATTGCGTTCTGCAGAGTGTTCACATTATATAACAGATTCAATAGAAATTTTTACTTAATAAATTGATATAAAAAGAATTCCAATTTTTTTCGTAATACCCACAACTGCTATTCGGAGAAGATTTTTTTAATATCTCATTATTGTTACATAACTTATTTTTTTATTTTATATTTAGCATTTAATTCTAAAACCCCAACACTTGTATAGGGGCTATACAATTTCCACTTTGAATAGGTCGAAGGACGATAAGGGCCGATTTTCACCAAAATGAAAAGAGTTAAAACTTTATACATGTTTATCTTTTGAAGGTGATTATAAGGTCCAATCAAATAATGACAATAGAAATAAATCATAAATGACAATTTATCGAAATAATAATTGAAATTCCTAAAGTTTAATACCCTACAAAGTATATATATATATATATATATATATATATATATATATATATATATATATATATATATATATATATATATATATATATATATATATATATATATATATATATATATATATATATATATATATATATATTCTTACACTATTTTACAATTTCAGTTGATATTGCTACATATATCAGCTGCTTCTTATTTATGCCATGAGAAGTTTCGTATTTAAAAATCTATCTATCGTATCTAAGATAGTTAAAAGGGTCTAATAGATCGATTATTATAAAAAATGAAATCGAATCTAAGATTTGTAAACAACAAAGATAATGTAAATCCTACTCCATATTGTATTAAAGGACATCTATATGTATTAAACTTTATTAAAACAATAGGAAATTTAAAGTTGTTTTTCCAAGAGAATCTTATATGGAAGAAATAGTGGGCATGTTAACATCGCTTTAAAATTTATTAGTACCAAATTTCATTAATTTTTTATAATGACTTTTATGATCTAACTGATCTGAGAGAAAATTTATTAGAGCGCTAAATGAAACTCTGGACTTATTTTAATAGGGTTCGTTCTTGAACCGAAAAATTTTGTAATAATATCTTCACAAGCTTTGTATGGATATCTAGTCGAACAGACTGACATGGTTTAATCACAATATTATTTATTCTAAAATCTTTCTAAAATCTTATTAAATGTAAAACTTGTGATTCTAAATTAAAGTGTTAAAAGAAATTTTTGAAATATTAAAAATATTTTTGTATTATAAAAAATGTGCAGAAAATCTTATAAACTCAGCATATATTGATGGCCTGGAAAAAGCCGCTACTATACACTGAACCAAGTGTCGTAGGTAATATTAACGAAAAATTTTTGTAGAACTTTAATAAAAAGAGATTTTTATTATAATTAACAAAATATTTCTTCAAATTAAAGAATTTTCTTCAAATATATTAAAAAATTATTAAAACAAATTTTAGTAAAAGATGTAAAATTTAATAAAATTTCGTTAAAAAATGAACAAAAGATATGTTATATCAACAGATATTTAGTTAAATTGAATACAACTTTTGTTAATTTAACTATTTTATTCGTCAATTTCTTTGTCATATTAAATGAAATATGACAAAGAAAATGAATATAATATTTTATAGAAAATTATAATTAATAACATTGAAATTAAAGAAGCATTTTGCTTAAATTCATTAAAATGCAAATGGAATATCAGCTAATCAACAAACATGTTAATAAATTTTCATCAGAAATACAAACCGATCGATTTACTTATTATCTAAACCTAATTTTTACTCGGTGCTCTTTGTTGCACAAAAATTCTTAGTCCAAGATCTCACGTGAAATTTCACAAATCGACGTGTATTGAAAAATGTTATTGGGACAAAATTCTCTCTGCAGAAGATCTATAGATATTCGATACTCAATAATTGTTTGTATTGGGGTTATTTCTCTCTGATCCTATCCGTCTTACATTTTGTCCAGTAAAACAGTTCCTTGACGAAGTCATTGGGACCAAATTTGAAAATTCTCTTTGCTACAGTTCTTAATATATGTTTTTTATGGGACGTACTCCTTCCCTTGGTCCTTGATAGTTTATGTTTTAATTTATTACTACAATGTAACGTTTTTATTTCCTAAATTCAACTAAAATATCGAAAATTTAACTTAAATGTGGTATTTAAATTGAATAATATTCATCAAAATAAAGAATTTATGTTTTCAATTTGAATGATGTTTTATTCAAATTGAATAATTTTTCGTCAATTTGAAGAATTTACGAAAAAATTAACGAAAATTTTTGTTATGATGAATAAAGGTTTCGTTGACTAATATACAGCCTACTTTTCTTCAATTCTTTTTCAAACCTTTTCCGTTATATTGACTAACTTTTTTGGTTCAGAGTATAACTAGAAACACAAATTCGAAAGGATTCGCACTTAGTCATACAGGGATTTTTGTTTTTAGCCTCTAAATTTTTAGCAGCGTTTCAATCGGGATCTCTTTTAGCCTTGTATGTTTTTCAATCCCCTTTTCGTGGACCCTTCCTGGGCCAGATTTTCTATTTTTATAGCATTGGAAACAGTTTGACGGCAAACCTTTGAATACTTGGTCTAAGTTGGGTTATGTTAATTAATATATAACAATATATTCAACATGAAAACTGACATGATTTATAAAGACAACTTGATCAAAAACCGATCTTACTCCTTATGAAAAAAACTGACTGTGCCGTCTAATGATAAGTATTTTTTTTATAGAAACAAAAAATGTTTTGTTATTTTTATAACGTTTTTGTAGATATAATGATACTTCGATCTCTCAGGTTTCAATAGGATCGATTCATTTACTTTGGGATTGAGACAAAACACCATGTTTTTCTTAATTTTGAAACTTTTCTTGATTCGTTTCTATCACAAAACATTTATTTACAGATATCTGAGTCCAATTAAGATTTTGCCGTTCCAACGAATATCCTTAATATTTTAGAGTTTTTATTTCATTTTTGATAAAATAAATGAATTGAAATTAAAAATTTACAATAATAATAATAACATACCTTATGACAGATCAGCATTTTATGGTTTTATAAAAACTGGTGGTTTTTTCGTGGGCTTATAAACGGGTGGCATATGTGAGTCCCAAAAGAATATATAATAAATTGATAGGAAAAATCCCAAACTGCTTAAACCACCCAGATAAATGACAATAACTAAATAGCGAAAGAATTTCTCAGAGAATGTTGGTTCCGTATACAAGACATCATCTTTTAATTCAGAACGTGGTGGCACGTAACCACCAGCACCAGTACCTGAATTATTGGATGCTGAATTGTTACGTTCATTATCTTCGGAACTTCCCTCCGAATTGTTATCTTTATTGTTGTTATTATCATTATTCGCTGTATTCGGAGGCAATAAAATATTAACCACTTTTAAAGGATCAGCTGCAATACCAGACGAAGACATTTTTTGGAGTTTTTTTTCACTGTTTTCCTGTTTTGGTGAGTTTTTTTTTAATTCTGTTCAACTTTATTTTTCACTTTTAAAAATTTCTTTTAAATAAAATTCAATTTTATAAAATGCACTCAGAAAAAAGAACCAAATTACCAAGATGAAAATGACTAAAATCACGTTCATGTATGAATTGGTAAAATTGAATTGTGAATAAATTTCAAAATTGACTGCAATGGATGCGTTCGTTTACTTTTAACTGTAATTTTATTTGATATATAGACAGTAAGTCTGTCTATTTATCTATCTATCAGTTTGTTTGTGTATGTGAATCAAGTAAATTTTGTATTTATTGGATTTTCTTCCACTTCTCACCATTTACAACACTTTTATTTTTATTCAGATATTTTTTTTTGATTATATGAATACGATGGAAGAATTATAGTCAGAGTATTTAATAGCAGTTAGTTAGTTGTACCTTATAGTAAATGGTAGTAGTTAAGGTCTCTCTATAGTATAATATATTTACTTACTTATTATTTAGTTGCATTTGTAGTTGTTGTTATAGTGAATATTGGATAAATGTTCAAGTAACTGAAATGTGTATAGTGTGTGTATGGATGTATATTGTGACTGGGATTTATCGAAATGGAAAAAAGCCGATTAATTCGCTAGTAAAATTGCCAAGTTGACATGTTTTTTTATTTAACGTTTTCTGTCGTTTTTTTATGACAAACGTGTCGTATGAAGTGTACGAATTACAAGATAATCCAAAAAGGAATTTATGTTATTTATTTTACATTAAACGATTCACAAATTATATCTATTTTCCTATAAAGTGTTTATCAAATTATAAAAAAATTTAAATAGAAATATTTTCAGTCGCTTAATTTGTTTTTGTTATTATTATCAATCGGTTATGCTGAAAATAACGGAAATATTTCAAACATTAACTTGGGAGGAAGGAAGGAAGGAAGTTGGAACTTTGAAAAATTTCATTAACTTCTTACTGGAACTTGTACGACATCAAATAATTTGAATGAAAAAGATGTCATCATAAAGTTACAATTTGAAAGACATAGAAAGTAAATATTTTTCCGATCAAATTGGAGTTGTGTTTATCAAGCCATCACATTATGCGTTATAATACAAAATCTTTTCAAATTCTAAGTGGTACTTTCCGAATGTTAATATCAGTCAACTGATTTGATCGATTCACAATATACCGATACTTGGTTATATAAACAAATTCATAAAGTAAATACTGATATAACCATTAATTAAAGGCCTATCAGTCGATCTCATAAGCTGGTTTTATTATATATAAACCAAGTCAAGAACTATGCTGTTCCAGTTTGGCCTTCATCGCTAAGTGATACGCAGTGGAAAAATATTTAAAGCTGTAAAAATGAAGCTTTGAGATTCGTAACAGATTATATTATTATGTCCTCATTTCATCATCTATAAGGAATAAACGATTTTTTGTTTTGTTCAAGGACAAAACGAATTGCTTAGTAATTCAATTCCTTCTGGGACGTCATCGAATGAATTATTCCAAATTTTCTCCGGCGCATGTAAGCAAGGATTTTCGTATCTACGAACAAAGCTCACTGACATTTAACCAAGATCCTTCAGATCGAGAGTCATATATGACAGCTTTGAACGACATTCTCAGAGACATATTCCGCTATTTTAAAGTTACTATATGAATGTCGTATTTGGAGGCTGCCCACCTCTTATTGCAACAGTCTACAAGGGTGTTACTGGCACAACTAATATTGTAATGGATCAATAGGCTCAATGTCGACTGGTCTTTTATTGATCATACCGTTGCAAATCTATATCCTACATGATTGACAAGATTTGTTCAGCAATTAGTCCTCTTCTACCTCACTCAGACGTAAAGATCTATGGGCCCATCAAAAGGAGGATGCTCGATTTTTTGGTCTGGAGTTGAGCTTCTCTTGCAGTTGTTACAAGAATAATAGTCATACGTAAAACACTGATGTGAAAAGAAGTAATGTGATTAAACACGACAATATCAAGTTGTATATGGTATATTCAGATATTAGCTCTCTCACCATAACTCGTGGGTTTGGATTATAATTGACTATTCGTGAAAAAGATCGACGACAAGAAAAATAATTAGAAGTCTAAGTTGGAAAAATATTGGATAAATATCAAGGAAACCAAGTCATGAGAAAAACATAACAATCAAGAACAAAGAACATTTTGTAATTCTAATCAGTCGATTGCGTAAATATTTTTTACTCTTCCAAGACCAAAACGGAGGCATTGAAAGAAAAACTGTATCTATTCATCAGCAAGTGACTCAAATGATATGCGGTATGATATAGGGCCTTGCTCTCATTTTGTGAATTACCTCTGTGTGTATCTCTCACATTAAATCTTTTAACCACATTCCATATTTTTGTTTCTCATTCGAAGTTATAATGCTACGTTACTCTGCAATTATTATGTTAAATTTTATGCAAATCCATCAATTCTGTCCCACTGTGCAATGACTTATATTATTGGAGAAAAATCACAATCACAAAATCGTATAGGCTGTGCTTTAATAAGCGTGATAAGATTTATTACATTCGATTTTATCTAAATGAGACGACGTGATAAGAGGTTATTTAAAATGCTGGAGATATTGTACACATTTGACACATAAAGAACGAATCATCTTAGGCGTCAGAAAGTATATTTTCTCCCATCAAGTCAAAATCTGAGTCCATGTAGATATGTCCGTCTGTTAGACTGGCTGATGTTGACACTTTCACATTCAAAGTAATTGACTGAGCTCAACGAAATTTGTTCTTAATATTGAGAAGTATTGCATGTGAAACCGGTTTAATAAAAAATTGTGACTGATATCTGATACAATGTCCGAAAAATGAAAAATAAATTCAATTTTCATGAAATTTGAAAACCATGAGAAAGAGGAAAACGTCAAACATTATAAAAAGCACGGGAGAGTCGAGAAAACAAATTTGACGAAACTTCCCCAGTGGACAGATCCTTATTATTGCAGATTATGAGCAGCAATATTTTTTAGAATTTTTGTGGGGTATCTGTCACAACGTTAAGACCTATGTTAAGTCCACATGACTAAAAAAGACCAGGATAAAAATAGAAATATCTTTAACAGAAATTTTGGTCTCAATTTATAAATAAATTTTTACGAATTTAAAAAAGAAAAATCAACATATTTTTGGAGAGTCACCACATACTCCCTTGACCTCATAAGCACTTGAGCTCCTCCAGATCAACTCCAAAATTTCTCACCTCTAGTAAAATTTAGAAATTTTGTTGATTTATCTTCGTCAGTAGAAAAGTTACTCAATTATTTTATAAAAATCGGTTTGAGCACACTGTGCGTTATAGAGTGGAAACATATTATGTCTGTGTCATCACAAAAGGATGGTTATACCACAATCATAATATGATTATTACAGTGTTGCCTTTTTGTATAACCATGTTTTTCTATGTGTATATTTAGCTGAATAAGGCTTTTAGATCATGAAAGTCTTAAGTCGATTAGTATATAAAATGTTTTAGTCTAAGTGTATTAATTTAAGGAATTTAGTGCGGAATTAATCATTCCCACTATAAATAAATGCATTAAAAAAGAATAAAACATTTTAATACAAGTTAAAGAGCACAATAATCATAGTTAAATACGATGTTAATTATTTTATTTTAGAAAGCTTCAAGGTAAATTCCCATTGTGAAGAATCGTTTTTGAAGAATTTACACTCCAAAAAATAAATGTAAAGTTACTCAAATACAATGAGTAAGATTTCATGTAAAATTACTAAATATAAAATGTTTGATACAATTTTTACAGACTTTTGTCTACAAAAATACACACAAAATATAGAAGTGTGAATGTTGTAGTATGAATTATGAACATTTTCATTTAAAATTACTTATATTTTATATACAAAATTTTAAATTTTAAATAATATTGAATAGTAGATGTCTATTTTTACATATAGAACCTATTTATAGGAGGAGTCCAATTATCTAATATAAATGGAATAAAATTATATGAATTTTATATAATAGTCCCACAGCGGTCCTTACAACCAAGAAATTAAAGATCTGACGACATTACCAAAAAGTACACATAGCTTATAGTACAAGACTGTATCTTAATATAATTTATAAGTTAGAGGTATATATATTCTTGGGCCTAATTAAAATCTCCCATATAGCAAGCAAAATAATATTTTTACTAGATTTTAAATAAGTTTTACTTAACAGATTAAAACTTATATAGTAGAATTTCAGCAAAAAACGTTATAGACCGATTTTTAAATAAATATACCGTATATATGTTTTCCAAAATTAAACATGTACTTCGATAGGTGAACTTTCGTATTTTGATGCGATTTTAAAAATTTAGAAATTTATATTAATTAAGAGTCCGAAATAGACCTTTGCAAAATAGAATTTGAAAATTTTTGAAGCAAAATCATAAGAACAGCTGCCACCCGGGTCCTCCCATGAGAATCGCATGTCAAACCTATGTGATTTGTGAAATTTTTTTCAATATCTTGGACTGAGGAGAATTTTTGTTCAGCAAAGCGCACCGGGTAAGTAGTACAATGTCAAAGGACGGTGGTGAGTCGATCAGTTTGTATTTCTGATGAAAATTTACTTGCATTTTTAATACAATTCACATTAATTAGACGTTAGGAAAAGATCCATACCAGATAATTTAAGGACGAAACTTAGCTAAGGTAGCATGGTTAAGTTAAATACACGAAAACCTGCAAATTATTGGAAAAAACTATGTATGCAGTTCGATAGTCAATAATAGTCAGCATATGAAGATCATAGTTTGATATTTGTAGTTTTGAGATAGCGACCACTTGATTATGATTTTGGCATAAAATCAATGAATTTTTTGAATTTCTTAATGGTACTTTTTAGATTTATCAATGTTACAAAATAGTACCCTGAAACCTTTTTGTAACTTTTTATTTAATTAATCTTAAAACATGACATAATAATGTGTGGAAAGAAATGTATAAAGAATAATTTGAGGATCCTGGGTGGTACTTTTTGAGGTTTTAATGGTCATGAAAATGAATTGATCTTGTATTTAAAGAAAGAGTGAGTTTTAAGACTTCATTTTGATATTAAAGAACAATCACAATTTATGCATCTTTTGACATTTCGTAAATCATCCATTTCTTTTTAACTTTGCGCATTTTTGATTCGTTAGAAAAGAATAGATACAGATATCGCTTCGGATTTTATTAAACTGTCTAACAGCTTATGATTATTTCTAAAACGTCGCACTCAAGCCATATTGATGTTTAATAGGATTCAAGCCCGAGCACTGCGGAAGTAAACCCATGACTTGGATATCATGAGTTGACAATAAAGGTTTGAATGCTTCGGGCCATTGCCATGCTGAGATATCTATGTATGTCGTCTTAACTTTGTTATTTTTACTTGATGAAGCATGTTAATTCTTTAAATTGGTTAAATCGTATTGGTTAACTCGGTTCATGGAACACAAACTTTCAAAATCATAAAGCTACATGCTGATAGAAAGTTACAGATTTATTTAAAAAATACATTATTTCTGCACCATTGTGCGATGTAAAACAATACAAATTTTAAGATTATATATAAACTGATCATTCTATAGAGTGAAATAATACAAATTATATATTTTAGGATCCCTAAAATCTTCCAATTTCTTCCAGTTCCCATAAATTTCCAAATGGGTGAAAACATCAATAGAGATCAAGCTTATTTGATGGACCACATAAAATATGTTATTAAAATGGTAAAAAAATAAACATAAACTTACATTAATGTTTTATTGCATTAACCCATATGATGTGGATTTTTATATTCTGGTAACGGTGGCATACGTGAATCCCATATGAAAAAGTAATACATAGCCAATGTCATTCCCAGACCACTAACACCTCCCATATACAAGGCTAAGGTTATAAGACGAAAGGTTTTCGATTCGAAAAAGTCTTCACTTTTTGGAACCTGAACCTCTTCTTCTTTCTTTTCGCCAGCAGCTGCAGCATTATCAGGTGCTGAAGACATTTTTATTGAACTTAAATTTTATACTTTTTCTTTATTTTATTTTAAGTTTAATATAAAAATAATTTAATTGTTTTAAGTCTTGAAATTAAATATAAAAACACTTATTTTATAAATTGTTGTTAATATTGTTTTTATTATTGTATTTGCAAATTTGAACTCGGTTTACAGTTTGGTTGTACTAAGTTGTAACAGTTCTTAATGACTATTTAAAGAAATTTAGCCGCAAGTTTATGTTTTTACACCTTTTTCTATATTTTACCGTTTTTATTTGGTTCACTTTTGTATCGCTATTTATTTTTGCGGTTTTTTCTTCTAATTGACCAGACAACATTGGGTGGGTTTTAAGTTGAAATTATTTGTTTGTTTTTCATTTGCGTTTTTATACGCTACACCATGTTAAATAGTGGATGAAGATATATTAAGTTTGTTATTTTGTAATTTTGACTAAAACACCATAAAGTTAACTCACATTAAAAATGAAATCAAATAAGTTTTCTCAGGTTTTTATTAATAATCCGAAAGTAACAATTTTCTTATATATCTCCTATAGCAAATAAAATTCTATAACAACTTAGCTATGAACGTCTATCTGTTGTTGGTAGCTCATATCCTTAGTAATGGTTAAAAGTGTTACTGTCTTAAAAAAGGTAGACATTCACTTAAAAATGCACCCATCAAATCATGTTAATATGGGCTTGTCGCCTCTTCACGATATAAACGGTAGAGACACTTGTGCGTAATTAGTATCTCCAAATGATACACCTTAACCCAATCAAGTAGTTGAAAGTATTGGAGACTCTAAAAGACAATAAAACTTCCTCGGAATATAGCCAGCTAACACACCCTAACCAACCAACTAGTTAATCGCCACCAGGTATATCGGTGGGGAACATTTAAAACTTTGTGAACACAGAGAAGACTTTGTGTATTAACTTGTTCAATAACTTGATTGCTACAAGGTGTATTGTACGGAGACAGCTGGACCATTAAAGAAACATTAGGTTATCTTCTAGAACAAGTTCATGTAAAAAGGTCCAACTGGACTAAAACCATCTCAATCTCTAATACCACGTATGCTCCGGCACTACCGTTAAGTATTATTCCGCAGTGCTGGTTACCTCCATTTCCTATTTTTTCTTTCACTTATTCTCCGTTAAACTTAACGCAAAATTCACTTCGATAATGAACAAATTCTTCTCTGACGAAATCATTGCGCCTACTATTTTTACAGTCACTACCTTTTCCAATACGTCTTAAGTTCTGGATCCTGAGTAATTTAAATACCACAAGAATAGTGAGCATTTAACACTCCCAAACATGTGAGGCATTTAGGCGAGTCATTCTATCTTATACTCATAGCTCATATATCTTCAGTGGACAGAATACAAACTGCGTAATGTTATAATTCATCTATTAATGTCAACAATATATTCACGTTTAAAAATCAGAGATTGTCATTTTATGGATCTTTGTCAATTCCTCTGGTAGTTCCAGTCCCACATTTTTTGGCCATTATTTAGTGATCTATATTGTGTAATTTGCAAAAACGTATACAATATAGGAAAGCATTTCTTATATAATAAAGAAACGTTAATTAGTCATAAAATTAGTTATAATTTTGGCTTTAACTTAACTTTTTTTCTACTAAACCAATTTTGAGGATTTTTGGAATTTCTTGATCTTATGGTAATTTAGTTTCATTTTAATTAATTTGATTCTAATTGATTGATTTATAATTAATAATTTTACAAAAGTTCTTCGCTTTAATTTAGAAGTTGTCTTAGATATCAGTCTATATCTCTTAATATGCTGAATCGAATTTTCTGGTTTTAAATAGGAAATTTCTCAGGACTCTACTCTGGCTCAATTCCATTGAGCTGTGTCAATTATTGCGGATGTGAGCGTGCCAATAACAGACAGATGGACATAACTAAATCGACTTAGATTTAGCGTTACACACGAAATGACAAAGTTAGTATATCTTCTTTTTTATGTGCGTTTTTCTTTTTTTGTTGTTTTATTTTTCTTAATTTGAATTTTCTTTTTATGTTCTAATACTTTGTTATGGTTCAAAAGGAAATGCAAAAATAATTTTAAATGGTTTAAAATTGTGGTTACAAATAATACATTCATGGTATTCATGTTCAACTTTCTTTCCTCCAAGGCAAATTTAATTACCCTCCGGTAATTGGTTCAAGATGAAACCACAATCAATAATTTAATAAAAGAAATATTTTTTAAATATTGATTATTCTAAAAATACTATAGAAACATTTAGAAATTGGTGTACTATATTAGTCGTAAAAGTAGCAAATACCCGGAACGCTTCACTCTCCTAACCGTTTCTGTACCAAGAAAATGTGAACGGTCCTAAATTATAAATCATTTTGTTTGTGTGTGATTTATAGACAGATAAACTATTGCACTGATTTTCTTGAAATTTCTTCAGAATGATTGCAGAAATTCAGTAGGACAGGTCAGTCATCGTATCTCATACGATCAGAGACCAAATATCTAAAGAACAGTTTTACTGGAAAAAGTGTAGGAACGGTAGCTCCCATTCAAGGAATATCTAAAGGACTATTGAAATGGGAATATTATTATATTTCATCCCAAATACTTTTTCAACGTAAATCAATAAATTATTTTTATTTCACTTTTTAAGGGCGGCAAAGAGCATCGGATTTCAGCTGGTTTACAGTTGAGTTAAAGTAATAGAAAAATTGTTGTTTAAATGTTTGAAATAATGGGTATTTATATATAATTTGAAGGATTTCAGACCTCCATTTTTTTGATTTTTATTTTTTTAAGCATTTGTGATATGAGAGGATAGAGGTAATTTGCCTTTGTGGCGAAGTAAACTTGAAAAGAGCCATTTTTGAGAAGACCAATTGACTCAGAATGACTTTTTGATATGTTCGGCTTGATCTTGATATAAATGTTTTAAATACTTTATACATCGACAAAAATCCTAAAGATATCTCGACAAAATTTGGTACAGATTTTGAAACTATTTGAATTAAATTTTTCACAGATGTATTATGTGTTAGTCCCTGTTAAATTCTAATGATTGGTCTACAAATGAACATAGCTCCCATACAGAACCATTTCCGAAAATCATTTAAAATTGCATGAATTGAAAAAATGCTTTCTATTTTTTGGCTTTAAAAACATCTAACTGAATCAGGTTTACTATCAACCGACAGGTTATCCCGGTACTGTTTACCAATATTAGAAACAGTTTGGTCGCAGACCATTGTATGATGAACCAACTTATTGTAGGACCAATTTTTTTTTCTGGTCACCCATTTTTATCAGATAAACAATTCGTTTAACATTAAACATAATAACTGATATGTTTTACAAATTTAACTTGATCAAAAAATTTATCAAATAATACTGGAGTTAAAAGTTTTAATGATCTCACTCCTTCTAAGTCAAGTTGTTACACAAATTTATACATCGAAATATATATGAAGAAGTTTAAGTAGATAGAGATCGGATAATTTCAAATTTCATGCATTTTCAACTTACCTTCATAAAATAAGTTCCTGTATCTTTTGCACTGGTATTCCATTAACGGAAATTGGAAACTTTAAGTGTATGTCGGGCATACTGGAGTCAAAAAATATTAAATAGTAAAATGATAAAACCATACCGAGACCACTAATGCCACTTAAATATAAAAATAATGATATATATCGAAATAGTTTTGAATCGAAAAATTCCGAATGTTGTTCTTCATTAATCGAAACGTTTTCTGCTGCCGGTGAAGAACTGGAAGGAGTAGACATGTTCTAAGCAAAGTTCTAAAAACAACTAAAGCGTTTTTGATATCAAAAATTTGTTTCATATAAAAATGTATAAAATTTGTAATTAAGATTGACAGTTTAAATAGGATTTGCATAAATTTGATTGGAAAATAATTTCTTTAGGTTCTCACTTGTGTTATGTGGGTCAGTCTGCTGTAAGTTTTGACCCCGTGTCATAATTATGAATTAAAAGAAAACTTATTCTATCAATTTCGGTATTAACAAATAAATATGTACGTTTCTTTTAAGAAAATCAATAAGAGAATCACAATTAGGAGGCATCGATGTCAATAATCCGACTTTAAAAAATCTGTTTAGACCATCATTTAAAACCAGACTCAATATCTTAGGAAAAAAGTGACGCCACAACTGTCAACTAATTTCGTAATAAAAAACATTTAATTATTTCTCACTCTAGCGATCAGTCTGTCTCATTCTTAAGTGATTGGTGAGGATGATGATGATGCAAGTGAAGTGAATGAAAACATTTAAACACTAAAAAACGAAGAAACGACGCTATTGAAAACTGATCATGCGTATAAAGTTCTAGAACATTAAAATAAGTAAATAAATATTTTATTTGTTAAAGATTTCTTTCTTAAGTACAACAAGAAGAAGAAGAAGAATAAAAATAATAAATAGGAAAAATTCTAAACTAAGTACAAATACGAGTAATACTCGTATAAAACAATTTATCCATTTGTAAAGTATATTTACTGATAAATTGTTTTAGTCGATTTTTCCAAGAAAAAGAAAAAAATAAATAAATAAGAAAAAATATTGAGACGATCCAAATCGACTTCATAATACCCTTCACAGTAATGTGGGCTTTAAAAAGAAATTTTTAATTAAAAACAACTATTATTCGGCTGTGTCAAATCTCAGATACCTTCCACCACTAACATTATGCAAGAATTAGCATGAGTTGAATTACACCAAAAACCTTATTCGTTCAACAGCGTCGATTATGGAAAAAAAGGCCACAATACAAACTACTGTGAAATATAGCAACATATTCATGAAATTACCTACAGATATTGGTACTGAGCTATAGAATTTAATGATTCATTTTATTAAAAATAATAATATAGAATCGATATCGGAAATATTAAAACTACAGCAAATTATGGACTGAGATTGCTGAAATTAACAATATATTATAACGACAATTTTAAAAATTATATTATTAAAATTAATAATATATATTCAAGACCGTTAGGAATTTAATTGTGCCAAACTTTAATATTCGGTCCATATTTAAGAGTTTTATAATTTATAAATCATATTTCGAGAAGAAGTCTTTTATGGGGACTAGATCGCTAGGGGACGCTGTACTAACTAATCCGTATTTATTTAAAATTGGATTGTCCGAGGGACATCTCCGATAGTTTCTTTTAATTTTTGGAGGGAAAACGTATTTTTTAATGTTTCTTACTCCCAAGAGCTAAATTTTTGTAGGGAATTGAGATTCCAGAGGGGACGTTTTTCCTAGTTTAGGTCTCAATGGTAATTTAAAGAGCTCATGAACTGTTGAGTAGATTCTGGGTGACCGCGTTGTGACATGCCCATCACTAGTTCAAAGTGATGAATAGGTCACTAAATTTGATCCGTATGTAGTTGCGCAGGAATATATTCCTTTTGATTGCCAAGGCGGAGCATTTACATAAGAGATGGAAAACACTTTCCCCTTTTTACAAATTATTACAGCTGCGACAATGCATATAAGATAATAATCCAAGTCTATTTGGATCATCATGCAATGACTAGTAATTACTGAGAGTTGAAAGCAAGCCATTTCTTTTCGTTCTGTTTGGAAAAGAATTTGAAAATACTGTTCTTAGTATGACCAAGCGGAATTGAAACTGACTCCACGTTAGATGTATTTAATGCAAAACCTTTCCTAGCTACCTCATTGGCATGTTCATTACCATAAAAAAAGGAAAATTTTCTCTCGGAAGATTAATGGGCTTCAGTGACAGAAGTACCATTCACTTTCCAGAAATGTTACCGTCTTAAAAATGAAGAGAATATTTCAGCCAAAAATACACTGCAATAATTAAAGTTGTAGTCCAAAGTTCATATAAGGCATAACATATTTATCAGTGTATTCTAAATTCTCACAATCCCATGTGTTGTAGATTTCCAGCTCTAACTGCAAGTGTGGACAGTATATACACATCAATGAGGATAAGATGCTATACAAACGAACCTTTGTACTTTATACAGTTTATCTACAGTAGATCTTTTCTATGAAACAGTTCCCCATACTGTAGCAGTTTACCTCAAGAGACAATACTATCCTAAGGTGCAACTCTCCCCACTAGCTTTGACGGTCATTTTATTATAACTTGTCATTAGTACCGGATATAAGTTGGTACTGATCGTCTTATATTACGAATTCAGATTTTTCGCAGTGCAACCAATCTCATTACCTTAAAATGGAAAATGTAATGAAATGAATTTAGGAATAGCAGCTCGGATGTCTACAATACTTTGGGTTCTACACATTTTAGTTTTCCGAGTTGGGTCCTAATAACTTCCTTATTGTGAAGAGATTTATGTACGTATGGGGTAGGTGTCAAGACAAAGCGATCATTATTTTAATAGGATTCATTATTGTTTAAGTGCGTTATTATTATCAGTACAAACGCAATCTCAACTTTTTTCCATTGTATAGGGTATCAAAAGCTAAGGAATTATATTAGATGCAACAGAGCAGAATGGCATCCAGATGAAGAATAAAATGCGACAACTTTATGTCGTTTTATGACGTCGATATTATAGCTAATTCGTTTACTGAGTTTGTGTGTGTGTGTTTGTTGTAAAAGATGCAGCTGTCGATGATGCATTAAAATATTTGAAATACTCAACTTTTTAACATTAAATGTTGTTTAAATGGATAGAAAATCAAATGAATAATATAAAAAGAAAAAACAAAAAGAAAAAATAAATAAAAATAAAACAAGTTGACAATAAATAAATAAATAGTAAATCATAATAATGCTTTTAATCGTACATCCATACATACATTCATCTATTTATCGGTATGTGGTAAGATACATAAATAGATAAATGGTCGATTGGTTAGAAAGAGATATAGAGAGAGAGGAAAAGAACGGTTAAATGAATATGAAACAAAAGAAATGTGACCACTGAAGTGGACACGTTCTGTATAAAAGTAACCGATGAAATAGACATCATAAGATTTTATAAACTTCTGAGATTCTGCAATGGGGTTTTTTCTTCTTCTTCTTCTTCTTTTACATCTACTTCTACTTACATGGAAATCTAACGCAATTGTTGTTTATGGATAAAACATTCATCGATCGAGAATTAAAGATGTGTTTACCTTTTTTATGGACTGTAATGGAATATTTATTTATTTAAGAGAGAAAAATATCTTAAATAATGATAGATATAACATGGAATGTTATAGATTTAAAAAAGACACGAGTGGCTAAACACAATTCAAACCACAGGCGATTAAAGGCTGCAGAAAATTCTTGAAACTGCTTTAGATATTTTATAATTTCAACTTTAATAATTACAAATATGGTGCTTTCGAGGGTAAACTTTTTTCATTATAATAATGTTGAATTTTGTGACTTAAAACATGTTTCCCGAAGAATCTCATATGTTTGTTTCAGTTCAGTGGAAGAAAAACCTTTGAAAGATGAATTTCACTATTCAAAAGAGGCGATATCTGCAAGAAAGACCTGCTAAATGAAATGCTACTGATTATAGAGGCGTACCAGAAGAATATATTCTATATAATATTTCGATCATGTGGACTGTGTGTTTAATAGAGACGATTTTGAACAGCAATATTTTAAGTTCGCTGTGATGCCTTCATTATTACGGAAAATTCCAAACATATTTTTCGCTGATGTAATACTGACGCTTATTATGCCTGCTCATCGGATGGAACTTGCAGGTTGCAACAAGTTGGATTCGGTTACTATATTACACAATGTATTATATATCTGGGGATATCAGAATTTTTATCGACGACAGACAAGCCATTGGGAGCATAACAGATGTATGTGAAAGCCAGATATCCCTAAATAACATAAAGAGATAATTGTAGGTTAAGCTTATCTACATTCCTGGTCACAGTAACTACTGATATTGCATATAGAGACTCTTAACTCGGTGATGAGATGGTTCCTGTTTCTTATATGATGACCAAAGCCTCAAATAAATTTTTGGTTTCAACAGGGGTCAGGATGTTAGTTTCGGTAATAACCGAACACTGAATAATAGACACTTATGCTGGAAGAATATGTATGACTATCCGGTACTGAAAGATCTATGAGAAAATACTTTGTAATGGAAACGATGATTAATTTGATGATTTATTAGCGGTAAATGAATTGCTACACAAGCAGGTCAAAATTATACATTTTTTGTTGCATATTTTTATTATTTATTATGCGTTTGTGCAGATATTTGTAACGGGCAGAAAAAATAGTATTACCACCATTTTTAAGTGTACCGTTCGGCTTAGAATCACTACTGAGTCGATTTAACCATGTCACTCTGTCAATTCGTTCAACTAGCTCTATATATAAATAACGTACAGGTCGCAGTTTCATTTTGGCCCAAGGATATATATATATATATATATATATATATATATATATATATATATATATATATATATATATATATATATATATATATATATATATATATATATATATATATATATATATATATATATATATATATATATATATATATATATATATATATATATATATATATATATATATATATACATATATATATATATTTCTTGTAGGTCCCAAATAACCACTCTTTCAAATTTCATTTTGAAACTCATAAAGCGGACATATGTGTGAGTATTGTAATAATAATTAGTCAAACTAAGATAAACATAAGCCAAAAGCGAGATTATACGAAGGTCGGTCCATAATTAGTTTTCTATTTCACATCATTTCACATAAATATTAGTATTATAATAATTTATTGAACATATTTGCATATAAAAGTAAAGCAAATTATACGCGGGCTGTTCACAATTTTTTGCTCGCAATCATTTACAACCAACAATGTGGTGTAGGATATAAATTAGTCGGGTTTGAACGACTAAAACATTTTTACTTGCCTATTGATGTGATAGAGTGAATTTCAAGTAAATACTGAGATATAAATAATGATGTATGAAATCGAACTGGAGTGTCTAATATCATCTAAGCAAGCTATTTGGGACTTGGCCTAACCAGATAATGTCCGTAAGGCTGCATGCTTAGATAAATCTATGGTCATTCACGTATCCTGAACTACTCCATGTGAAACAGGAAATCTATGACCACGCAAGTCCAATTAGCTCAAAATTAATTAAATATATCAAATTTGTATTGACAGTGATGTATTCAGTGATATTTATGAAGATCGGTTCATAATCGCTATAAGAATTCTACAATTTTCACTTCTTAAAACGATTCAAAATTATTCGAAAATATTATTGGTGAATTTCCACTTCTTTTATGTATAAAATAAATTATAACAATATTAACACATTTAAAAAATTTTACAAATCAACGGTTATTGAACTGTTATTTAAGACAATATTCCCTAACTTGACTTGGCTGCCACCTGATAAAAATATGTATTATTTTTTTTGTCCCACTCCCAGTATTATTTATACCTTTTATGGTTATCGCCAGTTAAATACACACATATTTGTGCTAAAACATACATTCTATTTTATTCTTCAAAACAATTTTAAAAGACTTTTAAGGATTGAAATAGAAAAAAACAACAACAACAACGACGACTTATAATACAAACAAATAAAGAAAGAAGACGTAACAAAAATAGAAGAAATAAACATTTTTCCCCCTTATAAAACGCATAAACCTGTCCAATGCAGGAATGAAAAAAAAACGCAGGAAAAAATGGATGGATTGAATAAGAAGAGAACTTGGGAACTGGCTGCTTATGCCAAAGCCAATATTTTTCTTTTATTTCATTTTGGTTTTGTGCCATAATCCTCGTGTAATGTGAATTGTTTCAGATCTTTTTGTTGCCTTTTCGCAAAGAAAAAAAATCACAAGATATTTAACGGTTCATGTTGTGTGGCAAATATTTAATCGTTGAATATGACACATGTGCGACATAATAAAACGCACATGTTTAAATGCTTAATAGTGAGTCAAAGACGCTCGATCCATCTCGTTCTCCCCTAAGTTTAGTTAAGAATTCTCTAAAACCATTAAAGTCGTCTGTCGATGGCTGCCTGTCGCTGTTTTCTCATAACTCCGATTGGCGATTAATAAGAAAGAGAAAGAGAGAGAGAGAAAAAAAATTAAAAGCTAAATATAAAGTTAATCTGAAGATGGATTAGTATGTATGATCATCAGTCAGTCAGTCAGCCAGTCAGTTATTTAGTTATTTAGTCCGTAAGTAGGTACTTGAAATCATATAAGTATAAAAATGATTTGTAAGTGTATTATTATTTTGCTGTTCTTCTGTTTTCCCAATCCGCAGTCATTTTAGTCACTTAGTTAGTTAGTTAGTTGGTCTTAGCGAGTCATATTAGTAAATGATGGAGTTCATAAAATAAAGAATAAAGAAAAAAAGTCATTTTGGAATGATAATAAATTGTCTGCAATAATGTTTAATAAACGCGTTTCATTAGCTGATAATTTTCCTTCTTATTTTTATTTACGGTTTTATGTTCGTTTGACATTTTAAATGATTTTAAACGATTGTGTTTGTATAGGAATTTAGGAATTTTATGAAAGTTACAACGACAATTGAATCGTTATATTTCCGTTTTTATTTCCACTTCCGGTGCAAATGACTTTTGAAATAACCTTTCAAGTTCCACAAAGTAAAAACTTAAAAATATGTTGCAAATATGAAAAAGTGAAAGCTTTTGTCACTATCACATGTAAAATTGTTAAACGTGTTGCAATTTAGAGCTTCCACCCTTTCAGAACCTAATCGATAAATCATTTTGCATTTATATCCTATAGAAATTTGGTTGTTGGTATAAACATTTTTTACATATCTGATTGAACAAACGTAATGTGTTGCATTTCGATTATTTTTCTGCAATATCATATGATTTCTTTGTGGAGATACACCAAACTGAATTCCATTTCATACTTGTTCACTCTTCCTTTATTTTTTATTCACCCATCACTTAAAAGTCTTTGTTTCATGTCTTCTGATTCGACTAAATTAAAAGGACTATAGATAGAGTTGTTGATGTACAGTCGCAGAACTCAGTAATACTCTCCGACTCACGACAGGCCTCAACGATTGACAAGTCTGTCGAGACGGCACTTTATTGATAGATGGAAATTCTTTAAATTTAGGAAAACCCCTGAAAGTATTGAGGTGACCGGGAGAATCGTAAATTAGGTGTTTAATTAAAGAAGAAATATTACAATTTGCCCGACCATAATTTTGAGGGTGGTAAATGTAGGTATTCCATAAGTAGGAAGCTTGTATCTTTTTTCTGAAATATATAGATTGCTACGAAGACTGATCGATGTGAAAATATTTTTCATGTGTAATGTGGCAGTGGAGATTTTGAATTACTGAATTAGTTCTATTAGGAGGTATAACATCGATAAGGATGGCAAGGCCATTACAGCTATATATACCTTCAGGAGGACTATTGGTGGCACATGGGGTTTGAATCTGAGGTTACTGTAGTGTGGAGCTCAGGTATGATTAAATGCGGCGAAGAGGCATATTCAGCGTTAGCTCTGAGATTCTTCATCTTAATTATCCTGAAATTATCCTGAATAATAAGCATTGTTGGAATAAGATTATACAGATGAGAGCGAGCAAACAGGTGGACATAGATAAATTATTATTAATTATATTATTAAACCAATATTTATATATGATGCTCTGGTATAACGGAATACGTTGAAAAGACTTTCTCAGTGTATAACTATAGCCAAGGATCTTAGGTCGATGGTCATCTTAATTAAACGTACGCTGTAAACGACGGCGACTAAGGCTTTTTTCATGGTATTGAATTGGCTTCCTGCAGATTTAAGTCGGCAGTATATATATTCCATTTATGATTAGGTCTAATTGATATCTACAGCCCAATAGAGGGCAATAGGTGAAAACAAACAAACGAATGTAGCATTTTTATTAAATTGTTAGTTTAGATGCTACAATCATGACAACTGCTGGCGGGAAAAGTTCATATGAAAATTTTGATCAAATATCAAATGAATGCCTTAGCCGAACATCCAAGACGCCTAGTTGTTGATCTTTATTTGGCGGATCACAAGGGTGTCATTAAATGGGTAGGACCTATACCGCAGATAATATATTCATTTGAGAAGCTTTTGATTAACGTTTTATGTCCTCAATGTAGATCAATATAGAACGCCCTTAACTTAAGAACGCGTTATTAGAAATTATTTTTTACCTCAAAATCGAAATAATTCTTTCCATAAAGTTCTTGAATACGTCTATTCAATTGTCCCACAAATCGCACTAATTTCGGACGATGAAGTTTTAGGCTCTTTTTTAATTATTTTCAATAATTCTCACGTTTCCCGAACAGATATTGCTGAAGGTCGTTCGCTTCTTGTTTTGTATTCACGATTCATAATTTCAGCAATGGTGGTACATGGACTGTTAACCAATATGCCTTGGACTATTTACCAATGTGTATGTTTCCTGGAGCATTTTAAAACTATTTTTCTTTGAATTTTAATTTTTTTCATTTTTCACTCATTTTGAATGGAAATGGAGTTACAAATTTGTTATTTTTAAGAACCGATGTTAAAATTTAATATATCATTCTTAAAGTAACCATAATACATGAATTTAATTTCTTTAGTATTTAGAAATATGAAATTCATAAACATAAAATCATATTTTTGAAAAGAAGATTTATGAGGGCACATGCTCTCCAAACTTGTATAAAGGCAAATGACAGCCCATTTTTCCATCTGATCGAATTCGGAATTATTGCTAAAGCAAAGCATACGTAAAAGAAAGTTAATTAAAATATAATTAAATAATATAAAACGTTCTAAAATTAAATTAAACTTTAAGTTTCTTTTTACAGTTTTTAATTTTTTAATAAAAATGTGAAATTAAAAAAGAAAAGTCAAATCTTTAATTAATGTTATTCGTAATTTAATTTTCTACTTTTTGAGATTTTTATTAAAACACTTGCAGCTGTTTATTTATTTATTGTTTGTGCATCTTTTGTTGCATGTTTGATGTTTCTGCCACATTTCAAAACGTTTTTTTTTCGTTTAATTTCATTTCAAGATAATTTTTTCTCTAAAACATTAAATTTCATTTGTTTTTATTATTTATGTCGATTTAACAATTCCATTGCAGAAATTTAGTATCTTTATACCCTCCACCACCACAAGTAGTGAAGAGGTTATATTAACTTTGTCATTCCGTGTGTAACGTTAATAAAAAATCACCTGAGACCCCAAAATGTATGTACATTTTTGTATCAAATCAAATCAAGAATTTATCTATGTCCACCTGTTTGACCGTTGTTGACACACTCATAACCACAATAATTAAAATAGATTAATGAAATTGTGTCTGAATATTCAATATAGTCCTGAGAAGTTTCCTTTTTAAAATCGGTAAAATCGGTTAGGTATATTTAAAGATATAGACCGATATCTGAGGCAACCTCTAAGTTCAGGCGAAGAACTTTCGTGAATCGACAAATAAAAATGAAATGTGTACTTCGTTATCATTTCAAAAATTATCAAAATCGGTTTAGTAGAAAGAAAGTTATTGCCAAAAAATATAACTAATTTTATGACTCATTAAAGAAAATCTTCTATATACAAGTTTGTGGGTTTATGTGTGTGTATATACGAAACATAATGTATATATTTCTCACGCATTTGTTGTGAAGGGTATTGAAGATTCGGCACAGACGAATAAATCATTCTTACTTGTTATTTTTTGAATTTTAATTTTTATTTTTATATTTTATTTGGGTTAAATAGTCGTAAAAAATGTTGCTCTTACATTAATTGTGCTGAAAATGAAAAAAAAGTAAGAAAGAATAAAATGAAAACGAAAGAAAAGAGAAGAATAATTGAAAATGACTCTAAAATGAATGGAATGAAATGGATGAATGATTTATACACCTGTTTAATTGTATGAATGAATTAGAATTTTTATACCCGCCACCTTCATAAATGGTTTCCAGTATTTCAATGGAAAAAGCAATTTCTGTAAAAATAAACTTAATTGAAACATAATTCAAAAGAAAGTCTATCTATAGTCAATACTCTTATCACCATTTTGGAACCATATACACACTGCGTCAATAGAACTGCTCTGGTTTGAGGCAACAAATAATTCCGGATAAAGCATCCTACATTGATCAAGAATAATGGTAGTCAGAGGAGTCAAGTTCTGGGCCATAACACCGGTGAGCTATATTTTCTTATTCAACAGCCGTTTGCTTTAAAGTGACAAATGTTAACCGATCTTATATACATCACAGCGATTACGAGAGGTGATTGTGGCTTGAAGAGGCGAATCAGTTCCATTCTGAACCGATATATTTTTGAAGTTATGACGATTAATCTGTTTACATTTATCATTTCATTTTCAAAAGCTGACTTTGACGTTCACAACTTTTTGGTCAGAGTTAGAGATCAATTCTCATTCAAAAATTCATCCACTATTGAGTTTGAAAGAAAAAGAACTAGAAATGTGTTCGAAAAAGGTTTTCTTTTGACAAAAAGAACTAATTATTTCATCGCATAATACTCTCAAAAATACCTTTAAAAGCCTATGTGCCTATTAGCGATATGTTTTTCATATCGATATTATTAAATTGTATATTATCTTGAGTTATTTCTAAAACCACTTTGGTCATAAACCATAATAAATTATTAATGGAAGACCTTTACGATTTCTTACAGACTGTTATAGCGTTTTCACTTGTTTTATGAATAGCGAAATTCTAATTAATCATAATAACTAACACATGCTTACATTTAAGATAAATTATTATTTTACCTTTTAATTTCACCAAAAAATATTTTATGTCAAATAATAAATTGAAATTATTAATATTTAATCGCATAACACCTCAAATTACCTGCTCATCACACATTTTATAGATAAAACAATAGATACACGAGTCTTAACAAAATGAGTAATAGAGAGAGAAAGAGATATAGAAAAAAATCATAATAATAAAATAATCACATTAAATAGCCACAAGTAATTGAGGCGTTTTAATTAAATTTCCGTTATAAAATTATTTTTTTATTGGCCTAAATATTGTTATTGTATCTGTGTCTGTATCGGTGTATATTCATGTATATTCACATTTATCTCTATATCTATCAGTTTGTATATATTTTTTATCTCTTTATATTTTGTTTTTCTTACATTCAATCAATAGTTTTTGTTTTTGTTTTTTCTCTAAAATAAAAAGATTTTTTTCTTCGTTTTTTTTCAATAATTTTTTCTTCGTTTTTGATTTTTGATATAAAAAAATTTCTCCATTTCAATCAATTAATTGTAAATATGAGTTGTTAGTGTATAAATAAAAAAATAAAAAATAATAATAATAAAAATAATAAAAAAGTAGCAAAAAATGTATGAAATTTACTGAAAGAAAAAGTGAAAATCACGCCATTTGATGTTTAATAGACTTTAACTAAATATAAATAATGTTTTTGTATCTTATTTTTCATATTTATGTTTAGAATTTATTGAATTTATGAAGTTTTTAAAATAACTCTTATTAATAATAATGATTATTAAAACGATATATTTTATATCTCAGCCCTACTCTACCGTGGGTGGTTGGGGTATTATGTATTTATGCAGATGTTTGTAACGGGCCACAAAAAAAAAAAAATAGTCCTAACACCTTTTAAGTATACCGTTCGACTCAGAATCACTTCCTGAGTTGACTTAACCATGTTCGTCCTGTCTAAATAAAGTTTGTTCGCAAAGTACAGGACGCAGTTTTAAAGATATTTTAATGAAGTTCGGAACCCAAGTACGATGTCTATTGAAATTGGTTGTGATTAGTTCTGTATTTTATATAGGTCCCAAACAAATGTCCCTCCCGAATGGTTCATAAAATTCTTAAAAATAAGTCCTATGATATTTTGGAAGGATGTGCCAAATTCTACGTGGATCTGTCCATTATTTCTCGTTACATTATTTTTCTTTGGTCGGTCTATTATTTATAAGCTTAAACCATATTCCGGGAAAGGGTCTTATGTGGAAACTAGGTCAAAAATTGGCCCCAGCACAATTTATTTTCTTTGTTTAATTATTATATAAAAATAAATGTATGTGTCGAATTTAAGAAAATAATTATTTTTATTTATCTTTACTATTTGTTTTCAGAATTTTTCTTTTGCTAATAAACCGATATAGTTGGTTTTAAATAAAAAAACTGTTTAGGATAAAAACAATATGGACAAGTTTCATTGAATTCGGTTAACTTTTCTGGGCGTGAGAACGTTGCCAATAGACAGACGGACATCGATTGATTTTTATTTGATGCAAAATTGCATATACTTTTAGACGATTCTAATCTGACATTACACAAGAAATGATAAAATAACCTCATCATCACTTGTTGTGGTAGAAGCTATAAAAAAGACATGAATAGAAACACCATTAGAACTAGTATGAGGTTAGACCTTCGTATCACGTATCTACGTTAATCTAATCTGTTTCTGAAATTTAACCGAGCAGAGTGTTCCTTTTGAAATTTTGGACATCTTCATTTAATCTAAGATTATGATATTGAAAAGCCTCTGAGGATACTGCTTCTTCAAGAGATAACAAGAGAAACCGATAAAACTTATTCTGCAAAAGTCCATATCTTTCCGGCATAAGGAAAATATTTTCAGCATGTAAACTACTGCTGGGATGAAATAATAGGGACTTGGAATAGAGTTTGAGTTTCAAATCGTATTAGCATAAAATGCAACATTGTTCTAATGTTGCAAGTATTCAATTTCGTTTTTTTTCCATTTTAATACACACGAATTTATAGTTTTCTTACTATTTGTTACTCATATTAAGTCAGTAAAGATTTTATGACGATTTCTTTAAATACTTAAACCATAAATTTTTAACATATTAATGTGCTAAAATCTGAAGAACATATTTTTTATTATGCTGAATGTTTTAACACCTTCGTTTTACATTTTGCACAGACTCTACGTTATTGAGAGAGTGTTTTCATTTCACCAATCTATATGAGACATATGAAAATCTATTGAAGTCTCTATATACTATGTGAAGAGATATAAGATTGAAAACTCTTTCGGCAAACTACTGATCCGCAATATTTCCAAATTGATTTTGTTCTCTTTAGTCAAAACCTGAGTAACTCGCGCATAAAAATCTCTTAATCAACATTTCAAATATCTTTGACGGTTCAAAAGTTACGGAAGTATTTGTTCCCGAAGAGTTGAGTATAATAATTTGTGTACTTCGATACCAGTTCGATGTAACAATTTGTATATATGTGCCTTTGGGTAGGTGTAGGGTATAAATTTCGATCAAATTATTTTTTTCCATTTTCAGCTGTAAGTGTTGTAAATTAAAATTTAGTTTTATTGCCGTACACTCTAGGAGTCAATAATCAAATGGTCTCACACATTTCTACATCAACTGCAACATCATGTGTCGCCTTCCTGGCAACTTAAGCGCTACTACAGTCGTGCAACAATAATAACTACAAAAAGATTCTTGTTGCAAATATAACTATTTCCGCATTCGATAATTTAAATATCATTTTGCGATCTCTGACAAAGAGTTGTCGTGGTGGTGGAAATGCGTATTTTTACAATGAAACAAATAAACACACAAACCAGTAAAGAAATTCTATTACAAATGTGAATGCAAGATCATCTAATGAATGTTGGGATGGTGATTATTAGGAGGAGGAGGAGTGTTTACAATAAACGAAAACATAAAATTTTGCCGCACATTGAGTGTAGGCAGATGCAATGACAGGAAGGCTGGAAGAGATGTTAACTGGCATTTTAAATATTTTGAACTTAACGAATAAATTTAAATAGAAGATATAGTGAAATTTTTAAAACGTATTCGAATAATAATTGAAATTAAAAAAAAACGATTTCATTTAATGTCAAACTTTTAAACACTTCGCATACAATTTGGTGAATGAATGAAAATGGTTTTGTGAAATGAAGAGTTTGGAAAGATAATAGAAAGGAGGGTGCTTATTGATTCTGAATTTGCACAAACGATTTAAAAAGGGACATTGGAAAGAAAGTGAATTGAAATTATTTTGCATCCATTGTACGATATTCGTAATCTTGAGGATTCAAAACAAGACTTGATATTATTTATTCTTCTGTGAAGAATGGACCGACAACTAACAATTTTTAAATTATATTTTAATTAATAAGATTAGTTCGATTAACCGAAGGCTTTAGTCCAATACCAAAATTAAAACGATAAACAATTTGTTTACCGTTCGATTCAGAATCACTTTTTGAGTTGATTTAACGACGTCCGACCGTTAGTCTGTCAGGCTGGCTGTCCATGTAAACGTTGTAAACACTCTATAGGTCGCAATTTTTTAAATATCTCAATGAAATTTGGTATATATTATTGCGGCCTAAGAATGAAGCATATTGAAATTGGTCATATTCGATCCAATATTTCAGGTTTAGATATAAAGCAACTCCAACAAAATTCAACAAAAATAAGTCTTATAGCATTCTTAGTCGATGTGCCAAATTATGGGATGGTCCTTTTATTACATCTCATAGGTCCCATTCAAGTCCCTTCCAAATATCACTTTGAACGCCAACTGGTCGAATTAAGATGCACATCATTTGAAATCGATGTTAGCCAAAAAGTGCAAGGGTCGATCCATCACCTCTAACCTTAACCGACTACAACATTTTTACTTGTTTTTGATTATTCGATAGTAATATCGAATAATCAAAAGAGACTACCCAAGGAGGGTCCCATTTGAAAACACCTTTGAAATTATATATTTTATATCGGTATTGGGGTAACATTTGACAAATACGGTTTAATGCAGTTTTAGTGAAATACTGTTGACCATCCTTCTTGTAAAGAAATATACTTTTTAGTCGATGCAGATATAAGCTTATATTCTACGTGCACCTTGTCAAAAAAGGTGTACAAAAGATGCAACGGGTGAACTGATCTGCTAAAATGTAAGAAAAGTGAAAACCAAAAGATTTTGTAAGTTATAAATGCTTAGAAGCGATGGTTTGACTCAAAAGAAAAAAGTCATTTTTAGATAACAGCCCATTTGGTGGTGACAAATGAATATATTGCTTTAACCTTAAACGCCAAAAAATATATTTAAATACTGGCCAAACAAAAAAATCAGCTCTGGATCCTAATACTCAGATATCAAGGTTCAATTAAGGTGTAATATGAAGGGTGTTTCAACAATCAGAGGGGAATTGAATTGAAACCTAAAAATTAATTTAAAGTTAACAAGCAACGAAAAATGACTAAAATATTCTAATGGGCGCGAGACCATCGTCTTCCATCATGGCGCTTCCCGGTTGCATTTTTAAAAAACCAGTCAAATATTATTAAGAAAACAGTGGATGTCGGATTTAACTTCAGTTCTAATTTTTCTGTTGTAGTTCAGTAAAATTTCTAAAGTTTTAATTCATCTAGTTCTTCAGTTGAGTTTTAGTTCAGTTTAAGGATAATTAAAGGATCATTACGACTTTGCGAAATTTTGTATGAAGTGTTCTTTTTTATCCAGATTTACTTTACACAAATTCCAATAACGATTTATTAAAAAAAATAACACAATAATCGGAAGAAAAAATGATTTTAAAAGTTGTCACCTTTTTGGATAAAATCTCTTACTATAACATACTTCAAGAAATCATTTAAAAAACACAATGTTGAGTAAACTTAAGATCTATGTAATACACTTTTCAGCTCGGGAGTATAACATTTAAAATCAACAATTTGCATTTGTATACTTCCCACACTTTTTTGTTTAAGTGTATATATAAAATGACGTTTTGCAAAATTACAGTTGCGTGTAGAAAAATGTAACACTAATTAACAAATCAATCTCTATCTGAATAACTAATTATCAACATCACTAAATTGTGTGGCAAACATTAAACAATACAACTTGCAACAATGTTGCAGTAATAGGAATGTTAAAATTTTACATAAAATGCCAGGTTGGAGTTTGTGATACCTTTGAATTCATTCAGAATTAGAAAAATATGCAATTACAACAGAGAAAATAAAGAAAATATTTCTAAAATCGATACGAAACAATTTTGTGATCATTTATAGAGTTTAAGTAATTTTCAGGAATGACTACATTCCTTTTTAAATACTCTCTGGAATCCATCCATTCACTCAAACAATCCGCCATTTAGTCAGTCAGTCAGTCAGTCACTCGCATTCAGTTTCTTGATAACAACTCATTTGAATGTTACCAAACAAATCCAAAAATAGTTCTCAATTGAAATTGTCTGATTTAAATTTCGATTTAACTCGTAAATACCTGCTGCTGTGGTTTTTATGCTCATAGTTTTTTTCTCTGAAAAAAGACAAAAAATGCTACGTCTTCTGTCTGACATTTGTGGTTTGTTTTTTGCAGTTGTTGTTGTTGTTGCTGTAGTTATTTTGTGTTCTTATTGAACAATTTTAATAAATATTCGCATTTTACAATATTTACTGAATACGCGTAAATACGTGTTAAACGTAGTTATTTTATATATAAAATAAGTTCAATGCGAATTCGTAGTTTCATGCGTTCGTTCGTTTATTGAATGTATTTGCGTATATTTTTATTTAGTATTCGTACGTGTGTTCTATGGATAACGAGCACTATTTTGTTAAAATAGTTGGGTATTTGCTTGTTTGTTTGTTTGTTTATGTGTTCAGTCCGTATGTTTGGGCCGGCAACCTGCTGAGTTACGATTTGTATTTTAAATGCGTGCAATTTAGTTTTAACATGTTAATGATGATTTGTTTTCTTCTACTTGAGCCATTTAGTTAAATATTGAAAGCATGTCTGAATTTGTATTATGGCTTTTTAGCCCAGTTATTTTTACATTGGCATCATTATTGTTAGATTCTTAAAAAAAATGTTTAGTTAGGTGAAAAATGTTACAAAATGTCGTGAACAAAATGGACAAATTAATTTTCGATTTTTTTGGTTCTTCCACTTTTTTGAATTTGGCTGATAGAGTCCACAGTGTTGTCGCATTACTTTTTTGAACTTCTTGTTTTAAAATTTTTGATTTTAGCAAAAAGTTCAATTTAAAAAGAAGCCAAATTTATGAGGATCTGTATTAGTTCAATATGTGAATGTTTTTCAAAGAGAAAATGTTTATGTTACATTTTAATGTATTATTTTGTATATATATTGGAGCCACGGCTATTTGTGAATCCTCTTGAAATTTGGCATGTAGAGAGGGATTAATAAAAATTTATTTTTATCAAACTTAATTAAAATTTTTATCCGCCCAATTACGAAAGGACATTTGTATGGGAGTTTGCTAAAATATTAGACGGAATATGAGGAATTTATAGGCTTCATCCTGGGCCGAAAGTTAATAATCCTTAAGAGAATTGTTCATAACGTTTACATGGGCAGCCTTCCGGATAGATGGTGTTTGTTAAATCGACTCGACTGATCATTGAAAATTAAATTTAAAAAAATCGATGCATATCCTGATCATAATAGCATTTCCTAAAAACACTTCACGTAGTATATTTTTAGTACATCATAGCATTCGAACCGTTTTTTGAGGTTAATTTTTGATACCACACCTGATGTTAATATGGTTACCTCTGATAGTTATTCGTCAATTAATGATTTTTAAATCTTTTAAATTTTACAGCATAATAAAATGAATCATAATAACCGGCATTTTTCTTAACATCCTTCAGAGTGTGTCAAAATTTAGAATCAATCTATTGAGTTCAATGAGACACATACAAAAACAAATCACGTGAATAAATAAGAATTGATTTTCTTTTCAAAAAGTTTGATTTTTTCAGCCGATATCCACTCGATTTGGTGGTTGTTTTTTATTGTTACGTCTTTAGAGGTCACAATTGCCAAATATATATGTCCTTTTTTATATTCCCTCAATGTAATCAATCCGGAAAACATTAAGATTTTATATTTCAATGCTTTAAACATCGCAGGTACTGCCAAAATTTGTTTTTTTATGTACAGCACGAAATTGAAGAATGTTTCCAAAATATCCGAAAACAACAAGGCTGTAAAAATTTCGGTATGAAATATGCCAAGAAAATATTATATGCCATTTCATTCATCCGATTTCACCTCAATAGCTTTTCCAAGAAACAGTTTTAATGCAGCAAATGAAAGATTGATGGGACCAAAAGGAAAGAAAATCTTCATATCAGACAAATATCAACTATCGGATATCTAAACAACTATTGAGGTGAGAGTATTAAGATTTCAACCAATTATCTTCTTAAGGAAAGAACAGTTTTACTGGAAAGATTTAGAACAAACGGGGAGTTGTAACCTTTATTCAATGTAAATATGAGCAATTTAATGTCTGAAAAACGGAACTTCAGCATAAAATCTGAATCATTAGAGAACAATTAAGAATTTCTCTCAATATCAGTCTATACTCCATGAGTATATTCAATATCTGTTTTATATAGTCGATTCCTTGTACTGCTACATTACTAAAAAATCGTAAAATGACTTTTTTTCGTTCCAGTTGTTCACAAGTAATGATGTGTCATTGTTCTCGAGATGCTTTAATTTTGAGAGTTCTGATATATTTAAGTACAAATAGATATAAATACGATCTATCTATCTCATATTCCAAATTTGTCACCGTAAGTTTTCACAAGATAGAATTACCTTTGTCGCTCGCGAATATCTAAAGAAGCCCAATATATATCACGAATTCACAAAGAATGCTCGGAGATCAGTTCCTATTCTGGGACCCTTCCCAAGGGAACTTACATTTTTCAAACGTTTGCCGAAAAAATTCCTCCTCCAACCCAATAGATTATTATCCATACAGTTCTTGACTATAGTTGCTATGATGTCCGTTGATATTGTTCGAGGAAAACGCAAAAAGAACAAAAACAAATAAAACTGAATTGACAGACATTGAGATGTTCTGTTTTTCATTTGAGTTTTAAAATGTCATTTATATTTTCTGAATACAACTATTCCATTCCATTCCATTTTCTATTTCAAATTTCAAACTTTGGCTTAAAGTCTTTGCGTAAAACGTGTAAATTATCATCATGTTCTTGACTGGAATCAAAATGAGTTGTTTATCTATTTGTCTGTCTAGGCAGTCTGTATGTTTGTCTATTTGTCTGTCTGTCTATCTGTTCGTCCGTCTCTCTAATTGCCTCTTTATCTTTGAGAAAAGTCAAAATGTGCGTTTATTCAATACGAATACAATCAATATCTAGTATTTGCCTGGTTTAAGTTGACCATTTAAATGTGTCGACATTCTTTTGAAGTCATCATCCATTCAATCTCTTCTTTTTTTTGGACTCATACAAATCTAAACATTATTACGTTCAATTGTATTGTCATGAATTTGTGAATGGTTGTACGTGCACAATTTGGTTCTTCGGTTGCATGGAAAGATGGATCTTGGTTAGATGAAATGAAATATTCCTATGGACTTTTAAATGTTTGATGTGTTATATCCTCCACTACCAAAGTGAGTATATTATATTTATCGTTACATGTGTAACAACAAACAGGAATCATCTAAGATTTCATACAGTATATATGTATGTATATTCTTGTATCAGATTAAAAGCTGAGTCAATTTAGATATGATCACTGGAGCCTTTAGGTCCACATCGACTAGAACTATATTTGCGAATGATCTGATGACCAGACAAATAAATTCATAAACAGCGATAAGGCTCAGTGTCACAGTAGACTGGAGTAATAAGATGTATTATCAAGAGAATGTATATTGTACGATATATATGATCGTGATGTCGACGTCTACACGACATAGAATCTTTTTCGGGAAATCCGCGTATCAATGAGAATAAGATTGTTTATGGTTTCATGCCAGGATTACTACATAGACTGTGAAGAAATCTGTGAAAAGTTTATGGAACACCAAATGATTTAGCTGAAACCAAATGCAGCATTCATCCATCTATCTTTTCTACATCGACTTCAGACATCATTCACCTACAAGTTCCTTCACATTTTTTTCTTCAGACTTCTAAAATTATATTATCGCTTTATCTTTATCTACACTTTTTTCTTTCAGCTAATACAAGGGGGTCTTTAGGACCAAATTGAAGCCCATCCTGTTCCCTTTTATTCTTTTCCCGGTATATGGGGTTTAAGTAAATCAAATTTTATTATTTTTGTGAATACACAATGTTAGCACATTTTATACAAGCAGAACTTATTATATTAAATATAATATAAATATTACTATCAAAATAATGTTTTAAACACTTTAGTATAAATCACAATACCTATACACCTCCGTGGCGTTTGTGCATAAGTTTTAAACGGACAGACATTATATTGCTACCACCGCTCTTAAGTATACTGTTCGATTCAGAATCACTTATGGACTTATCACTAGATGACTGTTCGAGTAAATCTTGCAGTTCGCAATTTAAAAGATAACTTGATGAAAGTTGGCGCGTGTCATTAATTTGGCTCAACGCCGGTGCCTATTGTAATAGGTGATGATAGGTACATTGTTTCACCTTGCTCCCATACAATTGTCCCTCTCGGAATGGGGGTTTAAGGTCATGAAAGCCCTAAATATATAGTTATTGTAACGAAATCTGGCGAAAATAAATCTTATAATATTCTAAAACGTGTTGGTGGTTACCATTTACAATGTTGTGTAGGGTATTAAATAGTCGGGTTCGACTGACTTTAACTTCATACTTGTTTTTATGTTACACTTGTTCTCACTGCTGGTGTTCTCTCTGAAATATTTCCTTCAATTTATTTCTTATTTTTAGATTTTTAAATCAAAATCTCGAAATAAATTACAATTAAGGCGACACTAAATAAATTATAGAATTTTGCTAAATAAACTAATAATAAATTTGATTGTTTAAATAACAAATGCTAAATAATAGTAAACAATTAATGCTGCCAACTCGATTAAGACTCACTTGTTTGATTTTGGAATATAATTTTTTATATTTTATCGTCTGTCGTTACAATTGTAATTACCAAGGGGGTGCTTGAAGTTATATTGAGTGGTTTTCTTTGTGACAACAAGTGTGACTTTATTATTTTCTACATTAATATTAACACTATTTACATCAGTAAGTAAATGAGTGTGTGTGAGTGAGTGTTTCATGTTTTTTTTTTTTTTTTTTTTGGAGGGGGGGGGATTGATTGAATTTATATCTTATTATTGATATTGATTCTGGTTCTTGTTGTTATTATTGTTATCACTGTAGTTGTTGTTGTTGTTATTGCATTTATTTCAATAACTATTTATGGGTTTTTGTTCTATTTTCACAATTCTTTAGAGATTTATGTGATTTGTTTAACATTCTGTGCGTTTGTTTTTCTAATGAATTTGTCAGTCAAAGAAGAAGACGAAGAAGTAACACCAGAAATTCTTAGAAATGTGTATCTGTAATTTATTTTATTTGAATTAATGTTGTTGCTGTTGTTTATCATTACGTTTAGTGTTGTTGCAGTTTCTTAAAAAAAAAATAAAGAAAAAAAAAACAACAACAAAAAACAAATGCCACACCTTGAAAATAATAAAACGTCTTTATAGATATTTTGGCATCATTATTTAACCAACAAATAATTTGAAAATCGAAAAAAAGAAAAAACAAAAAAACTTTAAAAAATATAAAAACATTTTAACATGTGTGACCTGTTGATGAATTTCAAAATTTATGACAGATTTTTTTTTGTATAAAAGAATTTTAGAAATTGTGAAAAATAATAAAAAAAGTAGTAAACGGTTATATAGAAGACTTATTCAAATGTATCTCCAAAATATGAAAACCATTACGTTTTTGGTAATTAATATTTATTAAGTTAATGTTGTTAATACACCAGCGAATACCGGTATTTTACTTGGTCCATTCTATTTGAAACTAACGTCTACTAAACTGCTTCTATAGGGGAATGATTATATCTCACGATCTTTACAAAGATCAAAATCCGGACAAAACATGTTTGAAAATTTGACTTGTTTTCACTGAAGTGAACATCCACTTATTAATAGGGACCGTGCCACAGAAAGTAATTTTTGGATGTTTACCTCATTTATACCGCTTAATTTAAGGATAATTTAAAGATGATTCCAACTTCAATGACTTAACAGAAAAAATGTATATTTATATTTTTAATTGACCAATTGTGAACATGTTTTTGCCCCAAACTCATATGGTTTTATTTGCACGCATTCCCGTTAAGATATTTTTAACTGGTAAAGTCCGGGTAAAAGCTGTTGCAAATTCAGATTTATGAAGCTTTAAAACGGATTTATATATTTATAGATTTATTGCATTAAAGATAATATTAATACTTTAAAAATTGGACCTATATTTAGTCCACAAAAAAAAAAACATGGGTATAAATGGGTTAAAAATTTTCGACTTGAATATTACTGAAAATTTATAAATGTATTTATATTTTAGATAGATGCGATAGACTATTAAATTTGGAAGGTTATCAAATACGTCCCTGATAGGGCGAACATTAAATTTAGAACATCCGTAAAATTATTTTAGTGAAAATTTTTAAAAGGACCTGGGCCACAGATATCCCATACAGAGCGAACATTAAATGTAGAATGTTTGCAAAACTATTTTAGCAAAGGATTTAAAAAGGACTTAAATTTAGTTCAATAACTTCTGCTGAATTGCCTAACTGGAGCAAGTGTAAAATGGATAAGGCGTGGAGAAAACTTACGCACATACAAATAATTAATGATTATCAGTTATCGATAAAACAAAAGAAATATCAGTTATCGATAAACAAAGAAATATCAGTTATCGATAAACAAAGAAATATATATGGAGTAATTCATTTAAATTCATAAAATTAATTATATTCAATAAATCAAAATTTAAAATATGCACTTTTTGAAATCTTCTGTGGTAACTTTTGGATTTTTATTCGCAACTAATCTTAGACGATGATGTGAATAATTTTTGTATCTATTGTGTGTACTATTGCGTTCTCTATAAAATCTGTGATACATAAAATTATGCGGGCAAGAACTTTTCTAAGGTTATTTTAAGGTACTTTTTGAAAATTTCTATGATACTTTTTGAAATTTTTATGTTAAGACAAAATTTCTTTTTATAGAGTTTTGAACATTTTCCAATGGTACTTTATTACAACGAAGGAAAATCATTTAGGAGCAAATATTCTAAAGATAATTTTTAGTTTTGAATTAGAAATTAGACTATATTGTCCCATGTAGATCAGAAGAGAGAATATCAGAGTTTAGGATACTTTTTGGATTTAAAAAATGTATCTTTTATTATATAAGATATTAATTTATTATTTTATATAAATCCATACTTGGGCATTTTCTGGCACAAATACAAAAATTTTACTATTTAAGAAGAAAATTATTTGGAAATAAATTTAATTTCTAAATAACAATTTACCGCAAAATAAAATGAATAAAATATTTCTTGAAATCTCATTCCCTCCATTTGTTCAATATAAAAAGATTGACACAATTCAATCATTTAAAATAACAACTTACTTAACAGCATCAATTTAATGACTAGATAAATACTTCCGATGCGAAATGACGTTGTCGAATTGCGGTAAATGGAAAGAAAGAATGAATAGAGTTGGAAGCTGTCCGCTGATGATTTCAATTGATAGTTAGTTCTTTCGTATTAGTGATTAAGGATGGTGGTGGCTGTGATAATGATGACAATGATGATGCTGCTGATAAAGATGATGATGATGACAAAATCAACAACAACAAAGACTACGCGAATTATTATGTAGGAAGATTATTATTGTATCGATGATGGTAATTGAGAGTACGTGGATGGTACCATGTATTCATATCAACATGACATGCGTGTTAAATTAAAATAAAGAAAATGAAAAAAAAAAATGAATGAGTGAATGAATGAATGAATGAATGAATAAATGAATGAATATGTATAAAAATCTCAAAAAAGCGAAAAACAACAGCAACAACACGACGCGTTGAAATTGTTTTACGCAGCCTGAAGGTTGTCTCTATCAAGACTCTGTTGCAAGTAAGTGAATAATTACACAAATTAACAGCCGCCGCAGTAACAACAAGCTGCAAAATGCAGCTCATATCATGTATATTATTTCTTTTTTCTTCTTCTTCTTTTTCATTTTTATCACACAGAAAACATGCCGACTCATGGAAATTAGATTCGCATAAAAAAGGCACCTTTATAGACATACACATATACACTTTAAGCTTTTACACCAACAGTGTGAGTGATCCTTTTTCATTGTCGTTGTATGTCTGGTTGAAATAAACCGATATTTTATTATTATTGTTGCATCTAATTATTCTTAACAGTTGTTAAATATTATAAACATTTTATGTTTGTTCTTTCTATTTGTTTTTGTCAATAATATTATAAATAAATGTTTATATATAAATGAGATTGTTTTTGTTTAAATGATGCTACGAAAAATTCCTGAGTCTCAATAATTCCAAGAAATCGTCATAATCATTATCTGAGACAATGTTGACTTTAATGTGGTCTACATGTGTTCAACATAGAACATATTTTCTATAAAAGTAACGTGACCAACTTCAGTCAACTGTTTCAGGAGGTCAACTGTTTATATTATTGTTAGATATCCGAGGATATCAACATTTTTACCGACTACAGTACATCATATGTCTATACATCATATGACATAAACGTTAGAACCAAAAACCGGGTATTTCAAAATGAGATGACGAGTTATTTGAGGGTTAAGCTTACCTGGATTTCTGGTACAGCAATTGTGCTGCGAATGACACTGCTGATGAACTGGCTAAACAGGGCACGAGGATATATTTTAATGATTGTCTTCGACATTGAAACAGTGTTGTACGGAACAACGCAGTTAAGGTAGCTCAATATGGCAACCTTTCGTATTATCTTGATGGAAAATATTATTTTCGGAGATAACCTGTATACTGGGCACTGATGCAAGAAGAATGGGTTTTATCTTTAATTATTTTTGTAGCTCTACTCACTGTAAAATTTGAATCTGGATCAACAATAGTTAAACTCACGTGAAATATCTATAGAAGTGAGCTCTTAGCATTAACAAACATGGGTATTATTTGAAAAAGAATAAGATTTAAGCGAAGAGTTTGGGAGGGGCAACATGTAACATTCATTACAAACTCTTTAAATTTAACATGATCTGTCATTTTGACAAGCTATAGGAAACTTAACCCTTCTAATATAGATTGAAAAATATACTTAATAATAAATATTTCCGTAGGATTTAAAGAATGAGTATATTGAGTTAAAGTGGAAGAGATGTATGTCAAAGAATATATTCTACGAATTGAAATAAAACATTCATGCAGTTTTTTTCAAGCCAAAGCAGGATGCAATTATCTCATCCGTCAAAGTTTAATTATGAACTTAAGTTGAGTTGGCAAATTATTCCTTGTTGTTAATGGCAATGAAGTTGCGCATAGTTAATGCTTGGTAAAACCACAATTGGATCTGTTTTAGCGAAATGTAAATATAAGAGAGTAGTAGATAAATTTAGGGAAGTTTTTCCTACAGGTATTGATGTTATTTAACATCAGCTAAACATTGCATTCATCAGTTACATTACGATCTTCCTTTTAGCTCAAAATAGATTAAAATTCTAAAAGCGTGAATCAGCAATCTGATGTCGAATTAGGAAAATAATGAACTTCGAAATTTAATCAAATTTCATAATCGCCAAGATAAAATTCTATTTCCAATGTTTCGTAATAGAAGTGGTTAAACATATGAGAAAATTCATAGCTGCAAACCCAAAATAAGTTGTAGGTCCTACCCATAAATCCTATCCGAATTTGGGTAATTTTCACACTCTATTTCTATATTATTTGGTATTAAAGTCACTAAAGAAGTGACATCTTAATCATAACTTTTAGGCCCTTTATCTCCTTCGACATTAATTTTTTGGAGGAAACAAAATCCCAGTCTGCAAACTTATAGGCACTTATTTATAATTAGACATTAAAGGACCTAATTAATTTCGTAAATAAGTTCTAGTAAATAGAGAGTTTTCTACCGATTTATTTATTATTGGAACGGATCTTCTTCAGAATCTAATATAGATTCATAGAGGTTTTTGAATATTAATATATTTTTTATCTTCTTCATATTGATCCTTTAAGTGTTTACTTTTGCAAAGTCTGAATAATTTTTTTCCTTATGTATAATTTTCTAAACGTGTCTATTATAGGGAGAATTGTGTATAAAATTCAGCATATTTTTGTTTCTTTAGTTCCAAAAGCTTTAATGTTGTTCGTGATAGAGCGACAACTTCAACTTGTGTTTGTGCCTTACAAGCGAATAACTCTTTTCTCGTGGTCTTAGATATCATTTACGCAGAATAAAATGGAACTGAATCTGTAGCACTATGAAGTTTAGGTAGCAGTATGAAGTTTTTATACCTTAAAACATTGGTTACATTATATTTATAAGCAAAACAACTTAACTGTTTCCTTAGAAATAATAAGAAAAACTTGCATTGAGCGAGAGAATTTTAATACTGTTCTTCTGCCACAAGTGGCGAAAACCTATTGAATCCAAGTAAGGTTGAATGTGTTTTTTTTCCTTTATTATTCTAGCAAGTAAGAACTTCATATATTTCTTGTTGTTGCTATATTTTCTTTAAAAAAGTTATAATGCAAAAAAAGAATTAAAAAAAATCTAGAAAAATAAACAAACATAGAAGAAACGATCGCGAACCACTTTCCAAACTCAGCCAGACAAGCAGATGTTGTTAGATTGTTAAAGTTAAGCTCGAAGCAAAAACAAAAACCAAACAAAAAACAAAACAAAAAAAAAAACAGTTTTAAGCAGTAGTAATAAGAACATGCAAACATACATATATATTGGTTAGATATATACATATGTATAAGTGTTTGTATCTTCGTTGAAATCAACCAGCCATGTAAGATCTATTGAATGTATGTCTGTGTGTGTGTGCATACAGGAAAAGATTTAGTAAATAAAGCTAGACGAGACAAGTTAGTAGACTTTACTTAAACAGTCTTAGCCTGATTATTGTTCTGGTACCTCTAACTATGGATGTTGTTGTTGGCTTTGTTTTTGTGGTTGTTGCAATTTTGTCTTCTGTTTACCAACCAAGTTCCAGAAGCTAATATTTGAAGAGTTCTTCAAAAACTATTTGTAATCAGCACAAAAAGTTGTTGTAGTAGTACATAGTCGTTGTTGCAGTTGCAAATCCAAAAAAATCTAACAAATTTTTGCAAAAAAACAAAACAAGATTTTTACAATTGAAATAAATTGCAGTACAGTGCAAAAATGTGAATAAGGAATGGGAACCGATGGTCGAATTATGATATTTTTATAATTCTTCTATCTATTATGCTCTTAAATATTTATGCAACATCTATTCAAATATTGTCTTTAATTCCCTCTTTCATATACACGATAGACGTCCCTTTCTTCATCTTTTCCATGTATAATGATTAAAACAATTAATAGGTTTTCCCTTTAATGGTGTTGCCAAACTCTCAGTTTGCATGACTAAATATATTTCTGGGGTAAATATATTTAGTTTATTGGGAAGAAAACGAGTTTTTACACAGAGAATTATTGATTTCTTACGCAATTATATTAATTTGGCTGTCCAACCAAAATGCATAATGTGCTTGAAATTTGCAATAGATTTGGATTAAATAAACATTTTACCAAACAAATTCAAATGTGCACTCATAACTTGTTTCAGTGATGTTCAGTTGCTGGGTAGGACGACGAGTCCAAGCTGAACCTCTTCAACTAACTATTTGAAACAATATTATATTTTCTTGCGAAACAAACTTAGCGAGCAAAATCAAATAAACTCACATTTGCTATCAGAGCCACATCATATGTCAAAAATTATTAGATTTTGGCATGTTGAACTGGCAATAGGTTATAGTTTAAGCCTAAATCCTAGGGTTTAAGGTGGTTTTATTATTGCTTTGCAACAAAAGTCTTTGATATTCCATTCTTAAAAAACCGAATTTACTTTAGTTGTTTCATCCTACTCCATTGATATAGCAATCACCACTGGACGATCTTATCATAAACATGCATGATCAATATAGTTCGTTGAAATTAAGCACAATTCCCTATATTGTACATTGATTGTACTGACGGAAATATCACAAAGTCCATGAAATGCGCTTTAATTTAAAGGTGAATTTTTAAAAAGTTTTCAATGTTCTTTATGGTTTTATTTGCCATTGAAACAAAATATAATTTAATGTTTTGCGAGGAAGTCCGATAACTATTTTTAGTTGGTTAACTGGATTCTAACACAGAATACACAAAAATTAAAAATATTCAGTGCAGTCCCAAGCCTTACGCTTGTCTGAAAATGTCACATGTAAAGACCGACCAAAAAAACTAAATCAACTCCTTAAGTGAATGTGCAGACGTCACTAAATGTTCTATATTCGGTTGAATCAAAAGGATATTTGATACTATGATGTTATTAAGTTAGGTTTGACTGTGGTCAATAAAAACGACCATTATAAAAGCGTCGCACCGTGTATTGTCCGGTCTAAAACTGGAAAACTGCTAATATGAAGTTTTATCACTCCTGCTATAGATCTGCTTGTAGCTTGATTCAATCGATACAGACCGGAATTGTTACATATTTTTCATTAAAACGGTATATCAACAATTCACTTGCATTAATTTGTAATGTTAACTTCCTGCGTTCTGCGAAGACTTTTTTATGATTCGTCTTTTTTAACTCGGCATCCTCGAATCTTAATTTTGTTGAAATACATAAGTTACACAAGCCAAACCTGGTACAAAAAGCAGATATCTATTCGATATTTGTTAAATTTTTGATGAACTTATAACTATGAACCTAAGCGTTGACAAATAGCGGATTATTGTGATAATTGAAAAAACCCGTTAACGTCTTAACTCGCTACAATTTTTACCATCACTGTATTCTACAAATTCACAAAAAAAAACTATATAAAACTACATTCATAAATACAAACACATATAATCACATTCACTCACAAAAACACTTAGAATGCACAGACACATTAATGAATATGAAAAAAATGTTCAACGATAAAGAATAGGAAGAAGCAGATGAAAAAAAAAATAAATAACAACAAAATCTCTCAAACATCTAGCGGTTTTCTTTTGCAGTTATTTACAATGAAAATGAAGTCTCAAACTGGAAGCAAAGTTTAAGTTCACTATGACAGATACTTGTAGATGAATTGTAAGTTCCAACACCGAGCTCAACCTGCAGATTACAAGGTACTCTTTCGTTAATAAACACACAAACAAACAAACAAACAAACACACATATAATATTTCTAGACAAACGATGTTTGGCAAATACTGGCATACAGGCAGTATGTTTGAGTACAAGACAAGTTAAATAAAAAATTGCCTCAATATGCGACGTACTGACTGAGCTGGCTGACTTAACTGACCAAAAGATTCAGAAGAATAAAAAGAACAAAAACAATATAATGTCATACTGACTGAGATTCATAAATACGTAAGGAAACTTAGTCTTCAGTTTTGTTTCAGTTTGTTTGCAGTTGTAGAAAAGTAACTCAACAGAACCGAAATGGGTGGAAAATAAAATTCACAAAGAATAATAATCAGAGAATGTATTTGTTTGTATTTTATGGAGAACTTCCCGATGATGGAAGTAATATGTTACCTGCATATTTTGAGAGCATGTTCCTGAGAGTTTTCGTTTGATTTTGTATTTAGTTTATGGAATGTTTGAATTGATCACCATCAAAAGACATAATTTAAAGGAATTAAATCCAACAAAAAAAACGAGCAGTATTGTTTGGCAATTTTATATTGATATTAGCAAATTGCACAACGATATCTGGAAAGATCTCAAATCCAGGCGTTTTTAACATAATTCAGTCCTGATATTGCGAAAAGCTGTGTGAATAGAGTCACATCTTAATGTAAGGTTTATGAGCAACTTACATAACATTTCTTTAAGTGTTAACAATGCCAGAATAAATAGGCCAGACAATTCCCAAATAGGAAAGGCCAGTTCCCTATATGCTAAAGGGGAATTAGTTCAGACGACATTTATAAATAGATTAGATAAAATTTATCACGGATCTTGACCATATTGGAGATATGTCCGTCCTTGAACAATTTACATGGTAGATCAAAAAGACTCTGCAACGGATCTTTGGGAACTCTATTGTGGTTAAATTATTTTAAGTAAGAGAGGGACAAATAGGATAAATCAATAAACAAACAGTCTGGTGTCATAGCTGGGAGACAAGAACCTTTCAATATTCACCAGAGATTGAAGTCTGGTAGCACGCAAGTCAGACTTACTTGTTCTTATCATATTAGACTGGTTATTAATAAGGCTCTTCGTGGAGTTTGGTGATGGCTGTGGTTAAGCCAAAATCGATTTTTATTCCAAAAAAAGTTTACTTACATGAAGCTTTACGTTTACGAATATTTTGCATGATTACATTCTATAAAATATCTGTTTTAGATCGCATGTTGTGTCTGATCAGCTAAAAAACACTTAAGCGATATTTTCTTTAAGTTTCCTTAGCTGCCCAACAATATCTGCATGTGTGTTAAATATTGATTCCTTTTTTTGCTCTTTAATAATTTGATTTAACCAAAGTTTCAATGAAGTTCAAGTTCATGTATGCTGATGTTTCAGTTTTACTCAAACCAAAAGTTTGAGTACAAATTCTCAATATTTGTGTGATAAACTTAATATTTTGAGTTGAGTGTTTAAATGAAACCCCGTTCTGATGTTTATCTGTTCACTTTTTTTCAGTTGAAAAATAATTTTTTGGTTTTTACTTTGTTGTCTTTATTGTTTTTGTTATTACTGTTGTAAATTCCAATAAAAATTTTGAGAAAAATTCTTAATATTATTGGTGTTTGGCAAATTTACGCATGCGCTTACTTGATGTAGTTTTAAAGTTGTTTCTTCTTCTATCTTCTTTTTTTTCGTGAATTGAAGGAATGAACATTGTTGATTTTTGTCGATTTGTCGTTTTTTTTTTAAGTTTAATAATGTTGTTGTATCTGTGTTATCACTTGTTTTTTGGTATGTGGTTTTATACTTGTAGTGCCATGGTATTTTTTAACTTTTAACTGGTGCTGGTTTCGTTTGGTTAGGGCGTCTGGTAGGTTAGAAGCTTGTCAATTTTAAAAACGGTAAATTGTGGGAATTAAAAAAATATTTTAAAAGGATTATTGCATCATTCCGGCTATATATATGTATGAAGAACTCTACTGGTTCTTTTGCATTTGGAGTATTTTGATAACAAAAAGTTATAGTACTTAAATCAGAGTATCATTATATAAACTATCCAAGGACACACTTTCTTTAAATTTCTGCTTGCTGCTTGAAACATCATGATGTACAACAAATGTCATTAAATTTAAACGCTCATTATCCAATATTCAGTTTGAGAATGTTAAATTGTCACTATTTGGAATCTTCTATTGTTCTTGTGAAAACAATCAATGATCCCTACATCCACATTATTTCCTCCACTGATGCAAAAATCGTTAAATAAATCCAAATTTAAACCGCAGAATTACGAATTCGGCAGGTTTTGATGACCTTATCTTCGCCGCATGATCTGAATTCAAATTGCTTTGATTAATTCCATGTTCACCCACCCATTTGAATATAATTCTCGAATGCTGCCCTATCAAATTTTGGAATAATCGGCATTGAAGACTATTTTCGAAAACCTCCGTTAAAGAACGCCGCTAACTTTTTGTATTAGTTTTGACAATTAATAATCTCAGTTTGTAATATAATCGTTAATTGTACGATAATTTCTCCACGAAATGTTGAAATTTCGGGTAGGTTCAGTTTTAGATTACTACAACTAGATGATGTAGATTACTTTACACGTTTCGAGAACAGAACGTGAACGAGTAAAAATTTTCTTTGTAATGCTCCTAAAATCTTTACATAGGGAGACAGTCAGACGGAGAGACATGATTAAATCAATTCAGAAAGAGATACTCAGTGGAACTGTATTCTGTTCCTTATGCACAAAAAAGTACGATACATATTGAGTTCATTAAGTTAAAGAAAGAATAACTCTGAAATTATTAAAGATATCCTACATATACAAAACTTCTAACGGTATCATATCATCAATTAATTGTTGGCCAATTTACAGAAAACCAACATGCCTTTGGTAAGGTCCTGATCAGGCCCTAAGTGTTGAGTTGTGAGTTGATTAGAAGTATAATAAAGAAAACTCACCAAACACATGAGAATTTCGAAGGATGACCAAACAGTGTTAGGATATTAAAAATATTATCAGAAACTTGAGATGATATTTATTTCCCGTTTATACCGATTTCTGAAATTGGTGTTTCTTTCAAACCAATTAAAAATAATAATCTTAATAAAAAGTTCCCTTCGTATAAGTTGAATATTTTCATTATAATCATCATCCTTCTATATGTCTACCATAAATTATAAAGATTTTTTCTGCAAACTTACAACATGAGAGAAGATGCAATCTGTCATGAACATTAAAAGAAATTCACATTACAACATTTTCTTTAAATTCATTTCAAGACGTTCTTTATTTTATTTTTTCGTTTCATTCCTTTTTCAATCACGACATTTCCACCTGTTGTAAACAGATCTTTTACAACATTTGTGACTCTTTGCATAATAACTCTTTTTTTCCTCTTGATTTTTTATATTTCTTGAGAGCAAAAACAAAAATCGAATGACAGAAAAAAAGGTTCAAGGTTGTCCATGTAAATGTTGGCAAATATCGCCAAATATCTCAACCACTTTTTTAATCTCCACTTTTTATGCCACAAAACGAAATCAATCGTTTTTTTTTTCGAAATTCGCTAAATGCGCTGTAAGAAAAGGAACAGCAACAGCAACAACAACTGGGGAAAAAAAATCAACAGTTTTTTTGTATGCAAAAATTTTTGAAAAGTAAAACAAAAAATCAGATACATTTTTTGTAAATGCTACAAGACAACATTCAACCGGATTTGGAAGACATTTGGTGAAAAATCACGGTATTCCAACGGTCACATTTAGCGAAAACAAAAATATTCATTATTACAAAAAAGCCGAAAGTCTCGATTGACAACTTTTCTTCTGCTAAAAACGGCTAAAATCAAACCCCAAAACCAATAACAACAACAAAAATTAAAAAAATAAAAAAATAAAATAAAAAAAAATATATGAAAACTAAATTTCTTTTAACTGAAATGAAATTGTTTGTAGACAAATAAAATACAACTTTTCAACTTTAATTGAGTACAAACGAAAAAGAAACAAAATCTAGAGAAGCTGGAAATAATTTTCTTAAACGCCAAATAAAATTGAGTCAAGTGCAGCAACAACAACAAAAATATTTAACATACAAATGTTTTCATTTGTAGTGAATGATTTTTAAAACCAAAATATTTTATTTGAACTCAATTATTTTTCCCGAATGCAGAAATTCACTCAAGCAAATAATGTTTTTTTTTTTAACTCAAATATTGTTAAAAACCAACAACAATCCAAAAACACAAAAACAAAGACAAAAGCTTAATATGACTCGTTTACAACTGCGCAAGTGCCAATGTTGCTCTATTGCGATCTGCTTGCTGCCAACTTGGTAACATCAGTAACAGCAGAAGCAGCAGCAGCAGAAGAAGAATAAAAAGAAGTTGTTGGTTATTTTCAAGTTGAATCGGTAGCAAAGAAAGCAGACCATCATAAAAAGACTCTATTTAACTGAGATATCAACTTAAGTTGTTAAAGAAAAAACGCTTTATTGTGATTAGAAAAAACTTGAGTTTTATTATGAACTGAAATAAGTGAAATTGATATTAAAATTTATATTTATATGAAATTCTAGTATGAGACTTTAAAATATTTCCTTGCACACGGAATAGGTAAAGATCCAACATTCCAATACTGAAATAGCCAAAATTCCAATGCGAATAAAACGTGTTCAAAAAATTTGATTTTTTTAATTCAAAAAATCACTGGAAATTCTGTAGAATATCAGTATTTGGTTGCCCAAATCAACCCCAACCATTAAAAAATTTAATTTAAAATTTTGGACAGATGCTGATACTTGAACCGGGCAATGGCGTTTGTAATTTGTATTTTTACTTGAAGCAACAATTACAGATTTTCCACTTCACTATGGCGACGATATAAGAATTTTTAAATTGACAAATGTGACCATGATTCATATCCTTGTCAAGAGGAAATTTAATAACTTTAACTCTATTTGCAATAATTGTGTCCATTTGTAAAGATATGAAAACATTTGTCACGCGGTATGAAGTTGTACATGGTTGGAATCTTGCATTCGTTTTAAATATACGTTAAAACGTTTAATTTGTGACGATTTGTTATGAACTTTCTGGTCGCGCTTAGCCACCAGATATATTTTGGTGTATTTTACAACTTCATTGTTACAATTTTTTACCCTCTACCACCACAAATGGTGAAGGGTCATTCTGAGTGTAACGATAGGAATGAATCATTTAAGACTCCATAATGTATAGATATTTTTGCATCAAAGATCAAATCAAAATCTAACTAGATTAAGGTATATCTGTCTGTCTTGTCTGTCTGTCTGTCAACTCACATCCGCAATAATTGACAGAGTTCAATGAAAATTGGTCTGAATATTTGTCAATGTCCTTAGAATTTTTCAATTCAGTATGTTAAGATAAATACACCGATATCTGAGACAACCTCTAAATTCAAGCGAGGAACTTTCGTCTCATTTTTAATTATAAAAAGAAAATTGGTAGGTCATTACCACTCCAAAATTTGTCAAAATCAGTTCAGTAGAAAAAAAGTTATAATCAAAAATTTAATTAATTTGATGACTCATTAAGGTTCTTTGTTATATATAAAAACATTTCCATATATTTTATGCGTTTGTGAGCGTGTATAAACGTTTACTGTACATGTACGAAACATAATGTTTTTATATCTCAGGTATTTGTAGATTCCTACTTGTTTTAATTGTAATAGTATTTTCGAAGATAATAAATTTTGACATCCGGAAATTATAGAAAGTTCTATATTTTGGAATGATATATTATTCATTTATCTGATCATTTTAAATTTCCTTACTTGTCTTCCTTACTGAGTGTAGGTTGTGCAAATGATTCTTCAATGGAGTTTGATTGATCTTCCACTGCTCTTAGTTGATTTAATGTATTATCTACATATGTATTCAAATTTAAAGTAGTCCAAGTTTTTATCATCGCTGAATTTAGCATCAGATTGATTTTTAATATCCACAAATGCCTCAACAAGAGAACTGCATTATTGGCCATAACTGATATGGAATACCACCGTCTGCACTTCTTTAAATGAATTAATACATTAACTGAAACCTCGAAACAAAGCTTCAAAAGTTGAAAAATTATTTTCAAAAGAAATCATTATGGAACCAATATGTTTGAATGCAATTAATATTTAATAGCAGCCTTGATAAATTAGGACAAAATCCTTTAATTTGTTGTTAATTATATAAAAGAGATTTTTACCGAATCAAAAAATAAAAAGACCCGATGTGGTACAAAAGCTTCACCTACGATTATATCTTATATCACTGTGGGAAACTTCATAGAAATTAGACTGACTGTTCAGGAGTTACAGACATATTTTATATGATTATTGGTTATAAGTAAGAGCTACGAACAATTATGGAACCCTCATACATTCGATTTTTCGATTTCTGATAAAATTTGCAGATTTATGCAGTTTTAGGTGATATTCGGAAGTGGATGTTAAATAGGAGCTTTAAGAAATAATGAACTGCCGTTTTAAACTTATTTAGGAATTTTATTGGTTAAAACCTGTATGAAATATCCGACCGATCATAACCAATTTCAATAAGTTTTGTACTGAGACCTAATAATACTTCATATCTTGATCCAAACTTTTAATAGTTAAATTGACTAAGCATGTGATTCTAAAACTGAAAAATGGTTGTAACAGTATTTTTCTACCCGTTACATACATCTACATTCTTATGTTGTGGCTGATATTATCGGAAGTATTCCTTGTATGAAATTTGATTTAAACATCCGTTTAGTTTTACGACTTCTCAATTTTTTATAACTTTCATGAGAGAAGTGTTGACATTTATTCTCCAATAAAATTAGCACCAAATTCTAATTACATATTATAATATTTAAGTTTCTTCCGCCATCTTTAATTTCTATTCCATTCTGAAAGGAGCTCTAGTAGAAGCAATAGTGAAATGTGGCCGAAATTGGAGCTCCTAAAAGAAAAATTATTTGCAACAAATTACATTTTGTGGAAATTTTATATATTCTGAAAAGAGGATTCTATATGGAAAATTAACGAAATTATTTGCATTTGTTAATGGAAATTATATAATTAAATGCGGAATTTCTATGGTATCAAACAATATGTCTCATGTGAATGTAAAGTTAATCCCATCGAAATTTATAATTCTAATAATTTGGAAGTGATAAAAGTTTAATCAGATTGATGGTTATGCTAAATCAACTCAGATATTTCAGGATCTTAGGTATCAACATCTTGACATTTTGAATGGAATGACCAACTTGTTATCACCATTAGAAGTCACAGTTATATGTGTATATCACCTTTTTTCCGATCTCATCAATCATATACAATTTAAATCGTAACTCTTTCACTTTCTATTTTTGTTGTTTAATTTTAAAACCGTTATAAAGCTTAACATAGTAAAATCACTGATATTAGCATCACTTAAAAATTAAATAAAATCTAGCAGCAACAAGAATCAACATCAGCAGCAGCAGCGGCTGCGGCAGCAACAACAAGAAGCAGACAGATGCATAAAATAACTGCTAAGTAAGTTTGTAAGTAAGTAAATATGACCAACAGTTAGACAAATACGAGGCCAAAGAAAGTATCGCGTTTTAATACGCGTATTTTGTCTTCATCGTTCGTTCAGTTAACACGTCTGTGCGGTTGGCTAAAATCCACAAAATAAACAATTTAACGTTTTATTTTCTTTTTTTATTTTGATTTTTTTGTTCTGTTTCTTGTTCGTTTACTGTCTGCTGTAAAAGAAAATAAAAAATATTTATATTTATTTATACGAATAAGCCAAGATCGAAAAAGTGTGTCTGTTTGCCTGATTGTCTCATGTTTGGCTTTATTTTCGCCCTGTTACGATTAAAGAAGTGAAAAACAAGTGATTTTTTGTACCGTTCTTCGTTGGTTCTACTCTTTTGCTTTTTATTTATTTTGCTTTTGGACTTTTGTTTCGTTACATTTAAATTTTTTTCACTTCTACTTCTTCTGTGTGTATTTTTGAATCTGTTCCGATTCTAACCATCCGAACGACCAGGCACTTTAATAATATAAAAAATTCTATATAAATTGTGTTGAAAATACAACATCAAAAAAGAATTTGTAAAAAAATTATAAGAAAAACGAATTTGTGTAAAAAATTAAACCAACCAACAACAACAGAAAAAACAACAAAAAAAGTTGTACACATAGTGAGTTTGATAAAAAGTGCTTTAAAACGTGTATAAAAAATTCTATGAGAGTGTGTAAAATTATTTTGGGTACTCAACGGTTTTCTTTTTTTACACATTCAGTGTGTAATTTTTTTACTGAATAATAAATTCGCGGTATCATTCAAAAGAATAAAGGAATTTTATGAAGTAAAAAAGTATTCAACGGAAAGTAAAAAATATAAATAAATTTATAATTTAAACGTTACAATTTAACATTAAAATCCCTGCGCTCGTTAAAAAAAGTGAGTAAACAAAAAACACACAGAAAAAAAAACGAAAAAATTGCAGTATCAACTCAACTTAATTCAACTTAACTCGACGCAATTCATCTGGGAGATTGAAAATTGTGTTAATAAGGTGCGAAAATCAAAAAGATATTTTAATTTAAATTTTATTCTTGTTTTTTTTTTGTTATTTAAAAAGAAAGCAACAACTAACACAAATGTAAAATAGACATGAATTAACAAGATTTTTAATGGAATAATTGGAATATACAATTTTAGCATAAATTCATTCAGAAATTATTTAATTTTACTTATTTTTGGTTAAAAAGGCTTGAAATTGTGTATTTAATAGTGAATTATTTTAAAATTAGTTTAATAAGTTTGAATGAATTTTAATAGATTCCATTATACCGAATCTTTAATACCCTCCACCATCAATGCCTAAGAGATAAATAAATTATGTTTTGTACATGTACATTATACGCACATATAAACTCACATATGCACTCGCAAACGCATAAATATATGAATTTATTTCATATAAATAACGAAAAACTTTAATTAGTCATAAAATTAGTTATATTTTTGCCTATAACTTTTTTTTAAACTTCACCGATTTTGATGATTTTTGGAACAGTAATGAGATACAAACATTCTGATATAATGGTAATTTATTTTAATTAATTTTATTCTGATTTGTCAATTTACAATTGATAATTTCATGAAAGTTCTTCGCATTTATTTAAGGGTTGTCTCAGATATCGGTCTATAGCTCTTAACATACTGAACCGATTTTCCTTTTTTTAAATAGAAAACTTCTCATGACTATTATAAATATTCGGCCCAAGTTTTATAGCACTCTGTCAATTATTGCAAATGTGAGCGTGCCAACAACAGACAGTAGTACAAAGCTAAATCAAATATGACTTTGCTTCAATTCTTGTGGACTTCTGCTTTAAAATCTTAAGTCCTAACTTTAATTTTATACTTTCGTTCTATTCCTATTCTTCTCTTTTCAGATATATTTGTGGCTTAAATCTTTCATAATAGCCTGATGATCGATAATATCAAACCCCCTTGTTCTAGTTAAACCATTACAAAATTCGAAGACTATCGATGGGGGGTATCTCTCCTTTATTTATCGCATTGGAGATAAATTTTCCTTTGACTCTTTCCACCAATCATTTTCTCAAATAAAACTGTCTCACAGGAGGGTTCCTATTCCCTTGGTCTTATCTGTCCTATATCATTCCACTCCAGCAATTGTTTAAGAGGGTGATTGGAACTGAATTTGTTAACTCTCAATGTAATAAATTTGCAAATTGTTCTTCGAGAATATAATCGGGATGAAATTTAAATCCGATTGAATATATTTAGAAGTGGGACTTGTATGTGTATGTATTATTTACTTATACTCACACAGAGTTTTATGGAATTTCACAATTTATTTGTGTTAAACTAAAATATATTAATATTTTTAGTAAGAACTTTTATGAGCTTAAATCAATATTTGGTAGCTGGGAGATATTATTGCCTCAATATCTCAAATTTCCAAAATATTGACTTTGTGAACAAGGATTATATGGAGATATCAAAATTCAGAACTAAAAATGAAGCTCGAACAGAGATGTTCAAAATTCATTATATGTTACAAAATATTTGTTTTATTTAAAATTTTAAATATTAAAAAAAACTCTAGTTAAATGTAGATCTAACGACTTTAAAATTTAAAATTTAATTGTAGTGAATTTAATTGATTGTTAATAATTTTGAGTATTTATATGTGGAAGAAGCCTCACTTTATATTATAGAATCTTAGAAATTCGATTTATACACAATTTAAAATCATTCTTTTCAACATATGAAACGCTCTGAGATTTAAACATGAAACAGAGTGATTACGAGATTTTAATAATTTAAAATATATTTTAAAAGAAACAGGATTTCTCAAAGTGATTGAAGTACGCCAGAGTTATGTTGGAATACTTTTCATGTTATATTTACCATCAATCACAACTGTATTAGTTGTTTAATTTACTCCGATTGTCTTTGAGAATTGCTAATTGACTTCCAAATGCAACAGTATGTTTTTGTATTTTTTTCCACCAGAATGTTATAATAATTAATACAACAACAAAAGTAAAATTGCTTTTTCGGAAAAAATTGATTTTTTGGGCAAATAAGCGATATTTGCTACAGTATCCAGTCTGTTAATATTCTCAACTGAAATAAAATTTTAATTAAAAAAATATCTTTTCTAATTTCTTCTATAAAAAAAATTCTTGATCAAATGTTAAATTTGTTATTTTCCTTTTTGAATTATTTTAAAATTTTTCTCAAAATTACAAAAATATTTATTTAACATGAAAATCACTTGGTTTCATTCATATTTTACAAAAGACTTAAGAAACAAACCTTTTCATTTTCTTTAATCTGAAAAGACTTAAGAAACAAACTATGCCGCCATATTGTGATCAATGAAAATTGTTGCTGTTAAATTTTATTCATTCTTAAACATAAGACTTAAGCAACAAATTTTGGGAAACAATATATTTTTGTTTTTGTTTTCTTTATTTTTTTGTTTTGCCTTTTCTAGTGTTTTCTTTGAGAAACATTAAACTTAAGCAGCAAACTTTTTCTTTCATAATAAAATTAGTTTAATAAAAATGTTAATACATTATTTATATTTAAATACATCTGTTTATGATAAAAAAGAATCTTAAATATGTAATTTTTATTGGAATTTTATTTCAAAAATAAATAAATAGAAATAAACGGATATCTCAAATAACAATCAATAAAACTGTAAATCAGTTATTTCACCAAAGAGACCCCATAGATCACAATACAATGGCATTTGTTTTTTATTTTTTATTTTTTTTTTTTTTTGGAGTAATAAAAAGAACAATTCGCTTTTAATAGATTTTCACTGAAATGTTATAATTTCAAAACGAAGTGAAAGTCATTTCGCAATGAATGATAACGATTTTCTTTTCTGAAATGATATTTAACAATTAATCAATAAGTTTTATGATTCGGGAGAAATTCTTAACGGTTGAAGGTATTAAATAACATTAAAAAATAAAAATAAAATTATAGGTTCATGTACCAAAATGTACGTAAAAGTGAACGTGGAATGCTGTCAAGAATAAATGTGTTTTTCAATTTATGAAAAGAATGTTTCTGAACATTTGATCGAGTACAATTTTTTTATTTGAAAACAGTTAATAATAATGAACATTTTTTGTCATGACGACGGGCTGTCATCCTTTAAGTTGCGGTATGATGTTTTATCGAAATATTTGTGTCCATCATATTAAAAAAATAAGTAAATTATATAAATTAAATTTATTTTATCTTTAAGTCCATACATACTCTTGTGTCTCTTTGAGCCGATTTCCTAAAAAAAATAAAGTATTTTGTACTTTTTAGTAATACTGAAAGTTTAATTAATTAAAACTACTGAGGGTGATTTAGGTATAAGGAAAGTATGCAGTCCAAAGAAAATGTTAAAAAATATATACTTTCCAAAAAGTTATTAATTTGAATACAGATGCTCTTAAATTAAGAATAATAAAAACTTTAAATTTTGACCAGAAGGAACGTTTTTGAATCGTTCCAATATAGCCGTTTCTGCAAAATAAAAACAAAAAACATTCACTTCTTTTTCATTGCTCATGTTTACCAAAACCACAAAAATAAACAAGGATAATTATTTTTTCAAAAACAAAGATATCAGAGATCAAAGGTTTAAACTGAACTAATATGAAGAAAGATATATAATAGATTGTTTCTGTATAAAAGATATGAAAATAATTATCCCATACTCGTAGCATGTAAGTCTTTTTATAAAAATTAGAACCCTAGACGTCTGAAAATCACCTGTAATATTAATAAATATTTTCAAGTTTTTTAGAGGGAACCAAGTTTCAGTTAAGTTTTGTGAGATTGAGTAAGTTATTTATGTAAGTGTTGTATATCGTTAGAAAGGTAATTATTTGAAAACCAAAATTATCATTTTTAGAATTATTAAAAAAAATGCATTTTGAGAAAGTTTGTATGGGTAACAAAATTTTTTGATAGGGCAGGTTGGGAATAACAAATAAAATACAAATAAAATTGTATTTACCGAATACCTCCGTAACCATTGTAGAAAATGGTTACATGAAACCGGTCATGTAGATAATTTTTTCTAATAGAGAATGTTACGGACTTCAAAATCTTTGCATAGGACACGGGGGAGTTTTTTATCCCTATTGCGGTAGAGGGTATTAAAGATTCAGGACTTTTTTTGGTTTTTTTTTTCTAAAAATATATTTGGTTCTATTGATATTCCAAAACTGGCATCTTGCTGCAGATTTTAATTTAAATTTGTATTAAAAAAGATGTAAGACAAAGATGCAAATCATTTATATCCAAAATAAAGAATTTATTCACTTGGTCATATTAAAAATTCACTATTATGGTCAGTAAAATAATGAATCATATTCATAAATTAATTTACATATTTTTGTATAAAAACATTTTTTTTGAAAAATATCAAAAATAAAATTTTCCTCTAACCGTAATAATATCTCGAAAACCAGTTAAATAAATATTTTAAATAAATTTTTTGTCTTCATTCATTCACTCACTCGTTCGTTAAATTTAATTAACAAAAACATCAAATGTTATCAAATTAGAGCCCCTTCAATTAGAATGATCATTTATGGAGTAAATGTCATGCTTTCTAATTTTCAAGATTCTTTTTACATTTTTTTGTTGTTGTGTTTTGTATCTTGAAATTCTTGTCTAACGAAACTTGCGTAACGGCGTGTTCCAAAAGCAAATAAAAAAACAAAAACAAGAAATATTTCATTTCATTCTAGATTTTTTTGTTGGTTTTAGTTTTTTGTAATTTCATTATTGCTTAGTTGTTGTTATTGTTGTTTTTGGTGTTTTTTTTTGGTAACGCCGAAAAAAGAATCCGTTAACAATGTAAACATTAAGAGAATGAACGAAAAAATTCAATGTTTTTTTTCACTCAAAATATTTTATGTATGAATTTTTTTTACAACACACCTGCTTAAATGGAATAACATACATACAACAACAGATATTTCAGATACACAGATACTTACACTACTTATGACTAAAATATACTCACACTCTCTCACTCACATTGCACTCACCAACAATTAAACAAATTTTGAAAAAATGATGATTTTCACTGGATACAATCTCGCGCTTTCAGACAAACTTATGGTTGGATGGATAAACAGAGGGACAGACCAACTTTTATGTGTGTAAATATTTTAGTCACTCGTTTACATGTGAATAATGTGTTGTCAAAGTGTGTAGATTTTAAGTGGTTCTGTGTTTTTGTGTGTGTTTTTCTCGGTTTTAGCTTCAATGTTGGCGGTTTAATAACGTTGCATTTTTCCACTTGTTTTTTTTTTGTGGTTTAGGCCATAACTTTTCTTTTACAATTAAAATTGTTTTCTTTTTATTTATTTTTCTTATTTTCTTGTTGTTTTTTCGTTTTCAGTGACAATGTCAAATTAAAATTTTCTTTATTTTGGTTTTTATTTCCTTTATAATGGAATTTTGTTGTTGTTGTTTCTTTTTTTCTAAATTTAAGCGGTTAAAAGATTTAATTTTTTTTTTTGAGATGATAATAGTTACAACCTAGTTAGACCTACACATATACATATGTATATGCATATATCACATACATATGTAAATTTGCTTCTTCCCATAATTACAATCATGTGCTAAAATATCTGAACATCTTATGTTTTTGTTGTTGTAAATTCCTTATATAATTGGAATTTAAGAATGTTGAATTTAAAATATTTTTGGTTTTAAGTTAACAATTTGTTAGTTTTCATGTGTTTGTAATGATGTGCGAAAATTTCAATTTCATAAGAAATATTGGGACTTGGGGCAAATACGTCTTTTTTTTGGAGATAATTCTATAAGTAACCTTGATACTACTAAATATTTTTTCAACAAAGTATCACAATGACATACATGAGGTTTTTTAAAGTTATTTTTAAAGTACATGATCATATTTAGTCCATGGAACGAGATGTAGACCCCAAACTGATAATCTGAAATAACGAAATTTTATAAAAAATCTTCAACATTTAAGTTATGACTTGAAACAATTTTTAAATGTAAATGGTTCTTATAATTCTCCACATTAATGCATTAACACGTAAGGCATATCCCTGATAGTTTAAGAGACAAGGAGTGAGATCGAAAAAATTTCTAATATATATACAAATGTTAATAAAAACGAAATCAATGAACTTACAATTTTAATTTTTATTTTGATTGAAATTAATACTACAACAAACAAAAAAATATTTTTATAGAAGTTATATTTTTATAGAAGTTACCTTTCCATTAACGTTTTTACAGAGCTTCCTATCACTTTGCTCGAATATGTTGTCCATCTTCGTTTAAAATCAACCTCATTTTTGGATTCTACTAGCAAAACCTCTTTAATTCTCTTTAACAAGAGCCCAACATCTCTCCACGGGACTTAGTTCGGACAGTTTGGAGCATATAATACTCTTGGTACAAATATCATTCAATATCATATTATTCTTGTACCGCTCAAGGTCTTATTTACCATAGTGATGGTTTGCCATTTCAGTCCAAAAATTAGTGGACACAATAATTTATAGAGCCCGTTGCATGATTTTGACTGCTTTTGAGTACAAAACTTTTCTTCGACTTTTCTTCGAGCATTTATAGTAGTAATATTTACATTAATTTCTTGCTATGTTTTGACAATTATATTTTTATCTGCATGTTTTTAAACCTGCTTTAGCTATAAGTTTCCGTACCAAGTTCTATGATGACTGAGCTAACCGGGATGTGTTGGAAGCTCTTTTGAAAATGATTTGTATTTTTTCTGTTAAATTTTTTTTTGTCTTAATATGTTGTCTATAATGTCTCCATCATAATTTGAATTTTGGGTCATAAATATCAGATGCAGGAATCATATAGTACCTATTTTGTAGAAGATTCCTAATATACACCCACAGATGTGATTGAAATCAAATCAATAATTCTTTGTATTGATTTTATCTCTTCTTGGTACATATTTCTGCCCTTGAAATATCAATTAATTTATATTTTTCAATAACAATGTAAATTATTTAGAATTCCATTTGTTAATTAGTGTAATAAATAAATTTCAAAAAAAAACACACACACACAAATATTGTTACATATTTAACCCCCTAAAAACTAAAAAAATGCCAAATATAAAATGTTTAAATGTTTTTGTGAAATAACGAATGTTATACGTTTACGTCTTTAAAAAATAAATTGAAGTTTTCCCCCTTTTTTTCCTAAATGGTACCCCTTTTTCTCTTAAAAGGTACCAAATAGTTGTAGGCTCATTTTTGTTAAACCAACGATAAGGACCAAATTGCTTTCATATTTATTTTAGTTAAGATGAGCCTTCATATTTTCAAAATTGCAGTTCTACATATCTGTTTAAGAAGGGAAAAATCCTCATTCCAAATCTCATATTTTTATAATAATAATCTTCTGTCATAAATTGTTTATTGTTATTATATTTCTATACAAAAAAGTTGTTGTTATTGTTTATGATATTGTTGTATATACAATAAATATCTCAATGTCTATCTTTATGGATTTCACACTCCCTCAGTTATAAAATTGGATTTTTATCTTGAAATGTTAAACAAACCTCTTGTTACTTGCTCTCACATCAAAAGCTTCAGCAGTAAATGGGCAGTCACTATTTATTTTTTTTTACCATCTATGAAAATGTTTTCCATTCTTTTATATTTTTCCAATTTACTACTTTTTCCATCAGCTTGAAGTATAAACATATTTATATATACATATATATTTTATTATTTATTTAAGTTTTATTGTTTTCCACAGATCTCGATGACTTGTTGAGCACGCGCAGTTTAACGTATGAGTTGTTTTATATTTAAACATATACAAATATATACATACACAACTATAAATGTATGGAATGGTAGAGTTTCTATACTCATTTGAAGATCGTATGAATGTGTCTAAATGTTCATATGAATATCGGAATATATATTTAAAGTCAAACGTAATGTATGGGCAAACAAATATGAAAAAGTTGTTCAGCGGCATTTTTACATTGTCGAAATTTCTAAAATATTAATTGATATATTCTTTTCGATTCTCATTTGGATCATATTAAAAATTATCTCGATATCTCTTTGGTTATTGGGATGGATTGGGATTTATGAATTTAATATATTGCTCTTGAAATATGTCGTTTAGGATATTAGAATTCAATTCAATAAAACTTGCAAATATTACGAGGAAATTTCTACCTAAACTTTCTCATTCATATTATTTGGTTCTGCGTAAATACTAGCAAAACCTCTTCAGTAACATAGTTCCTATATTTTTTCAATACTTTTCAATACTAAAATGGTTCTACAGATAATCGATAATTAATATTTGCTTTATATGGAGGGAGGTAAACCCCTCCCTATACATTCTACATTTTGTCAAGTAATTGTTATGAAATCTTTCTGTTCTTTTTTTATTCGATAAATACAATTTGATTTGTATAAGGGCTACACCACTCCCTGTCTTATCCGTCATATATTTAAATAGTCAAACTGTTTGTAGGAAAACTTAATTGTGATGAAATCATAATACTCTCATTTCAATATTTCTTTTGATATTGTCTATTTAATATTATCTCAAGGCTGAATATTTCAATTGCTGTAGACCGCTGGATGGATATACTCGGATTTTGTTAACATTAATTTTTTTGGCCCATATATTATTTGATTCTTCATTTATTTTTATTATTTATGCTACCACTTTTCTCGGTAACAATTTTATTTTTATGACAGCAAATATTCGCTCAAAACAAAATCATAAATGCAGTTGCAACAATAGATCAATTGCCAGTAGATATATGTTGTTGCATGTTGAAACAACAAAAACAAAAAGAAGAAAAAATTAACTCAAAACGAATCCACTTGTTTTCATTCGTGTCTGAGTATAAATACGATCATGTTTATATGCCATTCATCATAATTTTGTTGCAAGAAGTCTGCAACTAAAAAATAATATTAAAGAAATTATAGCTTTATGCCGCACTTGAGCTGTAAACGTTGGCTCTTTAGCAAAAAAAAAAAAAAATACACACATACAAACATATATGTTTATATGTGTAAGTAGTGGGTCTTGCCTCATGTAGCATTGTAAAAGTTTTATCGTTAGTCTTTTTTTTGGTTTTTCTCCATTTTTTTGTTTCTTGTGTAAACAGCCGTTTTTTTTTGCTTTATGCCATTGATCTACTGATCTATATTTTACTTTGTTTATTGTTCTTGTTGTCGACATTACTGTTTGTTGCCACTACCACACTGTATATGTTGTTGTTGTTGCTGTTGAGTTTGTGCTCTTTAAGCTAATTATCAATTTTTCCACATCAAATGTAAAATAAAACTTAAAACAATGTAATTTTTTTATTATTGTAGATTTAGTTTAGTGTTTTTTTCATACCCAATAAATAGACATTTCAAGTGTTAAGATAATGATTGAGATTGGAAAGAGTAAATAATGATAATATATGATGAATATATTCACAATAATATATCAGATCAAACAAAAGTTCAAATGTAAGAAAATATTCATTAGAATGATAATATTTTGAGATCGACATTTGACATTATAAGTTTCATTAAAATATTGGAAATTTGAATTACTGATCTCGTAATTAAAAAGTAAAATTCTTGCCATTTCGTCTTGTGTCCTCCTTTACAAGCCATGTGCCTCTTTGTCACATAAAGGATCACATTTTCTAAGTCCTCTATGCACTTAATACTGTTACTATTTAGACTTTTTTGTTCGTTTGCTCAAGAAATTTCGTAAAATAAGAAAATCTAGTGTGATTGATCCGTTCAAAGAGAGACTAAGACGAAATTTGTCTCAGCTGCTTTAACGTAGGAATTACATGCTCTAAAGTGTTTAATAATCGTATGTACAGTTTTGGTTAGACCAGTGAGAATCCAATTACTGTCCTCAAAATTGGGAACAGATAAGATAAGAAAACTTATTTTCGCGTAATAAAATCCCACATTAAACAAAATTATTTTTTAATGAAGATCATTCTAAAATTCCATAAAATAATAGTATTTTGATAATATTCTACCAAATTTTATGACAATACCTGGTAAATTATAACAAATAAAGTTGCTCCTTTATTGCTCCTCTTCCAAAGATAATTCTAAGATGTCTTATTAAAAAAAATGTTATTGTCAAGTATTCCGTTATTTATGGTTTATGCAACCAATAATTTGTATACCAAAATTTACGAGTATTGGTTCACAATTTTCGATAGGTCTTATATATAACCCCGACTTCTGAAAATCTCTTCATATTATATAAGCCTGATTTATACCACCCAAAATCCATGATACATATAAATCGATCTGGTCAGATCCTTTTATGTCTGTCTTAGTTATTACTTACATAACGGTATTTTATAAGACATGCTTATTGATAAATTACCAACTTAAACAATTTCAACCTAAATTGTTAATTGGGTAACAAACGTTTACACATTTTTAAACACACGTTTAGTTTAAACGGTTAATTTTTGTTTTTTTCTTTTAAATTAACTTAAATTTTGTTAGTTTAACGTTACTTTTCATTCTATTTGCTGTTATTTTGTATTCATTATTACTTTTTTCTACATTTTTTTGTTATTTATTTTTTCATTTTACACATTTTAACAATTTGGCGTCTGGCCAAAAGTGGCATGAAAAGAAGAAAAAGACGTAAATTATATTTGCTTATTTATTAATGTCTCATTCGCATGTTTTAAGTAAAATGTAATTAAGACCTAGATTTTTGGAGGAAAATTTTTATTAAAAAATGAAAAGAAAAAATCCGGACAAAAATAATGAAAATATTGTTCAAAAATGATTTATCTTAATTAAAAATTTAATGATAATAAATAATAAATGATTCTGGTATATTTTTAATTAATTTTTTTTTTTATAGCCTACACCACCACAAGTGGTGAAGAGGGTACATTACCTTTGTAATTCCGTTTGTAAAGCTAAGAAGGAATCAACTCAGACCTCAAATTAAAAATCTGAGTCGATTTAATAAGTCCATCTGTCTGTAGCATGCTCACATCCACAATAATTGTCAGAGCTCAATGTAATTTGTCCTGAGTAATTATCATAGTCCTGGCAAGGTCCGTGTTTAAAACCAGCAATATCTGTTCAGTATATAAAAAGATATAGACTGATATCTGAGGCAACCTCTAAATTCAAGTGAAGGACTTTCATAAAATAGTCAATTAGAGTGAAATTGCCATAATATTAATCCAAATGTACTTTATTATGATTCAAATAATTATCAAAATCGGTTCAGTAGAAAAAAGTTATAGCTAAAAATAAAACTTATTTAATGATTCATTAAGTGTTATAAATAAGAAAAACTTTTGTATATTGTAAACCTCTGTAAGTGATTTTGTACGAAATATAACGAATCAACTTCGCGTGTATATGTGGTGGGGGTATTAAAGATTCGGCATAGCCGACTACTTGTTTTGATCTCAATTAATTGTTTTTATTTACAATAATTAAATTAATCTAATCAATTTTTTAATTGAAATGTTTCCCTTTGGGATTTTCTGTTGTTTTCTTTCCTCTTTAATCTCCTTTCATTTCTCATTAAAGTTAAATACACATAACCTATAAATTATGAAGAAAAAAATGTTACTTTTCATTTCAAATTAAATTAATTGACAATTTTTTATCTTTTTTAACATTTTAGCGGAAAATAACATTAATCAGGTGCTGCTTAACGTTTGGAAATTAAATTTAATTGGTTCCCGTTAAAAATAAAAAAATTCTTATAATAGAAAACTTTGGTGACATTTAGAGGTTTTATTCAGTTTACATCGTTTGCGTTTTTTTTTTCGTTTTTGTGTGGTAAGTTAAAAAGTATAAAATCTTTATAAATAAAAATAATAACTTATAGAACTTTAAGTTATATTTAGTTTTACGTTCTATGATAAATACTACTTATTTTTTCCTCTTCGAAATTAACTTGTAACATTTTAGAGATTTAAAGCTTTGGATTTTGGCAAAATATACCAAAATATCGTTATTTCAATGGAGTCCTCTAATAATTGAAATTTAACCATATTTTGTCATCTTTTTACTCTCCGAAGTAAATAAAATTCTTTTCTTCTTAGTAATAGAAGTTTACATAACCTCGAATGTCTTTAATTAAGTAATCATACGTAACAGCCTAACTAAATTTACAAACACATTGCGCTACTTGCACATTGGGACAGAATCAATTTAATTTAAAGAATTATTTAACAGTTCACCTAATTGGACGTACATAACAGTAGTTGAGGATGTAAGTTATATATCATTGGAAGTTTGAACTCTTCATAAGATCATTTATAAAATAAGAAGATGGGAGCACAAAGTAGGATATTTCGGACATAATTCTTTTCTTATATTCAAAAACAATTTACCTTGTTTTATCATATATGCGGCGTTCAAAACTGGTCTAAATGTAGTTTTTGTTTTTTTATTTTAGTTTTAAAAATATTTAGATTTAAAATGTTAATTTTTTAATTTTCCAAAAATAAGATTATTGATCACACAAAGAATATCTTTGTCGAATTCAAATGCAATTTTGATCGAAAAGAAGTTTTATTGATTTAACTTTTCTTAAAGACTGTTTTGTTTAAAAGTCTAGTCCAGTAGGGATAAATGTTGACCTCCTCAGACATTCACCTATTTCATATTCTTCATAGGAGATTGGAATGTTATGCGTTTCACCAGATATTTGAAATGTTCAGAAAAACTAGTGCTTTTAAGTAAACCGATCGACTACGAATCACTTTCTGAATTTGTTAAAGACATATTGATAGTTTTTGTTAACGGTCCAATATAAAAGACCTTTCCGATTGGATTTTTAGCTCATGAAAGTCGCAATTTATTGAAATATTTTTTTGTTTGCTTCCGAAGAGAGGTACCCATTATACCGATTTTCTCACTCGAGAGTAAGACTACAAATACTGTTCGCCTCAAACGTTCACTATAAACAATTGAAGCATTAATTTGTGTAGCTTCGGTCTTACAACGGCAAATGTATATCGCTGTAGGCACCTTTCCTCTAGGTTTTAGGATATTTTAACAAAGGTTAAAATGGGTTAAAAAATTTGTTAAGATTTTAACGTCTCCGAAACCATAAAAGAAAAAGTTTCAAAGTAAAGTAAGAGATCTACGCAAATGATCTATGTATAAGATTTTCTTCTTAAATGCATTTTTGGTGAATTTAAAAAAAAATCAACATACCCAAAGTGCACAACCTTGGAGAAACGAGTCTGTAATCCTCCAAATTCAAACAAACTTCTTAGCTCCAACTTGAAAACTTCATTAAGAAATCTCTAAAGTTTCGCAATAAACAGAATTATTAATCTTAAATCCCTCCGCATCAAATGAGTGTGAAGTAAATCTGTATTTTTTCGTACATACACACTCACACATATACTCACAAATACAAAAATTTGTCTTTAACATATACTTAATGGGTTACAAAATTAGATATATTTTTGGCTATAACTTTTTTTCTACTGCACCGATTTTCAATAATTTTGGAATTGTAATGAAGTACATACAGTTTAATATTATGACATTTTGTTGATTTATTATTGACAATTTTAAAATCAAAAATCAAAATCATCACTTGATCTGCTCAGATATCGATCATATTTATTCACATACTCAACAGATTTCGCTGGTTTTAAGTAGGAAACTTTTCAGGACTATAAAAAATACTCAGGCTAAATTTCATTGAGCTCTGACAAAAATCGAAAGACAGACAGAAATCGATTCAGATTTGATTTGATGCAAGAATATATATACATTTTTGGGTTTTCCTTCTTAGCGTTACACACGGAATGACAAAGTTAACATAATATATACTTCACCACTTGTGGCGAAGAGATTATATGTTATAAAAAAATCAAAAATTTTTTGTATTCCTGAGAAAATATTTAATTTTATTTCCCATTTAAGTAATAAATTTATCCAAAAAATTAATAAACAAATTGAACAGATGTCTAAAAAATAATTGATTTCTCACGATTTCTTTTATAAACGAAATTATACACAACAGTCTTTGACAAATTTCTCTAGAAGCCATAACCTTTAAAAAGCATTTAATTTTAAAAACTTATTGATTTCAGTCAATAACAATTTATTGTCTGTCAAAAAGCTGAAAATAGAAACAATTAACTTCTTTTTGCCACAAAATTTGCCCATTAAAATTCACGATTATAAATTAACATTCAATAAATTTATGAAGAAAATAAAAATAATTTCCCTAAAGAATAATATTCTTTTATTTAACCACTTTTAGCAATCAGTCAATCAAATGTTGAGGGAATGAAGTATGAAAATATACTAGAAAGTAAAATATGTTTTTGTACCCTACACCACCGCAAGTGGTATCATTCCGTTTGTAACGCTAGGAAGGAAACATCTCGGACCCTATAATGTATATATATTCCTGCATCAAATCAAAATCTGAGTCGATTAAGCTATGTCCATTTTTCGGTTTGTTGTTGTCACGATCACATCATCAATAATTGACAGAGCCCAACGAAATTGAGCATGAGTATTTGTTATAGTCCTGAGAAGTTTCCTATCTAAAACCTGCAGTGTCGGTTCAGTATTAAAAGATATAGACCGATGTCTGATGAAACCTCTAAGATATAACAAAAAAGTTTCGTAAAATAGTCAATTATATATCGACAAATTAGATTAAAGTTAAGCTATACGTACTTCATAACCATTCCAAAAATTATCAAAATTGGTTAAGTGGAAAAACAGTTAAAGCCAAAAATATAACTAATTCTGTGAGTCATTAAGTGTTTTGATTTACATATAAGAAAAACTTTAATATATATTCCATATGTCTGTGAGAGTAAATGTATGAAATATAACGTATCTACTTCACATGAATTTGTGGTGTAGGGTACTGAAGATTCAGAATAGCCGAATGTAGCATTTTTACTTGTTTCTTCTATTTTCAATTATTTATTTCCTTTTCAAATTTGAATTAGTAATGAAAAATTAATTCATGTATATAAAATACACATACACATACATATGTACTTCACTCGTTACTTGCATCACAGATAAAAGTTAAATATTCTCACAATAATAATTTCTGTCAAAGTAAAATGTTTTGGTTTTGTTGTTTTTTGAAGACAAATAAAAAGAAATTTAAACATCAATCATCTCGAACGAAAACAACTTAAAATAAAATCTAAGAGGAAAAAAAACAACTAAAGATGATGAGAATTATGAAGAAAAATTAAAAAGTCAGAATATTGTAGTTCATAATTTATATGTCAGTGTGTATGTTTATGTTTGTGTATTATTGTCGTTTTCTTTGTTTAAGGTTAAGTTTAGTAGGTTAAAGATACATTCACAACATTTTAAACCTGAATTAAAACAAGTAAGAATGCTATATTCAGCTATGCCGAATCCTAAATACCCTCCACCAAAAATGCATATGAAGTAAATACGTAATAATACACATTCACACATATACTCACAGACGTATACAATACATAAACGTTTTTCTTAAATAAAACAGTCATAAAAATAGTTATATTTTTGGCTATAACTCTTTTCTATTGCACTGATTTTGATAAATTTTGGAATGATAATGAAGTACATATTGCTCAATATTATAGCATAATTTGTCCTTATTTGTCGATTTGTAATTGACAATTTTATGAAATTTATTTCCTTGAACTAAGAGATTGCCTCAGAAATCGGTCTATATCTTTTAACATACTAAATCGATTTTGCTGTTTTTAAATATGACCTGTAACAGGGATAAAATGATTATGATGGATGTAAGCGTGCCAACAACAGACAGACGAACATAGCTAAATCGACTCAGATTTTGATTTAATGCAAGAATTTATATACATAATGGGGTCTGAGATGATTGCTTTTTAGCGTTACACTCGGAATAACAAAGTTAATATTACCCCTTCACCACTTGTGGTGGTGGAGTGTATAGAAATGTAAAAACAACACAACACAAAGATACAATTATACAGGTTAAGATTAAAATGATGAATTCTCGTTTCGTAGTCAAATGTTTCGTTTGTCAATTTAATGAATGGAGTTCTAGATTTTTAATTTGTATCTCTTGTTTTTTCTGTTTTATTGCAATAAGGGGAGAGATCGAAAAACTTTTAACATAAAAAAACTATAAAATAGAAAATTCTAAAATTTGGAAATCGCTTACTGTTGGAGATATTAAAAAAAATGAACATATTTTTAGTTGAGGGAGTTTCGGGTTTATTTGAAGGATAACAGGACCACTGTTAAACAAGACTCTTGTGTTAGAAAATAAACTGTTCACATTTGTCTTTAAAAATGCATTGAACATAACTAAATTTACCTGGAGGTATTCGGGTTTAGGCTAAATTTCATCCAAAGTTATAAAACTTGTTAATAAGTATTTGGCATCACAAAAAACGAGATCGAAAATTTCTTATTATTGGAAATATATTCTTTTTTATCAAGTTACGCTTGTAAAACTTGTCAGTTATTATATTTAATGTCAAATATTTTCAAGAGAAATTATGGTCAGGATGATTTTCCTAAAGCCAGAAAAATAGTAAGTACTTTCAATAGGTCTCCCATAACATTCGACAGGAAAGCATCCCGGTTAGCTCAGCGTAAGGTGTACTTGGTACGAAAAGTTAAAGCTACTGCAGGTTAAAAAACTTACAAAGCTTAAAGAAAAGTTATAGTCATAAATATGTCATATGCTTTAGGTTAGATTTCAGGAAAAGATTTAAAATTTTTATATAAGTATTTAGCAACTGAGAAAATGCTAGAACATGAAGATTAATTCAAATTTAATTCAACGTTATTTATGTTATTTAAACCGAAATTTCAGTGAAATGAATGTTAATTGGTATATAAATTAGAGCGTTAAAAATAACCACCTTTCCGTACAAAAATACGCAAAATCTCTATCCATACAAAACTCTTTTTAAAATGTTGACTTTTTCATTAAAACGATCACCCAGTCGCTATAAAGGGCATCCGAAAAAACATCTTTTCGGGTGTTTTTCTTATATATGTATGTAGAAATGAGTCCATCTTAGCAATTTCAAAATTTGACAAAAAATGTTTTTTTTTTTTCAAAATTAATTTTTTTGCAGGTATGCAAACATGTCCTGCATACCTTTTCTGTTAGCTTATCCGGATATTATTTACACACATTTCTATTAAACCTTCTTTAGAAAACATTAAAAAAATACAAATTTTGGAACAAAATGACAATTTTATTAGTGTTGCCACCTTTTAAAAAATGGTACCATATTCAGCTCGGAGCTTAAAGAAAGTTAAAGAAAAGTGAAATTTGAATCGACCTACTGGAATTTGAGTTTGTTATGTATATATTTTCATGATACTCACATTGAACAGATATTTATGCCATTTAAAAGATTATTTGAAGTGGGGTAATATGAGGGCTATGGAATATCTTAGACCGATCAAGGAATATTTTAGCACGGTGTATTTATTTGTTTAAGTCTTAAACATGTGAAATATCATAACATTACTTGACATGAACAGAATTTAATTTAAATATGTTCATATCTGTAAGTTTTAAAAGCTGAAAACCCCATTCCGGGATGATATGCATGATGCATTTGAGCTATTTAAAATATTGAACCGAATATGATCAATTTCAATGGCTTGTATCAAATTTCATCAAAGTTTCTCTAAATTAACGTTCAGTACAGTGTTCACAACGACGGATGGTATAAATTTGTTCATAAAGTGATTCTAAGTGGATCAGTATACTTAGAAGTGGTTGTAACAATTTGTATTGTTTGTTACAAGTATCACAATAAAACGGTTAATAGTCTAATCATCTATGTAGGATATCAAAGCAAAAAAATCGCATGATATTTTATTGAGACTTAAATATCTCTCTAACCTGCTTATGAAATCACATTTTTGGTAAAAATTTACAGGGACAAATTTCCTTTTTCTCATATCACATATGATTTTTTGTTGAATTAAAAAAAAAATCAACATATCTGAGATTATGAAATGCCAACCATTAACACTATGATTTGATGGGGACTTGTAATCTTTAAATTAACATTCATAAGTATCGTGATAAATTTTCATTTTTCAAAATTACAATTTGTTCGATCTCACTTCACACTTTTTCCTAAGGAATTTTTAATCTGTTCTGATTTATCTACAACTAGAAATGCTTGACATAATATTAAATAAGAATATATTAAACTAAAATCTTTATAAATGTACATTGATAATCGACCAAAACTCATATATATTAAACAATACTCAAATATTAATACAAACTTATAAATAATGTAAAAATCTCATTTTGAAATGCATAATTTAAATTCAATTAATTCGTATTTTTATTCTAAATTTATAACATTTTCAAGAACAAGGTTTTTAGGTTCAACTCAAAAAAAAAAATCTGGGCAAACAATATGTAAATTTTCAAAATACATAAATTATAGAAATATCGGCTCTGTCGTATTTTTCATTCAAAATTTTGTTTTCTTGTCAGCAAATTTACACCCTACTCCACCATAAGTGTTAGAGGTATTATGTATTTGTAAAAATGTGTATAACATATTAACACATCTCAATTTGAGATAAACGATTATGAAGGGACAAAGACGAATCAAATACAAAAATTGGCACAAATATATTTTCGATTGGAAAAACATTGCATTGTGGTACTAAAATTTCTTCAGATCTCATATAAGTTTCATCCCAAAAGACACCAAAAATGCACAAATCTTTTTAAAATGTGTCATGATAATGTTTTATTTAGCACATCTTTTACAGGAACAAATCATATAATCCAATTCTATTATCTGAGACAAGCACAGAATTCCGAAGAAAAACTTTTCTATTTTTTAACGAAAAGCATTTGGATTTAGACATAATTTCACCATAACATATAGTTGCATGTATTTCATCGCTGTAAAATATACAACATCTTGATGCACCCAAAATCAGTGTCATATAAGTGGCAGTTTTAAAGATAATTTTCTAAAATTTTCAATACACATTTATTTGAATACTATTAAACCCAAAGTAAACAAGATTATTTGATGTAACTCCCATATAATGTCCCTTTCTCGGAATATGGTTTTAACTTTTAAAATTCGTAAATATAGAGCAATTTTATTGATCGCTTTTATAGGTTTATATTTTGCTATAGCTTCCGTATAAAGATCCTCTCTGATGGTTTTCGATCTTAGAAAAATTCTTAAATATAAACTAATTCTGTTAAACTTTGGGGCAATTATTTCTATTTCCATTATTTTAACATAGACATAAGGTTCGTTACCGGAACAGGGTTTTAAGTTTCTTAGTCTCTTAAATTTATTCAAATTCCCTATATTTAGTTTTTAAGATATGTCTTTAAGATATGTATCCAATTTGACGGTTATCTGGCCATATTCAGATTTGACCCTCTTTTTAAAGGCCTTTCTCGGAATAGAGTTATAAGCTTAAAGTTGTCTTCAATATATGAAACAAATTTTCTTTATAATTCTTATAATTCTTTTGTTAAAAAAATCCGCCATAAAATCGATTTCTCGGTAATACTATTTCACTTTGTAGATATGTTACCACATTTCACAGTAGTTTTTATGTAAAGCCTTTTTTGGAATAGGGCTTTAAGCAGATGAACTATACGTTCATCTTTAGTTTTCTAGTGCAATATCTTAAACTCATGATGATGTTTTCATAATGTAATTGGTGGAGGGTATTTAAGATTCGACACAGCCGATATACAAATATGCATATTTATGATTTATTTAGTGTCATATCCATAACTGTCATACATTTTTTGTTGCTTGTATTTATTATAAATTCATCTTTGACACATTAGTATTTGCATACAAATGAATTGTATGAATATTTGTATCTATTTATCTTTTACTTTAAGATATTAAAAAAATACACCTGAAAGCGTGTTAGAATGTGTGTGTGTGTGTGTGTTCGTCTTCATTTCAAACTTTGATTATAATTTAAAACAGTTAACGGATTTATTTCATTTTATTTTATTCGTTTATTTTCAACATCTCTCTCTATATATATGTAAATATTTGGATGAAAACAACAACTTTTAGTATTATTTTTAATGAATGTATCTTAGAAATACATTTACGAGCGCATATGAATATGACAATTTGTATATTTGAATTTTAATCTTAACGTTAAAAAAATATAAACGTGAGTTTAACTTAATCAGAAGCAAAAAAAAAAAAAAAGAAATAAAACATAAATGAAAATACGCTCGAGATTGTTTTTGTTATCTTCAATGGAGCAGTGGAGCATCTGTTGTTCTTTGATTGTGGCATAAATACGGAAATACACACATACTCGTACACATATTCATATGCATGTTAAAGATACAGTAAAAGAATTAAGATTATAGTGTTATGTTGTTGTTGTTTTAAATTGTTTTTTTTGTCTTATTTGACATAGAAATTTAAATAAAGATTATAATTTTACGTTTTGTTGGAATTTGTGCTTCTCTAGTAACTGTTTTTCTTTCAATTTCTATTTTTGTCAGTCAGTCTGTTCAGTTAGAATTAAGACGAATTATTTAAAAAGTAAAAGTTGCTTTTGTCAAATATATTTCAGTTTTCTTTTCTTTTTTTACTTTTGAAATGCGTTTAATCTCTTTTAAATTACAAAATTTCAACTTTTACTTATTGTAACTGTAGTTAAATGTGTTAAACCATAAATTTATGTTAAATCTCAGGTGTTAAATTGTTTTAAGTAGATTTTCTAAAAACTTTTGATTTTATTAATTTAGTCTCTACTTTGTGGCGTGAAATATAACAGGAAATAGAATTAATTTAAATGGAGAGAACGTATAACAGTTTCTTTGAAATTAAATAATTAATTCTTATGCCGGTGGGGGGTTGTATAACACTTTAAAATGTTACAAAGTTGAACTGTTATATATATTTAAAATGTCAATAGATGAAATAATATTATCATAACAGAAGCTGTCAATAAATCAGATTTTAATAATAAAACTGTTAAAATAAAAATTTAAAAACAAATATTTTTTGTATTTAATAAAAATTTTTATTACACCTTCATGAATATTACGGAATAAATATAGTCCAACGCCTTTATTAAAAGAAAATGTATGTTCTTGGAAATGGCCTACTATATACAGTAAGGAGTGAAATCAAAATATTCTTAACATACCTTTTTCATTAAGATTTTAATCCACGTATTATATTTTTCGATCAAGTTATCTTTGTCAGTTATTGCGTTTAATGTTCAACAATCAACAACAATTTAATGTTAATCTAATTAAAATTATTAAATATTTTAAACAAACCTGGTCCTATAAGAAGTTGGCCAAGCATTCAAAACTCAAACTATTTTATTTGCTATTAAATTGTACCGGGAGACCTTGTTCGTTGATACAAAACCTGCTTAGGATAGATCTAAAGCCCAAACATAGGAACCATTTTCAAAAGAGCTCCCAATACATCTACAAGTAAAGCAGCTCTGTTAGCTCAGTGGTCGGACAATATAAATTTTCTAAAGAAAATTCTTGTTGCATAATGGATGACTAAGTGTATGCCTTAAGATACGCCTAATTACTATTTCTTCTATTTTCTATTAATAACCTGTGTATAAAAACCTAAAACATATCGATACAAAAGTAGTAAAACCTAAATTTATGATGAGAATTTAAAACTCCTGAAATGATCAGAAGCCCTCGGAATCGTGTAAATGAACATATTCAGATATATATTAAACCTTCCACCACCACAAATTCACTTCATGAAATGGTGTATTACATTTAAATGTCAAGAAGACATCATAAATTATGCACCGTAAAAAATCTGTCCAAAAATTCCGTTTGTCTGTCGGAAACATGTGCCGCATATCTTCATTACCCTAAGAAGTTTTCTGATTAAAATCGTTGTTAACAAAAAAGTAATAGATCAATATTTGAGACAACTTCGAAATTCAGACAATCAACGTTTGTCAATTTTTCAATATCTAGTTATCAGATAACAATAAAATTTAACTGTTGCGTACGACGACATGCCATGCTAACGGCACTTTCGCGGACTATAGCTAAATACATTCATAGACATATTCTTGGTGATGCATTAAAGCTTAACATTAAGTTATGACTTACAAATAACATTGTGTCTAATGTTGGAACCTCTCTTTAATTTAATATGAAGTCTGTCTTAAATTATTTTTATCTCAAGATCCACAAGATATTTGTATTAAAATTTCCCATAAGATTTCTTAAATTCTTATTCAGAAAATATTTGAACTAATAATGAGATAATACGAAAAATAAAATAAAAAAAATTTATCTCTATGTATTTTTAAGTTTAAATAGCATTTTTGAAATATTTTTCACTACAACATGCAATTTCGCAAATCCATGCAATATTTCCATAAACCAACTTAAATTCTAGAAAAAAATTAAACTGCATTATTACCAAGACAGTTGGAAGATGATGTTTTGAAGATGGTGTTCATGATGAAAACTAGTGTAATTAGTTTCTTTTCTTCTGCGTTTTCTTCTACTTCATGTAAACTGAAAGATAGAAATATTAAATGATTCTAATACTATTTAAGAGATACAAAGATACAAATAACAAAAAAATAGATACAAACATGAAAACGAGTAAAATATATATATTTTTTCTCCATATGAATGTTTTTTGCCATAATTTCATTTATTTCTGAACAATTTTTATTAAACTTATTATGATGAATGTGTGTTTTTGTGTTAATTATTTTACAATATTTTTTCTTATTAAAGTCAGAGCAAAAATGAATTAGAAAATTAGAAAAAAATGTTAAAGAATAAGAGAAAATGTTTAAATAAAAAAAGAAATAAACCATAGAATCGTAGATAGAAATGAAAATTAACTGTTCATTACTGCCATAATTTCCAATTAAAGATTATGGCTTAAAATGTCTCCTAAAATAGTGTACAACGGGGACGATATGGAAACAACGTTATGGTTGGTTTTTTGTATGTGGAATAAAATTATTTGGTACAAATGGCCAACAACTAAAAATCTTGGTTAATGCCATTTGTGGTCAAGTGGAAAAATACTTGTTTGACTTTTTGATTTTTGCTTTTTTCTTTTTTTTTTGAAAAGAGGGAAAATATGATTTTCAGATTAGAATTTTTATAATTTTTATGAAAAAAGAATTAATTTTTAATGAGAAACAGATTTTTCTAAATTTAAGAAGAAAGTGTGTTGTATAATTTAATAGGAATAATTTTATTAAGAGAGAGGAATTATTAAATGACAAAAATCATCCAGTTAGAACTAAGCAATTGACAATACTCCTTACCATATAGAACATTTATTCTCTACCCAGGAGTTTTTAGCGACAGTTCCGATTTTACTATTCTCTTTGTCCTAGAAGAACATCATGATCACGACACACAATAGCGACACTTAAGCCGACTAACTGTCACATACAATACTATTTGTGACTATAAATTAGTTGAACACATTGAATCGCTTTGGAACATTATCACGCCTAAAGTAAAAGTCCGAATTCAATGAAATCAGTTTCAACTTTCTTTTCAGCAACCTTTGCAAATCAATGACCAAAGACTAAGGCAAACTCAAAATTCATACAAAAAACAATTGAGAATGATATATTCACTGTTCCGCATCGTTGCTACAATCCACCACAAATACGTATGAAGTATATAGGTTATGTTTCTTACGTATACAGTTTACTCACAATTGCATACAACATATGAAATGTTTCTTAAATATAACAAATAAACTTAAATGAGTCATAAAATAAGTTATATTTTTACCTTTAACTTTTTTCTACTGAACTGATTTATTTAATTTTTGGAACGGTTATGAGGTACGTACAACGTAATTTTATTTTCCAATTTGTCGATTATGTAAGTTCTTCGCTTGAACTTAGAGGTTGCCTCAGATATCGGTCTATACCTATTTATCTGTTGAAGCGATTTTGATAGTTCGTAGTTTTAAGCATCTTCGGAAAATAACAAATATTCGTGCCAAATTTCATTGAGCTGTGTCAATTATTGTAGAAGTAAGTGTGCCAACAACAGACGGGCAAACGAACAGACAGACGAATATATTTAAATCGACTTAGAGGTTATAAATGATAAAATTTAATTGGATTTAATCAAAATTTAACCCTTTTTATTTCAAAAGTCATCATCGGTTCACATTTAACTTTAATAACAAGCTTATAAAATTATTATAAATTTTACTCACTTATAAAACACTGACTTGTTCTGAACTTTAAATATTTTTTATCGTTTTATAAAGAAATTTTAACGGAATTGTGTGCAAACTATAATAAACTTGGGGCAAAGATCTGCCCACAATTTTAAACTTTTTTTTAAGTTTTTAAAAAGTTCTGAAATCGCAATGCTGGAATTATAATCGTTCATTATAGTTACAGAACTATTTCCTCATAAACATCATGTTGGGAACAGTGTGCATATAAGAATGCGGGAAAATATTTGTACATTCCACTGTGAGTTTATGTGTGTGTATAGAATACAGAGTTGCATGTTAAAATTGACATGGAAATAATTGTTTAATTTTCGATCGTCTAATCCAAAATTAATCATAACTCAAACAGTGACATTAAAATATTATGTTTTGGCAGTGAAGTGTTATGTTTATGATTCAGTTTATAATAAGTTGAAGTGTTAGGGCGTTAAATAGTTTACTTTCTCTTGATGATTAACTCTAAATAATGTGTAATAAGTAGTGAGATTGAAAAATTCTTAACACACGTAAAAGTTCCTAACAGGAACGCTGTGGAAAATTTAGAGGCCAAAAACAGAGCACAAAAATTGAAGTCAAGTTTTTTAAAATAAACATATTCTTGCTACATAACAGACAACGAAACGTATATTCTGGCAGTTTTTCCCAACTTTCTGGTAAAAATGTTGTTGATGCTTGAAAGAATGTTGAAGAAAAGTTTAAGACCAAATTTTCGCAAAATGTTTTGGTGTTGCAAACAATATACAGTTGAAGCAAAAGAAGTCAATCATTTGTTACAACATACCCTTTAAGTACCGAAATTTACATCATTCCATTTTTTTAAACCTTCATAATGTGTCCACTTATCTTGATCTGTCTTGGAATCCTGTAGCTAAAGTAAACAAGCAGTTGAGTGCTAAGATTGGCTAATCCTCCAAATTTCCAGGTGTTAAGGCCAGTGAAGAGATATTGGGCTGATGTTTAAAAAGTATGTCCAATGTTTGAGCAAAGTGACAGAAAGTACTATAAAAATGTTAATGGAAGGGATTCTAAAGAGGTTCAAAATTTCATCATTATTGATTAATAATATTGTCAAACAAAAAAACTAAAACTGTACATTTCATTTTTATTAACTTGTGTGTGCGTTTAGAATTTTTCGATTTCACTTCTTATTCATAAATAGTGTAATTTATTTGGAAAATTTCAATTGAAACTTAAATTAAGCAAACAAATTGTTGGTGGTTTTTTTTGAATGAAATTATTCAATGATTCGATCGATGATTCATAAAGAAAGTTAATTAAATAATTAGATCAATAACGTCTTTTAAATTTTGTTTAAATTATTTATTTTTGCTGCTGTATAATTATAAACTATTGTCCGATATCGCAAAAAATCATAATATTTTTTTTCAATAAAAATCATGACCATATTTAGTGGTAAAACTCCTCCAATGAAAGTGAAAATATTTATGTTGTTTTTATACTTCACTTCTCTGCTATTTTTGCACATTTTGAAATTTTAATTATTTTTTGCCGTATTTTTCACTCTCGTTCATAACTATTTTAGCTTTATTGCTTTTATTACCCATTAAACTTTTCGACATTAATTCATGGAAGCAAAAAAATATTGTTACACATAAATAGTTTTATGAAAAAGAAGTGAAAACTATATTTAAAAAAAAACTGGCCATAACAAACACGAAAGAGAAGAAAATAAAGAAAAAACTCTATATAACGCCTTTCAATTGTGGCCGTTTTTTATTAAATACGTGTAATTTAAAGCAGCTTTTTATTTTGATACCCTACAACACCGCTAGTGTTGAAGACGGTATAATAACGTTGTCATGCTGTGTGTAACGTTAAGAAGGAATCATCTCAGACCCCATAATGTATATAGTCTTGCATCAAATCACAATCTGAGTCGATGTAGCTATGTCCGTCTCTCTGTCTGTCTGTTGTGAGCTATAGCCATGAGAAGTTTCTTATGAAAAACCAGCACATTCGGTTCATTATTTTAAGAGATATAGACCGATATCTAAGGCAACCTCTAAATCCAAGCAAATAACTTTCGTAAGATTGTCAATTATAAATCAACAAATTATAATGAATTTCTGGCATAATATTAAGCTTTATGTACTTCATTACATTCCAAAATCACACAGTCGGTTCAGTATAAAAAAAGTTATAGCCAAAAATGTAACTAATTTATGACTCATTATGTGTTCCGTGTTATATTTCAGAAAAACTTCCATTTATTCTACACATCTGTGAGTGTATTAACTTCAAACGCATTTGTGGTAGAGGATATTGAAGATTCGGCATAACCGGATACAGCATTATTATTTGTAAATATTTATATTTTTAATCTTTTTGTTTTATTCCATTGTTTTTGACCAAAATATTTATAAAATCTTTATATTGTGAGCATTTTCTGATTCATTTTGGAAAGTCGATTTTGAATTGATCTTTTTTCTATTGTTAAAATTTTTCATTCAATTCAGTTTTATATTTTTTTTAATCATATTGTTTTTCCTTTTAGTGATTTTATGGTTGTGGTCCACTAATTGTATATATATTGATCAGACCAAAACGCCGTTGCATTTGAGTTAAATAAAAAAGTGAAATTATTTTATTGGGATTTGAAAGTGAAATGAAGTTATTGCAAATCGATATAACTTAAATAAAAAAATTACAGTTATAAAAATCGGGTATTTTAGTGTTAAAGTAAAACAATGACTATCATGACATATTTATGGGTGGGAACCAATTTAAGGGTATTGTATTTTTTATTGTTATTTTAATAATTTTTTAAATTTATATCCAGATTTTATTACATTATTTGCATAAAATTAATTTTAATCTCTTTTGCGAAATAAACCATATTTATACAGATGTAAATGTATACAGATCAAAACAAGTGAGATAGTAATAGCGGGTTGAGACCGACATGTAATACCATAAATTATAACACAGATATGAAAAATTGTGTACTGACCCTAATAGACCTCATAAAATATATATTTTTGCATCAAATGAAAAACTGAGTCGATGGTATAAAAACAAGTAAGAATGCTACATTTGGCTATGCCGAATCTTCAATACCCTCCATCATAAATGCGTTTGAATTAAATACATGCCAGAATATATTTACGTTATGGGGTCTGAGATGATTCCTTCTTAGCGTTACATACAAAATGACAAAGTTAATATACCTTCTTCACCACTCGTTATAAAAAATTCACCAAATTCGGAATGATACCCATTATGTTTTGGACCCGTTACGAACTTGTGCTTTTATAAATCAAGTCCCAAGGGGCTTTTGGAGCAGCAATTTAAATTTCTACTGTTATAAATATATTTGATCAATATATAAGTTAAATATAAAAATGAAGTTTCCTAAATTTTCCAAATCATTTCTTGTCAATTTTAATCAGTTTAATTCCTTTCAATTTAATTCCCTTTCCATTTTAGTACCCCAGTGAAATTTCTATTTTATGTAAAACATATCCGTTAAATTCAAAGTCCATATGACCATTTAACTCATTAAAATGCGTATCTGCGTATGTAATCTTAAGCAACTTTCTATTTTTGCCAACAAAACTTGAAAATATTTTAATCTTTTGATAATTAAATTAATTAATTAAATTAAATTAAATTAATTGAAGACTAAAAAGTGATTAAATAAGTTTTCATATATTTTAAATGATTAATGAATAAGAACAATAAATAATTAAATTAAATATCAAAATATTCAGATATCAAGAAGAAAATAACAAAAAACATTACAAAATTCCTAAAAAAGACAATAATTATATTGTTGTGCCATAAAACTAAAAGACATTAGTTAAAATAATAATAACAAGCACAACAATAACAAAAACTATATGAATATAAGTGTAAAAGTAAAAGGCAAACAAAGTTTATAGAAGTAATTATTTTTAATTAAAACATTAATGAAAGTTTACAGTTATATTATATTAACACATACATGCGAACATTGTAAAGAAACAAAAACCCTTGACAAGTAAAGATATACAGTAGAGGAAATTCATCCCCCTCCACCAAAAAAAACATAATAATTAAGATGGCTATATTCGGCTGTGCCGAATCTTAAATACCCTTCTTCACTAACATTATGTAAAAATTAGCATGAGTTAAATAACGATTACGAAAAAAGTTCCTATAAAAACTACAGTGAACATAACCTTGAAATTACCTATAAATATTGGTGCAGATTTTATTAAAAAAATTGTTGTTGAATGAATAATTTTTCTGCATTGGAGGCAATTAAAAAATTAGATACGTTTATTTAAGAGACAATTATCTTATTGACTGAATTTCGATAGATTTTGATTCGTATTTAAGAATCTTGTAAGCCTAAGACATTATTTCGGGAATTAGGTTATAAAAGCAAAAAATGTGACCAAATTGAATTTGGACAAGAATGTTTCCAACAGACAGACAGACAAACATAGTTAAATCAACTCAGATTTTCTTTTGACACAATAATATATACTTTATAGACATTACACACGAAGTAAGTAGTGGAGGGTATAATAAAGAAAATCTAAATTTAATGACAACCAGTTTTGATGTGAAAAATTTTAAATTTGAAAAAAAAAAAATTGCAAAAAATAATTTTAAATATTTCATTAGATTTAAATGAGTTCGAAAAACGTGCTTAAATTTTTAAAATATTAATATTAAATTTAATATAAATCCACATTTAACTTAAATCCAGCTTTAATCCAACTTAAAGAAATTAAAAAATTCCCACCAAACCACATTTATGACAAAGAAAAAGAGTTAAATCACCAAACGCCCACTTTTCAAAGCCCCAGACTATTTAAGTAACAAGTGTTCAACAAAAAGAAAATGGAAAACAACTACAGAACATTACAACAATAAAACAACAAAAAAAAACTTCTTAAGAAAAAACACAAAAAATAACTCGTGTAAAGTTTTGACAATAAATCAAATAATTTTTCGTTGTAATGAAATAATTTTCAAATAAATTTTACCGCCATAATGGGAGGACCACAATGCTCTACAATACTTTTTCTCTCTAAATACATAAGTTTCTAATATGTGTCTCCCAACCTCAACAAGAGATGGCATAAAAGTATAAATTCATAAAAATTTTGTCATAAAAGGTGTTCAGTCCAGTCCGGTCCAGTCTCGTCAGACCATGTGGTTGGGAAAAAGCAGTTAAAGTAACATTTTTATGTTGGCTTAAAGTCTTGTTTTAAAATTATGGTTTTGAACATCAAATAATCTAGTTTTATGACCAACAATTACAATTAAATTTATGTTTAATGTTTCTTTTATTTGTGGCACAAGAATTTTATGTTTTCCAAGAACTAAGTGTGTGTTATTTGTCAAAACTCTTTTTTTTAATACAGCGGAACTTCCCAATGGTTGTCAGTTTAGTTAGTTCTACAAGTGATTTGTGTTTAGAAGGGAGAAGAATTTTTTATTAATTAATAACTAAATGAAATTTTTATTTTTGAACAACGTAAGTTATGCGGCATAACATTTCACTATGGGTCAGAATCGATTTTGTATACACTACACCACCGTAGGTCGTTAGGGTATTATGCAACAAATCCTATCCTTTAAGTATGCCATTCCACTCAGAATCACTTTCTGAATGGATCTTACGATGTTTGTCGTCCGACCGTCTGTCTATCCGGCAGGATGTCCATGTAAACGTTATGAACACTCTACAGATTTAAGATCTGTTGATGAAATTTAATACAAATTTAATACAAACATATTATTTTGGACCAAAGACAAGGCTATAAAAATTTATAATGTTTGATTCAATATTTCAGGTACCTCCTATATAAATATATAATATTTAATTTAAAAGGATACCAAAAACGTAAAAAAGTCATTAGCAAATAATCGTATTCACTTTGTGGTTTCCGAAACTATATTCCGTTTTTAAATCCAGGCATCGGGAATCAGACTAAGTCCTATAGGGTTGTTCATTCATTATGTAATGAAGCTATTAAGAAAAATTTACAACTAATAAAAGTTTTCAAGAAGAGTTTTACTCTTCAAGTAAAATAATTGAAGACACCATTTCGGCAAAAAATCATAATTTTTTGAATTTTCAAATCAAAAACTAATTATTGTTGAACTGAGTGGAGATATTGACCACAAACTATTATACTTGGGGAAGGAGCCTCTTATAAGCCTTTATTTTTTAATACATAATTTGTGAATATTTTGAATTGCACCCGGGGATATCAAAATCATGATTTCTTCAGCCTACAACTTTTTCCTTTTAAACCGATTATCATGCTTTTTGAAACAACTGTTTTATTTTTGAACCGTCATTGCATGTTTTAAATAGGAAAGTCAATAACAAATAACAAATAACAAAATCGATTCAGATTTTGATTTGTTTCAGGAATTTTATTTTATGAAGTCTTAGATGGTTCCCTCTTGACGTTACATGCAGAATGACGCCTTCTTCTTTCCGCCTTTGCTGTGGAGGAGGACATAAGCATTTAAAAATTAACGATATTCTGATAGGGCTACTTAAGTCTAATCGGATCAAATCTTTGAATTATATCAAAAATTCCTTGAGATTTATTAAACAATGTAGTTCAGAGGAAAATAGTCGATTTTAAAGTAGAAATATCTTTCGCTAATGTTTTCGGATTGAGTTAATGGACATTTACGTTAATGACACATTCAGTATTATGACAAAATACTCTGAAGGAAAATAATACGATTTATAGTGAAATATAGTTGAGAAAATCGGATTCTCCTTCCAAATGGCTTATTAACAAATCCATACAAGTATACAGTATTTTAAACAAAACTTTAGAACCAAAAATTCCAAAAATTAAGGTTTTTAATGGTCGGTCTTACCCTATTATGTTGAACCCTACACCATTGCGGGGATATGAAATATTATGCACTGGTCATCGTAGAATTCGATTCTTTAATTTGTGCATAAAACATACTTATTTTAAATATTTCACAAATACTCATATTTATGGAAGATTTACGTTCCTTAGCTTTTCGGAATTGGAGGTCACATGAGTGCTATAGGAAATTGTGAACCAATTTCCGTAAAATTTGGTACAATAGAGTCTGGTTGTATAAATTTTAAATATATGAAATTTTATCACAATTCAAAAACTTTTTAAGATTTAAGAATTTAAAGGTGATTTTTTTAGATTTTTAGACCGATTTTCTTGAAATCTGACATTTAATTCTAAATTTAATATACAAATTCATATCTGTTAGTTTTATGAGTCTAAAATCTCAATGATCCCATTTGTATGAGAACTGCCAGATTTTTTTTATTAGGATTTCTCCTTGAACTACAAAATTATCTGTATTCACAATTGATTGATATCATTAAATCGGGTTTCTGTGCGTTACAAACATCTGTACAAACCCCTCATAACCTACCGAAAAAAATCTTACTAAAATTTTTAAATTCTTTTCAAATTTCGTGTCTAATAAATTTTGGGTTAAAAAAAAACAAAAGCAAAATTTTGTTATTTGTACGATCAGATGAAATTATTATGATCTTTGACATTTTCCTATTTAACCATTAAAATGTTTTAACATTTTTTCTAGGCATGACTTATTGGCCTTAAATTATTGAAAAGAGTATAATACATGAATTGTATTAAATTTAAATAAAAATAATTTAAAATAAAATAAAAAACTAAATAAACATGTCAGAGAAATTTCTTTCTTTCACTGATTAAAAAAAATCAAAAGTAAATAAACTGAAAAAGATTTAATGTTCAGAAAAAATAACAATCAATTAGTGAGACATTTCGTCAAGATATAAAAATGTTTTATTATCCCCAAAAAAAATGTAAGAATATCATTCCAATGCGAAGTCCAATAATTATAACTGACAATGATTTACGCTTGTGCTTGATCAGAACATCAACGTCATGATCATTCTCATCGTCGTACAGTGGTTTCAACATGTTGTTTTTTTTTTTTTTTTTTTGTAAATAATTGTGTGACTTCAAAAATATTCAATATATTTTTTAACGAAATTTTTCATAGACATTCTTGAGGAGTTTATATCCTACACCACCATAGGTGGTTGGGGTATTATGCGTTTGTAAAAAAATTGTAACGGGCGGAAAAAATTGTTCTTCAACCACTTTTAAGTATGCAGTTCAATTGTGGATCACTTTCTGAGTCGATTTAACGATATCCGTCCGTCTGGCCGACTGGTTGGCTGTCCATTTGAAAAAAATCTGAGCTGTAGCATTAAAGATATTTTAATGAAATTTGGAATGAGTCATTGTTTTGGCAAAAGAACGAAGCCTACTGATGATGTGTCCATTATTTCACTTAGCCCCCAAGTGGTATGGGGATTTACGACCACAAAAGTCCAAACTGTGAAGCGAATTTGATTTGGCACAAATTATTTTAATGATATTCTAAAACGACGTGCTAATTTATCTCCAACAAGTGCGTTTTCGAACCAGTGTGTGTCGTAGTGATCAAAATTATGGCTGTAAATATTTAAACAATAAACAGTCCAAAAATTTAAAATAAAAACTTCTCAAAATAAATCTTTACAAATTAAAAATAATGAATCGTTTTTTCTCTCACTTCTGGTTTCTTTTTGTATAAAATTTCTCTATCTTATGTTTTGACTTTTAATTCGGTTCTTTTTTGTTATTATTTATTCAAGAAGTTTATTGTTTTTTTTATTTCATTTCATAATTTCCAAAGAAATTGAAATCCGAAGAGACTTTAAGTCTGGTTTTTTATTAACACAAGTGATTTTGATTATTCGAATCCATCAGTCAGTAACTGCTATTTTTTTTAATAAAGAGAGCTTTTTGATTCTTACTTTTTTGTTTTCAAGACATTTAAATTTTAACGGTTAATTTTGAAAGTGAAATAAAAACGAATTTTTTCTATGAGGGAATAATATGTGTCTGTAGGTTGTAACAAGAATTAATCACGAATTTATTCCGAAAGAATTTGTAGCGGAATTCGTAAGTATTATATGGAAGATATGAAAAATGTTGAAGTTTTTGTACTTAATTTCATTAAAATCGTTTTATATTTAGGACTTTAATGGGTTTTAATGCAACATTTTATTTGATAAAAGCTTTATATGGGTAACCAGCAGGACGGACATGTTCAAATCGACTAAGTAAATGATTTTGTGTCGAACGGTATACTTACAAATAGCGGTAGCACAATAAACTCATAAAAACTTCAACCAGATCATTCAGATTGTTTTTTATATCGATCGCAATTCAAAATTATTTTTTTTTCTCTCTCTGAATATTTCTAAATTTAAACAATACAGTAAGAAAAATAATACAGGCAAAAAATTTGATACCCCCAAAAAAAGGGTGTTGTATAGTCAATTTATTTAACTGTTTAGGCCGCTCAACAAGCCAAGAAAAAATTGATGATATAAATAATGAAAAAAGTAAACAGAGGAATCCATATTCGTTAGATTTGAAATCTTGGTCAAGGTTAATCGATGATTCTAAAGGGCATAGCAGTACGGAAATAAATGATCTGTTGTTTTTTCTTTTTCATCCTAAAAGAGGGAGACCCATTTTACCAGCGTGAGTGCCAAAGCATTATAGTTCATTTCCCATCTTCGTTAAACCAATTGGGAGAACATGATTTAAACTTTTTCTAATTCAATCTTCTCAATACATGAGATTATGTTATAAAATGTGAGGCAATTGAGGATACAACCGAGTACCTATTAAATTTCTGTTAACCTTGATCACCATAAATTTGTTTTTCTAAGATAAACTATTTTGTAAATTTTTAACTATTTTAATCCTCCAAATTTCAATTTAAGCATGATCTCTATTAAAATGTCTTAAATTGCCTGTAAAAACCTTAAAAAACAAATACAAGTTAGGAAATGGCGTATAAAGTTCATTAATGTGTCAGTGTATGTTAGTTTAATCGATAAATATTAATTTAGGTTGTGGTTTTTACACAAACAAATGAATCCACAGTGAAAGCTGTCATAAGTGGATACTAAATTTTTTAATGGCTCGAATAAAGTCTTATAAATATTTTGGAAAATTATGTCAAATCTTACCATAATAAGGTTTTCAAAATCAATTTGAAAATTTGATTTAGAATGGTTTCGGAACCTGTTAGAAGCAATTTTTGAAAGCCTCTGCAGTTTAAACGCTCTAATAATTTTCACCAGATCTACAAATTTTTAAATATAAACAAAGAAGTTTCTAGTTCAATCATATGGTCTATTTTTTGGGAGGGGCAGCAGCAACATGTGTCCTTAAAGCTGTCCTATTCGAAAACAGCAAAATCAGTTCAGCATACTAAAAGATATACACCAATTAGAATGAAATTTTTCCATAACGTTAAGTTATATGTACTTAACGTTATTACCATTCAAAATTCTCAAAATCGGTTCAGACGAAAAAAATTAAAGCTAAAAATATAACTAATTTTTTGTGTTCCTGTGTTTCATTTAAGAAAAACTTTTATATATTGCATACTTCTGTGAGTGTGTGTGTGTGTGTGTGCGAAACATAACGTACTACTTTACACGCATGTGGGTGAATCCTATATCATGGCCTATATCATTTCTTGCTTGTTTTTTTCTATTGGGGCAGCTACTCCTCAAACAGATATTTTAGAAATTCAAATTTTGATTCTAAAGCTGAAAAAATATTTCATTCAATATTCCGGAAAGGGGCCTTTTATGGGAGCTTTTTTGGAAATTATTCTGAGACCAAAATAAATGTATGAGATAAATTTCAGAAAATTGTGTACGAGTTTACAACTTATATGAGGTGTACAAATTTTAGATATTTTGACCTTAAACTCTTTTTTCTTTAATCGAAATTATATGATTTCTTGTATGATGATGAAACATATTTATCTGCCAATTAGGATAAAATTCTGTCTTAATCCAACTACTTTTTCTAGAAAAATTTCGAAGCGAATTTCGTCGGAATTTTAAAGTTGTCTCAGACGATGATCTATATCGTTGTTGCTATTGGACCGATGCAGCTGATTTAAAAATAAAACTGGACAACTTTATTTTAATTCAGACAATAACAGATTGACAAGCGGACATAGTTACATAGATACATGTTAAAATATATGTACTTTATGGCGTCTCAGATGATTCCTTCTTGACGTCAAACATTCAACCAAATTATATTTAAAGTCCCTACACTAAACAGTAGACATGAAATGTTATGGATTTTTGATTGATACTTACTGGTATGTATTTGGAAAAGGGGGATATTTAAAAGCTATAGGCAATTTTGGATCGATCATCGCAATCATCTTAATATTAGAAGCATTATCACATTCTAAAATTTTTTGAGCACTTTGAAGTGATTTACGAAAGTGGGTTTGTATTGGAATTATGGTCATTTGTGGACTAATCGTCTGAAAATTTGAACGAATCATCGCTAAATTTCATAGGCTTCGTATTTGGCCCGAAAAATTAATTGTAATTTAATTGAGATGCCACTAAAATTACGATATTATCTGCCAAACAGACTATTGGCGGCCACAATTAAATGGAATCAGAAAGTAATTTTGATATGAACGAAAATAAAGGTCGCATCATAAATGAATTGTATGTGAGAATTGTCCATTAAAATAGCTTTCACTGTACATATACATGAACGACTAAGTCTATTTCACAATGTTAGTTTTACTTCTTTATCTCTTCCTCTTCTATCCATTAAAACTTTTCGATCAAATAACCTTTTTCATCACTTCCTTTAGCTGTTTGTTTTTCATTATTGTGTGTCTGTGTATGTGTATTTTTTTTCTGTTTTTTACTATTCATTCAATCTCCTTGACTTGTATTTAATTTTCCTTTCCTGGACCAGTCATTCCGTCCAACATACAATAATCCACTCAATGGACGTTTCAAAGCATAAAATACACTTTTTTGTTTTTCTTGTTGTTTTTTTTTCGTATTTTGTGGTACAAAATGGGTGTCTATGGTCCGTCTTATAACTACAGATTGATTGTAATTGATTCTTGTTTGACGTTCAGTAAATTGTTTGTTGTTGCTAATACTTTTGCTGGTGCTGATATTGCTGTTGCTGCTGCTGATGATGATGGGATAATGTTGCTGTTCTTTATCGTTGGGGGTGTATGTTACAAATGACTGAATGTTATATGAATGTTGGTTGATTGTTTCCATGGATTAGGCATGTGGGTGGCAAAGAAAAAGGTCTTATTAGTTTGTAGTTATTGTGTTGCTGGTGCTATTTGTTGTTGATGATGTTTTGTTTTTAATATTTTGTTTCTTGTTGTTATTGTTGTTGTTGTTGTTTTTTTGTGGCTGTAGGTGGATTATTTACTAAAACGACAATTTTAAGTGGTTGCCAAAGTTGTTGTTACTTCTGATGCTGTTTGCTGGTGCTGCTGCTACTTCTACAGCTGTTGTTCCTGTTAATGTTGTTATCGATGTCGGTGTCAGTTTTGTTGTTTATGGCTAAAGACTTTGATGAAATGATAAAAACTTAAACACATTTTCACAAATTTATATAAAAAAGTCTTATTTTTATGGTTTTTTCTTGTTTCTATCGTTGATTTGAAAAGGATATCAATTGCAGAAAATCATTGTTAAAAAGGAGAGAAAGGGAAATAGAAGAGAAAATGAAAAAAAGTTTTGTTCAAAATAAATAGAAATTAAATGGTTAAACGAAGAATTTAATAATATTTGTAGATGATGAAAAATGATTTTCTAGTGGCAAAAACAACAACCAAAAACAGATTTTGTGGTTGCAATATTGCTGACATGTGTTAAATTTTCATAGGTTTCATTACGCTGCATATGGGGTCCACAACAAATAATGAGAGCAGTGTTTTTTTGTTATAAAGTTATATTTATATATTTTTTGTCACTGTATTAAAGAAATATCAAATTATACTAAATATGGGTTACCCTGATTGTCGAGGGGAGAATTCGCAATACGATTGTAACATTTAAACTGCTTTCAGTTGAAAGCAATGGATGAAAAATAATAATCAGATTTTCTTTGTTGAAATTCAACCCGCTTTATTACAGCATTTTGTAGTAGATCATTTTCAACATCATTTGCGTCATTCATCAATTAGGTGAAGAATGTCCAATATGACATAATTTCATTCTAAAAAGGTAAGAATGCTTTATTCGGTTATGCAGAATCTTCCGCTTGTAGGGGTTACCACACAAGCCATTTTGCCTGCGCTTATTCTCAAAGCATCCCCTATAATATGTCAGAGGAAGTCCAACCAGTCGATCGATGTAATCATCAAGTAGTGCACCACGACTAGCCAGACCATCAGCAATGTCATTCACAAAACAGTTGCTGTGTCCAGAAATCCAAATCAGCCTAACAACAGAATGTCTTCCTATATTGTTGAGAGGTATACGTCATTCAATCGTTAATATCGACGTTGTATGAACATCAGCAATAGTTCTGATGCTCTGTTAGCTGCCGGTATATATTTATATATCTTCCGATATCCGATTATACCTAAGCCAGTTCGCCACCCCTTAATGGTAAAGATCTACGCCTGCAAGATACTACATCCATCCATTAGTCTGAAGGATGCCCTAATATCGAAGTCTTCAATGAAGAATAAACCTCCTATCATTCCCCGACGCTTGGTACCGTCAGTGCATATTCTATAAATCTCATTGTTTAAGTAGAGTTCTAGGCCACATTCCCCTCGTCAGGAATAATCACCGAAAACCCCATCTCAAAACAAGGTTCCGCGATGCATGGTGAAAAAGAAGAATCACGTTCGGAGAGAAAACAAAATTGGGGAAATCTCTAAAGTGTAAATTGAATATTCTCTTTTCAAAATAACTTCTATATTCAGTTCCAATTAAATCAAATCTTATTTGCTTTAATTTTGAAAGCCTTAAAATTCAAATTAGTAAATGATGAGGTTCATAAAGAAAATTTATTGCTTAACTAAATGCAGGTTACGCATTAAACCTTTCAAAAATTTATTAAATTGGTGCACGTTAAGTGCAACACGTATGCCCACATTTTCATTTAAACAATATTTCAAGCTCCTTTTTTTTGTTCAGTTTTATTTTGGTCATTTTTGTGGTTTATTGATCTTCAAATAGCATGTATTAAAAGATCATTGAATCCATGATCTTTTACTAATTTGCGGTCATACAAGTATTTTTTTGACACACCCATCAAATCATCCAACCAGTCGGACCGTCATTCAACAGTTAAAGTGAAAAAACTTTTTGGGGGAAAATATTCCAGTACTTGTGCCAAAAGATGAAAAGGAGAAAAAAATGAAAAAAAAATAATCATAAAAAATAAATGCTTAACAAAATCGTGAGCCATAAACAGTTAAAAAGAAAACTTAATATGTGAACCTTGTGTGAATGCAACAAAATTACAATAATAATAACAACAGCAACATCAGCAACAAAAAGTGCAACTATAATAATTTGTTGAACAAAACATATTTGCAACAAACTACTGATGTTATAGCAGCATTGAAATGCCAATAACAACAAAAAACAATGAGTACAATGGAACACCACCACCACCAGCAACAACAACAACAACAAAAGATCATTATAAATACTTATATTTTTACTTAGAGTCTTGTAAGTGATGAAAGTACCTTTTTTCTTAAAAAAAAACTAATTTCAGTTTAAAAATTTTCAGTTAAGAAAAAAAATACTATTGAATATTACAAAAAAAGTACCAAAAAAGAGTATGCTAATAATTTTCCTCAATTTAAGATTTGTTTCCTTATTAGCGCTGAAAATGCGATCAATGATCATAGTGCTCGTAATGCAATTATTATGACGAACCAATTTCATCGACCATCTATTCGAGTTGCAGGCTTAAGGCCAAAATATAATAAAAACGTACCAAAATCCCATGTAATTTTCTTCCTTTTTGTTGGTTAAATAAAGGTTGATTATAGTGAACTACAAGAGGGAACACAACTGAGGAAAAAAATGGAATAAAACTACTTACATACTTATTGAGATCTCCGAAGGAGTAGGCCAAACACACAAAATGTGTTTGTATGGCAGGCCAAGTATAACTGTTTCTTTTTTATGTTATCACACATACCTTCTTAATATTTACCTATACATAAGAATGTACAGATTTGTACTGTATGGTATGTAAGTATGCACGTAGGCACAGTGGGATTATTAAATTAGAAAATATTTTTTTTTAATTTCCGATCTGCTGTATAAACATAGTTTTATATAGATTGAGTGATGTCTTTTAAATTCTACCTGATGGTCTTAGTTGCGTAAATTTCTTTACAGCATCTGTAGATGTTATTTAACGTCTTTATTATTTATCGTCTTTTAATTAACATATGCTTTATATAGGAAGACCTCTCCTTCTGCCCTATTTAACCTAGAACACATTTTAAAATTTTCAGAGTATTAGAACTCAAATGGTCTTAGTTTTCTTTCTGTCTTTCTCTTATCGTAGAAAATATTACACTCAAATTTTAAGATTTCCAACGAATCAGTACTTTGATGAGCAACACTAACCCTATGCGTCGTAAAATTCTACTAGACAATATTTAGAGTATAATTACTAAAGATATTTGATAATTATTTTTATAAGGAGTAAAGCTTTCCCTGATCCATTCATTTTATTTGGAGAGTAAATCCACCTCCACCCTAGACTATGTAAAACTAATTGATGGAGCTCAAATTGACCTACTTAAATTGGACCTACAGTCAGTCAGACAGATCGGCATTATTAAATTAATTGAGAAAAAACCCATATAAGGCCAAATTTTAATATAACTCGTCTCCTTAATTTCAGCTTTCAAGAACATTCCATAACCATAATTTTCTTGCTCCATTTCCTGTCGGAATAACTGAAAACTTTTTTTAATTTCTTTAAAGTTCTTTCCAAAACGACGGTACATATAAATGAAGCTTGAAACGATCACAACGTTTGTAATTCTACACTCTTAAAATGAATGTAAAATTATTCTAATACAATGAGTAAGATTTCATGTAAAATTACATACAAAATATAGTAGTATGAATGATGTAATATGAATTATGAACAATTTCATTGAAAATTATTTATATTGTTTGTACAAATTTTTAAATTTTGAATAATATTGAATAATTGATGTTTATTTTTTGCATATAAAATGCGTAAAAATTTGAAATAAAATTCAATGTGTAATTTTACTCTATTTATAGCAGGAGTCCAATTACCTACTATAAATAGAGTAAATTTACATGAAATCTTTTAGAGTGTATACAGACACTTATACTGAAATTTGTTCACTATAGGTAGTTGAACTATTATGAGTTTGTAACGGGTTCAAAATTATGTTATCACTCAGAATTACTTCTTGAGTCGATTTAACCATGTCCGTTCGTGTGATTGGTTTTTCATGTAAAGTTTATGATCCAAGTAGGGCTTGTAGTTTTTAAGATATCTTGGTGAATTTCGGTAGGTAGTATTATTTTGGTTAAAGAATGAAGAAAAGGATTTTTAGCCTGTAAAATTTTTAAATTCTAAATAAAATATAAAATGTAAAACAAAATTTAACACAAATAAGTTTAACGGTTTTCTTTAATATTACAAGGATCGGTAAATTTATTATAGATCCCATACAAAACCATCATATACATATCTACATTAGTATTCCATTCATATTTGGTATAAATGAGATGCATATAAACAGAGCTCAATGTTGGAAATTGATGAGGGTTGGTTTATAATAACTCCCACATAACCCTCCGGAAAACCTTTTTTATCGCATAAATAAAAAAAAATATAGCACATATCATATTATATTAAGATCCTTTCATACTATTTAAAGCCAATAGTCTTGACATATTTTTATAATATAACTGGATCACAACAATTTAGTATCGCTTCCGAAATTGATCCTTACGCAAGTCTAATTTACAGATTCACATTCAAAATATTTGTAAATCCTTAAATCCCACTGTGACATATATATCCATTGACCACTTAAGAGCAAGAGGTCGTTCCAAAACCTATTGTTATATGTTATAAGAAAGAGAGCTTTATGCAATCTGTTGTTATTGTTGTTCTTGGTCGGTAGGTTGAATTGTTTGTGGTTGTTTAAGAACTAATTTAAATTGGCATGAAATTTCAGATAAAGGCGGTAAATTTACTTTCGAAATACCACAAAAGCAAATGCAACAAAAATTACATTGTGCATTTTGAATGACCAAAGAATTACCTGGGAAACATTGAGGTTTAATAAACGTTTTTTTCTTGATTCTCGTTTGTAATTTCCACAATTTTTTCATGTGAGAGAGACGAACTCTTTTTGATGATTAAAAATTAAATGTTTGATTTAACAGTTTTTGGGCTTTTATTATTATTTTTTTTTGTTTCGAGACTTTTCATTATTCCTCTTTCACTTTAAAATAAAATGAAAACCAAATAAAGAACATAAAATGAAATAAAAGTTAAACAAAAAAGTTAAAGTGAAAAAAGAAGGTTTTATGTCAATTTCTTTGTTGTTTTTGGTCCTTTGCCACATGTGGTTTAATAAAGTTGTCTTACCAGATTATTAAGACAGGCAGTAACATCTTCATATGAATTTACCTCTTTTTCACGTTTTCTGGATTTTAAAGAATTTTTGCAACAAAAAAATATATTTAACGCAAAAATGTTTTCAGTTCTTTTTACCCTAAAGGTTAAATTATGTACTAAAATTTTCAACATCTTATTTAAACAATTTTTACCGGAGTAAATTAGCAAATTTTTTAATTGAACAGGTTTAATAAAGAAAAAAAGAGAACAAAAATTTTATATAGGAAGAGATCACATAGAATTTTATAGGGAGTAACGTAACTATTTTGATAATTATTAAGTTATTTGAATTCTATAAATTCGATTTTATAGGATAAAGTTATCCTTAATGCAGGACTATTAACACATGATTCCAAGAACCTCATACATTTTTATTTTTAAGTTTTAATAAATCCAGTGAGGAAATTACTTTCTCTAGAGTTCTCGGATTTGCTTAACATGCATTATTTCAGTATTTTGTTAAAAAACTAATTATCTGGAGAAAACAGTAAACTTATCCATCTTTTCGGAAAAATAAAAAATCAAAATGTTATACGAAAATAATACAACTTTTTATCGGATTTACAAAAATAATCGATTTCGAATTGTTTCGAATTTTTTAAAAAATCGAAACAATGTTTTTTAAAGTTCTTTTGCACTCAATGAGATCTAAAGGGCAAATATCTAGAAAAAACAAGTAAGAACTTTATGGTCTGTCCAGCCTGACTAAGAAATATCCTACACATTTATTTTAATATAAACCTAATATGAATACAGTGTTAATGCATATATTATATTTAGCACTTTGAAATGATATTCTTGTATGCGAGCTATGGGATGTAGTGAACCGAAAACCGTAAAAAATGTTACGAAACTTATTTGTGGCACATTTCGTTATAATAATTTTGTATTTAGGAAATTTATGGTAAAAACCCCAAAATAAGAGATTCATTAACATTAAAAAATCTTAATTATTTTATCTTTCCATTATTGAACAATAATTTATATATAATTTATTTTTATAATTTGCAGATTTATCATCATAGGATACAGCTCCAGGATGTGGAGCCCACAAAAAGGTCCTACACGACTGTGGGACCTTAGGTTTAGTCTTTTATTTATTGTACAATTAATGGTAAGTTTTTGAACGTGATTATCTATAAATTATTCATAATCTTTTTTAGAATTTAACAGCAAAAGGTTCTAATATAAGTTCAGATATCTAAAAATAGAATAGAAAATATTTTTAATCAAAAAATAATACATCGCAATAATTTTACCTCCACATGGGGTGGTGTTTTTAAACAATATATAACAGCATCGGCAACATCGGATGGTTCCAATAATTGTAGATCTTTTATTATATCCCAGGCCTGATCGGGAAATATATTAGTACGCACTAAACCGGGACTTATGCTCTGCAAAATACAAATACAAAAAGTATGAATGCTATCTCCATCAAAAAAGCATGTGAAGTAAAAACGTTATGTTTCATAGATATACACTCAAAGACGTATACAATATATAAACGTTTTTCATACTTATATTTTGAACATTTTTGGAATGGAAATGAAGTTCACATAATTGAATATTATGGCGAAAATTTACCCTAATTTGTTGATTTATAATTGGCAATTTTATGAATGATTATCTGAAAGATATATGTTAAAGATATATCTGTTAATACGCTGAACCGATTTCTCAATTTTTAAATAGGAAACTTCTAAGGACTACAACGGTTACTCATGTCGAATTTCATTGAGCTCCATCATTTATGGTGGAGCGTGCCAACAACAGACAGACCAACATATATTATGGGGTCTGAGATGATCCATTTTTAATGCTCTACACGGAATGACAAATGAATATATACCCTCTCTTGCACTTGTAGTGGTGGAGGGTATAAAAAACTTCCAAGTTGTCTTACTTACCGTAATTTTAATATTAGCATTTTTGGATAAAAATTCATTCCTATAAATTTTAGTTATGGCGTTAAGAGCATGCTTCGAAGCAGCGTACATATTAGTGGATAAACCTTTAAAATGTATTGGTATTTTATGACCAGCTACACTATTCATAATGATCACTTGCCCTAAATTATTGGTTTTCCTGGACATTATTTTAAAAGCCTCTCTAGTACAATAGGTCACGCCCATTATATTAGTTTCCAAAGTATCTAATAAATCTTTAGTATTATTTTCCTTAATCAATTGTGTGTTTCGGGCAATTCCAGCATTATTTATTAATACCGCTATATCACCATATTGTTCAGCAATTTTTTCAAATGTCAATACAACATCTTTTTCGTTGCGTACATCACATTTAAGGGCATGGCAACGATCGTTTGGCCAGAGATCACGTAATTGTTCTACAAGTTCTTGTCTTTTGTCCAGTCCCACTAGAATCATGTCATTTTCAATTAATGCTTTACAACAAGCAGCACCTATACCCGCACCAGCTCCCGTAACAACAGCGATTTTATTGTGCCACTTTTTCATAGATTATTTTTATTCGAATATTTTCTGGGTTATTTTTTTTTTTCTTTTTTTTCCAAAATAAAATTTATAAATTTAGACTGGCACCTCTATAATTAAAGTTGTATATCTTTTGTGACTTTATTTATTTTTATTGTATTTTGCTTCTAATATTTCTATTTATGTTAATAGCATAGTTGCTGCTATTTAAATGAACTGAATATGATGAATATAATTTAAATTAAATTCTAAAAGAATCAAACACAACCACACACACACACACACATACAAGAAATTTTCAAAAATAGAAAACGTTACGGTCTATGACATTTTAAATTCTTTCATTTTCTTTATGTTACACACGTGCATATTTATGTAAGCATGTATGTATGTATGCATGTATGTAAATGCTACAAAAAATTACAACAATTTCAGGTATGAAGTATAATCGTTGTACAAGGTGTTTTTTGTAATCGTGCCCTAACGGATATAGCAAACTGTTATACTGAACTATATAACGCACATTTGTTTTAAAATCAATCAAACACACACAAAATAATCAGCAGGTGTAGGGTGTTATATACTGCGACTTGACTCTATTTTGCTATTTGTTATTTTTTAAATAAATACAATAAACATAAAGCGACAAAAAAAACTATTTTCATATATAAAATATAAATATCGAAGGGATCAACGCAGAGTGTTTAGACATTAGGAAATTTGGGTTTTAATTTTAAAAATAAATTTTCAATTCGGCGGCGCGACAGATTTGAATTAATTATTTTCAAAGCCCAAATAAAAATCTGTGTTAAATTTAAAGAGTAACTCAAGATGTATCTTGTAAAAGGTTTATTTTTTAATATTTATATCTCATTATCGACCGACCCTCCAACAATTTCTGGTTGTATTAATCTTCTATCTTCATATATATAAAAAATAATTATGTTTGCGTGTTTGGGACTTATAGACAAATAAAGCACTGAAACGATTTTGTTGAAATTTTCACAGAGTGATCCCAATATATTTCAAACGTAACATAGTTTATAAAAAATCTTGGTAGGACCAAGGGAGAGTTTCTCCGCAGACAAAGAAGATATTAATTGACAATTATCTTAAAAACTATTAAAGTGACAGTTTCGAAATTTGGTCTGTTTTACTGGAAAAAATAGGACGGATACGATCGAGGGAAAAGAATTACCCCATATTAAAATGAACAACATACTAAGCAAATATTAATTATCGCTTTTTTGTTGAACTATTGCAGAGAAAAATTTTAGATTTGGAGCTTAAAACCCCATCCCGAGAGGACAATTATAAACCTTAAAGAATTATGAATTGCGAAATATCTCTTAATTGCGATCTGAGAGAATATTTACAACGTTGAATGCATAGACGGACGGAAATCGATAAGTAAACTTATGTACTGATTTCGAGGTCAAGGTTTCAAAAGTGTTCACATTTTTCGACTCTAGGTTTTTTTGACAAGACTTTGATAATTTTTTATTAACATATTGTTCATTTGTTGCAAGATCGCTATAATTCAAAAATGATTTTTTGAGAGACTTATGAATGAAAATTTTAAATATGAGACATTTCTCGCTAACAGGAGTAAAATATTGTAAGTGACATAAAAACCGATGCGCTACTTGAATCACGTTTTATTTTTAGAAATAAACAACAAATAATATAATTTGAATAATATTTTTTGTCGAAATCATATCAGATATACGAATGGTTCTTTCCCTAAAATTTGTTAGTTAATAAAACGGGTTATTTGCTATATAATACTGTCCTCGCAGCAATTGAGCGATATAAGCTTTTCATTATTATAATTTTTTTTACATTAATTTACTTTTATTGACAAATTTTCAAAAGTTTACGTAAATTTTCGGTGGTTTCTCAGATATCGATCAATAAATTTGTAACTGCTTATCAGTTAATGTTGGTTTTGAAGTGGATAAGTAGTGTACACAAAAGTCAGATGACAGATAGATGGGCATAGCTTAATTATGTTTTTTTTGTAGTGTGAAGGTAAGTCACTGCTTTCTGTAAAAATTTTAAACTGCCCAATAAAAAGGTAGAATTTTAAGGCGTTTTGGGATGTCTCTTTAGGTCATCTAATCAATCAGAGAGATTTGGCTATTAAATATGCAATATTTTTATAACTACAAATTTCATATAAGGCTCCTGTAAAATCCCTGATTATTTCCGATGCCTAATTTGTTTTCTTTCCAGACATTTTTATAGGAACTTTTTTAACTAAAAAGGTTTTTTGTGTTTGAATAGTTATAAAATTAAATTAACCAGTAGACTGGACTTTAATATGCACCAACGTGAAATGAATGAAAATCATCGTAAAGGCGATCAAACCGAAAGATTTTTCGGTTTGATTGTCAATTTTTTCAAAACTTTTTCCAAAAATTCAATAAATTTTGTTCCATTACCTTGTTCAGCAAACTTTAAAAACACCGTTTTTTTCGATTAAATTAAAAACTATTAATAATTTATTTTAAAGATCATTGAGAAAACAACTTTTCCAATTCATATAATTGATAATAATGGGCATAAGTAGATACAATAGCTTTATATATAAAATAATACCTCCTTTAATTTGATCATAGTTAAAGATTTTAATTTTGATAATGATTCCGAAAAATTATTGAAGTAGAATTTCAAAATTCGGAAGAGCTTGTTTCTCAAACATTAAATATTCAAGTGAAAATTCGGTGGGACGTTGATATTTCTTTTAGGCACGACGTCAAATTGAAGTTTATAGCTCTTTCGTTACACTATTGCGAACAGCAACAATGCTTTCCACGAAATGATTTGAATGCACATGCTCAGCAGTTCAAAATTTGCTATAATTAATTTACTTTTCCGGCTGAGGACATATTTGGTCGTTTAAAAGATCCATTTCGTAGAAGGTTATCACATTGAATTGATTATTACTGCACTTGAGTTAATTAGTCAAACTCTGAAATGAAAAAATATATGTAATTGAGTAAAAAACATAACGTTAAGGTATAACTTACAAGTGATGTCTTGCAAGATGCTTGGGACCAAATATATAAAGTCAGGCTGTTGTTTATAATCTTAATGTTTTCTGGATCAACGTATTAGTATAATAATAAAGCAATATAATGGTTTCTTGCCACTTATTATTCATTGGTTCCACTTTTAGGTTGAGCTTAATTTTGTAGTTCATATAAAGTAAAATGATTTAACATGCTTCGGTGAAGATAGTTAAAAGAAACACAATCCTTCTCGTTGCTTTAAAATCTTCCACTATAACATTCAATTTTCATCAATATTCTAATTTCACACAAATAACATATTATTACAAATTTAAGTACATATGGCAACTCTACTTTCCACAAACATTTTTATATAGATATTTTTATAGCTTTTTTTATTATACTTTTCATTCTTTTATAGTTATATTAACAGAATTTTAATCTATGTTTAGGTAAATACGCAGTTTAGCATACATAATTTGTAAATTCTGGAACTTGATTTATATAATCTTAAACTAAAAACAACAATAACAATAAAAGTTTCTAGATATGTAATAGATGGAAATCCATCATCCATAATCATGAATTGAGATCTTTTTTTTTCATGTTTAGCTAAAAGGTACCTCCTAAGGGCCTTATCATTAATTCATGTATTTGAACATTTGGCGGGGTTTGTAAACAATAAACAACAGCATCGGCTACATCTTGAGGCCGTAAAAGAGAGTATTCAGCTGGTAGATTTGTACATTCACCTAGAATTTTTGTATCAACTGCTCCAGGACTTATGCTCTAAGTGAAAAAACACATAAACACATATTACATACAGCTCATTTGTTGCAAAGTCGTCATAACTCAAAATTCGCAAGTTTCCACTTAACATCAGTAGTGCATAGTGAATAATGAATTTTATTATCCGGTAAATTTTTATAAGCGAACTATGTATATATCAGATGCGATTTCGCAAAATAAAGTTTTTTCCGATTGAATTTGTATGCGTTAGAAAAGTTAACCAAATATGAAGTTTTATTTTATGAGTTTCTGGCAAAAAAATAAAACTATGTCTTCTGAATTCTGAAAAATTGATTTTTTGATTTATGACAACCTTGCAGCAAATGAGCGATATGTATATATTCCAAATATTTATTACACTCTTTATCAATTTAAGCCATAAAATATTAAAAAAATGCTACTCACTGTTACTTTGATTTTGGTTTGTTCCATAAGAAATTCCTGACGTAATACTTCCGTCATGGCGGTTAAAGCATATTTGGTGGGAGCATATAAATTTAAACTTACACCTGGAAATTGTGGGACATAATGACCCAACAAACTATTGATTATTATAACATGACCACTATCGCGACAATAGTTTTTCATTATAGCAAACGCTTCGCGAGTACACAATGCTACACCCAAAATATTTGTATCCAACACATCTCGTAAATCTTCTGTATTATTGGATTTTACAATTTGTGTATTTCTCAGTATACCCGCATTATTTATCAGTACATCCATACCACCCAAATGATCTGCTATCCAGGCAAACGATTGACGTATATCATTTTCCGAGCGCACGTCACATTTTAGGGCGTGAAAACGAAATCTTTCTTCCGCCGGTATATCTTTAAGAACTTCCTGTTCCATATGATCTTGACGGCGGGCCAAACCCACCACTATCATGCCATGTTGCAATAAAGCTTTGCAACATGCAGCACCTATACCCGAACTAGCGCCCGTTACGACGGCAATTTTTAACGGCATCTGCTGTAGCTGAGACATTTGTAAGACTGAATAAGAGCTCTCACACTAAAGATGTTCAAACCACTAAATATTGACTTAGTACACGTATTAACACGGTCGATTGTGAAAGTTGTTGTTTACGCGAGAAGAAACACTGTCTGATAAGGCGGCGTAGCACAGCACGACACGCAAGATATGAGTGCGAGTGCAACATGGAATAGAAAGAAAATAGTGAAGAATTTGTTTGTTAATGTTCTCACACTCTTCAAGTATTAGAATAACAAAACAAAAATAAATACACATACATATTTATATACACATATGTATATGTACTCATATATGAAAAAAGAGAGGGACAGAGAGAATAAATAGATCGATAATGAAATATGGTATTATTGTTCTCAATATGTTTGTTGCTGTTGTTGTTGGTTCCGAACTATGACACTAAATCTGTAAAATAGAGGTTATCATTATTATTAGATCTTTTTTGTTTTTTTTTAATCAACGTAAATATGTATTTACACGATGAGTATTTCGGAATCTATTGAAATGCATACAAAATTATTTAAAAAACAAAATTAAAGACTTCAACAGAGAGAGTTAATAATAAGCAAGAGAAACATGAGTACAATGTTTTTCTTCTTAAATTTATTAATATATTTTTATATAATTTTAACACATCAAAATTATGGCAATAATTTAATAACAGTTCATAATAAAATGTTAACAGCAATTCACAACTAATTAGTAACGATCACTTAAAAAGAAAAAAAAAACATTTTCACTCACGTTTTGATTTAAAAAAAATAAAATATGACGAGTACTTGTTGAGCATATTTATTTGAATTTTTGTTTAATAATGATCAATGATCATAATATCATTCTTTATGAGTAGAATGAAAGAGAGCAAGTAAACGTGTGAGGTGTGAGTATAAATTTTTAAATGGTTGCCATCGATTATAATATTTTCTTCTTTTATTTGAAATTTTAAATTCCAAGGGAAAACGTATTGATCTATAAATTTCAGTTCTAAACAATTATTAGAATTTTTTTATAATCAAGTGGTCATATACACCTGAATCAACAGCCAATTTAGTTCCATTTGAAATTAAACTTTTTATTTAAGTTTTTATACCCAACACCACCATAGGAGGTTGGGGTATTATGCATTTGTACTGACGTTTGTAACATACGTTCACTACACCCACCTTTAAGTATACCGTTTAACACAGAATCACTTTCCCAGTCTATTTAACGATGTCCGTCCGTCTGTCTGTCTGTGCGTCCGACAAAAGTTGTGAACACTCTACAGGTCGAGTTAAATTTTAATAAAATTTTATACATATTATTATTTTCGCCTAAGGACAAAGCCTGTTGAAATTGCCCATAAATTTTTCTCCTAGATTGAGGTTTTAAGCTCATAGAAGTACTTAATATAAAGCGATTTTAACGAAATTTGACAGAAATAAATCTAATGATATTCTAAACTATTGTGCCAAATTATGCATGGGTCGGTACATTGTTTCTCACAGGTTCCGTACAAGCCCTACCAAAAGTCACTTTGAAGAGTATAAATCTTCCATACACATTGGATTTGTTAGAGTAATTGGTAAAATAATGCAAAAATTATTTTGTAATTTCTTGCAGCTTCCATTTAAAGCCCCGCAAAAATCGTTTTAAAACTGATAAATTGCACACAAATGTTAGTTTCACAGGAATGTATAGCGCACTTAAAAATAAATCAAGGGTCGTTTATTACTTTTTCTTAACCACCATTTTTAATCAACATTATGAATTAAGGTACATGACCGAGTATAAAATTTCCACTTGTTAAATATATATCCGATAAAGGTCCGATAAGCCTTATTTAATAATGCTTAGCAAATAAGTATTAGTTTCATTAGGGCTTTTTATTGGAAACTTTAGTCAAATAAGAACCTTTATTCACTAATAAATTAATGCGAATTAAAATAAATATTTTAAGAGACTGCTGTTTAAAAATTTATAAGCTTGAAACCCTATTCCTGGCAAGGAGTTAATATTGGAACTAGATCAAAAAGTATAATTCAGTTTTTGATTTTATTTTGATATTAAAATAACTGTATGTGAAAAATTTCATAAAATTATATTAAATAACTAAGCGTGTAATAGTCTGTTAAAACCGACTATATAATACCCTATACAGGCATAACTGACCCTCTTATAATCTGATTTTATGACTTGTGCTTGTTTAAAATATACGTATTTTCATCTTCACATATATGAGAGATTTTGTGGTACATTTTCGAAAGTGGAGGAGAAAATTATGGAACTACATTCAAAAATTTTGGTGCGGTATTATATATTTATGCAGATATTAAATATAAGAAATATCATCACAATTCACACATATTCTGAAAAGTAATTTTCGGAAGTGATTCTCAAATAGTCCAACCATTTACGGCGGTATAGGGTATATAAACTCTAATTTTTGAGTGTTACAAAGTTTAACTATGACATTTTTCCAACTGAATCGATATCGATTTTATTACAACGATGAAGTACTTATAGCTAAACGTTATGATCCCATAACTTTTTATTGAAAATTCATCAAAGTATTCGTGTATATTTTGTAGTTGTGGAAATTGTAATAATTAAGGAATTCACACATGAACTAATTTTTAATTCATTCCAGTTATATAAAAATTTGTTCGTACATTTTTTACAAATAATATATTTTATCATTTACATTTCAATAATCAAATCCCAGGGGACGAATGAATAAATCATGGATTTGAACATGAGGTGGTGTTTGTATACCAAATACAATTGCATCAGCCACATCTTCACAATTCAGAGCAGGAATGTGTTTAGGATATTCTATGCCATCACCCAAAATATTAGTACGACAAGAACCAGGACTAACGCTCTTTGAAAAAAATAAAAGAAATTTAAATTAAAATTATTTAAGAAAAATTTAAATCAATTAAAGTTCTATTACCGTTACTCTTATCTTGGTACCCTGAGTTCTTAATTCTTGTCGCAATACCTCCACCATGGCAGTAACAGCATATTTAGAGGGAGGATAAATATTAACATTTTGACCCGGCATATTTAAAACCATACGACCACAAATACTATTAACAATTGCTATATGACCATCCACCTGACGTTTTCTCATATTTTGAAAAGCAACCCGAGTACACCAAACAATGGCCATAACATTTGTTTCAATTGTATTTCTTATGTCTTCAGAATTATTTGGATCTAAAAGTGGCTTATGGCGTAAAACTCCAGCATTGTTGACCAAGACATCAACACCACCAAATCTTTTTTCAATGAAAGCAAAAGTTTCCTTAACACTTCTTTCATCTCGGATATCACACTGAATGCAATGAAAATTCTTTTGTAGTTCCGGACTTAAAGAGGGTTTTATTACCGATTCCATTTTATCTAGACGTATATCAAGACCCACCACAATCATACCTTTTTGAACTAGAAGTTTAGAAGTAGCACCTCCAATACCAGAACCAGCCCCAGTTACAACAGCAACTTTATTTTGCCAACGTTCCATAGTTTCTTAGTGGTATTTTGTAGTTTAGGTTTAAATTAGAGAATTGCAATTGACATGAATTTCAATAAATTGCAAGTTTTTATCAGTTTTTTCTTTTATTTTTTCTATTTATTTTGAATTTTATCTTATCTCTATATATGAATGTAAGTTATCGGGATAAACGTTTAATAATTATACACCGTTTTATGGAATGTATTAGGTTTATGGTTTTACAGGTCAGTTTTGAATTAAATAGATAATTTTATGATATTGAACGGTAAATAATAAACAATAGGGAGGAGTTTGATCATGAGGAAAATTTTTAATTTAAAACGCTTCACCCACTGGTTTAATAATGACTTCATGAATTTGTACATGAGGAGGAGTTTGTATACAATAGACTACTGTATCAGCGACATCCTCACTTTTTAAAACGGGCAACTCATCAGGGAACTCAACAATATCTGTCTTAACAGCTACTGGACTTATACTCTTAAATTGAGACATGAAAATAATAAATTTTTATCTCTGAATTCAAAAAATCGAAAATCTCAACTCACCGTTATTTTAATTTTAGTATTATGAGCCAAAAATTCCTGTCTTAATATTTCTGTCATTGCCGTAATGGCATGCTTAGAGGGTGGATATATATTCAACTTTAAATCAGCTATAGTCGGTATATAGTGACCTGTTAAACTATTTATTATAACCACATGACCATTAACATTTCTTTTCAACATATTCCGAAATGCCTGTCTCGTACACCATACCACACCTAAAACATTAGTATTTAAGGTATTTTTAATATCTTCCGAATTATTTTCATCCAATAAATAGGTCTGTCTAAAGATGCCAGCATTATTGACCAAAACATCTATACCACCAACATTTTCTTCGATCCACTTAAAAGCCTCCTTAACACTTTTCTCATTACTTACATCACATTTGTGACAATGGAAATTATGTTGCTTGTCCACTTTAATCGAGACTTTAACTTCGGTTTGCATTTTTTCCACACGTCTGGCAAGACCCACCACGCTTCTTTTTTATTTTTATTTATTAATTTTTTATTGTTTACTATTTTATTTTTAATTACAAACAAATTCGATTATAATTAAAATTCTCCGCAAATTCATTATTCTGTAGATAATTAATCGTAATCGTGTTGTATCTTAATAATATTTTTTCTCAAACAATTTTAAATTTAAAATGTTTGAAAACTCGTTATGATTTGACAGTTTTATACGTTTGAATAATTTTGACATAATTTTGTATAATTTATGTATTAGTTAGACTTATTAGCGTTTACACCAAAAAAAGTAAACCATTCATGAATTATTAAACACTCATCAGCAAACATTAAATATTTATCGATAAAAAGTCGATAAAAAGTACAGTGTTTAGAAATGTTTATTCTTAAACATCTAAACAAATCATTTTTCAGTCTTCAGTTTAAGATGAACTTTAATAATTTGTCTGCTTGATGTTTTTTTATTTGCATTTTAAATTTATTGGGTCACTGTTAATGCAAATTTATGTACAGTTAATCAATTATATATTTTGCTTCATTTTAAATGTATAGTTTAATGAAGGAAATGAAAAGAAGGTTCAATTGGATTTAATCAGCCGAATGAAATGCATTTGCAAAAATTTTGTTCGCTTATATTTTTATGTACATATCGGTTTATAAATTTTAGTCTACTGAATCGACTTTGCATTTTAAAATAGCAAAGTTTTCAGTCAATATCAAATAATTTTTATAATTTTTATTTAATGGAAGCAAATAGTTATATATGAGTCAGATTTTATAAGACAAACATATATATTCTCTATGGGCCTAAGATGCGTCTTCTTTGTTGTGACATATGATGGTGTTAAAATGAGAGGATCTACTTATAAATTTCTAAATTCTCTTCAATATAATTTAATAATTTTTAATATGCAAAATTTAACATATTTATTTGAACAATTGTAAATCATTTATTCATAAATAATCTCATACTGTAGAGAAATATGTCTACTATCATTCTGATTTTTTCTATATAAAATGATAATACAAGTGTTACATAAATTTGTCTTAATTTTATTTATTTAATGGCAAATTAAAAAGAAGTGCGATGCAAAATTAATAAAGTTTTGAAAACTAATAATATTGATAAATTCGTACAACTAAATTTCTCGGATAACAAATAAATAAAACGGTTCACATAAATACTGGTAACATAAACAGATGCACTCCAATATGAGAATCCCGTTATTAAAAGTATTTTTACAACAGGGTAATCTTAGCAAATTGTGGATATGAAGGTTGATGAGGTGAGATTATCTTAGAATATCGATTTTATTTGGGCTCTACAATCTGCAATTTACCAAATCCATAGTATGCTATAAACTTTTATGAAATATATATCATTCACAAACTTCCTTTATCGCTTGCAGTACACACCTCTACAATGCGTTATGTCTTTTACAGTATCCCCACTAAAATATTTAGATTTACAAAAGTTTCAATTCTTTATTTATTTCCTTTTTACACGCCCTGATTCATTATTATTGGCAATTCCAAAGCGGGTTAGGTGCAGCTGGTGAACGCTCATTATCTTGCTAAGGTTACTCTTACTCACTATTTTTTAAATCTGCCCACAGTGTTCTAGTAATGTAGCTTAATGTTAATGATCGCTTGATAAGATAAGATAAGATAAGATAAGATAAGATAAGATAAGATAAGATAAGAGCCTCTCAGACATCATGTACTTCCAATTAGATATAGTCGATTCGCTATATATAGAGTTCCAGTTGCAATTTTTGTCAATGGTTAGGCAACGGAGTCACAGCACCTACTATAGTTGCAATTTCGTATTATTGTAAGAAAATTGGGTACAATCTATTAACTGGTATGTCATCCGATATCTCATATTTTGTATCCGACTAGTAATTCATTTATACGTTACTAACATGATTTTTAACTTTTAGCTTAATTATTCTCTCATTATTTGGAACCGTTATGCCGCAATTACAGCTTCATATCAAACTCGGATTCCAATTACTTGGACGAAAAGTATTGAGCTGTTTATTTCTATGAATTAACTCATTGATTCTTTAATATTACATTGCTTTTTCATTGAAGTCCATTATACATTGAGGCATAAATAATTGTGGATACATATTCATGATTTTTGCTTTAGCTTAAGTTAGGTCATTATCAATTAAGATAAGGTGTGGATATGGTTCACTTGGGTCCTAGAGAACCTTTTGAGTTACTTGAAAAGAAAAAATTGAAAGAGTACTGATACAGAATCAGAAAGAGAAAGAGATAAATGAGAAAGAGAAGGATTGAAGAATGAATAGATCGATACGAATGTTGCAGCCAACCACAGAGCCTGTAGCCTATTCCTAAGCCTCTGAAAGCAGGATATTGATAGAAAAATGAGGAATTGTTTTTTCATCATCTTCCATATCCACTTATATCCCGTATTATATCTGTGTTATGTGGACTCATACCAGTGCAATATCCAAATGCTTTATTATTTATTATTGTGCAGCATTCACAGACAGGATTCCATGTTATACACACCGATTGGTTGCATTGCATTCAGATTTATCACCGCTTGAAGAGTGATCATATGATCAATTTGAATGTAATCAAATTTTGAGCGATTTTTAGATTTCGGACGCTGTTCTAAAATTTCGTGTTATTCAGTAAAAAGTAGAAAGCTAGCAAACTACAACATGTCCTTAAGTTCGTATTGTTCACTTGGGTGTCGAGTTAAATCGCTTTAAATTTTAAATTCGTCTAATAATATTCAATTTATGGGGTTATGAAATAGATACTTCACTCGTCACTTATGGTAAGTAAAGACATTGTTTTTCTAACCTTCTTTTGAAATAACCCTCGTTAATTCATTTCATATATAACTGATTACACGTCACTCTCATCGACTAGATTTCTTGCGATTAACTTTCATTGCATTTCACAAATTTCCTTCACTCTGCCACATCTAGAGGCATGTTCAGTTTCATGTTATCAAATCAAATAATTTTCATTTAACAATTTTTACAAAAATAGATTTGCTTCCTTATCGTAACACTGTTGATTAGATATTTATTTCGCTATTCTTGCCATAATGACTTGATTATATGTTTCTTTCGTTCGTTTCATATTTTTTTCGGTTATAAAATGTTTAGTGACGTTTTTAAAAAAAGAAATTATTTAGTGTTGAGTGAGCAACATTGAGGGAGAGAAGGATTATGGAACGTTGGCAAAATAAAGTGGCTGTGGTAACGGGAGCCAGTGCTGGTATTGGGGCTGCCACTTGTAAAGTGCTGGTAGAACATGGTATGATTGTTGTTGGTTTAGCCAGACGTTTGGTGAAAATGAAAACAAAAGTTTTGCCAACGATAAACGCCGATAAACAACATAATTTTTATTGTTTTAAATGTGATGTGGGCGATGAAGAGAGTGTGAAGGAGGCATTTGAATGGGTGGAAAAACAGTTTGGTGGTGTAGATGTTTTAATTAATAATGCTGGTGTCGTAAAGTCGACCACAATGTTGGCTGAAAACAATTCACAGGATTTAAAAGACACCATTAACACGAATGTTATGGGTGTAGCTTGGTGTACACGTGAAGCTTTCCATTCAATGAAAAAACGTAAAGTCAATGGTCATGTGATAATCATTAATAGTGTAGCTGGGCATAAGGTACCCTTTTTACCGGGCATTAGTTTGAACATATATCCATCCTCTAAACATGCTGTAACCGCTATGACTGAAGTATTTAGGCAGGAATTTTCAACACAAAATACTAAAATTAAAGTCACTGTAAGTTTTCTCTTTGGATGAGGATGATTAATTATGAATTTGTTCAGTTTTGTTAGTAAATAAGATATTTTGTGTTTTTCATATTATGATTTAGAGCCTTAGCCCGGGTGGAGTACATACAGAGATAATGGGAGAAGACGCCAACATAACAGAGGGTATGCCACTTTTAGAAGCGGCAGATGTTGCTGATGCGGTTTTGTTTTGTTTAAAAACACCATCTCATGTACAAATCCATGAACTGACCATTAAACCTGTGGGTGAAATGTTTTAACACTCGATGCTGTCAGCGGAATGTGATATATTTTAAGAAATAATTTTCTGAAGAATTTTTTTTATAAGTCATGGATTTAATTAAAAAAGGAGTCTATTTATGTATTTCATATTTTTCTGCATTGTTTTGTATTAGATTTAAAGGTAGCAGTTTTTTAAAAAGGTCCAGTTTCAAATGTAAGACTGAACACATCAAGTTCAGATCCACTGAGCCCAAACAAGTAAGAATGATATCGGGAAATGCAGATCTTGTGATTTTAAACTAAAGACTCGAAAACGCTTTAAAAAATTTCCTTGTTTTCTGAAAAAAATGGAGATAAAAATACTGTGATTTTTGATTTTTAGCGACCACACTTACTGGAGGTCTGGAAACAGCCACTTCCATCTGATTTGAAACATACTAAAATTTTTAAAACTTTATTTTAATATAAACATTTTGAATTTAACATATACTCGAATGCTATAAAAGTTAAAAAACATATGTAAATATGTTCTAGTCAGGTACCATGAAATAATAGACAATTTTAAAATTGAATGAGAAATAATGCCCGAGGTATTGTAATTTGCACCCCTATAACTCCGCCCATTTAGACTCTATGGAACCCAAAGATATAATGCCAGTATCTACTGTCATTATTTTGTTAAACTTTATGCAAATTCATTCAGCCGCTCAAAAGGTAGGTCACTCTGAATTGGGACAATTGATTTCATATATAATTCATTGAGTTCCTTTAAGATTTCTATATATTTTTATAACAACTGAAATATTAAATTATACAGACTTTCAACTTCCGATTTTCACATCAAAACCGTTTAAACATTAACCTCACTTTTTTAATAAAAGTTACCACTTCTACTTATATTAACTGTTTCTTTCGTTCATTTCTTTTTCTCATTTTCAATTTGGCCTTCGGTTATATTATTTTTACATTTTATATAAATAGTTGCAACAAAAAATGCTGCATGCCACCTTTATAATACAAATGCAATGAAAATTTCAACTTGTAACTCTGGAACACAGTTTTGTTGGTTTGTTGGTTGAAAATACTAAATCTAATAAACTGTTAAGTTGGTGTGATGACAGGAAATTCTGGTTATCTTATTTATATGTATTCACACAAACACATATATATGAATATATTTATTTATTTATGCAATTTTTTATGATAAAATTTCACCTCTAACTCTTCTGATTATCCGCCTCGCCGCGTTTACACCATTTGAATTTGTTTATGTCAGCCTGACTTGCAGCTTAGATTTTCCTTTCCAACAACAACTGTTTTCTTTTTTCTTTATTCCCATAAATCTGCCTAATTATACCCTACACAATATAATGATTTATTTATCTCATTATTGTCCAAATGGCATAGAAAGTTGAATTGTTTAAGGAGTAAAAGTTGAGTTCTTATTAAATTTCATCCTGTAGCCCTTCATGAGATCTTTAATACAAGGGTAGTTTTTTTTGTTAATTTAAGACAAAACGTGATTCAAAATTGCACATCTATAACTCCGTCCATGATATTATTTATTTTTATAGCTTTCGAAATTTTTGTCAGGTCAGATTAATTAATATATATCCAGATGTATCGCTCTGATTTTGCAAATTCATTTTGATTCAGTTTTCCATTATAAAGATAAACAATTTTGAATCAGTAAATCCAAAAAATGACGAAAATTTTAAATTTTTTACAGAAAAGTTCATCTAAAATAAAATTTGTAGTAAAAACATATCCGAAATGTATATTTTAATAAAAAAATTTTTAGTATAAAAAATAAAGATATTTATTTTGTATTCAAAGTTTAGACGCTCTAAAATTTTGATTTTAAACTCAGTTTTAAAACAAAATACAATTATGGAAATTTCAATGTGTTTAAAATCATCTGGTAATAGTTTTCTTGAACTCTAATGAAAGTGGATACAAAAATTGCGTACACTTATTTTATTTATAATAAAATTTTCTAGAAATTTTTTTCTGAAAGATTTCTTAACATAAAATTTAAATTATGTATCAAAAATAAAATACCCTCTCGAACACCCTTTCTTATCAAACTTTTAACCTACAGGTTCCAAAATCTCAAAGCTTGAAATTTTAAAAGAAATTCATTTTATTCATTTTAGCAAACCTACAATGAATGTGGACTCTGTTGACCAAAAATCAAAAAAATCCAATTTTCGGAATTTTCATTACACCTTTGAGAACACATGGAAATTCTTATATCAAAATAATAATTATTGTCAACATTGCAATTCAATAATTCAAAAATTGTATTGTAATCAGTTCAAAATTTTCATTCAGGTCAATACCTTTGAAATTTTCGGAGATGTGTAGTTCTAAACTTCACAACTTTTTGCTTCTTTGGTGTTTTGCTAAATACATGAAGTATTTATTTCTTATTATACCTCCCCTTATTATATCTCTTTCTGAGTCGATTTAACAATGTCCGTCCGTGCGAATGGCTGGCTGTCTACGTAAACTTTGTAAACAAGATGAGGGTCGCAATTTTAGAGATATTTTGATTTTATACCAAGGCTGATGCCTATTGAAATTCGTGATAATGGGTCCATTATTTTTCCTAGCCTTCATACAAATATTCCTTCCGGATTAAAGTTTTAAGTTCATCAAAATCCTGAATGTAATAAGGTTTTAACGAAATTTGACACCAATAAGACAAATATTATTCAAAAATATTCCGACAAATTATACGGGGATGAAAGCCCCCTTAAAAATATTAATTTTACAAAATAAACTTGAAGTGCTATACTTAGGTTCCATGTTATTCTGAAGTTTAGAAAGGTATTGACTCAGTTTAGTTTGATATTAAAGTTTCTTTGACACTGGTCTTTGCATTGAACCCATTTTGCTGATTTTAAAACTGCTTAGGATAATAACAAACGACCAAGATTTTTAAATTACAGTGTTTTTTTTACACCACTTGTGGTAGTAGATCGTATAACAGAGAGAAATAAAACAAGGTTTGTAAATTGTACAAATATATTTATAACTTGTAAACAATTCGAAGTTCTGCCAGACGACTTAGTGTTCTTAGCGAGTGGCGAAAACTCCAACAAATATCGTAAATTCTGTTAATTCAACCGTTGAGGCTTCTCATGATTTCTTGATATACACCAAATGTAAGAGCTCAAACTCTTTAGACTCGATGGCAATAAAAAATGTGGAACTAGTAAAAAAATCATAAAATTCACCTTCAATTAAATCACTTCATATTATATTATAATAATTATAATAATTTATAACTTATTTGCCACCATATCGCTCTCTTAGGTACTAACAAACACACTCACACACACATACATCCATAGTAGTCATTTCCAATTATCGGTGTTGGTCAACTAATAAATTGTCTAGAGTTGTTTTGCAAATAAAAGTGGTTGTGATTGTGTTCCCAAAGTGGTTTTTGTCATTTAAGTAAAAGTAGCCTTATTTATTAAGAAAAATGATGAAAAAGAAGATATTAAGGCAAAAAAAAAAAACAAAACAGCAACAACATTACCATTCCATGTTTTCCTTACAAGTTTGTCCACTAACTGGAAAACAAAATGTACAACAAAATAAGATGAAGAGTAAAATAAATGTTTAAAGAATTCTTTTAACGATTATCATTAGACTAAATGGTGCCATTTTGTCTACAAAAGATGTCAGCTTAAACGAAAAAAAAAGATGTTCTATTTGGATTCTTTAGCATTTATTTTTCGCTTCTTTTGTGATTTTTATCAAAGAAGGTATAATGACTCCAACTCCTTCTATGTTGGAAAATGTCAACAATATTTGTGTGTATTTTAAGACCATGTTAGTATGTTAGTGTGTATATGGGTATGTGAGTATGTATGTGTTAAATTCATAAAATATAATTATAATTATAATTATTACTTCTCTTAACTACTAAAATTATATGAAAATTGTACTTTGTTTTCTAAGTTTTCTTCCAACAAATACCAGGAGAATATGAAGGACATTCTTTTGTATAAAGTTTTTCAATGTAAACTTATAATAATAATGATGATAATAACAGTATTTTATTTGCCAAATTTGTATGTGTATATGTGCTTTTGTATAAGAATCCTTATGTATAATTCCATGGAATTGTCTTCTTTAAGAACGCATTTATGTTCTTCATCTTCCTAAAATGTTCATTTATTCAAAAAGATGAAAATTAAAAATTGTCTACATTCCATTTTAAGATAGAAACAACTCATACATTTATATAATTTCTAATTCATTGCACTCTGGGGCAGAATCGATTTTTTTGCCTTGTGCCTAAAAATCTGTAGTTTTTGATCGGTTGGTTGAAAAAATACACCTGGTTAAAAAATTCCATGTTCATTATACATGTTCACCCAGGTGGTACAGGTTTTAAAAGTTTTAAAGAAATTATGCAATGTACATATTACCAAATTCAATAGCCCTGGTTCATTCTAAAATTTTATTTCCTATTTGGATTGCATGGGAGCTAAATCTTTCCTTGATCCTAGCCGTCCTATACTTTGTCCAGTAGAACTCTATGGAACGAAATTTAAAAACTGTCACTGTTATATTTGTTCAGGTAATCATTATTTCCTTTGTTTGGGGATACACCTTCCCCTGGTCCTATTGGTTCTACATTTTGTTCACTAAAAAAGTTGCTTGAGAAAGTAATTGGGAATAAATTTGATAACTCTAGTTATTTAGTAATTTAATAATCATTATTTGCTTTGTATGGGGGGATCTATTCCCCTGGTCATATTCATCCTACATATTGTCTTGTAAAATGGTTCCTTGAAGAATTTATTGGGACCAAATTTTTTTAATAGCTTATGTTACTTTCGGGTATATGGGAATCATTCTGTTAAAATTTTAAAATCGGTCTGGTAATTTAGCTGTCTGTAAGTCACAAGCAAACAAATAAACAAACAAACACAGATTCATTTTGATGAAAATTCTTCGCTTAGAGGTTCCCTCAGATATTGATCTATATCTTTTAGTATACTAAACCGATTTTGCTGATTTTAAATAGGAAAATTCTAACGACTACAGCAAATACTCATTGAGCTTTCTAAATTATTGTGAATGCCAATAATCGACAGACAGAGTTAAATCGATTCCGTCTTCTTCATTACTTAAGGTGGTGGAGGGTATAATAATCGATTCTCTCCCACTGTGCATTGTAAATTTAAGTTTGTATGTGTGTAAATAATAGTAGATTTTCATTTGTTATTTCTAACTGTTTGTTTGTAAGAAAATAAAATAAAAAAGTAGCAAAAATCATTATGAAAATCTGTTATAATTTATATGCATTTCACCATTATTATTTGTCAAAGTGGTAATTGCAGCTTATACACATATACACGCGCATAATTACATAGCTACTAAGACATGTTTGTTGGTTAACACACTTAAAGAAAATAATTGTTAAAATAAATGAATTTTGGATTATTTAAATATCACATTGTATAAATGCCAAATTGTAATAGAAAAAAAACCTCTCTGGAGATATTCAGGAGAAATTCCATTTTTGGGACAAAGCTTGGTGAATTATTTTTAAGTTTTGATGGGACTCATATTAAACATGGTTTATTATTATTATTATTATTATTATTATTATTATTATTATTATTATTATTTATTTATTTTTGAATGCTAACTGGAAACCTCATTACATCCGGAACTGCTATTCGATGTTTGATTCGAAGACTACAGTAACCCAGGAAACTATTTTATGTAATGACACATACCATTCGATTTGAGATTAAAAAACTTGTCAAATTTATTCCTTTATATATTTTTTGCTCTTTTGGCATTATGTTGTTTCAAGTTTTAGCCATTTTCTATTTTCAGCAATATTTCAATGTTCTTTAGCCTCCTTATACCAAAATTAAAATTCCCTGATAAAGGAATCATCAAAATTTGACTCGAATGAGCTATGTCCGTCTGTCTCTTGTTGGCATGCTCACATCCACAATAAGTGAGAGAGCTCAATAAAATTTGGTTCCCTAATAAACAAACCTTAAATATCGTATATCTCTGAAAATTGCAGAAGGAAATTTAATACAAATTTTAAGCCTGAATGGAGCAATAATAGCAAAATATTATAGAAAAAAAATTTTGGAATAATGTACAGTGGTGTGATATCTACCAAAAAACGTAATTTTTAATATCTTCTTAATATTATTTCTAAATTGATCGCATTCTTATTTGGTCTGGGGCCAATTCGGATTTTTGTGAAATTTATCAATAATTTTTGATCCTCCTTAAATTTGTCATATATTTTTTTGTCAATCTCTTATAAAGAATCTGCGAAGTTAAGATTTTTTCGGTTTCGCTCTAGAAAGGACTTAATTTTCAAAAATTGTTTATCTTACAAATTCTTTTTTTGAAGTGTAAATTTTTGAAAATCCTTTATATAAATGAATGAATAAATCTATAATGTATTCCTGCCTACATTTATATCATTTTAGACATTATGTTTGTACATACAGTCTGTCTATCCATCTGCATGTGTATCTTTCATTTTAGTCACTTCTTTGTTGTATGCCACATTACATTCCTTGAATAGCACACACATATAAACACACATATGAAAATAAATCATGTGTTGCAGCTGCGTTTAAATTGCAATTTGTTTGTTAAAAAGTGACGGTTTTCAAAAAAGAAAAAAAAACACCCTCCTTCCCCTCTCCTCCTCCCCTTGTTATCAATGCTCCCCTTTTACACATAATACAAATACAATATAAACTTATACAGACGTATATAAACTTGAAATCAGTTCAAGTTTAAAACAGTTAAAAATGAGATAGAAAAAATGTGTAGTAAGTAAATGTTTTTGAAAACATTCACGTTTTTTCTTTAGAGATTAAAAATTATGAACAAGAAAATCTGGTCAAAATAGTAAAAGTTTTGTTGTCGTTTATTTGTGTGATTTTTGCTATGACTTTAGTGATTACCATGATTATTTAAGTGAAACTATATTACTTTTCTCAGTTTTTTGGTTAAAATTTTAAAATTTTAAAAATTTTAGTCGTTACGACAACTAACTATTGATTTGTGATATAAATCTAATAAAAATTTAAGACAACTTAATTGTGATAAGGATTTTTGAAAATAATCAAATTTAGTTTATGGCCATTAACTCACACACACACTCTCACACCAGCGAAAATATCAGCAGCTACAAACTTATAAGTTTTAGATTCAAACTGATAGATCGAGATTGAAAGAAAAAGAATTTGAAAGATATAATTTTTCATAATTAGCGATTTTCTGTATAAAAGTAGTTTGGATTTATTATATAAAAGTTATTTTTTTTTAAGAATTAGTATCTGAATGAATTCCCTGATTAGTTTCTTTTTAAAGTATTTTGCAGAATTTTAAAGGAAAAAATGCTGAATTTCTTTTTTGAGGAAAACTCACAAACACTTGTAAATTATTCAAAGAAATGTAATTAATATTTTTAATACCCTACAAATTTCAGTAACATATTTAAATTCCCAATTTGTGTGTAACGTATGTTACATATTCTGATGGCTTATAGATTTTATAATATGTAGATAAACCTTTAGAATCTTATTTTGTCCATTCAATTATCCACCTTGTCGATTAGCTCTAGAAATAGTTGTGGTATGCCAAAACTAATTAAAAAAAGGTTACCAATTTGAACCCTTAATTCCCTACAGTTTCTTTGATACCTTTTAAGGAAATCTTTAAAAAGAAGTATTACGTATTCTTTCTGATGCGATCAGTATATGTGAGAGGATGGAATATGGGACTGACTTTCGAATATTTTTCGTAAACAAATTTCATGAAAATCAGTCCACATTTTATTATAACAATAATATAAGAACAACATTTCGAGTTTTATGGGTTTTAAGTTGAAAAAGCTTTTAAATATAACACTATTTCAATGATATTTGGCACAGTAATATACAGTAGTACTGCGTCTTTTCTTATTTTCTCTTTCCAAAAGAAATTTGATTCATTAACAGATATGCCCAATACGGTACTTAATTATGATCCAGCTAGAATGCAAATGTTTGGATAAATTGATTTTGTTTTTAGTAATAAAATACAGAAATACTCGAGGGATTTTCCGGAAATCACACATCATTCTCTTAGATACCTCTTATCATTATATATGTCTGAGGGAGACATTTGTGCGAATCAAACTCGTGAAAGATTTAATCAATCTTACTCTGCTCAAAATTATGAAGGATCAATAATCGTTCATAGTGCATGTGTGAACTAAGCCAAATTTGTCGTCCAACCTTTCGGAAGTTGATAGCACAGCTCACTGACTCTTTTAAAGCTAAACGTCAATGCTTACAATAGACTGACTAGCTATGGTATGGAATACGATTTAAAAACAAAGAGCGCCATCTAGATTGTTCTATATTACCTGTCAAATTTTTATTTTTGATCTCTTTATGAATAAAAACATGTGTATGCCACGGGTAGGGTATTCCCTTTTACTATATTAAATAAAGTATTTGTTATTGTTTTTAAACTTTTCTCTTTCTTTTAACCAAATTCTCTTCTATTTTCCTAAGGAAGTTTTTTTTTTTTTTTTGAAAACACAAAAAGTGATTGTTTTATGTAAAAATTATTATTTGCCAAGCGATTCTCATAGAAATTTAATTATGAATTCCATTTACTAAACATACAGAAAACATTCCTTTACAGACAATTCATTATTCACAAATATTCATTTATACATTCATGAATGTGTATGTAACACACATAAATATGTATGTGTGTACTTAAATACTTTTTCAGAAGTTAAAAGAAATAATAATTAATTATTTTATTTCATTTTCTTGTCTTTTTTGTTCTCTTTGATTACAGTTTAGTTTAGTTTTAGCTGGTAATGAATTATGGCCCATGGAAAGGCCAGATGGTATGCCAAACATAGTCTCATTAGAAGTGATGTGCGGTAAGGATCACATGGATGTACATTTAACATTTTCTCATCCATTTGAGGGTATTGTTAGTTCAAAGGGTATGTTGGCCTCAACTCAAATACTTTTTTCAATTTATGAATTTTTAAATTAAATTAAATTTTTTTATTTTTATTTAGGTCAACATAGTGATCCACGTTGTGTTTATGTACCTCCTTCGACGGGTAAAACTTTCTTCTCATTCAGAATATCGTATTCAAGATGTGGCACAAAACCAGATTTAAATGGACAATTTTACGAAAATACGGTAAGTGGAAATTTTTGATGAGGTACACTTAACATGATAATAGCAGAGGTAGCATAATAACTTTTTTAGACCCTGCAGGGAACGAGTTATAATTCATTTGCTATAAATATTTTCAATCTCATGTTAATCCACCATTTCGATCAAAACTTGTAGATTTATGTTAAAATCGATTTTGTCCCACAGTGAAATGTTCACTATCAATCACAATTATATACAGATCTACATATAAAAATCTTCAAAATTTAAATCCTCTATTACCGCTATCCTTATTCAAATTACAATTATCCCCTTCAATTCTTTGCCATGAAATCTGAAAATTTATAATAAATAATTTTATAGCAGCACTTTCTTCCCAAAATGAAAAGATAAAATGAAATTACAAATCACTGATTGTTTTCCAAAAACCAATAAATCTTTTCCACACAAATAAACAATTAAGCTGATTTTAATCGTTTAAACGAGGGGATCATTTAATATGGGGACCTCCCTAAAAAAAACTACAAAAATGTGTAAACAAAAGACCCTTTAAAAAATCAATAAAAACAATATCGTTTCAATACTTAAAACCGAAAAACTCTTGAGATAAAAAATCGCAAATAAAAGAAAGCAAAAATGCAATTTTGCACCAGCAACCAATTCAGCTTCAAAAAATTGCAAAAAAAGATTTTTATGACAAGATATTTTTTAAACGGTTTTTATTGCGTTTTTTGTTATGATTTTTTGGTTATTGAATGGATTTATTTTTGGTGGTTAAAAAGTTGCAGCAGGAGCTCAGGAACGTTACACTTGTTGGTTTTTTTCAAATGTAGATGTTGTTGCTATTGTTTCAACTTAATTTGTTTTTATGCGCTTCTTCATAACAAAATGAGAAGAAAGGGTATGTTAAGTTAACCTTTTTATGTGTAATACCAATAAGGAATTTTTAAGATCGTTAACGTATATAGAGTCCTTATCGAAATCTAAATAGATTTTGATATGTCCACAATAGTGATGAAACTTTACTTAACGATCCAACAATAGGAACGAAGATATTGATTAATATCTAACACACGTATAAAACTCGCAGTGTAGGATACTGTGAAATCTTTACTTAGAGTTGGGGGAGTTGATCTCAATATCAATGAAATATTTTGTGCAGCATGTCTTCAAAATTGTTCAAGTAATAACAGTAGAAAAGAGTCCATAAATCCAATAATTTGAAAGCAGTAAATTTTAGAGTTCTGATTTATTATTTTATTGGTATTATTGTAGAACGAAAATGAAGAGCTAAAACGTTATTCCAAAGTACGAACACTTTTATATTTAATATGATATTTACTTCAAGGCAAATCTTAGCTTAAATTCTTTAAGCTCTAAAATTCCACTTATCTATCTAAATAGGCGGGAATAAGATTATCTAATAAATCTTTTTTTAAAGAAATATTAAAACCTTTTGAAAGAGTTGATTGAGAAGGTGAATTGGAATTCTTATCTATTAAAACAGTTATTCTTGCGATTCATTTTTTATATAAACTTTTTAAGAATTTTTCTAACTCATTTTAAAATCTCCGATATTTTGTGACATATTTTATAGGACTTTTATTCAATTTTAGAAGGTATTAATATCTCTCTCTCTGATTTTTTGTATATAATCTGCCTATTTTAAGTCATTCAATGTGTTATTTAATATACTTAAATCATGAAACAACTTATAATTCCCTTTATAATGTTCCCTTAAAATCTATGGGTTAAATTTTCGGATTCCCGGTGTCTAAAATACTTTACTTTTGAACACTAATTAAAAAATAATTAAAACTAGTCCAAAATGTTTTTGCAGATCGACGAGCGCCATTAATGGCGACTCCACTCTATGGTCGAAGCGTTTTACTCATTAACTTCTAGCCTTCTATATATCCTGCCTTCTTCTACAACTTCTCATTTCATCTTATTAGTTTTATTCCTATTTCTGATATATTATGGTGCTCCTAACATCCCATTCGGGTATGATATATTATGGTGCTCCTAACATGATACTGCGAATCCTCGATTGGATCCTCTATATATGATCAATCCTATTGCTATTCAAATGTATCTACAATTAACTTCGGTCTTCAGCCGAGCTTAGAAATACTTTTTATAATATTTTATCAAAAATCTTTGATAAACGAAAAAAGCAACTTTGTTACACAGCTGGGAATCCCTAAGTATTTAATATCATCAATATCCTGTATGGTGTCTCAATTCAATATTATTGGTCAGAAGATAGACCAAACAGATCAGATCAAACAGATTATTTGTCAAATGTTCAAAGTTGTTTTTATGCTGACAATACCATTCGGGCGAGGTATCTATATCTCGATTCGAAATGAGTTCGAACTGAACGAAAAATACGATAATTAAACGTAGGCAGATCCAAATTGTGTCATATTTTTGTGAATGGTCAAAAGTAAGATTTAGTTAGGTCTTAACAACATCACGAGATCAGAAACTTTTCCAAGCAATATTTTGGTTTTTAAGAATAAAGAAATTAGTGTGGATTTTGGAATCAACTTGTATCCTATATAACGGTCCCAGTCTACTATTTGTCACTATTAAACAATGTTACTCACACGCTCTATCAATTTCAGCAGTGTGGATCAGTACTGGGGATGTCAAACGGGACTGATTTTTAAAATCCCTGGATTTTTTGGGCTTAAATGATTTTTCGGAATTTTTGTTTCATAATAAAACACAGAAATTAAAAAAAGGAACAGACAGGATTTAACATTTACTAGGGATTTGTTAATCCTGAACAATTCCGGGATTTTCGAGATCGGGATTAGCAGAACTGCTTCAGAATCAGCCACATAGAATTCAAAATAATCAAGTTAATATTTATTAAAATACCGAAACACGAAGAGGACTTTAAAAAAATTAATGGTCAAATAAGGACGAAGTTTTTGTTGATATATTTTTCGAAGTGTTACGGATAAAGGGTATTTAAGATTCACCTATGTCAAGTATACCATTTTCAGTTGTTCTTGTTCTTTTTGTTTTATGCACCACTTCTGATGTGCTACAAATTTTGATTGCAACTTCATGCTTTTTACGTTATTTTTCCATTGTTTACATGTGAAATATTTTAAAACTCTTTTTCTTTTTTATTGTTTTTATATATATTTTTTGTTAAATAAATATTTGTTAGTTTTTTTGTTGTTATTGTTGTTGTTGTTATATTCATTCATGATTTGTTGTATTTTATCCAGGTGGTCGTGCAATATGACAAAGATCTGTTGGAGGTCTGGGATGAAGCGAAACGTTTACGTTGTGAATGGTTTAATGATTATGAGAAAACAGCATCGAAGCCACCGATGGTAATTGCTGATCTAGATGTAATACAATTGGATTTCAGAGGTGAGTAAAAATGAAATACACAACTTGTTTTTGTTTTCTGTTAGTTTTATGTTTTGTTTTGTTCTGTTTTTTTTTGTTTTATAAAAAAGTACTTATGGGAATACTTTCATAAAAATGTAATTAATTTTCTTGAAAGGAAATTTTTCGCAAAAAGAAATTGTAAAATTCTAAGAAATTATTAATGACGTTTCTTTTTTTTACCCAGGTGACAATGTTGATTGCTGGATGGAAATTCAACATGGCAAAGGACCTTGGGCACCACCTGTTAGTGGTATAGTACCTTTGGGCTCCACTTTGACCCTTGTGGTGGCCATTAATGATTATCGTGGTATGTAAAGATTACATAAATCTAATATTTTCCTGATTTACTTATCTCTTTCGGTTTTAGGTGAATTCGACATGCGTGTGAAATCATGTGTTGCCTCTGATGGTTCTGGTCATGTTATCAATCTTTCCGATGAGTTTGGTTGTGTTTTACGACCGAAAATGATATCACGTTTCCTGAAGGCACGAGCACCCGATGAGAGAGCTACTGTTATAACCTATGCCTTCTTCCATGCCTTCAAATTCCCCGATGCCTTAAGTGTACACATCAAGTGTAAAGTGGAAATATGCAGACACGGCTGCTTGGATCACTGCCAACTAAATGACAATGCCAATGAACGTAAAGATGTCATAATGAATGACAATATGATCAATCAAAATAATTTATTAAGCGAAATGGGAAATGGCGGTTTAGGTGGCGGTGCTGGTGGCGGAATGCCAGCTGGTTTGGGAGCTACACATCACAACAACATGGCGGCTCAAAATAATGAAATGGGCATGGGTAATCCTGAGGCAGGTCATCACGATCATGATATTTTTTATGATGACATTATACACAATCGCAAACAATTATCTCAAATCAATAGTGGAATTGCAAATATTTTGGATCAGTTTAATAATGTCCATGAAAAGAATGCCAATTTACCACCCCGACCGGTACATGAAGATCCTGAAGAAGCCGATTTGGAGGATATATTTGGTGAAGAAGAATTAGCCGATTTGGATGAAGCTCAATATATGGAATTGCGTAAGAGTGGTAAATTCCCACATGGACCTAGACAATTGGCTCAAAAACGTATGGGTGTGCCCATGGCTGGTCCTAGATCTCTAGAACCTAAAGATAAAGATGAACAACCTAGACCTGTGTATAGGCCCCAGACAGAGGCTTTGAAACAACCTAGAGAGGATCATGTTGATTTAGATCAGCACGAAGAAGATCAAAATAATAAAGAAAATACTAATAAAACTGAAGAAGGTTCTCCACGTCGTAGAAGACGTTCCATAGTAATTTCTGATCGTAAAGTTCGTAGTGCTGATGTGGGTGTTAGTGGTCTTTATGATGTTATATCAGAAGCAGATTTAGCTTTCTCACCCGATGCCAAACAGGAAGCTGTTACTGTTTTCCAGGGCAAAATAAGTGAAGAAGTGGTTTATGGCATTTGTATGCCGGTGCCAGGTTTTAGTATACTCTTCATTGTGGTCATTTCAGCCACTATAGTTTCGGCTTTGATAGCCGGTTCCCTGCTCTATCGCTATCAATTGCAAAAGGAAGCCATGGAAAAACAAACTCCCATGCCTTTACAAGGGACTTTGGCCTCATGGATGACTCTAAGATTATTCCGCATGCGTGAACAACAACATCAACAAAGTGCGCAAAATGCTGCTGCTGTGGCAGCTGTTCAAAATTCTCTTGCTGCAGCAGCGGCTGCTGCCAGTTTGACACATGAATCTGTTCAATAATTTAAAAATTTCCTTAACAAAAATAATTTGGTTTCGTTGCAAAAACACTGACAAAAATTTGTGTTTTGCACAAAAATTTTCATTTGGGAAAAAATTTGAGAAAAAAAAACTGACTGAAAAATCTAAAATTTAATTAATTTTTCTGAAAATTTCGGGCATAATTGCAATAGTTAATCTTTTAATTTATTATTTCCTTTTTTATATAATTTAATTTTTTTTTATTTGCAAGAGAAATTTTTAATTTTTTTGTCAAAATTTAATTTTACTTTATTTTTTAGTATTTAAGAATTTTATTATTTATTTTATTTAAATTATTTAATGTTTATTTTTTATTTAAATAAATAAATATTTTTAATTTATATTTATTGGTGCTTTCTGTGGTGCATTTAGTTAAATCTATTTAAATTTATACTTTTTTAACTTCAATAAAAATCTCTATTTGAAATTTTTGAAATGTAACGAAAAATTGTTTAATACACTTAACAAAATTTCATAGTTGAAAAGTATTCAAGTTGACAATTTTAATTTATTTATATTTTTTAAAATTGATTATTTTTTTATAATTTTGAATTTTCCTCCTCAAGTGTATTAAACATATTTTTTGTTATTTTAATTTTGATTTAAAATATTTTCCTTATATTTTTTCTTTTTTTTTTAGTTCATAAGTAAGTTTCTTCATAAAAAAAAACAAAAACAATTTGTATTTAGTTAATATTTTTTGGGTCATTATAAACAATTATATAAATATAATAACTGATTATTTATTTATTGCTAAAACGAAATTAAGTCATAAATTATTTAGAAAATTTTTAGAATCAAAAGAAAAAACTTTAAATTTTTTTCAAAATTTATTTAAATTTTAAGTGAAAACAAAAACAAAATTTTGTATACTTGAAATGCAAAATGAATAAAAACTTAAATAAAGAAATAAAAACTAATTTAATTTTTTAAAAATGTGTAATGTTTTATTTTTTGACAATTTTTTTTTGTTAATGCTTAAAGGAGTTAATCGATTTGGGCTGGGTTATGCAATACTGATACATCTACATATATATAAAACTGAATCTGAGTTTGTTTATTTTTGTTGGAACTGATCCCCATATACCCGAAACTAAAATAGGCTATAAAAAATTTCGATCGGTCGAAATTTCTTCTGATTCCCGTATAATATAATAATGTAACGAACACGATTGAAAGTCACAGGAGAATTAAATTTGTGACAGATTGTCTGAGGTAACTCGAACATGCAAATTTTTTATCATTTAACTACCAACCGATCTTATTCAAATTATTTTCCTTATTTTATAAATCAAAATGGATAAAGGTCAATACCTCCACCCAGTTCAAAAATAATCAATTTTAATATAAAAAAAAGAATTTTTATGTTTTTTACCGAATTTACGATGATTTCTACGATCAATTTAGAAATAACTGTAGCATCATATTACAAATTCCGCTTGTAAAGGGATATCACTTCCCCGTACCATATCACAAAAACTATATGGTCTATAATATTTGCTATTATTGCTACATCCAATTTCATTAAGAAAATGTACGATAAAAAATAATTTGGAAGGATCTACTATTACCAATACCTCGTATCGTATCCTAAATTGTTGCAGCCTATAATATTACGTTATTAAAGCACTATTTATGTGAGACATATCGTGAAAATTTTGGCATTAAATTTAAATGTCTTCTTTGTATGGGGGATATATCTCCCCTGTGCCCTATCCGAAAATATTATATTGCGTAACGTTTTCCACACTGCTGAACTAAACAAATTTTATTTAATCTAACAATAACTCCGCCGAGAAAATGTTTCCAATAGACAGACAATCATTTTTAATCAAGATTTTTAATTGGTGCAATTATAAACTTTATTGAATTTTATGTGATTACTTCACCACCTGTGGTGATGGAAGGTATGTTAATAACTTAATTGCTTGAAATTAAAAACCTAAATTTCATAATTTATATTCCAAATTTATATTTTGTAATTCCAAAATAAAGAAAATTCTTCATTATTCGTTCATTTGAAAAGGAAAAATTCTTTCCAAAGTTTCATTTTATTTTAAAATCAAAATTTTGATGTCAAAAAATACGAGTCCTGAAAAGGTTATATATCACATCAGGCTGAATTGTTATATCTCCATTCTCTTTACTCATTTAAAACTTTTTTGTTAAATCTAGCGATCATAAGATAGAGAATTGTTTCCAGAAACATTCGTTTATGCTTTTAAAAAAGTGCTATATTGCAATGATTTTAAAAATAAAAACACAAAATTTTATAACATACTTTGAGGCATAATATTATTTTTGTGAATGATGAACATAATCGCCGGCTTAAAAATGCATAACGATTCTCATCTGGCAATACCGAACAGAAATGAAGATCACTTAATGTGGGTACATTAAAAGTACTGTAGTATATATTAGGGATTGGTAAAAATCTCGTCAATTTGGTTAATATATATCAAAATATGTTATCAAAATATGTTAAAATTTTATAATTTATTTAAACTCCTAAACAGTGAATAAATAGAAAATGAAAAGTGTCATTTTGTAATAATTGTTTATTTAGTAGAGAAATTTCAACATCGGGGAATATCACGTTTTAAAAAATTATAAATCTATTACAATTGCATACTTTTTGCGAACAATTTTCCCGTTATTTGTAAATATTTTGAATAATATATTATATATAATACATATTTGGTGTCTCAAGTATTCCTAGAAAATCTCCAATATGTTTACAAGTTTTGGATGTGAACATATTAACATATATTACTACAACGAAAGGTGATTAGGATATTGTAACTTTGTAATTTCGAGTGTAACTCTAAGATTGAAAAATCTAAGACACAAGAATGTATATAATATTGCATCAAATCAAAAGCAAAGTCGATTTAGCAATGTCTGTCTGCCTATATGCCCATCTGCCAGCCTGCCTGTCTGTTAATGGCACGATAACATCAGCAATAATTGACCGAACTCAATGAAATATGGTCTGAGTATTTTCCTAAGAAGTTTCCCATAAAATAAGCAAATTTCGTTCCGTTTATTAAAAGATATAGACAGATATCTGAGGCAACCTCTAGATTGAAGCGAATGATTTTCATAAAATTCTCAATTAAAAGTAGACAAATTAGAATCAAATATTTTCCATAGTAAAGAGTTTTATGTTCCGTGTTGGAATTCAAAATTTCTCAAAATCGGTTAAGTAGAAGAAAAGTATATATAGCCAAAAATATATATAATTTCTTAACTTATTAAGTGTTTCATGCTGCATTGAAGATTCGACATAGCCGAATATAGCATTTTTACTTCTTTTATTAATTTTCGAAATTGTATTGGATGTGCCAAATTAACTGGGAGAAATTACTTAATTTCATCAAGATATTCTTTAAATTTCGACCATAATTTTTACATGGACATACCCTCTGCTGCAGTGAATCTTGGAGAAAACAATACCATAAAAAGGTTTATTAATTGTACAAATAGTTTCACACAATTCTTTCACTTTTCACTTTTAGGGATATAATTTTAGTTATATTCTATACCGGAAAAAATCTAATTTCACTGTTGTACAAGACACCCAAACTTAAATCGTAAAAAATCTTTATTATTAGTTAAATCGACTTAGAAAATGAGTCAAATGATAAACTTAAAATCTGCACAAACGCGTGATATCTTCCAAGACTTCATAAAATCAATTTATTCTTACACCCCTTTCCTGGAATATAAAATTCTTAAATATTAAATGTTAGAGATCAATTGTCTAAAATAGGGCGTCTTTTTAAAATCGGATTTACCTAAGATTATAAATCTATTTATTTTTAAAGTATTTCGATTAATCAGTCTTTAAATCATTGTGTTTTCCACAGCAGCATCAAATTATTCATTTGTAAGGAGGATACAATTTCCCATGCCCTATCGGAAAATTTTATAATGCAAAACGTTTTTCATTTAAAGCAATATCAGCGTGCCAAATTTCATAAAAATTTAATAAGTTTGGTCGGAATCGTCGTTAAAATTTTTCAGTTTTAGGCGGTTGTGTCAAATATCGGCCTATAACTTTTTTCGTCTTAACCAATTTTGCTGGTTTTATATAGAAAACTACATATTTAGTTCAAATTTCATTGAGTTCTGCCTTTTTTGAAGGCTTTCATATCTTACCTTTTCGAGGAGTATTTAGTGTAAATGTCTTTATACAGAGAAAAGCATAAGTCTAGGTACTTTAGTTTGAATAAAAAATTTCATAAATTTTAAGTCAATATTTTTGTAAAATTTGTAACAAAAAATAAAAAAACGTAATAAATTTCTGGTTATATTTTTGCACTGCAAATGTCTAGTTACCCCAAAATATTTTAAGAAAACGGATCAGAAACTTCGCAATTTTTATATATAGATAAAGGCATTTTTTGCATAATCATAATATAAAATTTTCAGTATTTTTAAATCTATTTTATTTTAAGATGGTACCTACACTTTTACAGTGTAAAAATATATAGTTACAAAATGGTTTCCCTTGGTTTTCATTTTATTTTGTTAGACATATTAATATTTTTATTTTATTATAAAATATATCAAATAGAATGTATGTATGTATGTATGTATGTATGTATGTATGTATGTATGTATGTATGTATGTAAATAACGTATAGAATCTTTAACAACCGGTTAAATTTTTATGAAATTTTCACAGAATGATACCAATATACTCGAACATAGGCATAAATAAATTTCGATATCATCAGGGGGAGGGTTACCACCCATACAATGTTAATATTGATTATCAAATATCTCAAGAACTACAACAGCGAGAGTTCTCAAATTTGATCCCAACAATTTTCTTACAGAACTCTTTTACTGGATAATAAAGGCTTTTAATGGATAGAACGGATAAGACCAGGGAGAAGTATACCCCCATACAAACCAAATTTACACTAATGTTTGTTTAGGACATTTTTTTGGCACAACGAAGTTTGCCGGGTTTTATTATAAATTAGAAATAAATTATTAAAATGTATAAAATAATAAAAATGTAAAAAAATGTAAAATGTATAAAATATGATTTCATTCACTTAAGTTTATGTTCACTTAAAGTTCAAAAAATTTGTTTAGACAAGTTAGGGTACCTCGACTTAATAAATGTATCATTTACTTACCAGTCAAAATAATATTAATAATAAAATACGATAAATAATTTTTTAAATGTTTCTTTATTTATTAAAAATTGATCTTTTGATTAATACAAAATCAAACGTTTAATTCTTTTTACGATTTCACTTAACAATTATTGAATGAAATAAATAAATTAATTAAAATTAAGAAATAAATAAACTTAAATAACAAAAATCGAAAAATAAGAGAAAATTGTCAAGAAAATAAATAAAGAATTCAGTCGACAATAATTTATAAAAACTTAAAAATATAAAAAGAAAATTTTGAAATAAATTATTTAATTATTAAAGAAAATCAATTAAGTAAATAAATAAATAATAAATAAATAAAATAAAATATATTTTATATGACATAAAACTTAAACAACTTAAAATATTTAATGACTACAATGAAGTGAATTTTCTTGTTTATAATAAATAAATCAATAAATAATAAATTAAATAAACAATTAATTAAAATAAATAATAAATAAATAAATTAAAGTAAAATAAATTAAAGTAAAATAAATTAAAGTGTTGAAAATTAAAATAAATAAAAATACAAAAAAATTCTATGGAAAAGATTTGAACTTTAAAATATGGCTTAGCACCAGAATATTTATTTAATTGTGTGAGTTTATTTATTTAATTGTATATATATATGTATGTGTGAGTGTATTAAAACAGCAGTTCTATAATAAACTGATCACTTGAGTGACTACAAAGGGATACGTCTTTCACCTTTTAATTATGTGGCTAGAGAAGATAATGTCTTAATCGAGAAAAACTATTGCCACAAAATGTATCATTCTTTGTGATCGTGTAGGCATACGATCAGTTTTTAACCTTTTTGTAATATCGAAAAATTAACTATTGTCACTCTTGATGTCAAATTTATAATGTGTCAAATGACATTAAGATCATTTGAGGATCATGTCAAAACTGCTAGATAATATCTTTGTAAGTGTGAAGTGTGTATCTGTTTCTTTTTCAATTTAATCAATAAATAAATTAATAAAATTAATTAATTTTATAGACTTAATTTAATACTTTGCACAGTGTTTAAAAAAACATAAATAAGAGCGGAAAAAGCTTTACTGACTTAAATAGTTCAAGATCAGAGAGAGAGAGAGAAAAAGCGAGAGAACTAGAGATTAATAACGGGACAGAGCTGAAGGCACAAATTCTGTCCCGCATATATAGCGACTACCACCTGAAGAAAGTTAAACTTAAAAAAATATATATAAATATATAACAGACCCAAAATTATATAAATCGTTAAAAAAAATTAAAAGAAAAGCCAAAAGTTTCGTTGAGGTTAAAATCGGAAAGTATTTTTATGCTTAAAAAATACGCAAAAATTAAGTGAAATTAAAATAAAAATAAAAACAAATAACTATTTATTAAAGCTTGTAATTAAAATTGAATTGAAAAACAAAAAACAAAAAAATTAAAACAAATAATTAACGAAAACTTAGGCTAATCTTGGAAGAACTAAAGAATTGAACTGAAAGTTTAAGAAGAGTTTCTTTAAATGAAAATGTTTATACTAAAATGAAATCTATAATGTTTTTCTTATTTCGAAAAGATCTGAAAGAGGATTGAAAATTTAATGGTGCAATAAAGTGTTATTACGTATATTATTCGATTAATTAATTTCATATTTTAGTATAAACATTTTATTTTTTTTCATTTTAATTTTATTCTAATTTGTTTCCCCCAAAAAATGAGAAAATACTAATTTTCAAAAAGGTCAAATTTCGTACAACCAACAACAACTACAACAATTCAGTTGTTGAAATTGTTTTCATAAATTTCAATAATTTTTTTCTTCCGTCGTTTATTTTTTTCTTCTTCTTCTTTTTTATCTGATTAAATCTTTAAATTATACCATTTTGTTTTTCAATAAAAAGTCTCATATTTTGTACTAAAACTGTTTTTAGTCTATTTATGTATGCGTCCGAGATTTTGACAGGGTACCATGTCCTGGTGGCGGTGGTATTTGTATAACAGGTAAAGTACCTGTCAGCTGAGGATTCGTAAAAGCAACGGCTCTTTCTTTTTTCGATATGGTCGAGAAGGGTCTTAAACGTACATACAGAACAGCAGAAATGAGACAAGACGTAATTAAAATGCCCAAAAGAATAATCAAAGTTATCGCAAATCCTGGTGTCGTCATACATATAAGACCATCTTCTCTAGCTGGGAAAACCATAGTTTGAGCAGATGAACTTGCAGCGGTATTATTCGCATTCTCATCAATGGCAAATGTCAAATCACCAGAGGAAACAACTTTGATTATACGATTAAGACCAACTTCGGGTTCATTATCCACAGCACGAGCACGACGTTGTACACGACGCTCGTCTCTTCTCTTACTAATTGAGCTACCCACATGATAGGTGTCAACATGTAATTGGGGTGGTGGTGGTCCATATTGGGATTCTGGACCCACTTGTAGATGATGAACCTCCTGCAAGTTGGGATCAGAACATTGATCGGGACATTGATAACGACAAATTTGTATGGTACATTGGAAGTGTACCTCCATGGAATCAGGGAATTTGAAAGCTTGGAAATGAGCATATGACAACACAGAAGCCGAAGCTCCGAAATTCTTAATCTTAGTAAAACGTGACATAAGTTTTGGTCTAGTAACACAACCTCTTTGGTCTACCAGCTGTATGGGTGCCCGTTTGCCATCATGGGCTACACAATTTCTAACTAACATATCAAATTTGGAATCGTCATCTTTAATAGCTAAAACCATAGTCATAGTTTGACCAATCTTAACTAAACCAGAAACCTCAGAAGCCCAAGGTCCTTTACCTACTTGTATTTGCATCCAGCAACCAACATTATCACCGGCAAAATCAGCCCTAACAACATCTAACATATCGACGGGGAAGGGACGGAATGTAACACTCTTTTCATATTGATCATGCCAAGTGCAGCGTAATTTTCTGGCTTGATCCCATACTTCTTGAACCTGAGGATCATATTGTATAACAATAATATTTTCGAAATATGTGCCCGAACCAGACTCATGGCCATAACCATATAAACCATTTTCAGTATTACCCGATGTACCACATTCATGAAGACCAATATCAAAGGTAGCCGAAGTACGTCCCAGTCCCGAAGGTAAATGTACACAATTCATATTGCTGTAGTGACCCTTGGAGAAGACAATGCCATAAAAGGGTTTATCGAATTGTACAAATACTTTCATGCCATTCTTTTCACATTTAACATCTAGAGATATAATTTTAGCCATATCTTGCACTGGTGAGGACCAAATTTCATTGGTGGACGAAGCACCCAAACTTAAATCGGGTAGGGATTGTGGCACATGTACTTGTTGTTGTGGTGGCTGCTGGGGTGGAGGAGGAGGTTGTCTTTGTGGTGGTAGCGGTGGTGGAGGTCCCTGATAGGCCAATTGCGAGGGTGGAGGTGGTGGCCCAAAAGGTTGTCCCAAAGCCAAAGGTATACCTTTGTTATTGCCTGTAATGAAATAATTTAAAGATGCTTTTTTTAAAGAAGGCAATAAGTAGATCTTGTCATAATATAAGTGGCGATATAAAGATTTGTTAAGAAAAAATTTTATTTACTTCTGGCCGGACCAGGTCCTTGTTGTTGTTGCTGCTGTTGTTGTTGTTGGGGCTGTTGCATATTGTGTTGATATAGAACCTTTTGATTTTGTGCATCGTGTTCACTTTCTAAAGCCACTTGATCCACTTCGTTGTCATGATCAGACATTTCTTCGTTACCCTTAACGACTTCGACATCATCGCCAAAAGCAAACTGAAAAGAAAAAGTAGAAAAAATGAGTAAATTTTAATGAAATACAGGAAATGTTCGAAATGTATTTAAGCAGGATTCCATCTCCACATGTTGTCCATTATCCATAGTTGACATGTGAAGATAAAAAGCTTTAGTGTAAGCGTTGAATTGAAATGACATTCCCCTATGCCGATGTGGAGCGGCAACAATTCAACACCAAGCAGAAATCATGCTTTACTTCCACAGTAATCGCGACAGACTGAGTTGAGTTGAATGTTATTGTTTAGTAAATTAAAACTGGCTGACTTAAAAATAGAACAATTCGTTCTGAAGTCTTTAAAAGCAAATACCCCTACCCCTTTTTCGCACCTTTCAATTCCCCATATCGCCTAAACACTTAATGAAGTCTTGGGTTTCGAAAAAGATCGACGACCTTACCAAAGAGCAAAAGGAACCTTGGAGTGAGCTAAAGACCATACGGCGTCTCTGAAAGATGCCACTCCTACTGCTTCTAGTGAAGCAAAGGTCAGAGGAGAAACCTACCAGTTAAGGACGGGACCAAAATTCATGACAAGAACTACCTCCGATGCCATTCAGTGAGATGCCTAAAGACTAACTCGTATACGCCATCATCGTTAGGAGTGTAAGCAATGGATCCATTTCCCATTAAAACTGGCATCTGGTTAAGCAGAAGCTGCTGGGTGTTTGCTGTAAGATCCTTGGGGATAGTTCTGGAACACATCCACAATGCGCCACGTTAAACTCATTGTTTGCGCAGACAAACCACTGAGGCTCCATAGATTCCATAGATATCGCAGAGGCAATCCTACCGCAAATATGCTCGATGAACAGCAGTCTGATGATCGTATAAACAGGACAGAGATCAGTAGGAAACATTTGTTGGTCTAAATGCAATATATTGCCTACATCAATTACAAAGCCCTATCGTGCTCATCAAATAAACGAGATGAATTTTAAATTTACATGCTTAAAAGGTTCAATTGACTCAATGACCGTTTATGAGCGTTTTATATACAGATGGTGGGTTTTTGTTAGACTACTCCTAAATAGCCAACTTGATCGGCACTTAGTAAAGGGCTAAAGGAGAACAAATTAAGTTCACAATTGTCGAAAAATTTACATGGAATTCAACAAGGAAATGGATGAATAAATTTTATATTTTTCCCGATCAACATAGTTTAACAAGTTCATTTTGGGTTCCCACTCCCTAGATCCATTTAAGGAGGTAAGAAAATTCAAATAATTTATCATATATTTTGGAAAAAGGAAAAGAAATCGAGATATAAGAATTTATATATGTACATTCGTTGAGATTGAGATTGAAAAATCTCTTGGGTCGTGTGAAAGTTATTTATGTATGAGAAAGAAGCCTTTTTTGAAGCACAAAAAAGTGTTGTTTGGTTGTCATTTCTTGTTTCCCATTATGAGATACGGAAAGGTGGTTGTTTGATTGTAAGTTGGACTAGTTGAAAAACAAAAGTAAACATTTAACTTTCATTTCATCTTTTTGATTTTTTTTCTTTTTCGATTTTTCGAAACAAAAAGTGATAAACATGTTTTAATGTCCTAAATTAGTTTCTTAAAATCATCAAATAAATCAACAACAAAAAAGGAGATGATGATAAAATAAATGCAAACGTTATTATTGGTACTGGATGATTCTTCCAAAGCACTCACTTCGCTATTAATTCACATACATACGTTTTTTAATCGTCAAACGTACGTACACATGAACGAAATGACTGACAAAAACCAGAACAACTAAATTAAATTCGAATAAAAATATATATTTTTTTTCAATTCCGGTTCCCATCATACAAACAAAAATCAATTCAGTCTTCTTTAAATAATTGCTGCTACATATTGCTGTGGTACTGCCATCTCCATGGGATGGGAGAAGACGAACTGTAAAAATGTTGGTATTTTCTTTATTCATCTTTGGGTTTTTAATTAACCACAAAGAATTGATGAACAAATTAACAAGAAACCTGCAGGTAAAATAAAGGAATAAGAAAGTGAAGTGATGATCTTTTTTAAAAATGTTTGGAATTTTGATTTCATTTCAAGTGAAATTAAAAGATTTCACTTTGGCAGAAAAAAGGAATTTAGGGAAAAATGTTGTTGAAAAATGCTGTTAATTAAAGTGGTTATCGCTTAAATTATGTAAAACGATTAAAATAAGAGATTAATCTAAATACATGTATTAAAAAATTAAAGAATTGAAAAAGGTTCGATATTATTTCGAAATGGAGATATAAACGTTCGCCTTGGCCTGATCCGCAAAACCGAGTTTTGAGAAAGTGATAAGGGCCAAATTTAAGAATTCTCGCTGTTATGGTTCTTTACATATTCGATAATCAATACATATATACATACATCCTTATGAATTAATCCAGCGGGAAACCATGTGACTTATTTACAGGTGAAAGATTTGGAAATTACTTCAAATTGCTTTCGGAACCACAATTAGAAACAAAGTGATCAAAATCAGTCTACAATTCTTACTATTCCGCGTCATTATTATGACTTAATCCAGCGCAAAAACAATGTGATTGTGTGTGATTCTCCTTAATTCAGATCAGTTTGGTTAGAATTCTTTAGTTTTCTATACGAGTAATGAATAATTGTTAAAATAGGGCAACAACTTTTTAATTGTTGTTGCAAATACCATTTTCTTTTGCAACATTCATTGACAAGAATACCAAGTTCTTTTTTTTATAAAATCTACGTTTTTTTATTAAACGAATTTTTGATCGCATTGAATTAATAAAAGTTGTTTGTGTGAGTGTGTTTTACAATTATTATGCATTTGTGTCGCGTGATCTCATTTATATATATTTTAACTAGTTTTTTTTCTTGAACAAGTGTGCATAAATTGTTATCTCTCCGTTGTCTGTCCGTTAGACGGTTTGGCCCATTCGTTATGTTGTCTGGCTGTTTGCCGGTTTGTTTTCTCGCTGTTGTTGTTATTATTTGTATCGTATGTACTTGATCTACCGTACAATCGTATCAATGTGATTTTAACATTGAAATATGGTACTTGATTATGCGGATTTATTTATTTTTTTATTTATATATTTTTTGAATAACAATTTAGATAGAATAAAACTTTTACTCTTTGAAATTTATTTCTCTTATGTTTTTTTTTTCTTTTTTTTTTTTTTTTTTGGCGGAAAATACTGATACGAGTACAACCTGTTTCACGATCAACTTAATATTTATATGCGAAATTGTTTGCCTTTAAATGAAGATCAATTTAAAATATGTTAAATATTGCAAGTAAGTGCGAGTGAGTGAATGAATGAATGAATGAATATCTTTTAGTTTTCACTTTTTTGTTTTGTGCTTCTTTTTTTTTGGTTTATTTGTAATGAAGAGAAATTTTTTGGTTTCACTGGTTTTAATTTGATCTTCAATTAGGACTTATTAAAGAAATTTAGTTGTTTTGTTTTTTTTTACATTCTTAAGTTTAATTTGAAATTTAAGTTTTGAAAATGAGTACATGATCATCATGAATTGGCAGGATGATAAGATTGATTTAATTAAGACCAGACTGTGTCAATTTATAGCAAGAGATAACTACAATTTTTAATTTTAAGGAACCGCCATCTAACCAAGACGTACAGTGTGACCAAATCGATCTTTTTAATAATTCTGTAACTTTTGATTAGTAAGAGAAATCCTAATGAAGTTTCACATGGTTAGAACTGTTTATAACTTGAAAATAATATAACTCTTAAACCGATTCATATTTATCATTACACAACTTGAAAATTTGACTTCGATTTTTTAAGAAATGTTCTTAAAACGTTATTTTCGAAAGTGAATATATGTGGGACCCAAATATGTTCCAATCTTCACCAAATTTGATATTGTGATTCTAGAGTGCACATTTGAACATAATTGTTGCATAAATAACGCTTTTATACCCTACAACACCAAAAATTGTATCGAGTATCACCGCTTTTAAGTTTACTGTTCGACTCAGGATCACTTTCTGAGTCGATTTAATGATGTCCGTCCGTCTGGCTGGCTGGTTGATTGTACATGTGAAAAAGAATAAGATATCTAATGAAATTTGGCTTGTGTCATTATTTTGGCCCAATGCCGATGCCTCTTGAAATTGGTGATGATAGGTAAATTATTATGCCCCATACACTATACATATAAGTTCACAAAAGTACTAAATAAAAAGCGATTTGAATGAAATTTGGCACAAATTTGTCTAATGATGTTGTAAAACTGTGAAATTCAAACTTTAATTCAAAATTTTTCATAGGTCCCATAAAACTCATATTATTAAGAAGGTCTTAAATATCATATATACGTTGGTATTAAAAAAAACAATTGGTCAAGTTAAGTTAAATATAAGCAAAAATCGATGTGCGCAATTTTACGGGGGTCAGTGCATAATTTTTATATCTCCCATATAATGTCTACAGAAAAAATGGTTTCGAACTCACTTATCCCACCTGAAAACATTCATTATAGCATTATAATATACTGCACTCTTAATCATTAATTTAAAAGTATTTTATATTTAGGTCCTAAGAAATGTATTACTCCAACTGAATGATACTCAATCCAACTGAATAATCTCAATTTTTAGGAATCTTTATTCGCAGTCACGATCATATGATTTTTGGGTGGTCTTTCTCTTCGGTATACTTTAACAAAAAGTTTCCAGAGGAATTTGGAATTAAAGAACTCAAGGATCTGCATATTAATGACACAAACCCTAAATTATGTCTCATTAATAATGTGAAAAATTGGGAAGTGAATGAAGATATATTAATTTTGTTACTCCATGTGTAACGCTAGCAAAAAATCACCTAAACCTCTGAAAAATATATATTTTTGTAACAAATCAAATTCTCATTTGATCTATTTATGTCCTTCTGTCCCTCTCTTTTTGTGTCTATCTGTTGAACTGGATAGATCATGTCTATATAAATAGTCCGATTTGAATTTAATTTCGCCTGACTGATTTTAGGTGAGCAAAGTAATAAATCGGTGCTGTTTAAAAAAAGATTTAGTTCAATATATGACGAGTTTGTGTCTAAAAAGAACTTTGTTTATGTTTATAATTAAAACTAAATGGACTTAAAACAAATTTCATCAAAAGGTTATTACGGGTGTTATTACGACTCCATTAAAGATATAAACCGGATCAGATGTAGTTATATGCAAAATTATTAATCCCAATATATATTTATTTCGTTTCATTTGAGAAACAGTTAGTTTTAACAAGTTTATGTAACTGTAAATGTCTATGGTTGTGTTAAATTATATTGCGTGATGTGTGTAACATAATGTTGTTGATTTAGCGTAGCAAATGTAGCGCATTTTGGTTAAAACATTTTTTTAACAATTTAATATTATGCCGTGTTTGTTTTGCGGTCGCTAAAAGTGACAGAATAATTAAAGATTCCTGGTTCTATGTTGATCTCTATAGTATTTTTATCAATATTTTTTTCAAGCGTATTCCCTGTCATGATAACCCTTTTATAAATGTAGATGTGGTTAATTTCTCATTTCTTTTTTTGTGAGTTTTAGTTAATTTGTTTCTAAAATTTCACATTTCACTATTATTGTTATTGTTATTATTATTATTATTATTATTATTATTATTATTATTATTATTATTATTATTATTATTATTATTGTTATTGCTATTGTTATTTGTTAATAATAAACGTGTGTGTGTGTACAAAATGATCAATACGAACATTTATCATGATTTCAATTTTATCTTTCAACATAAAGTAGTTTGTTGATTGACTAAGTGACCATTTAAATCATTGTAAGTATTCCATGCCATAAATGAACTGAAAGAAGAAAAAACAATAACGACTACAAACACCACCATTGACCAGACGACATCAACAACAATAACATCACGATAATAGACACATGCGAGCTTTCCTTTCCACAATAATTCCAAAGTCTAAGTTTAAAACCAAAACTAAACAATTGAAACTAAACCGAAACAGAAAAACAAAACCAAATCAAAATCTAACTAAATCATACCTGTACTTCAGCCCCATACACACTGTACACATACATACATGCATAAAGACATACAAACTTTCGTATGGAGCTAACGATAAAGAAGCAACAAATAGAAAATACAAGACATTTATGTATGATGAATTACAGGTCATAATATCCAAAGAAAGAATAAAGAAATGTACAACACTGGAGCAGCAGCAAATGCCAAAGATAGTTTGTCATCTTTTACAACAAACTCCAACAACAACTACAACAACAATAATATTCATGGTAAAAGATAAATTGTCTGTCTCCACTTTATGCCAAGAGCAGCAAAATATTATGAAGAAAATACACACACACACACACATACACACGTACACACACAATAAAGACGATTACAATGACGATGTTGATGATGATAATGATGAAGTGAAAGATGTTGTAAGTAATATTATTTATATTATTTATGATCTTTAGAGTCTTATATATCATTGGCTGTTTCATTTGTATATACGGACTTATATATACGGATTTATACAAATTTATAAAAATATATATTTATCATATTTGTTATAAATGTAGTAGTAGTCGTTCTAGTGGATACTTGCTGTATGGACAATTATGATGACAATTTATATTTATGTTGTCTTACATTTACGCATTTATGAGTTTATGGCAGTTTTATATTTTTTACACTTTTAAAAAGTTGATTCTAGAAATAATGGTTAGATAAAGTTAGATAAAACTTTATTGAATGAAATGTATTTTGGTGTGACCATCGATCATAATCCTTCTCACTTCGAATGACACTAAAAGGAATCTTGATGAATATTCGAGATATGGTGCAAAATTTGTTAAAATTCCCACTGAAAGAAATCTTTTTTTTTTTTTGATTTCTTTGATATACAGACTCCCACTGTCATTGTATATCAAGATATATCACATTGCACAGTGGACTGAATTTGTTTAGCGAAATTTAAAATACACAAAAAGTCGCAATTAGCAACTTAGTCGCATTAACACTACTCAGTATAAACACATAGTTCCCATAGTGGTGATAACTTTGACACAAAAAAGACATGGAGAGGTTAGTTCAACCGATAAAGTTTAAAAACGAAGAATTTGAAGTTTTGTAAGATGAAAGTGGTTATCAAAGGAAACGCTTAAAAGTATTAGAATACATTCAAAGTAGCTAAATTGGGTATTCGAGACTCATTTATATGTAATTTGGCATGACGGGAATGAATCGTAATTGCTACAAAACGAAATAATTTTTGCTTCGTATACCTGCAAAAAGGCATATCTAAAAAAACGGTGAACTACGCCAAAGCATTTGGTGGAATCAGGAGACTGTTTTGTTTTTATGATCTTTCGAAATCATATCATATGATCATAGAGTAACTAAACAGAAGACTATTAAATCATTAGAAGAGATTAAATAAACAATTAGCAGACACGAAGTCCAAAACTTCCATTGGTCGCATGCAAGACCAATCAAAAATTGTTTCGAAAACGTTGAATCGATAGTTATGGCTCATTAGGGTTATTACCCTGCCCTCCCTAATATAATATTTGAAAATGAAGAATATCCTTACTGGAATACGTTTTTCACCAGAATATCATATCAAAAATTGACTTGATTCTTTAGTTTAAAACCGATGTTCTTTGGACATGGAAATCATATGGCTTCAGAAAAATTAGTAGCTGAAAGTGTATAAAATTTCGAATTAAAATGGGCAGTGGATTTCAGAGCAAATACTTAATGAAACTCAAACAGTTTTAAAGTCGTCAAGCATGTAATGTACATGTTCTCCAGATACCTCTTCAAAGACTCAATTTTTATTTCGAATTTGTACCTTGATATTGATGTCTTATAAAACCAATACAATTTCGCCAGTACTTTAGATATAGCAGGGAATATTTCCAGATGGAACTGGTGCATATCATTTGGGGAGTCAAAAAGACGCATATGTTCTAAAAGATATTACTATTCCATATAGTCCAAAACCAAAAATAAAAGAGAAAAATTGAGTTTTAGTGAGAAAAGAGTAAGAAACGTGCAAAGGAAGAAAATGACTACAGAGTTTTAAGAAAATATTATGGAATATCGAATATGAACTATTTTTTGAAAAATTGAATCGAGAACTACATTTTCTGAATGTATTCCGTGGGAGCTTGGGACTCTTCAATTTGTTTGCAAGCTCTTCGGTTAACAAATGTCTACTGAGGCTTAAACCAAAATCGATGGGCTTTCCGATTTGAGACCTTTTCAGGAGTTTTTTGAAAAGATCTGTTGAAATAGTTACATAATTTTTTTCAGTGCATTTGTGTATGAATGGAAAATGAAATACATATGTGTGTGTGTGTGAGTGTAAAAACATTTATATTTTTATTTATTTTATATTGTTTACAATAATAGTGTTATTGTTATTATTGTTGTTATTGTGTTATGTTGTGAAAATATATGTCACTGTTACAATTTTTCATCGTTGTTGTTGCTTTTTTATTTATTTACAAGATTTTCCATATAACTATGAATGTATGCGTGTGTTATATTTTTTTATATGAATGTATTTGTTTTTATTCACTTCAAAAGAAAAGAAATTAAATGAAAGAAAATAAAAAATAAAATAAAGATTGAAAATATTTATTTAAATACTCTTCTCATTTTATTCGAATGAATACAAACAACAACAACAACAACATTCTGTTGCATTCTGCTGCATTTTAGCCTTGAACTTAATTTGAAACGGAACTCTTTATTTGATTTTGATTTAATTAAATTTTCTTCTTTTCATCTTAAACTGTATGAAAGAAGTCTATCTATAGATTTTAACCGGATTATTTTACAGTTTACTTTCTATTTTATTGAAAATGTCTCTTTTCTTATTTTCTTTCGTTTCTATTAAAGACTTATATAACTAAATAGGGTAACTTGTTTGTCACCATTTAAAGTAATCGCTGGGTGTTGATAGTTTTTTTCTGTTCACTTATTGAAACCCGTGTCGATATGATTTTCATTCATCAATTGAGGTTTCTAATGCGGATTTTTATTGATTTAATCAAGTAATTAACGGGTATTTCTGACTAAATGACTCCTTAACAATTGATCTATTTGTATTTCTTTTTCTAATAATTGTTTTCATAGAATATTGTTTATATATAAAATTAATTATTATTGTTCTAGTTTTATTGATTTGAATCATTTAAAAATCCATTTGAATTGATCTGAAAAAATATTTTCAGAAAAGCTATAACAAGGACCAAATTCAATAACAAATTCGATTTCAAGATTAATTTAACTCCATAAGATCATAAATTGGGCAAAGGATGACTTTGAGTGTGTGAGTTCACACTGATGCCCAAATTGTCTAAAGAATTTTTTGGAAATAATTTCGTACCTTTTGAACCGTTAATGATATCTTAATGAAATTTTACCGGCTATAACAGTTCATTAGCAAAAGACTGATATCTGAGATAACCTCGAAGAAGTACAGCCATTCGGTCTTTATAACTCAGTGCAGCTTTATGACTGATCACAGTCTATAGACAGATCAATTAATAAAAGAGAATCACTCGTTTTATCAATTTAATAGATTTTAAACTGTTTTTTTTTCTTAAATTTTTAGATGAATTTGACGGATATGAACACCAAAATAAATATTTTTTATTAAATTTCTAAGGTAAAAGGTTTTCAAATTTATTAAATACCTCCACAGAGACTCAAATTATTCACAACTTTTCTTTTCATCACAAATCGAATTGAAACCTTTTTATAGTCTACAATTATTCATTTATGTAACAATTTCATTTTACCGTCTGATTTCCATTTAAATTTATTTCAAATTATTTTCAACCATAAATTTTAAATCTCTTTTTTTTTTTAAACTTTTACTTCATAAAAAGGCAACAAATGAGCATAAAATTATTTAATTAAAGTATTATTAACATACAAATTTATATAAATAAACAAATAAATAAACAAAATATACGTAACTACAAATAAATGTTTAATAAATATAAATAAATTTAATGTTTTTCTAAAACATAAATTTTATCAAAAACTCATGAAATCGAAGAAGGAGAAGAGGAAAAAACTAAATCATCAGTTAATTTAACTTAATAAACATTCGAAATTGTCATGGCAAATTTACAAAATATTTACAGACAAATGGACCTGACAAAGAGATACACAGAGATACACACAAACACACAGTCGAACAATCATTTAACCATAAAAAAATACACAAATCAAATAAAGTTAAAAATACTGTAGAGTCAAGTCAAATTTGTTTAAAATAATAACCATAACAGCAACAACAAGAAGAAGAAGAAGAACAAAAACAACAACAACATTAAGAAACAAATTATAAACGAAAATGTTTTAACAGACAAAATGACGACAGACCCAACTCAAAGAGTGAATGAATGGAAGAAGTAAAGTGAATGTTGAATTTGTTTTGCAATGTTACACAATGGGGCAAAATTAATATTTTTCGGTTATTTATTTTAATTAAATTTCTAAAGTTCTAAATACATGCAGTAAGAGGACACTTCCCCATTTTATTGAGAAATGCAAGTCCCAGCCATGATTCGATCTCAAATCTTAATATCTCATCTATATACTAAGATATCTGCATGGGTAACATTAAGGTATCTGTACGGATCCAAGTAAACTGAATCGGTATTTTTGGATATATTTTATAAATAAATTTCCTTATTTCTGGATACTATTTTTACACCGGTTCCAACTGATCGTTTTACATACCGGCTTCGACCGTCAGTGAATATCGAAAAACCTTGGACAAGAAATCCAATAAATTAAAAATGTAAGAAACATAAAAACTATTGTTTATGCTCTGCCAGTTCCTGGTTGAAACCTAAATACTGTTGAATGTATTGAACATGCACCTCAAGCGTTTAGGTCGGACCACTCTTTCAACCACAAAAACCACATATATATTTTGTAACACATTCTACCCCACTGTGCTTTATAACCATAAACAATCCGCCAACAATCATAATGCGGAAATTAATAATGAAAATGAGCAGCAACAGCAGCATAACCAGTTCAAATAGCAGACAACAAGAAAAGGAGATGACTGTATGTATGGTCATCAAAAGGAATGCAATAAAAAGCAAAAGTTTATCAAATCAACTTTAAATCGAGAGAAAAATAAACGAACTACCCGAAATGATGATGACCTCTAAAGCAGAGAAGTAGAAAACGTCAAAAAAAACATCAATTGCAAAATAATTTTTAGTACATAAAAAGAGTAGGCCAACCACAACAACAACAAAAATAGCTTAACAATCTCCTTCATTACCAACATCATTATGGCGAAGATGTCGAATTGTCGACTATAATAGGCTGCCTAGTCATTGGCATTTTTGAGAGAAAGTAAAGACATTCAAAAGAACGTGATACTCAAACTCTTACTGATATTTAGTTATTATATTTTTTCGGGTGGCTTTTGTAAACTTATTTTTTTGTTATTTATTTTCTGTAAAAGACTATTTTCTTTTTCATTTTCTAAGACTATTTTCAATTGTTTGTGTAGCTGTGTGTGTCTGTGAGACTGTTGCTTACAATAACTAAATCTTTTTTTCTGACAATCAAACAATCAGCCAACAGAGTCTTCACCCAACAAAATTTCAGTTTATTGGCATTTTGTATTATCGTTATTTTTAACTGATACTGATTTTCCTTTTTTATAACATTTTTTGGGAGAAGGTTAGAGAGATTCTGCCTTGTTCTAGGATATAGATTAAGAATTTTTGTTATTGTTAAAAATATGACATAATCGTTGTTCCCAAATCGTTCATATTCAATGTTGTTTTTGTCTAAATCTTACAATGTTTTATGAAAAAAAATCTACAACATTCAATAAAAATTTCCTTTCAAAAACTACTTTGACGGGACTATATTAACTTTTATAGGCTGGTCCGATTTTAAATTCAAAGTTTTTTCACTATAAGGGATATGAACATTTAAAACGAATTACAAGTACTTCGTGATTTCTTTTTGGCAGCTTAATATTTTTACATCCGAAGGAACTGTACTCCCTCATACTCACTTATTTTATAACGCGGAAAACACTGATGTTGTTCAAAACAGTAAGACACAGTAGCAGTTTGATTCGTTGTCGTTTCCAATAACTGAATTCAAACATATTGAACTGAAGTTAATTTTAAGTGAAGTTTTTTAAAAAGATAACTTCAAGCGTCAATGGAATATTTGTGGATCGACCATTAACAATAATTTGTCTTTCGTAATCCAGATTTTGAAATTATTTTAAGCGGTTGATCAAAACGGTTCCATTAATAATTATTTGATTATTCGGTAAAAAAATGATCCCTCAATTCTAAAAAAGGTACGTATTATCATTACCATCGTCAAATACTTTCTTAATTTACCAGAAAGGAAATGAGCAAACATACATACTTGTAAAGTAGCCAAGGAGTTGTGGCCTACTTGTGACATGAACAAAACAAAGCATGAATCACAGTCGTAAGAATATTTTGGAATTGAGATTGTTATTTGTATTCACTGGTCACTGGCTACAATCGTAGTTTCTGCGATCTGGACAAGTACGAGACGATATTTCTTTTTTAAATGCTGTGATCTATTAATTTTAACAATAATAAGTCGTTAATGAACTTGGACACACTGATCGATGGAAATAAAATCTTAAAGATACCTGATGACCGATGCAATCTTTATATCAGAGTTTTTTATAACTTTTCCTGAATCATGTTTATATCGAGTTATCTGGGGCAAATAGAGTCTAAAAGCATCAGTTTAGGGAACCACTTCAGCTAGTTTACTTGATGTTAAAAGCGTAAGTGATTAAAACATATTATAACGAAGGTCAAAGTTCAAAATTAAATAAACTGTATTGGTACTTTTTTTGTTGGCGAATAACCCTCCCCAATATTAGTTATACGTGTCCATGATTTTTGAAATTATGTCAGGTAAAATATTCCATCTTCTTTCTTTCCCACAGGAAATCTGTTGAAAATAATGCGAAACTTTTTAAGAATGATATGTAGTTTCTTCTTAAAAACATGACATCTTTTTATTATGCAACCAAAAAAACCTCTTTAACTTTAGAGTTTCCCTCCCACAATCTAAGACATCTTAAACATAATTTTTTATCCTTTTAACATTTTGGTGTAGGAGCTTATAATGCCACACAAAATATGCGCTTTATACATATTCCTTTAGTCTGGTGGGATTTTTGCCAAAAATACTGCAGAACTTCATTGATGTTGTTTTTTCCCCTGTTTTGGGGCCAAAAGTCAAAGCAGCAATAACTGCAAAATATCATCAGCTGCAGCAAAAAAAGCGGAAAATATGGCAAAGAGAATTAAATTTACGACGAGCAAAAAGAAACAAACTCAATCCAAAAACAAAATTTATACTTCAGTTAGTGTTTATCATTATCGTCATAATGTATCTCTAAATAAAAAGGAAAAGTATTTTCCCTGCGCTTTTTCCCCTCTTCTGTGTGTTGTTGTTTTCTTTTCTTCGCTTTAGGTTTTGCTACTTGGAAGACGCCAAAGAAAAGTGAAATTTTCCACAGTTTCTTAATGATGTTAAGAAAAAATGCTAAAAGGCAAGTCAAGGTTTGAATGGCATGTTGATTTTCAAGTTTCTGATAAACCCAAGCGAAAAAAAGCGAAAAGGGTAAAAAAAAATATAATTGTGTCATTGAGGATTTAAGAAGTTAATGAACTTTTTTAATATCGACTTTATTTTAGTCATGATGTCAATATTTTAATATTTAAAATAAAATTATCAGCAGAAAGAAATTTTAGAGGAAAATTTATTAGGGTTGTTGGGAAAATGTTAATTGTTTAATTAATTTAATTATCAATTTGGATTAAGGCCGACAAAAATGTGTTATATTTGTTATTTAATAAGTCATTCCAAAATTTTTCTAAAAGTGCTTACAGATTTATTAAAAATATTTTCAAATATGTGATGAACATGTTAGAAACTAAGATAACATTACACCTCAAATAGATTTCTACAGGAATTTTGAAATTGTAATTTCCTAGAGGAGTGAATGAAATAGGAGTAACCACATGGAGAGGCATAGCATCAGAATCTACACCGATTGTTCCGAGATGAGCAGTGGAGTTTGATTTGGTATCTTTTCTAAAGATATGGAATTGGAAATTTCATTTCGATTTTCGAATAAAGACAGTGCTTACCAGTCTAAAATTTGGCCATTCTCAGGGCATGTAGAATGGTTCGAGGTAGAAATGTGCATGAAATCTTAGAACTTCCGACAGTCTGGTAACACTTCTGTCACTGAAGGCCTCTGCCAATACGTAATTGTAGAGAGGAGCTTTTAATGCTGGTTCAATATTATGACTTTTCCTTTATATTGATTCCTGTGCCAGTTTATTTTGGTAATGAGCAGATGAGTTAACAAAAATAAGATTGGAATCTGATATATCCAATGCGGAATCAGTGGACATTCCACTTGGGTGTATCAACGTAAACATCACAAAACAATTTCCTCATTTTGTCGAATGAAAATGGATAGAAAAAATATGTCTACTTACAATATAAACAGAACAAATTAACTCATGAACCGCAGTCGTAAGGACTTGTAAAGATTGATTTATGTAATCGCTTATCTTGATTTTCACTCAATGATTACTGTCATAGCTCAAATATTTATCTCAAATTATCAGAATGAGACCAGTGACAGTAAGTAACGTGTAGACTCCTTTTTTGTAACTCAAATGGGTTTGTTAAAACTGAAGAGTTTAATAGTTAAGTTAGTTAAGACCAACTACTCTACACATTATAGTACTCTACATTATGACGCAGCTATTAAAATTTTATTACATAAATTGTGTTTTCTCACATAAATGAAAGCTTTATAAGATAAGATGGCAGAATTAAATGCTAGAAGATGATGCCTGATTTAAAAGCTAACAAAAAACAAAATGTAATCTCATGAACAACAATATAATTTGATCCGATCAATATTAGAATAACAGCGTTACCTACAAAAACAAAAAGGGGGCGTGGCTAATTTGAAAATTTGAAATTTGAAAAGAAGGTAGCCAAATAAGATTAATATAAATGATTCACAACTCTATAGGTTAATGCCAAAAATGCCTTAAGTCTTCATCCAGATAATCAAATATTTCTTACTGTTCAAAAGTTTAGAATCCACTTTTTAGAAACTTTTAATTTGCTGGTTAGATTTTTATGAAATTTGATTTAACAATAAAAGAGAAGTGTAGTTACATAATTTTGAAAGTTTAGATTTTATGGAAGGTACATGGACGGTGTTATGAAGTCCTATACAAGAGCTTTTTGTTAAAGCTTTTCACATTTTTGTTCCTTAACAAAATTAAACAAATTTTACCTTCTCTTAGATCCCTGTGAGACCTTTAAAAATATGTAAAGTATTCAGCAGACCTTATTCGATAAATTTAGTTTTTGAAATTTGGACATTTAAGAATTTAAATAAATTCAGAAGTTTTAAAAAATCTCTCTACATAATTTAAGATGCGTATAATTAATATTAATTAGCAACCAAAAAGGGGCGTATAATTAATAATATTTATCAAGGATTAAAAATATTTTCAAAAAAAAAGAGAATTCGAGAAAAAACTTACCTGAATTAACAAACACAGCGTTATTGTTAAAGTGAATTTCTTAATTCTCATTGTGATTAAAGTCGTTTTAATAAAATCTGCAAAGGAAGAAATTAAAAAAATAATAATTAATTTTATAAAAAAATAAAAATTAACATTTTTATAATACAAAAATATGTATGTTTGTATATGAATATTTAAAATTTATCTATTGAAGAGTGAAAGTTAAATGAGTTTTTGATTTTATTTGTTTTTCGATTGAATGGATCAATATAATCACGAATTTATTGCAATTTCTATCTATTGCGTTTGTGATTGTTGTTGCTGGTTTTATTGTTGTTATTTAAATTTTTACATGATTTTGCTATTAATTGCTACAAGTGTGGTTAGCAGCATCAACAATCAAAACAACAACAAAAAATAAATAAATAAATGAACCGATAGACCAAACATTAAATCTGCCACCACCAATATTATTTGACATGACTTCAGGCTTAAATCGAAATCATGTGAAATATTTGTGTAGTTTTATCTTTTCAATTCATTTGCTATTTTAGATGGCTTTTTTTTGCCTCAAGCATCCTGACAAGTGTTTAATTGTGATTTTCTATTGTCATTTTATTTTTTGTTTTCAATTCAATTTCTAAACAACAACAATAAAAAGACATGAAATTAATTAAAATTAAATGAAATTCAATTAATTATGAAAAAGATTGTAAAACAAATGATTAACAAATGTGATTATTATGAATGAAATCAAATAACTTTTATACCCTACACCACCATAAGTATTATATTTTATGCTGTATAAAGCCATTTTTTAAAATCGACTCAGAAAGTGATCATGAGGATGTCCGTCCGTCTGTCTGTCCGACTGAACTCCATGTAAACGTTATGAACAATTTTACGTTATGAGCGTTTATGACTCAAAATCTGTAAAAAATTCCCAAAATTTCTTGGTGCGGCAAAAAATATGCAGTTGCTTCAAAAGAAAGCAAAGTGGTTTTCCTCGGATACTTTAATTTTAAACAAATCACCATCGAGGCCATTAATGGAATATTTTCCCGTCAGCACTACCAGAATTTCGTCAATTTTAGAATTTCCCTTTAGTTTTTTAAGAGAAAACAAGTAAGAATGCTATAATTATTTGGGTCAAATCTTCTGTACCCTCCAGTACTCCAGCACAATTACATTGCATCACAGCACACACACATACTGATAAATAAAATGTTTTTCTTATAGCGAACTGTGTCACATTTAATACTATATATCCGATTTTGATAATTTTTGAAACAGTGATAAAGTATGTATAGTAAATATATAATATATATTGACCAATTTAAATCCTTACTTGAAAAAATAAGATTTACTTGAAAAAATAAGATTTTTTTGTTGGAATTTAGAGATTGTCTTACATACTCACATACACATACTATAACTTTCTTTGTAATTAACCGATTTTGCTACTTTTAAGTAACAATCTGCCGAAGATAATAAAAAACATTGTCAATTTCTCTGAGCTGGGTCCATTTAGAGAGAGGTAAGCGTTCCAACAACATACAAATGAAGACGAAAATAAATATATCGACTCAGATTTTGATGTTATGCAGGATTATATACTTAATAGGATCTTGAAAGACTCTATTTTAAAGTTATACACGAATGGAAAAGTTAAAATTCCCTCTTTTCCTCTTGTTTTGGTGGAGGGTATAAAAATTTTAGAGCAAAAATTAAAGCTACGTCACCTTGATTTAATATTTAAATATGATTGATAAAAACGTTTAAAATCTATGTAGACCCTTTATAACAATAGAAAATGCACTTTAAACTTTAAATGGTCAGTTGTGAACCAACCTTCGTGAAATTTGACATATGGATTTGAACTTATACGAGGCATCTTTGTGCCATATTCAATTAAATATATTAATATCAGAGAGTTTCATTTGTTAAAACCCCATTTAACTTTCAAGTATATCGTTCGATTTGGAATTAATTTCTTTCGATTTAAACATGTTCGTTTAAACGACTGACTTGCAATCACTAGTTTTAAAAATATATTGATAAATTAGAAAAAAGTATTAATAAAAATCGTATTAGTTATACATATTTTCTTTAAATTTTTTAGCTTGTAAAAGTCCTAAATATGAAACAATTTAAAAAATTGGCACAAATAAGTTTTGTCGGTTCATTATTTCTTATAGCTCCCATACAAGGCACAATTCCGTATATAGAGGAGTACATGTTAAAATTATGAAGGGCTGATGATAATTTCCCAAAGTTAATTAATGTTATTAGAATAATCTTTTATAATTGTCTAAAGCATAAATCAGAAAACCAAATAAAACGAGGGTCGTTCTATAGTTCTTCAAAGGTACCATCTACCTAAAAACAATAAGATATAGGAAACCAAAACTTTCTTTAATGTTTAGTTATAAGATTTGAATTTCACCTAATATGAAGACACAAGACATTTAAATATTCCTTATAATCTACTAAATTGATTTTAATTATATTTAATTTTAAAAGAAAATATTTCTTATGTCAAAACGTTGTTAATAATATAGTCATTCCATCACTTATTTAACACATTTCCACTCCATCTAGAAAAGGTAATGGAATGATCTTAATTATAATAAATGCATAACTTAATTTTACCTTTTAACTATTTTACAAGATCATTAACTATGAACATTTAAAAAATATATGCAAGAAAAATGCCTTAAACGTTATAATCTAATTATTAAAGAAACTCAAAAAATAGTGAGTGATAATTCACCTTTTTCTATTTATCAAAATAAAAGTGTAAACAAAAAACAAAAATCACTTTCAGTCTTTAACACAGAAAATGAAGACAAAAAATTTTATGAATGAAGTGGAAGTGGAGGCCAAGAAAGAAGTGAAAATTTCGTTGTAATTTACACCACCAATAAAACCATCAAATAATTTCATCAAAATTAATGTGTTTACATTTCATTAATTTATAAAAAAAGTGAAAAAAAAAAACAAAAATTGAAAATAAAACTCTTTTCCCACAAATTAACACGAATCCCATGTATTCACATATAAGTGTATAATTTCTTCTTCTTTATCTTTTACTTATTCAATCAACAACAACAACAACACAACATCTCGACCACTTAAAATGACCGCACCTTGTCTGTAAAAGCAGACAAATTAAAGAAAGAAGAAAATAAACTCCAGCTACTTGAGATCTCTGTCTTCACCAATAAAAGTAAAATTAAAATTTTTAAATATTTTTCAAAAGATTAAAGCCAAAACAAAGATTTAAACCAAAAGAAAAAGAGAAAAGAAGAAGAAAAATAGTCATGATGAAATATTATTGTTCAGATCATAAACAAAATTTTATCAAAATAAATAAAAAAAAAAACAACAACAAAAAAGATCATGAACCATAACACCTGTAAAAGAGTATTGAATTTTATGAAATTTTTGTGAAATTAAAAAAAAAACAACACTCAAACAAAAATCACGTTATAGCGTTATTTTTATGGAAATTTTGTCTTAAACATTTATGTAAATTTTAATGATTTTTTATTTAACGCTTTTATTGTTGTTGTTATTATTTTGTAATAAGAAAAAATTTCATTTTCATTTAAAATATTTATTTAAATATATATTTAAATATTTTAATGCATTAATCATTGATTATAAATTATTGAAAAGAAATAACCATGATTTCCCCTCATTTTCGGCAATTTCTCTATTAAAAAACAAAAGACTTAAGACACATACTTGCTTAAGATCGTACACTCACAAACATAAAGTTAATTCAATTAAAAACTATTGCGCCAATTTTAATTAAATAATTGTTAATTTTTGAATTTATTAATTTATTTTCATCTTTAATGAATTTTTTTTAATATTTAAAAGTATTTTAGTATTTACTTTATTAAATTTTATAACCGATATTTTTTTATTAATTAATCTCTTAAGAAATAAATATTTTTATTACTCAATTAAAATAATTTTAAATCAGCATGTGATCTCATCATATTTTTTAATACGTTTTATAACAATTGAAAAAACCGCCTCTGTTGCTAATCCGATTTATATTTAAATTAATGATCTTAGAAAGTATGAAAATCCATAATTTACAGCAAAAAAGTATTTAATTAAAATCAAAAAAACTCCATAGTCGGTAACCCTCTAAAGTTAGTCACCTCGGTTATATTGATTTTCTTTTCAAATTTGTTAAAAATTAATTTTTGAATATATTCAGAGATTTTCGAATGTTAATCTTAATCCTTGTCTTTTTTCGTTATCCACTATGTAGAAATAACATTTTTTTTAGAAAACTTGACTCCAAAACCCTTAAAAGCTTTGCCAACTTTTTGCAGAATTAAGTTGGGTTTATTGAAAATAATTGATAATTTTATTACGCACTTTTCTCTGGTCATCTATTTTAATTAGATTAACAATAATAAAGAAAATAAAATAATACTTGGACTAAAAGTTTTAAAGAAAAACGTTTGTTAATAATTTTTCGATCTCAGTCCTTAATATTGGTCTTAAAATATTTGTTTAAAATATGAGTCTGAACTTTGTAAAATTCTATTTTTAAAGAGACTTACAAGGATTTTTGGTGAATTTTTGGTGAATTTAAAAACATATAAATTTACAACATTTTTGTAGACTTTATGGAATGGGTCTGCATAGTAGCTACTGCCATTTGTGGACCAATTATCATGAAATTTAGACTAGTTATATGTATAGATAAAATTTGAACTAATAAAATTTAGTTGAAATCTTTTTATAAGTTTATAGAGCTAAAAAGCCTATTTCAGACATATTGGATCATCACCATCAAGCTTTATCCTTAGCCCAAGCGATTCATACTTCAAAAATTTTAAAACAAAATAAACAACATATTAAATGATTTAAAGTCGATCGCTATAATTTACCGTCGAGGAAAAATTATTTATTTTTAGCGATACAAACCTCTATACAGATCTATAATGCCCGAAACACCTATTGGTGGTTTAGGTAAATTAAAACTTAATGCCAAGTTGTTTTATAAAAGAACATTAATATTTCACTATCACTTGTCCTTATGTTGTCGGACTTGATATTTTTTTGTAAAGAGCTCTATAAAATTGACTTCCCATTAAAGAAATAAGAGAGAGATCAGAATAATCAACAAGTTGTCACATAATTATCGAAGATCTTAAAGAAGAAAGTCAAATTGTTCTTATAGATGGACTGAAGGTTTACAGGAATTGGTTATAGTTTTCTATAATTTTAAATATAATGTAAATTAGAAAAATAAATGTAGGAATAACCGTTTCCAAATTATTTAACTCTTTATATCGCGCCTTTGCTACAAGATCGTCATAACTCGAAAATATGAATATTAAAATTTAATCGTAATATATATTTTTTACATTCACATGATTTTATGAGGAATCGTTCTAAAACAGGATCTCGACGAAACGGTTTAGTTGATAATGCAACGAATATTACAATTTTGTCAATATTTAAATAATTTTGAAATTTCATATTAAAAATAATAATTTAATAATTTAATGGAAATTACACACAGAAAAAAATTTGAAGCAAGAAAACTGTATTTATTGTGAAACAATGTTAAATCAACATTGTTTATATATGAATCAAAATCATAACTGAAAGAGTTAAAATATTTCTATTTTACATTGATTTTTTTCTGTGTGTATATATAACAAAACATTTAATTGTTGCACAATTAAATATTTTTTTTCAAGGCGAAAAAATATCGTTTAAATCTAATGATCGATAAAATATATGTTCACATTCAAAAAAGCAATTAAAATCCACTTAAAATTTTGATGACAAAAGTTATAAAATTTATTAATAAAAATGAAAGTCAGAAAAAAGAAATGATTAAATAATAAAAATTAATAATATTAACACTTTAAAAATGAAAATGAAACATCAATAATTCAATTAATTATGAACTTAATGTGAATACAAAATTAAAAAGGAAAGTGATATTATATAACTGGAGAATATTTAAATATTCCTGCCATAACAGTAATTACAAATCACTTTTTTTGTTAAATAAGGAAATGACTTGTAAGAATCAAAATATAAATTTTTATTTTGGGTTACAGCATTTTTCCTGGGATAAAAATATTCGATTGAAAATCCGGCACAGTTCAATTAAGTTCAATTTTAAAAGGAAAATACCAGCTGAAAACTTAACATAAGCTTTAAAAACTTCACATGGTATTGTAGAAATATCGAGATGTCGCTGTTGTTTCTTTGATAAAAGCATGTCAATGCATTTAACCATCTTCAAAATTTTTTTGATTTGCCAAGTTTTTGCTCCAAATCTATTGAACCGAGTTTAATAACTTTCATCAAGACACACTTTCTGAAATAAGACAAGGATGTGGTCGAGGTTATTTTGTCGTATTTTTATTTCTCAATGACACGTTTTAATTTTTTCATTTGTACTTTTCGACTTTTTATTTACCTAAAACATGATATATATAATACACCGATGGAAAGGTATAAAGATATAAATAAAGTTTTCAAAAATACTATTACAATGAATTCATTCACTGTTTTAGAAAGGGGAGTGTTTTGAAACTTCATTATGGACCGATCGCAATACAATTTGTTTTGTAAGACAATTGCAAACGTTCAACAGATTTCCTTTAAGAGTTTTATATGACACATATAACAAATTATTGGCCGATTTTAAATAAAGTTGGTAAAATGATTAACTTTGCTAGAAAAAAAATCATTAAACAAATGTTATTGATTTAATAATGAGCATTAAAGTGAATTTCAGAAGAGAACTTTATAGTGGGATTAGATCCGAATGCATCTGTTTTTACCAATTTTAACATTGTGATTTTAAAGTACACAAACTGATCCGTGACAAATTAAATCAAAATAATTAATTTTATATATTAGTACAACTTCGTTAGTAAGGAGAAATCATGGACCGATTACAATAAAAATCAGCCGGATTTGTCTTTAGACGTAAATAATAAAAAATCCTTTAAAAATTCATATTTTTGATCCATATATAAATCATGCTGCATTTTCTGAAAGAAAACTTTATAACAAAAGGATAACAAAATTTTTGTGCCAAGCGAGGTCCTTATTCAAAATTATCCAGTGCTAAGACCAGAGTGAACGAAGAATTTAAAATCAAAAAAGATGATCCAAAATATGGAAGATTAAAAAAGATTTACGCTGTTTTTCTTTATAATTTAATTTCAACAAAATAAAAATCTAGATTTACCGTTTCAAAATTATTGATTTTTATATATCGTTCAATAGCTGCGGAAAAGTCATAACATAAAAAGTTAAAGTTTCTGGAAATATATTTTCTAATTATTCAACTGAGATATAATTGTTTGTCTTCGTTCTATGAAAACTATATTGTGGTCCACACTTCTGTTTAAAGAATAAATTATTGTTCCACTTAAGGATCACAAATATTGTCGTTGGAAAAATACACAGTAATGATTCTATATAGATATTGAGAACCTCTTCCGTGAATAAAAAAATATAATTTTCTATGCACTGCATTGGTTTAGTCTGAATATGCATTTTTTAGTTATTACGTTTTTACATCAATTGAGTAATTTATAAAGAAAAAATTGTTGAGTCAAAAATATCGTTGCAATTAACTAATAAAAATATGATTTTTATTAATATTTTTAATTTGCTGATAAATAATTATCATTATATAAGGACTTATCAGCTTTCTTTACACTTTTTTGGAAATTATTTCAGTTACGTTTTATTATTTTTTAATATGATTTTTAATAAAATCATTTTTAATTTTTTTTAACTCTACTAAATCAACAGAAGTATTTTCAATTTTAGGGTGATATAGTACAAGGCGAAGTGGTCTTAATATAGAGTTTAAAATTTGTATGTCTGACTCTTTGACTGAAAAATTGAAAATATTTCTAAACAGATCTTTATAGAAAATTCGAATTATTCGAATTTTTCGGATACAAAATTTCAAATTATGATCGATGTATAATAATTTTTTAAACACTTTAATTTAATTATTGTTATTAAACACTTACAATTGATATGATTATTAGTGGGTCCAATTATTTGTTAAATCCAATTTGTGGTATTTGTAATCCCAGAATAACGAGCGAATTTAGTTAAAGGATATTATTTGGAAACGAATGTTCGGTTAATAGTTTTTTTTGTATTTTTTTTAATAGATAAGTTTCCGCTTTTTACGATTTCAAGAAAATTCTTATAATTCCATATGTTTGCACCTTTTGTAGATTTTAATCTAATTATTAGAAGTATTTGAACTTATTTTCTTTAACTTATTAAAATCTTATTTCGTTTTTTTTTTCGTTATTTTTTAATAATTCGTTATTTTAAATAATTTTTATTATTTATTTGATTTTTCAATAATTTTTTATTTTTTTATGGATTTTTTTTTTAATTTTTATTATTTCGAAATGTTTTATTTCGTGAAGTTTTAATATCTTAAAGATTTTTTCTATTTTTGAGTAAAATTATTTTTTTGTAACTTCTTTTTATTTAATTTTATTTATTGGAAAAAAATGAAAAATAAAAAAATTTGTTATAAAAAAAATTTATATATTTAGTTATTTGAATGTGCGCGCGCGCGTCTAGTTCGTGCCATGGGTAACCGCAGAATGGTTAATACACCTGCTTTCTCATAGCGAATTACTTCGCATTCAGCGTAAGAAAATTTCTTCTTTCTTTTTGAAAAACAACAACTACTATTTGCTGCCAATCTTTGTTGCTGACTCTTCTGCTGTTGTCGTTGATCTTCGTTGATATTGTTGTTACTTCAGCTACTGATGTTGTTGCTAGTGAGCCAAAACAACAAAAATACCAAAAAAAACTCTCACACATCTTTGAACGTTGATCGTCGTACATAATAAAATAAATAAAAAATAATAACAATAACAGCAACAACAACAACAACGAAAATAACAATAATAACATTTTAAAGCGAGTATGTTATTTATGCTGTTTTGTTGTTTGTTGTTGTAGTAAGAAATTGTTAATAAAGATCATGATGTTGTACACATCATCATTACAATGATGATAATTAACATTGCAAGTGTTTACAACAAAATAAACGTATGCGAAACACATCCAACAACAACAACAAGTGTAAGTGATGTTTGTTTATATATTTTACCAACTAAATAACTGACTGAGGGATTGACTGAATGACTGTCTACTTACATGGTATGTATATCGGTAAGTAATGCCAATGCCATTGTCAATGACAACAACAATATTTTGTTGTGCTGTTTAATGTTGGAAAGTGCATCTTTGGTTTGTTGCCTCTGATGCTGTTGTATGTTTGTATTTGTTGCCGGTAGTAGTGTTTATTTTATTGTTGTTGTTGGTTTTGCAACTTTAAGTTTTTATGTATTTTGTTGTTGTTTTAAGATTGATATTCTTATTTATACAAGTACTTTTGCTTACAGATTTGCCACAATGGGCCATAATAAGGAAGTTTTGTATAACGAAATGACAATCGATAGGAAATTTCTAAGTTTAGAAATATTATCGATATTTCAATCTATGAAATACCCGGAGCGCAGTGTTGTGAAAATAGTTACTTTTATTTATTTTTTTCTCCTAACTTTTAAACCATACAAACAAAGCAAGTATTGATTATCGAGTATCTAATGAACTATAACAGCGATTGTCCTCAAATTTGCTCCCAACAACTTTCTCAAGGAATTGCTCGATTGGATAAAAGACAAATAAGATCACGGGAAGGGGTATCGCCTCTGCAAAGCAACATTAAAGCATGTTTATATGCGTAGGTTATCATTTATTCAGAGTTATTTTTTTTTTCATGTCCTTTTAAGTCTTTTAAGTTAGCGGCCCTTTATGCAGCAGACTCCAAAACGAAATTCTAAACAATTATATCAGCAATAACTAAATATACGAACCCGTTTTTTCAAAAAGGTGGTACATAAGAACAATATAACTCACTTGTCCCCACCTTTAGAATTTCCATGCTTGAAGCCAAAATTTTAAAACTTTCACTATAAAAATTCTTTACATATCAGATAATTTATATTAGAAATGTTATATATATATTTCTAAAATTGTTTGATTCTTTCCCATTGTGCAAAAGAAAATTTTATTTCCAATGGTGATGAGACAGACTTAAGGTTGTTTTTCATCTAAGAATTGTTGACTTACAAATAATTTAACTTGTGTTTTAGCCAGAAATAATAAATGTTTGGAGGAGTACAGGCCCTCCAAATCAACTCGCCAGTGTTTCTTCAAAATTGACTTGACAATTTAATTTTTTAAAATTTAGAAGAATATCATCTATATATCTTTATGACGGATTTCGGTAAATTCTTAAAAATGTAAATATGACCAGGTGAAGTCTAGTTTAGATTGAATTTTCAGTTAATGTATAAACATTTTACACAACAATTTTGGCATCTTTGAAAGGGCTAAAACTGGATGATTCATACCAAATTAATATTTAAACTTTAATAAAATTGAAACGAATTCTGTATTACATAAATGAACTTGTCTAGGAGTCACTTTTTAATAAGGAAATATCCAAAATCTTAGCAAATATGTAGTCATATATTTAGGATAACTTATAGACGATTCCAGCTAATTTTGTTATAAAATTGACAAATTTTATTTATCGCTTGTGATCAGGTTTTTACTCGAAGCTCTCTGAAATTTCTTTAAAAAACAATAAAAACAATTAAGAATGTTATAGTCGGTCAAGCCGGCTATCTAATACCCTACACCACAATGTTGATTATAAATGTTAGTTACGAAAGGGAAATGAATGATCCTCGTATAATTTCATTTTTTTTCATTTATTCTTAATTTATTTATTATTGTGAAACTAACATTTATGAGAAATTTATGCCTTTAAAAATTATTTATAAAATGAGCAGTTAAATGGGAGCTACATGTAATTATAGACTGATTTAGCCAATTATTATTACAATTCCATTGAGATTTATGCCCTTGAAGGAGGGGAGGGCGCTTGCTTGGGATATATGAGAAGCAATTTGGCAAATCATTTTAGAATATCGCAAAGCTTATTTCTGTCAAATTTAGTTTAAATCGCTTTATATTAAGAACTTTTAATAGTTTAAAACCTCATTCCGAAAGTATATTTGTATAGGAGGTACCTGAAATATTTGACCGTCCTTTAGCCAAAATAATAAAATGTAAAAAAACTCATTAAGTATCTCAAAAATTGCGACCTATATCATGTTTACAACGTTAACAAGCCGGTCAGATGGACGGGAATCATTAAATCGCCTCAAAATGTGATTCTGAGTCGAAATTAAGGTTCTGTGTAACGTCATTTTCTGTGTGTTACAAGCACAAACGCATAATAGCTCAAACATTTTCAGTGGTATAGGGTATAACTACAAAGTTCAGAACAAAAATATGACTCTACCAGGGATTAAATGTTGCCACCTTTTTATGTAAATTAAAAAAAATCACATTTTTAAAAAGTTTTAATTTTCAGAAATATTTTTTTCAAAACGTTGTGGGAAATTTATTTTGACTTGAATTTCTTCGAAACTATTGGAGAGGTGGGCAATTTTGGAGGGATACCTACCACTACCCTGACCAGAAAGGGGCCTGTTTTCGTCCAAATACATTGAAAACACTACAGTTTTAACTACATAGATAATTAATAAAAAAATGATAATAAAAAATAATTTGGAACTTTGCTTTGTGATGGAGTGTGTTTAAAATTTGTCTTAATCGATTATAACCTTTTTACTTGTCATTGATTATATTAAGGAAGCAATATTAGCTATAATTTCATTTTCTCTAGAGTAAATAATTAATTAAAATTGAGCTCCCGGAATATACTTATGTTAGTATTTTCTATTAAAATCCAATTTCTTAATGTTTAGATATAAATAATGAATTCTAGGAGAATATAGCACTCTTACTTGTTTTATCATTTTATTTCTTATTCTCTATTCTTTATTCTCGTTAAACATGTCTCGTTTAGTGTGTCATTGGAGAGAAAAAAATATAAAATATCTGGAGGAAAAAACTACTTTCAGTTGAACAGTTTCGAGAGTAAAATTATTTTCATAGTTGATATCTTATGAATGTGTATATAGAAAAACAACAACAAAAATAAATAAATCAAAAAAAATAAATAAATAAATAAATAATTCCTAACACAACCAACATTGATGATGATCTTCATCAAAGTGATTATACCCTCCACTACCACAAGTTTTTAAAGATGGTATATTTACTTTGTCATTCCGTGTGTAGTGCTAAGAAGGAATCATCTCGGACACCATTATGTATAAATGGTCTGCCATTAAATCAAAATCTGATTCGATTTAGCTTTGTCGATCTGTCTGTAGTTTGTACTCTCACATTCCCAATAATTGAGAATTCTCAATGAAACTTGGCCTGAGTTTTTGGTTATAGTAAAAAAATCATGTAAAAATCAGCAAAATCGATTCACTACATTAAAGCAAATAGGCCGATATCATTCGTAAAATTATCAATTATAAATCAACAAAATAGAATGAAGTTTTGCCATAATAAGCTTTATTTACTTCATTACCATACCAAAAATTTCCAAAAGAAAAGAAACTAAAGCCAAAAATGTAACTGATTTTATGATTCATTATGTGTTCCTGCGTTATATATATAACTTTTATATATAGTATACGTTAACTGAACCAAAGCAGGTAGTATATATAACGAAAAAGGGTGTAGAATTGAAGAAAAATAAGTTAAATATCAGTCTACGAAACCTTTATTCATCATAACGAAAATTTTCGTTTATTTCTTCAAATTGACGAAAAATTGTCAATATGACTAATTGAATTCGTTCAAAAAAAAAAAAAAAAAATGAATTTGATTTGAATAAATTTAATTCAATGTGAATTATACATTATTCAAATTGTCAAAAGAAATTCTTAATATTGATGAATTTTATTCAATTCAAATACCATATTGACGAATAAAATAGTTAAATTAACAAAAATTTTATTTAAATTAATTTCATTTTTATATGTAGAATTGAATAAATTTGTGTGTTATTTTAGTTACGATGGGTTACTGCCACTTAATATTACCTATGACATTTGGTTCAGGTCACGAAATTTAAAGCATATGTGGTGGAGGGTATTGAAGATTCGGCATAGCCGAATTTAGTAGTCAGACTTATTTTTCTTTCCTTTTACAGCTGTTAAGCATCTTTTTTTCTAAAGCATCTTCTGCGTAATTTTTTATCTGATTTTTTTCCAAGTAATTTTCATTTATTTCCAATTGCAAACTTGACAGAAATCGTTCATTTGTCTGTATGCGTTGAATTTTCGTCTTCTTCTTCATCTATTTTTTGCATTTTCTTTCAATTGTAAATTTGAAAATTTTCCAATCGCCATTCAATTCAATTGTTATTTGTTTGTAATTTGATGTGAATTTTATTTTTTTCTTTTATTTTATTTTTCAATTTATCTGTAATTTTATTGTTTATTGTTGCAAATCCTGCATTTGTTTTTATATTCTATTGTTTTCCACACAAATTACTTATTTATTTTGAGTCAAGTTTACAATTGAATGAATTTTATCTATAATTTTGATATCAAATTTCTTAATTCATGTAAATTTTCAAATGAAAGTGAATTTTTATGCAAAATCAATAAAAACAAAAATCATAAAATTTATTAGATCGAAAAATAAAATTCTAATTACTTTTTATGAACTATTTTTAGAAGGAAACGTGGATCTTGCGCTCAGATGGCCAGAATAAAATAATTTTTGTATATTTTTGATCGGCTTAATTGATTTGCCACCTTGTATATCACATTTTCAACCGTGTGTAAAATCTTTGTTTTTCATTGAATTCCAGGATTTCATTGCCATTAGCTCTTTATAACATTTTGAAGAAAACACGAATATATGTATATCGGCCAAGGCCGACCGATAATACCCTACACTACATTGTTGGTTATTAACAGTACCCTTTTATAATTTGTTTTTTCGAACATTTGCTTGAGAGTTTAGGACGTTAATATGATACTTACATTTCTGTAAAAAAAATTTTGAACATTGATACACGACCTGTACTTTATGAACAAGCTTTATATGTACAGCGAAAAGAACATGGTTAAATCATTTCTGAGTCGAACGGAATATCTGAAAGTGGTGGTTTTATCTGCCCGTTGCAATCATCTGCACAAACGCATAATATCCCATACACCGATGGTGGTGAAATGAAATTCCTAAATAAAAACGATTTTGATATTCTAAAATAATGCGCCAAATCATACGAATATCAATACATTACTTCTCATAGGTCCTTTATTTTTAAATAGCGGAAACCATTTTAAATATTTTTATTTCTAAGAAATTTAAAATCAAAGCAGGCATATTTATGGTCTATTTATAAAAAAACTGAGGCCGATAGATTTCTAATCATCATAAATATTTACCTCTCAAATTCACACTTTATGTTTTCCGTATATTCGAATTTACTCAAATACAAAAATTCTACTTGTACTGAGATTAAAGTGTACAGATTTTTAATACTGACGGTTCAAATAGCTTAATTTTTCAGCTTAATTTGTCGCGATTAACCTCAGAGTTTCTTCTTCGTGCGTACTTTGTATTAGGAAGTCATTTTAGATGAATGGATTTTACCTTTAATGAGATTAATCGAAGCTTTCAATATAAAATAAAGAAGAGACATTTATCCACCTTTAGAATGGCTGCTTGTCCATGGACAGGGTGTTTTTATACCATCATCCGCAAGTGGTAACAGTAAGAAGTTAAGGTCGGCCATTGCTAGTTATAGATCTTTACTATCAAAAATAATTAATGACCCTCGAATATATTTTGTCTAGTTTATGCTTGGGAGTGAAAATACATTGTACATTTTTTGCAATATTGAAAGACTTATTTCTGCCACATTTCGTCAAATTCACTCTATAATTAGGAATTCTATGACTTTGGACATTGGACATAGACTCTGGAAGTAATTTTGAATCAAACGGAAACATTTTTTAAAGAATAACTATCAAGAACGTCTTTTGTTTAAAATTTACTAAGAGTGAATTATTTTCAAACATGATCTGCTTTGCAGTTGCCGTATCTTAAATGTATATATACCGAATTATAAGTATTCCAATGTTCCTTTTTAAAAAATTAGCATTCAATAAACTCAATAACCGACATTAATCAATAAAGCATTTTAAATGACTTGAACGTATAACTGTGTGTATGTGTTTGTCGTCATGTTCTGTATTTTGACAACGATCATTTTCACTTTCTTTCGCAAAAAAAAGAGAGAGAAAAAAATTCAATTCCCTTTCAGGCACAATCAAAATGTTTAAAATCAACAAAACTTTTTCATTTTTTTTCATTAATTTTACTTTTTCTGTACTCCCCAAACGAATGGCCACATACTCACACACATACACATTAAATACACCTTTAAAATTTTAAATGGATCAAGAAATGAATGATTGAATGAAATATTGAATGAATGGCTACAATAACAAAATTTTCTTCTGCAGATGACGATCATTTGCTTTCGTAGATTGTTGGACATTTTAGACGTTTCTTTACAACAAAAATAAGAAAAATCAATTCAATTGATGGATTTGATTTGAATTAAACAATCTATCTTTGCCATCTTTTTCTCTCTCGCTCCCTCACTTTTCTCTAAGAAGCCAAAGAAAAGTAAAAAATTACAACAAATTTTACAAAAAAAATACTGAGAAGAAAAAACCCACAACCACAACCACCACAATTGCAACAAAAACAACAACCAAGTGTCGATCATTCATTCACTTATTCATTGTCAGTTAATATCATATTCATTCAATATCAATTCATGCATGCACACATGCTCACTCACTCAGTCATTCACTCAGTTACTCACTCACTCACACTCATATGCATGCATGAAACTTAAGTTTCAATTTTAGTTTCAATATCAAGTTTACATTGATTTCTATCGTTGGCATACAGAAGAGTACTTGCAACGAGTAAAAAGTGCTACGAGTCCATTGATCATCATCATACATAGGAGTAGTGGTTTGGTTATGTGGTGCTGTGGTGTATGGTGTGTTGGTACATGGAGCTTTGATTTTGTACGTTTTTCAATTGTCCTACTTTTCCATAAAATATTTGCAAAACGTTTTTAGCCACATTTAGAGACAAACGTTGTTAGTTAACTTGACGCTTTGTTTTTTTTAGCTGAGCGTTGTCTACCTTCTTCACACATGCACTTGAGACAATTTTAACAGCCAAAGATTTTAGACCATTAGGATGAAGGTGACAATTTGAGGAGCTAAAAAATTAAAACATTGCAAACTTTATCCCATTCCGATGTTAATAGAGAAATTATTCTTTTTGGACACCTTATAGAATTTAACGTTTACTTAATATGTCTTCGTAAAAATAACGAACCAATCAAAAAGCTTCAGGGTTCGTTGATTAAAGAAGATTTTATTGCTAACAATGTTGCTAAACCAGAACATCTTCATTTATCAATCGAGTATTTATTCCATATGATAAAAGGACGAGTAGAATTTGAGGATCACTGTGTTATACTATCGGCATCAACATCAATATTTTACTGAGAATAAACTGGACGTTTATACTATGTGTTTATACAATTCTTTTAAATTTGGACTTGGTCCTTTTGAATTGAATGTCCAACTAATAACATTCCCTTTTATATCGATTCTCGTAACTTATCTTTTAATCGATTACCACATATGTTAAGGACCAAGAAATCCAGAAATACACTTCTATCACAATCATCGATTCCTCCTTACCCATTTCAATTTTGTATGATTCATACAGATGTTCATTTGAGTGAAATTTCGGTCTAAGAATTTCTGAACTCGGATACTTTGACCTTCACCCACGTAATGCGAAATATTGCATAATGACCTTGTTCACTGAGACAGAGATCTTTACTCCTAGAAGAACAAATGCACGAGGTTTATTAAGAATTTCACCTTTGCTAAGCACGTTATAACCTCAAAATCTTCGCAGGCATAATCGAGCAAAACTATTGACAATATGAAATTATAAATTTCGGAAAATTGTTCTATAGGAAATCTGAGCGTCTTGCTCACTATAGTGTGGCAGAAGGGACTAACGTCATTGAAAAAATTTTAATAAAGATTTTATAAATTTACATAGTTCATAGGTCAAAAGCTAAGTGTTACATCATAACGACAAAATGTCATGCAAACGTACTAGGACCACTGAAGTGTTTGTGGGTATGTATTATGTTCGCTTTAGTGTGGGAGAACAGCTAAAGTTAAAAGGAATCAAAAGCAGCTTACACTACATATTTCAGTTTATTCAAACAGATTAAAAACACTCCGCTTGTAATACATCTAGTGATCTTGCAATAACTATAAATCGTATTTTAATCTTTACCATTACAGCCAATTGAGGTTAAATCTACTTTTAAATTAAAAAATTTTAAAAAGAATGAAGAAGGAATTACACAGGATTACTTGTGGGGGGAAGAGGAACAAGTGGGAATTTAATTCTTAATAATCTCAATTTACAAAACTTTGTAGATCTTCCAAACTTTAATGCCGTTATCAAAATTCTGATCCAAAACCAAGGAAGATGTACTTTTATTTTAATGTATAGCTGCCTATGAATTATATGTGAACGTTCCATTAAGAACAATTCTCTTCTTCATTATGTTTCTTTCAAATCATATCAAAATATCCTGAATAATCTTGAGTTTAAAGTCTTAAATGTACTTAATGATATTAATCATTGTCAAGATCATTATGAAAGTTTCCAGTTACCAGTTTGTCTTACACGAGTATGAGTACTTGATATTAAGGCCCGTTTTTCTTTAGTTTTTGTCATCATTTCTTAAACGAGTGGAGAATTGTGGTGGCATAAAACAACTATACAACAATCATTTAGCTTCCGTGGTACAGCAGGTTAATACAATAAAGTCTTATTAAATGTACGAGTACAATATAAATTGCATTTAGAAGAAATGAAGACAGTCTTAAAGCTAAAACTTGCATACATACACACATAAACTCACAAACACAAACATATATTAAAAGGACAGATAAATCCAGCAGACAGACAAGCAGACAAATGAAAAGACAGACATTTCAAAACTAAACTAACGTGTATAAACGTTATTGCACCAAACCAAGAAGTAGACAATTTGAAGAGACCGTCAAGACATGATTAAGATGGTGTTAGTGATATGTGTGTATATGTATGAAATATAGACTGGTGTGGCTTGGTTGGAATTGGAGACACTTTTAACTTTAGGTTGGGTTTTTGGGATCAACATGTGCTTGCATCGATTTCATCGCCTTAAAAGTCTGTTTTGCACTTAAAAAAACTTTTGGTTCCTGCTCGCTAAAAATGTCCACTTCATGAGTTTTATTTATGGAATATAAACAGAATTGTTTAAGTTGCTGTTGCGGCTCCATGATGAGTCTGTTGGCAAACTGAAACTAAGATCACAATGAAATCTAAAAAGTAAGCAACAGTAAGTCATAAAATATACGTTGTCACATGAATCGAAATCAACATACCAAAGTGATAAAATTTACTTGCAACATTATCCTTCTAAAACGTGTATCAGAAACCAACAAAAAATTGGTTTTATGCAAAATTTATATTTTTTTGTTGGTTCACAAATTAAGCAACTTTCGTGTTAATGCAGTCAGTTGAATGTTGACAGGCAGCAGACGAAGTCTTATTTTAGTAAGTCAGTCACTAGAATTGATTTTATTAGAAATAATATTTCAACTTAAACAATCATTGGCCAAGTTATTTAAAGACGAATAATTAATCTGTAAAATTGTTGAATATTAATTATACAAATGAGTTCAGAAATTAGTTATTTTGACTCGATTTGAGGTAAAAATTGTCTCACATTTTAGAAATTATATAGGATTACACGATATGGACAGTAAGTATCAATATCCGATGAGTTTTTAAACAACCTAAAAGAATCTGTAAAGATATAATAAATCTGAATCGATTTAAATATTTGTGGCCGTTCCGTTAGCTCCATACTGTCCAAACTCTAAATTTAAATTCGCTTAAACATCAATTATTACTGTGCAATTTTATTGAAATTGGTGTTGCGATTCGGAAAATATCGATTTAGTTTAATTTCAGTTTTCATAGGAAAACTGTGTGTACCGATCACGATTTACGAAAATCTACCATGAATTGTTTGGAAATGGAATGGATCAATGGTCATCTAAAAATCAGTTTACGTAGCTCCAAAAATATGAAAACATGTTAGAATTCCTCGTCCAAGCTAGATTTAAGCCAAGTAGGTGCAATGACAATGGATGAATGACAAATTTGCCTCTATGTTGACCAGGTATTTTCATTGCACCATCTATCTGCGTCAAGATCAAGAAGTGTGGCAATTCATATCCACCAATATTGCCGGCATAATGCCAGTTTTGAATGTTTTCTCATATCGTTGAGATGTCCATCATTCACGAACCAATTCGGAATAGACATTGAATAGACACTCGACTATCAAATTCAAACCATCGCATTGTATTTTCTAAAGTACCTGATCCATTTCCTCTCTGCCTAAAGAAAATTTCAATAATACAGCAGTAAGAAGAAAATGCGTTTTCCACAAGCAATATAGAAGCCATTATCTTTGACATTTCAGGATTTGAGCCATCCGTATAAACTTTAAGTAGATCTTTTACTATAAAAATATTCACCGATAGGAATAAAGCTATAAACGCAATCTTGAAAGGATATTAAAATATACAGTTACTGCTGTAAGGATATAGAAAATACCTAGTCTACTAATACCCAGTCTAAGGAATCAATAAGAAACGATTTGAGTTAAACTACCTACTGGACGACATTTTGGATGTTTCAACATTAATCTGTAACCTCAACAAAGTGTAGTACAGAAAAGTACTAGTACTAGATTCAAGAGCAATTCTACTTGAATATCTGTTCAGTTTCAAAAATAGTGTATTCAAAAACCGGAAACTGGTTAACCGGTTTTTTGCATTTCAGAAAAACGACCGGATTCGAATAATTTATATTTTCGAATTATTCGACATGCCGATTTTTTCAGTCGGTTAACCGGTTTTTAATGGAAGTCACTTTTAAACTTTTCACTATTATATTCAGCTTCATTTTTATATATTTCGCTATGACTGAGTAAATATATACAACTTTTCATTCCGTGTGTTACATGAGCCAAGTATTGTATGCTTTCTTAGACATCATATTCTGAATCGATTTTGCTATGCTTTAAATAATACCATGTTATCCCGACATATTATTTTAAATGCGATACCGTAAAACACGAACAAAAAAAACTTGAAATTTATTGCAAATGGTTATTTTGATATGGAACCATTATTTTTACTTCATTTCATGTAAAGGCCATTACACGATACCGGGTTTTTTTAACACAAAACCATATTCGAAACCGGATTTTTTGAAAAACCTATTTTTCGAATAACTCGAAAACCGATTTTCTGAAAATGTCGGTATTTTGAAAACACTAGACCCAAACAATATATCTAATATTATTCATAATCAAAAATATATATCAACATTCATATCCATATATGGACATTTAAATATTCATCAATTTATCATTATTCCGCTTAAAAATATCTATTTTTTTTGTTGCCTAAACTATTACGGGTTTTGTTGCAGTTTAGTTGTTTTTGTAGTCGTTTAAAAAAAGTGTTTAAAAATAAATTCAATTAAAATTCCGTTACAAAAGTGGATCAATTTCATCAAAATGAAAATTGTTTAATCGATATTGAGTTGATATTTTTTAGACTTGACTCAAAATGAAAAACAAAAAAACACAAAATTATTAAACAAAATAATGAAAAATTGATGAAAAAATAAACTGATGAAACAAAAAACAATGTTGCATCCATTTTCAATAACAACACTTCGATATGAAAATCAACTTTATTTTTGAAACGAATCGTCTATAATTAAAATATAAAATTTATTGTTTTACCACAATCACGTATTCACGTTTTTCTATTTTTAGCAAAATATTTTCAATTTTCAATTAATAAAATTTCAAAGATTTTATGATCGAAAAACACTGAATGACGTTTTACCTAAATGTTGGCTAAAATCTAAATAAATAAATGACTTTAATAGTTTAAAATCCCGAGACAGGTGCAACAACAATATTTTTCAATTAATAATAAAATATTTCTTTTATAAAAAATATTAGAAATTAGAACATTTAAAAGTTTTTAGATTCCTTTTTCGCTTATAACCTTCAATATTCATCGTATATGTGAACGAACTCCTTTTTATTCATAGTTGTGGATCTGATCATCATTTTCATATAAACAAGTGAAATTTCTATTGTGCGACATGTTCTTTGAATAATCAATCATCTCATTTCAATATTCTAGTCACCCTGAATACGAAAAGCAAAACAAAAACCAAAATATATAAACAAACAACAACAACTTTATTAAATAAATGAGAATGCAAAAGAAAGAAAAAAGAAGTTTAAAAAAAAAATTAAAAATTCTTAACATGTCCTTTCGATTTCTATTTCTAATGAACAGACACACATAGACTTAACAGCAGCAGCAAAATCTTAATCAACAGCAACATCATCAACAACAACAACAACTATTGCAGCTGGAGAAGAACTTACGAAAAAAAAAAACAAGTGTAAAAAAACAGAAGTGAAGCTAAAAATGAAAACGCGTTTACATTATATTACGGACTTAAATGTGACACAGTAAATTTGATTGTACAAAACATGTTTTTTTTTTAATCTATAGAATAAAATCCAAAGAGACTGTAGTCTAAAGACAATGGGACCTCCAGCCATAAGACCATAGTATAAACACTATAGCAATTATTATATATAGTCTTAAGTATCTAAATTCTTATATAGAGAAGGTAGAAACCTTTTAACGGTACCTCTAAGATAATGTCAGATTTTTCCCGACTAAAACCAGGAGGATGTTGTCATCTAAACATCATATGATCCACATCTTCGATTTCAGACAGTTAGGAAAGTCGTCGTAACCTATCATGTGTAGGAAATTCCTACACCATTCATTAGATAGACAATGGTCTGTCTTAACCGTCTAAGGTCTCATTGCAGAAGGGAAATAATTACGGTAGCATGACTGTAAAATCGACAAGTTCATACAAGTTTTGTAGTTCATACAAGTTGTAGTTAGATAACACCGTTTGGAGAAGTCACATTTTCGAAGGTTCACTAGTGTTTATTTTAAAAAAAAATGTGTGGTCTACAGCCAGAAGACTCAAAGTTTTAAATCATAAACTATACTTTCTCTAGTCTAAAGACTACAATGAACATGATGTCTATAGAATAATAATATCACCATTCATACACAATTTGTTATAAAACTATAGTGTTTATAGGTTAAATTTTATCTTAAGTCTTTGGTATATATCGAATATATATTCCAACTGCTACAGTTTCCAAAGTCTAAGACTCTAATAGTTATATTCTAAAGGCAAAATAGTCTATAATTAATATTTATAATTGTATTTATGATTTGAATACTTTGAAAATAACCCACTGTGCATCACATAAATGTCCGCATGTCTCCATAAGTATGTCCGCCTTAAAGTGTACGTACAATTAGATATTGAGAAGGTAAATATGTTCGTTTGTAAGAAAGTGAAGCAGCAAACTAGCGAACATCTTGTTTGAAAGCAAAAATTCATTTTCATAAAAACGCACTACGCATCTCATAAAAAGCAGAAAAAGAGTGCGAATGTGTGAGTGTAGATACTGTTTTTTCATTTACTGACTACTTTACTACTACCACTACACATATGAACAGAATTTTTGTTTGTCTGGTGATATGGGTACTTATTATTATTAAAAGTATCTGATTGCGCGTTGAGTATAAAGTATCTTGTTACTTTCACCATCATCATTATCATCATCGTCATGATGATGATCATCATCATGATGGTAATAATAAAAATAATAATGATGTTTAAGATGTTTGTTACTGATGATTTTCTTTTGAGATGTTTATTCAATCTTGGCTTGAATTGCGTTTCAAGTGTTTACGGAATTGGAGTTTGTTTTGATGCCACCTTTTTTCTCCATTACTTTTTTTGGTATTTTACCAGTTTTCTACTTCTCCTTATGCTAAGTGTATGTAAGATAACTAGATGTTTATGCAGTCAGTCAGTCAGTCAGTCAGTCAGTCAGTCATTCAGTCACTAGGCAATGCATTCAGCATCCAAATAACTAAAACTACAAAATGTGCCTTAAAAATGCATTTAGTACCTTAAATATGTTAACAATAATTTTCTTCTTTTTCTGCTTACAAACGCATCTTTTTGATACTTAATAATGATGTTATTTCGTTTGATTTGATTTGTTTAACTGATGAAGTTTGTGAACGTGTTAATGATTATGAAAGTAAAATTTTTTTAATTTTCTTTCAAAATTTTCATTAAACTTCTTCCCCACACACACACACATACACACACATTCTTGCATGTTTAATATTTTTAATGTTTATTTCATAAATTTCATGCACACCCAACCATACTCAAGTACTTCACTTCACTTCCATTTCATTCTTGTTTGATCGCATTTGGAATGCGTTTTCTTAGAGTTTGGAAGAAACAAAACACCAAAAAGTAACATGAAATATTTTGTAAAGTACGTGTAAATATAAAACTAGTCCAAATCGGTCTATAATTTATGGGCACGTTTTTCAACAACTAAATGATCAACAAACTATTTTTATGATTTTTATGTGAGAAACAAACAAACGCTTAATGTGCAGCACCCAATGATGTACACAAATATTATAGATTATGATAAATTTTAAAAATTGTTAACACGTGTGCAAACTTTCATATTTAAATTTTTAATATTCTATCGTTGACGCAGTACAGATTTAATAATACTTTTCATTATAGCAAACATATTATGGTACCAAAAACATCAATCCAATTTCACTCACATTTAATTCACACGTGATAAACAAGTTAAGATTTTTTCAAAAGTGTTTCAGAAGAAATAATAATTTTAATTTATATCTTTAAACGAATCTCAGATCCTCTGTGATCATTTGAACCGATTTCAGTATAATAGTTAAATAGAATCCAGTTTATATTATTATTTCCTTTTAAATTAGATTAAATTTGATTAATTGGATTAATTGGATTAAATTGGATTAGATTGGATTAAATTGACGAACGCATCTCTTCAGCATTCAAATTCGGTTATTGAAAACAGGATCGCCAACTATTAAAATACCGGTAGAGACACAATGTCTTTTATGGAATGCTGATGGTACCAGGGGAACCATCTGCACTGGGAATTGAGTGATACCTGGTATTTAGTGATGAAATTTGCAATCTTTTTCATAAACCTTTCCATTGTACTCTTTAATTCTCTTTTAAAGAGCAGAGTATATATGTATTTAAAAGTATAATGGAATCTAAAAGGCAGTTTTCGCCAAAATATATTCTTTAGTGGATCCGCCAAGTGTGTATTAAAATGAGCTTTATTTCATTTTCCAAAATTTGGGGTGTTATTTCATGCTGAAATTTGGGGGTTATTAAGAGGGGACGGTTGTACGCGTTTCCATTTTGTTGTAACTTTATTTCACTAAAAAAATCTCAGAATTGTTTAATGATGTTCCTAAGCTCTGGAAGTTATTTAATTTTTGCCCTGGGGAATTATTTCATATCTTCATCCAATAAACCTTTAATCCATCAAAAGCCTTTGCAATTTGTTTCTCGATTTTCCTTTAATATTGCGCAATATTTAAGAAAACCGAGAAATAAGCAAACAAATTCCAGAGTTTCTGTTCTTGATGGCGATATAAAACCTAATATCCCCCGATTGTAGCCCGAAAAAAATTAACTGTTTATCTTTATATCCGTATCCAGGTATATTATGGGTTCCATCAAAGTATCACATGTCATACTTTGTCGTAAACTTTAGCCAGAGTATAACCCCGCAATGCTATCTTTTGTAGTCTTATTTGCAAATTACTGTCATCTAAGCCGTAGAGCTTTATGAACAGGTATTTTAGTGGTTGGCTAGAGTTCATTTGATTAACACACTGAGCTAAGTCGATTCTGTTAGGTGTTGCATGTAGTGTGGTGGCAAATAATAGGAAGACTCTAGACATCTCTATTTGACTTCGGTTGAAAGTTGCTCGTGCTACCATTATGAACAACTTTTATATTTGAGTTCTTAAAATGCGGTCTAATCAGATGTATCTTTTCTCTTGGAACTCTCTTGCTTTTTAGTACTAATCATAAGGCTTTACACATCAAAAGACTTCACAAAAGTCTTTTAGAAAATTTGGTCAAAACACATTTAGAAAACCTGTTCTAAGGATTTCTATTATTATGCATCCTTTCAAGTAAAACTCTTCCAAATTTACAGATCAACAAATAAATAAATATTCCTTCCGAAAAAGTTTTGACTCAATATATGTTCCAATTAATATCAGTCAGCTGACTATTATATTTCGATCAGATTACACATCAAGTAGATTCAAGAGTTAATACATAAATTTCATTAACCAGCCAAGTTCAACTGAAAGTTTGTATAATTAAAAACCGGATTTATTGCTTAAGAATGTCCTTAAATTTCTTTGTCGAACTTTACCTGGATTTAAAGTAGTTTATGGACATAAAATGAAATGATATATTTCTGTAATAAAGTTTTCAATTTAGTCTTACTCTCTATTTTACCATGTACATAAATACGTTTATATACATACATACATACATACATACATACATACATACATACATACATACATACTTACAAATATACGACAATTTTAATTCAGCTTTTACATCCTCGTTGGGGAAAAAAACGTTAAACAACGTTTTAGCGTTTTTATGGCTTTTGGTACAAGATTGCAAGTTGTGCGTAAAAAAAACTTTTGCGAAATGATGAAAAAAAGGCAAAACAAAAAGTGGAAACTTTCTAATAAATAAATCGAAGGTGTGATTGTTGACAAATAGAAAAATTGCAATGAGTTGCAGAACGACCTTTTTCCAAAGCAGAATCTACGAAAGGTTTTCAAAGTTTTGTAGGGTGAAAACCTGTTGAAAATTTTAATTAAATGAAAAATATTTATAAATTACATAAACAAAAAATCTCTCTCTAAATTGTATAAATAATGAATTAAAATTCATTTTTACATGGGAAACGATAAAAATTTCATTCAAATCAAAAAATATTAAAAAAATGCACAGTGGTTCCAAAGCTTTATTTTTTTACAATTTATATAATTGAACGTAAAGGATGGGTTAGGTTAGGTTAAGAAGGGTAGATGTTAAGATCATTAAGAGGGATGGCCTAACACCGCCACTCGGAGACCCTTATGTTCCATTGTGATCCCTTCAAGTTTGCAAGCTGCAATTAGATAAAAATAGAAGGAAAAGAAGAATAAGGACTGTAAAGAATTATTTTATGGATCCGTTATCTTGAGAAATGCATCCACTATAGGAATCCTTCAAGCTACTCGATACTATTTACGAACCCTATCAGATCCCTATAATCATGGATATCGACCAGTTCCTTAAAGTTCCGAGTACCTAACCTCCTCTTTCTACGGGCCTGCAGACTTTGACAGTGGCACAAAATACGCTCCGCTGTTTCTTCTGCTTCACCACACATTCTGCAGAATTCGGTGGTATCCCTACGCCTAAAGGGCCCATGACCTGTTAAAACAACTATCAAGGCTCTCAACTCTTTGCGTCCCATGTCAATGATAGTGTCTGTACCGCTAGGGTTAAGCTGTGGTCATAAGGTCCTAGCCACCCTACAGTCAGACTTTTTACCCCGTGCATGATTCATTCGAGTCTGAAGTCTTCTATCAATCTCACTAAAATAGAGGCCTATAGGTGGCCTGCCAGCTCCTCATCACCTCCCTTAAAAGTTCGTTTGCAATCTCGGTTTCCAACATAATCTTACATCATAGCCGTACATGAGGCTACTAAGTAGTTTCTTACACATTAAGACAAGATGTGTTTTGACCAAATGTCCCTTTTAAGTCTTGAGTTCTGCCTTGACTATCAACATGGATTGTGATTCTGGAGTTTACCGGAACGTGATCCCTGATCAACTCGGTCGTTCTAATAATTGATATTACGTCCGCCTGGAAGACACAACACTCTTTCGGCAGGCTTAATAGCATACTTACATCACGATTCTTCGACTTAATTTCACAACTCACAAAGCTAGAATTTTAAAAAAGCTTTCAAATAGTTTTCAATTTATTAAGAAAAATCTACTTATGTGCAAAATTTCATTACGAAAGATTAACTATCGAAATTTTGGGAACCTCTAAACAGACCCTGTTAGGTTCACCAATTTTTTGGTGATTTTTCCAAATAACGAGGTAATATATCTCGCTACCCAAATAACAAGTAAACCATGGAAGTTTTGAACTAAGGATAAATTGAGCTTGTGAATTCTTATTGGACATTTCACGCCACAGCAAAATATATTAAAAGATTGGTTCGATACAAAAAGGTGAGCGCACAGTAAGACGAGATAATGGCCTAAGTATATGTCTTAAAACGTAAATGATCTCTCCTTTCTTAAACCTCCAGTTTTTTCATAGTTACAGAATTAATACCAACAAAAGGTGTTTTGGAACCACTGTGTAGTGAAACAAAAATAACTCCCTTTTTCCATTAAAAACTTTAATGTTTCACTTAAATAAGGTTGTTGTTACAATGACAACATATTGTTGTTGTTATTTTTATAACAACATATGTTAAAGAGGCTGCAAAAATGTTAAAGAAATAAAAGATTCATTCATTCAATATCACAATGAAAAAATTAAAAAAAAAATAACAACAACAACTAAAAACAATGAAAATGATGAAATGACAAAAAAGTCAAAGTGTGAGTTAAAATAAAATATTTGCGTACTTTTCCAGTAAAAATATTAGAAATGGAGAAAAAAAATAACAAATAAACAGCAACATACAATATTTAGTAGCAACAAATAATATTGAGAAGTTGTAGAAGAAAACAAAATATAAACAGCAACAAAGATGTTGTTGGTTGTTGGTTTCTTTTAAACTATTTGGGTCGACTCTCACAATTTATTATTAGTTTATTTTTCATTACATTGACACTCCATCAAATAATACAGTACAACAACACTAGCAATAACAATAACAACAACATCAGAAATAACATAGAAAAAATACATTGCATCCACATCTTATTGCAACAATACTTAACAACTGTTGTTTCGACTACACTAACATTAAACCCATGAACGGACGAATGAAGGATGGAATGAATGAACAAACGTACAATCAGATGCACGAATGAATGAATGAATGATTCAATGAATAAATGAATGAACTGATGCAAGAGCAAATAAATAAAGAAATCCCAAAGAAAATGATGAACAGCGTCAGAAACAAACGACAAATAACAACTTGCAACAATGTTCCAGAAAGTAAATAATTGTCAAAAGATGAAATGTTATAAACAGCTCAGTTACATTGCAACACCTGAGATGCCCAGTTGGAAAGGCAACTTCATAATGTAGCCTTAAACAATGGGGGGGGGGGGGGGGGGGTAATATAATTTTAATTGTACACGATGTAAATTTACATTTCACTCAGTTTTATTTTAATCGACATATAAGAAATTAATTAATTAACAAAGATTGCGTAGAAATCAATCGCTATTTTGTTGCAAGAATGTCATAACTTACAGAATCTTGCAGGAATTTTAATCATTTAACTCTAAGAATCAGTTGAGTTGCCTGTAAGTTAAATGAGGTTCACATATTTCCAATCGATATTTTTCAAAGCTTCATTCTACAGTTATCGGTTCCGCCGTTTATAGAATCAAATCTTAGATTTTTATGGCTCTCCGGAAGACATTCGACATCAAAACCGATTTATATTCAAGACAGCAGATCTTGCTGATTTATTTTATATCATTCATGTTTTGCGACGTAACTGGATTTACGTCTTTAATGTCCTCATACATAACGATACAAACTTCCAATGAAGAATGGTTCTTTAATTCTAAAATGCTCAATTTCTATATTTCAAAAGAAAAGAGGAAACATCCGAAATAAAAGTCGTTAAAGTCTCAGACATGCTATTTAATATATGAACAACTTTAGCTTTCAAATATCAGATATCTAGAAAAAAAATTGTTCCAACTCAGCTTTGAGGAGTATTGGAAATCTTAAATAAAAAATTAAAAAAGGAAGATATTTCAAAAAGTTCAAAAACAATTCTTCTTAGGATTGCAGCGAGATAAACACCGACTCAAAACGACAATTATTCATTGACGCTCTGAGGCAGATCATTAAGGAGTGATCAAAAATTGAGCTTGGAAAATCATTGATAAGATGGAATATTTTCTTTGTTTTTCGCCAACATTCGAAATTACTAGATTCAAAATAAAGTGGAAGGATGTGTTAGAAGAAGTTTAGGACTTATATTCTCTTTTTTAGGAGTAGAGACAATAAAATAATATACAAAAGGCATGTGACCTTAAAAATCCTCCTCTACATAACCTAACAAAGGAATTTCTATATGACTGTATAGATTAATTGAATCTATCTCAAATCACACTGGAAGGTTGGATAGAAAAAATAGTGTTACATAGATAAGTGTACCGTTCGACTCAAAATCACTTTCTCTAAAAAAGTACAAATCTCACATAAACTCTTGTTTTATAATATTATGTTGATTCATGAGCTTAAATATGAAACCCAAATTTGGCTTCTAGAAGCTTAGTTAAGGTAAGATTTTCAAATTTTCCAGTTATGAACTTCTTACAAAAATATTTGGTATCTATGAAAATGTTAGAACTTGAAGATTTACAATTTTTAAACCAAGTGGAATGTGGAATTTTTGATGCTTTTTTTTTAATAAAAATATCTGCAAAATAGACATAATTCCAAAAAAATCTAAGTTTTCTATAAGGAAATACCCCAAATCCCAAAACGTTTAAAATGTATTAATTTTATTGATAAGATCACTCCGTCATTTTAAAGTGAGTAACCCAGAAAAAAATCTTTAGTTTTCATTTACATATAGAACTATATTCTGGAGATAACGCAAAAGTAATTTTGGTTTATTTACTCCAATTATTATTTATTTATTTCTTTTTCAATTCATTAAAAAACAACATACTCTAGATGGCCAACTGTTGAGGTTGTTTGACTACTCCTCTAACCAGATAGGGACCTGTACTCTTTCAAATCAACTTGAAAACATCTCAGATCTAATCACGTATAATTTGAATTAGATATACCCAATATTTCCAATGCAACAAAATTATTTCCAAAAGTGTTTTGCAACGTATGACATTTTTCTCTATAAAAAATATTTCGTTTTCAATTTCTGATAACTAAATTGTCTTTATATCAACAATATTTAAATTTTGTTTAGAATTCTTTTAAATTTCTCCCACTGATTTGTTTTAACTTATAACATTCAAGTTTGTGTCTTAAGTCTTTTGTTTTATAATAAATTTCTATTGGGTGTTTTTTTTATTTCTTCATCTTCATGATCATATGAAATAATATCAAGGAAAAAATCCCAGAGAAAATAAATAAAATTAAAAGAAATCAAGTGAAACATCAAGAGTTACAATAACCTTAAAGGCAACGCTCACACGCACAAACAAACAAACAAAAACACTTGCCACAAAATGAAAAAAAGAAAAAATACCTTAAGTAATGAAAGATGTAGTTGCAGTTGTTGCAACTTGCTGCTGTAGTTGTTGATATTTATTGTCTAATGTACCCAGAAGCCAATTGAAACTGAAGCAATGAAACCGACAATCTTTTGTTTCTATTTCATTTTTATTTTCTTTTCTTTTGCAACACTTACAACATCGTTCATATAAAAACAAAAAACTCAAGACTGAAACACTACGAAAATTATTGGACAAAAGCTGAATAAGACGAGTAAATTGGATGGCATCAACTAGTTAGATTTAGATGGATGTATTTAAAAACTGCCACTTAGTTAGATACAAACAACAACAACAACAACAAAAAAGTACTTAACAATATAAATAATTTGTTGTTGCTGTTGGTAGATTTTTTATTTAATTTTATTTTCCTTTTTGTTAAAAAAAAGTAGCTGTTGTTGATGTGCTTGTCATTACCAAAGAAGGTGGCAAAGTGAAACCTAAAAGTAGTAAAGTGAACTTGAACAATTGCCACTTGTTGCATTTACAACAATGGTAACAACAATTACAACTACATTTAGTAGATCTGTATGTAGTAAACAGTAGCATTAAATAGTGTTAATGCCACAGTATAATTATAGAGGAAAAACCTCTAGTTTTATTGCTACAATTTATTTAAGAGTCAAAAAATATATATTTTTAAGTACCGCCTGGGAATTTAAACAGTTTTGTTTAGCGTTACACCCCCTGTCACCATGACTGTTTAGGGAATTGAAGTTTTTCTTTTCAAGATGTCTATCCTTTTCTATTCTATTTTGGGTATGGGCAAAAGAGGATATATTTAAGTGAAATTTTATTCTGGAAAACTTTAATTGAGACCCCAGAAATTGTGTAGCTTTGCTTTTATATTTTATGTTTACGAACTTTCCAACTTTTGAACTATGGTGTACTTTTCATCACCAACTGACATTGTTCTTTTTTTCTAATATTTTGCAAAGCTAATTATTTGCCAAAACTAGAGACATTTTTTACCGATGACGATTTAAGTGTTGTATTTACGTTGGCTCTTGTAGGGTGTGAATATATTTATCGCATCGTATTGGTGCCACTGCAATAGGCCTTTGGTGATTTGACGTACATGTTGTTTAAAGCTTTTTATCGCAGTTGCATAATCTGAAAATTGTTAACATCTTTAAATTGAGCTTTCAGTGACAGACGATCACGAATTTTCGAACGTAACTTGGTACAATCCCCAATGGACACGCTTTCAGTACATATAGAAGTTTTAGCCTTATTGTACGGAGCTATCACTGGGTATCTCATGGATAAAAACTCAGGATTTTTTTTTTTTTGGAAATATATGTGTCCATTTCTAAAAAACTTTCCTTAATAATATATTTGTCTTTTATTATCCTCCACTACACGCAAGTGATGATGAGTGTATATTTCATATGGAATGCAAAGAAGGAATAATCATAATCAAAATCTCAGTCGATATAGCTAAGTCCGTCCGTCTTTCTGACAGAACATAAGAACATAAGTATTAGTTATTGTCAGTTACCAGGAGTATCAACAGGTTGTTACAAATACTGCTTAAGATTTGGATCACACAACTAAACTCATCGCCGATGTAATAAGCAGAGAGTAGAGAACAAAGATTAAGTTAGTTTCCTCGAAGATGAAAGTCGAATATTTTCTGATCACTTCGTATGCCTTATCACTTCCGGCTTTATTAGAATTGCTTACCGACATTAATGCCAGTTTTTGTATAGAGATGTCCGACATTCTCTTATCAACATGTAATCCATTATCCACTCCCTGATATCAGTGATCACATCACTAATTTCGCATTTTTCTGAAAACCGATCCATTGGTCCCATTAGCATTTGTTATTAGCTAATGGGACCAAAGTTTCGGTTTAGCCATCGCCAATACCATAGAGAACTTCTCTGGCGTTTGAATTGGAAAATCCAAATCTAAACAAAAGTGGACCGTTTTATTTTCCGTTTTTTTTACCATTTTGATGGTACGACAACGACCCGTAGCATTAGTTATTAGCTAATGGGACCAAAGTTTTGGATTGACCATCACAGTACCCGGATTTGAATTGTATAGAGAAAATTATTAGCATTTTAAATGGGAAACCTTTTTCAAATTCAAGTCAATGAGTGTTTTTTTAGGACAAACTTGTTACTTTGGTACTATTTGAATTCTTTAAAACACTTAATTACATTAAATAGAAAAACTAATCTGAGAACATTATATGGTTGGAATTAGTGTATGGCATTATGTACGTATTTTATGTACTTTTTGAATTCTTTATCATAAGAAACCCAAAGACTAAAAATTAAGTGTAAATAGGATCCACATATCATTTTGCCCATATACCCTACAAAATAAAGTTCATAAAACAAATTTTATTTCACTTTTTTTCAATGTCTTATAAAAAGATGGAAATATTTGTTTTGTAAGTATTTTCTCAAACCTAAAACAGAAATAAACTCTAAAATGGGTTAAGAAAATAAATGAAATGAAATATTTGTTGCCAACAGTCGTCTGTGAAATTATTTTTTAATTATTTTTTTTTTCATTTTTATTACCAAAAACATTGAAAAACTTACAAAGTAACAACAGTGAAGAAGAAACAACTACAACGAAGTTGCAACATTCAACATTTATGTCCGCTTCACTTTTATTCTGAAATAAATGAAAATCTAAATCTCATCAATTCATGCTGTTGCATGCTCATAAAAATTGCAATTCATTCTACACTATTATTTCTATTATTTTGTATTTTTTATGGATTTTTAACACTTTTATGCCTGTTAAAACTTATAAGTTTGTTGTTATTGTTTTCGATTAACATTTTTTTTCTTTAGTTGTTCTCTCAGTCTTTTAATAAATGGTTTTGGACCAGACCAGACTTGACTAGACCAAACCAGAGTCAGACTTCAACACAAATATGTATGATAACTACTCGTATCATGTCGTATGTGTTAGAAAGCTGTTGTTTGCAACACATTGCTGCCATAAGCAGCTGTTTTGTGGCACAGATCATTCACAGTTTAAAGTGATGATACCGCCCCAATGATTTAAACGTTTACACTTAAAGATATTTCTGGGTAATAAAAATTGTTGTTGTTCAATTACTTTCATCAACAACATAGAAACGACAAAGATCTGTAAAAATGAAAAAAAAAAAATTTACATTTTTTATACCCTACACCACCACAGATGGCTTGAGGTATAAAGCGTTTGTGCTTAAGTTTGTAACGCACAGAAAAATATTGCTACGACCGGTTTTAAATATGCCATCCGACTCAGAATCAATTTCGATTTAATCGTTTTAACAGTGTCCGCCCGTCCGTCTGGCTGTCTTTTGTGAGATACCTCGATGAAACTTGGCATGTGTCATTACTTTGGCCCAAGAACGATGCTTATTGAAATTGGTGATGGTGGTTCGATTATTTCACCTTTTAAGGTCACAAAGGTCCTGAATATAAAGCGATTTTAACAAAATTTAGCCCAAATAAATCCAATGTTATTCCAAAATGATGAGCCAAATTATACGAGAATCGGTCCATTATTTCTCATTGGCCCCATATAACTCCCCTTAAAAGTAACACTTTGAAGAGTTTAAATCTCATATATACACAAGTATTGTGATATGAATTGATCAAATTAAAATAAATATATAATCAAAAATCGTTATACGAAACTTTACGAGGGTCTCTATATAATTTCATCTAGCTCCCATATTGTCATCCTAGAAGAAGTCCTTTTAAAGCACACAAATCCTACACATTTATTTTTACCATAATATACTTCACTCTTAAGCACAAATTAGAAAATTGATTTGTACGAGGGTCATTTATTAATTTTTAATAGCTTCCATTAAAAACTAACAATGTGATGTAGAGTATTAAATAGTCGGGCTTGACCAACTATAACTTTTACTTGTTTTTATACAAATCAATTACTTTCATCAAATTCAATACTAAAATACATTTTTAGTTAACAAAATCACCAATATTTTCCCGAGTAGTTACCCTCTACACCTCAAATTTTTATAATCGCCTTTGTCAATTTCGTGATGTATTAAAAAAAAAGATATTTTTGTGTTTGATTTTAAGACAATGAAACATTTTTGATACATTTTTACCATAATTTCCTCCAAGTGTATATTAAAAATATATTGTAGACAATGAGTTCATTGGTGTAACGACTTTTCTATAATTAACAGTTATTTAATCAATTTAAGATTTACACTCACATCCGCCAATGGCTTCTGCTATTTTTGCATTTATCACAAATTAATTTCAATATTTATTGAAAACTCATTGATGATAATTATTGTTTTGAAAATACCACAATAATTGTAAAGTGTATAGCAGCAATTAATAAATTGTAGTTGTAGAATTTTGAAAATTAAAAGAGCATTAAATTGAATAACACGAGATTTTTGAGAGATTCTTTCTATCGCATAGGAACTAGCATCCCGCCTTTATTGAATTTATCGAACTTCAGAAATAACACGAAAGCTGATCTTAATAAGGATCAGACTCGCAGTGTTGAACTACATTACATAAATAGTTTATTACGGGATAGACAGAAAAGTGAAATTACGAAATTAACAGGGAGCCATGAAAGGTAGCAAATAATCCTCGTACTAGCGATATGTACAACTCATTGAAAATACTCACCAATGGTCACCCAACATCTTAAAAATCTCTGAGAAAAAGGAGCGGCGAATTTACAACTAGTGTGAAGCAACAGCTAAATATATGTTTTGAATTGTCCCGTGTGTGCGTGAGAGATAATTTCTCAAGGGAAACAACCAATCTAATTTACACACTACCTCAGAGATTATACTGCCTTCGTTCATTTTGGGTATGAGAAAATCTAAAAAATGTGAAAATCGAAATTAATCAGGTTTATTCCAACTTTAAGACAGAAACATATAAGTCTACTATCGACCACATTATTGTGGATCAATCTGTGGCTTTAAGTAGTGCATATATGTTTCATAGATTTCGTGAAGGTCTTTGGTGAACTTGATAAAAATGTGATTTGGAGCGCATTGCTATGAAGGAAGATCCATTTAAAACTTATTCATAAGTTTAAGACTGTGTTTTAACAAAAGCTCTCGGAAACGACAAATATATCTTAATTTGAACATATGAAGTGTAAATCTGGCGCCAAAAACATCAGAATTGACAATGAATAATTGAGAATAATGCGGCGAAAGAATCTGTTTGTTAGCGTAGCAAGTGAAATAGAAGATGACAGTCATTTCTGTTTTCTTGAGACCAATCTTCAATACAAATGTAAATTATCAAGCTTGAAAAACTTTACAGTATCTTACTTGTATTCTAGACGAAAACCAAAGACAGAAATTGCGATAGACTGGCCTCATTCTAAGAAGTCAGACCACCGACATTATCAGAATTGCTATAGCCTGGAGCTTACAAGGTAACATAAGGAAAGCAAATTAAGTCAAAAGTTAGGGGCATGAATTTAAACCTAAATTACTGATATTTTGACGCAAAAGGAAACAATACACTGATTCACTCAAAACAGCTTTGGGTTTTCCCCAAAGCTAATATTATCAAAAATATTTCAATTATACAAAAGCGATCGAACTATACATTTAATTTCATACAAAGCCTATTTCTACAAATATATTATAACCGCATTAATCCCATACAAAATTTTAAGATAGACGCTACAATCCCCTAAAGCTTACTCACATGATTTGTGATTAAGTAAGGTTAGATTAGGGTCAGGCAACTTGCTGCCACGAAAATGATGGTGCACTTGCATCCAAAAGCTCTTTTGGTGCTACCTGAAAACTGAATAAATAGGTAAAGTGTAGATGAATAAAAAGTGGAGATATAAGTAGAATGGGTTTAAGGAGATAAACAAAGTTCAAGGTATAAATAAGATACTGGTAGATTGATGTCAGGAAGCATGGAAGAAAAGGTACATGAGGAGTGCAGCATTTGGTTCTGCATTCAGTACAACAGAAGCCTGAGCATATGGAGTGTACCTGTCATGTAACCATCAGCAATTGCAAAAACACAAATTCCCATCAAATTAGCACTCACCAAATATGTAACGGGAAGACCCGTTCTTGCTGCATATATTGGTTCATTCTTTCATTTATTTTACATGGTGATTGGTAAACCACACATCTGTAAGATTTGCCCCTCTTTTCGCGAGCATCAACCTCAGGTTGCCTCATTAGTCCCGTGACCATGCACTCAGAACAGAGCAATGTTCGAATGCTATGTCATCATATTTAAGGATGCTCCACATCATCAAAAAATCAAACATTAATTGAGGTAAAAGAAATTTTGTTTATTATCTATATACAGAGATTGACTCGAAAACATCTCAACTCTAGAAATTTCATTAAGATATCTCTAAAGTTTAAAAGTTACAGAATTATTTCCACAAAATATGTGTTTAAGAATATGTACTTGCAAAAAATCATCAAAGCCAATTTACTCAAATAATTTCACTTCCCCTTCCGTAATTTTTATATAAATTACATTTTCGAATTCACATTCATTCTGTTCTGTGGTTTTAAAGTTGTTCGTTTTAAAATTTTGTACTTAAATTTAATCAATAAAGTAAACTCTTCATTGTTAATTAAATTTCTAAGTAATTTCAATTTCACTTGCAACTGCGAAGAAAAAATTAGAAATTAGAAACGAAAATGAAACAAATAAACGGACAAAACAGACGAATTGTGAAAAACGAATAGACAAATAACCATAAACCGCTGCATTTAATCGTCATTGTTGTTTTTGTTGCATTTATTTTTTTAAATTATTATTTTTTCTTTTTCAATCCGTTTCTGTGAATTGCTTTTCTCAATGAAATGATAAACGTTTATTTTGTTGGAACTTAAGAAGATGTCAGCATTTTCACAAACATCATATTAAAACCATATGAGAGAGAGAGAGGGAGAGAGAGAGAGAGAGAGAGAGAAAAATTAAAAATATAAATATTGTAGCCACACAACCAAATCACCAGACAGTCAGAAAGTAAGACATCCAGTCATTCCGCCAGTCAGCAAATCAGCCATTAAAACAACCAACTGACCAGACAGTTAGTCTCTTAATGTTAGTAAGTAGTTATTTAGTTAGTAGAGTGTTTAGTTAAATGAAGTACACTAATCATACATCCGTTCAATATTTATTTTTTGTTAATACTTATGTCAAGAGAATTATTATTTGTCTTGTCTTGTCTAAAATGAAGAGTGCAATAAGTGAGAGTCTTGAAATTATAAGCTAAAGACGAATATCTTTTAAACCTTTTTAGGAATGCAAATTGGTTCAGATAGACGTTTATGCGGAAGCTGCAATAGTATTCGGAAAAATATTTAACACTTTTAGGATAATTTAGAAAACAATTCTTAACCGACTAATTCTGGGTTAATTAATTAAACCCACTTGGTCCTTAAGGTCCTTTTATGTTTAGCTGAATATAGACAAAAAAATAAAGAAGGACGAGAAAAGAGAAGGAAGGAAGGAAGGAAGTTAAGGGACATAAAGAAAGAATAGGATAAAGTTGAAAAACTACATGTTCGTCAGATTCGGATTCACGTCCATGGGTAGTCAGTGAGTTGCTCCCACCACATCACTTCTACTTCAGAAAATGTAATAATCAACACTTTACAAAGAGATGTTAAAGAAGATCTTAAATGGTGGGCCAATGACAAAAAAGATGAGTAGTTGCCTCCACACTTCTGGCAGCGTGAGTGCTAAAAACACAACGTCTCGAGATCGCCTTCACCATATATCGGAATGCATTTAGTTAGATTTACCCAGCCGGTTCATTCTAGGTTATATCAACTCTGTCAATGCACATGTAGGCTTAATGTCCCATCTTTGTTTAGCGCGGAGAACTTGTTGTAATAGCACTACCTTTAACCGACATTCTACAATCAAGTTGCCCGGATTGGTTACATGTGCAAGTGTCAGTACAAGTCATGAATATCACATTTGGAAATGGTCGGCATTCCAAATATTCTATTACTATTCAGCCAATTTGTCGCTCTACTGGAGTTGCCTTTTCCTTACTAAAAATCGATCCTAAACTTTTGGCAATTTTAAAAAAAAAAACAAAAGCACCAATTTCGACTAAACTGGTATAATAAACATTAATTACGGGAATATTATTGGCATAACAGCATTTCCATTAAAAGTGGCACATTAAAAAGATTTTATTACAAAAAGTTTAAGTATGAATCCATACTGCTTGACAACGCTGACTTCTGTCATTTAATTACTAAAGTCTTCTTTGCCTAAAGTAGGGTATTTAGAAAAATTATATCTAATTTTATCACTTTCTTTTAAATAAAACAAATTCAACACTAAACTGTTAAATAAACAAAAAACGTACTCAAATAACAGACTTCAACAAATACTTTATGAAAATGACATGCGTCAACTGTCATTTTAATATTTTTTCTACTTTGAAGTTTCTAAAGAGGATTCCTTAAACAATATAACAGCGTATGGGCAAATAAATTATCATAAAACTTTTGGTATTTGTAGAACTATTTCATTCAATATAATTTATTTTTACGTTCCGACAGCAGACATTTGGCTTTCATCCCAACAATATTAGGAACAAGTATGTTTTTAATCTCGGAGCAACACTTTCCAGCATTGATGTTACGTATATACACAATAGACAAGAGTTTCTCAGGGATCAGACCACCTACTTTCATTAGGGCGATGAAACAAAAGACGACAGACTGGAGTGTCTTCACATAATTTACCAACCGCTATTTTAACGACCTACCAATTTCCTCAAATGTTTACATCGCCTCTTCGAGCTTCAGGGGGAATATCCATGATGCTTAGAATCGCTCAGCTGAACTGTTAAATTAGCATGTTGTTAAATGAGAAAAACTGCAACCTAAACACGGGAGAGAATTAATTGTAGTCGAGAGTTCGATCTCTCCAACCAAACCTTAACTGGTCCTAATAATTACACGAGAGTTTTTCATCGTCCTTTTTCTTGAGCATACTAAGAAAGATAGAAGTCTTGTTCACAAACTTCACAAAATTCTACTCACAAACACATCACAACTATTCACCCAACAGAACGTTGCAGAGGCCATAAGCGCAACCAAACCATTTAAGGATAATTATCCTAATAAAATATCCACGCTGATGATCAAGAACCTCAGCGAAGCGTGTTGGCTACTTAAGGTAGAGGCATTACAAGAAAAGACACAGGCGGATTTCCCTCCTAACATCTATTGCGAAGAATCTTCCTTTAGCTAAATTGTCATCATACAACATCTCATCGCCAGCATGGATGCCGTAAAATGCAATAGCATTAACAGCCATAATCACTCAAATTGTACATGACTTAAACGAGCAGAGGCGAAGTGAACGGACGATTTCAAACAAAATTAATTCTAACCCCTGCGTAGTGACAAGAGAACAGTGGAAAGCAATTTTCCTGTGATCGGTATTATCATGTCAAAAAGGTGTTATTTAAATCTTACGTGAACTGGGCTTTTTACATATTTTTGCTCATACATTAATACAACTGAGAGACAGAATGATAGACAAACAATATCTTTGATCCTTAAGCATTTTGCGCTTGTTTTTATTGTTGTAATCTCTGCTGCTGTAGTAGTTTTTGTTTAAATCTTTAAAGTTTAAATCGTGTTAGTGTTAGAGATATTGGTAATAAACATTTTAAATTTATTTTAATTGTTATTTTGAATCATACACATTTCCATACCCTCCACCACCACAACTGGTGAAGAGATCATATTAACTTTGTCATTCCGTATGTAGCGCAACAAAATTGGATATAGACCAATATCTGAGACAGTTTCTAAGTTAAAGCAAAGAACGAACGTCGTACAATTGTCAATTATAAAACGACTAAATATGATTACACATCATTCCAAACATTATTAAAATCGGTTTAGTAGAGCCAAAAATATAACTGATATTATTACTCACTAAATGTTCCTTTGTTATATTTAAGAAGAAAAACAAATAATCTGACAAAATTTCATTGAATTCTTAGATGATTCCTTCTGGAGTTACATACGGAGCCAATGTACCTTCAGTACTTAAATTATTTCCCAAAATTGGGAATAGAAATTTGCCAGGATAAAGAAAATGAATTTCTCGGGGAAAAGTCCAGAATCTTTTTCCCTTGGAAAAACCCTAGTTCAGACCCTCTCGAATTTGTTTTGTAAATTCTGTTGTATTTCTAATAACATGGTTGGATATTTTTTCGGACCTCTAATAAATATGAACTTTATAGACCAACATTAAAAAAAACATCTCATTTTTGCGATTTATCTTTATAATAATATTAATTTCGAATCATAAGATAAATCGCATTTCCTGAAAATTTACTAATTAATATTTCATCGCAATTCAAAAAATAAAATATTTCAATTTTTTATTTAAGAAAAACTTTTTTATGTAGTATAATTGTGTGTGTGAGTGTGCATGTACGAAAGTATTTACTTAACCCGCATTTGTGGTGGAGGGTATTGAAGATTCGTCATAGTTGATTATGGCATTTTCACTTGTTTTATTTTTGTAAATTTCTTTTGACTTTTTTTCTAAATATTTTCAAATTATAAAGAAAAAACAACAACAACAAAAATTGGCGTGAAAATTTTATTTAAGAAAAATTGCAATTTGCAGACAATTTGACATTAAATGGTTAAGACAAATATTCAATTAATCTTCTGTTTGAGGTTAAATATGTTAAATATCTTGTTGCAGTTTGTTGGCAAAATGTTTTAGTATCTGTTAGTATTTGCATCTAGTGTTAATTACAGATACTTACAAAAGTTATTTACTTATTTATTTACTACTCTAACAGTGCATATAATAAGTTTTATTTAAAATAAAGTGAATTCAAGAAAAAATGTTTGGTATTTTTGCGCAGTGTAAAATCCTAAATATTTTATTATTTTTTTGTTTTTGTTGAATTCATTACAACACCTGACCTTTGGGTTACAACTGAACACTTTCTTTTAATTAAATGTTTAATAAGTTCATAATATAATGTTTTGCGTTTAAGAGCCAGTGTGTGTGTGTGAATGCAAATTTTTGTTATTTTAACTAAAACAATTCACTCTGCAGGAGTTCACTATATTTTTTTTCCGAAATACCTCCAACAAAGTGGCTTTTTATGTTAAACAACATTCATTTGACATTGATTTTTAGTAGTTTTAGTTTTTTTCTTTTGCCGTTAATGTTCGAAGTAAAACAATTTTTACTTTTAAAAACTGTCGTTATCAGTTATATTAAGTTAACATGAGGGGTCCAAATTTAACATAATGCGTTTTAAATCTTTTAACTGTGGGAAATGTTGCAATAAATTCGTTTGCGCTTAAATGACTAAAAGGTGGTCCAACCGTAGACTGTTACAGGTTTATTAAATAAAATTTCGAAAGTAATTAAAATATCTTATCTTATGATCAGGAATATGAAGTTAGAACTCGGAAAAGGTTTTTGTAAGAAATTGTATTTCTAATACTTCTATTATGCCATGCGCAGGAAGTCAGACTTTATTTTTAATTTGTTACTGGACTCCAAACGGGCTGCATTTAAACACATATAAGTTGGGCTACCCCGGACATTAAATTTTTACAACTGTGTGTTTTTTTTTTAATTTAAAAGCTATTGACTTGTCCATTCCTGGAGCTTTTGCAAAGTTTATTTAATATAAAAAATAAATATTTATTAAATAAACCTTTCGACTATTTTCAGAAAATGCGAATCTTATGATTCTAAATTAAAAAAGATGTAAACATACTATTAAAAATACAATAGAATTTTCAAAAGAGGGTCTGGACTAGTGTTTCTCCATGGAAAAACGAACCTGGACTTTTCCCGGGAAATTCATCTTCTTTATCCCGGTAAATTTCTATTCGCAATTTTGGGAAATAATTCAAGTATAAAAAGTATTTTGGCTCCGTGTGTAACTCCAGAAAGGGATCATCTAAGAGATCAATGAAATTTTGTCAAATTGTTTTTGTTCTTATCAGTTTCATATTTAAGCAAAATAGTTGTAGACTGATATCTGAGACATAATAAATCGTACTACATCATCATTCTATATCGGACTAACAAAATGTCAGTGTTTAATATAAATCACAAAATGAAAGTCGATTTTCTTAATTTTTCCTTGAGGCAAATGAGCGATATATTATATTTTTGTGAAAATTAATATAAATATTTTTCGGAAAAAAACAAAATTTGTTGGATCTTTAAACTGAAAATTGTTTATTTTGAAATAAGTAAGAATATTGGACTTAATCTCTTTTACTCGATAAACAACTTGAATTTTTATCTAAGGACTAAGACTTCACACAATCATTCAAAGGTCTGTCGTCACTCGCTTTCCAATATTATTAAACAGTACCAGTTCAGGTAGAAGGAATTATTTCTAAATTCAAAAAAAGAAGCATTTTCAAAAGAGCTCCTATCGCATTCTGTATGAAAGCATACCGGTTAGCTCGGTGTTCGGACGAATTGGCAAATTTTTCGTATCTTCCTGTTTAAAAATTTTATGTTACTGATGCTCGAGAGAATTTTGAAGAACAGTTTACGAATCAGAAGCATTCAAAAAATTCAATGATATCTTGGTATGATAAGCGATATGCAGTTGCGGCAAAAGAAACCAATCATTTGTTACAACGGCTCTTCAAATACCGAAGTTTACATCAAGGGTTATTTACAAAAATGCTGCTTACTTTCATAGAACTTTATAAGTCCACTTATTTTTGGCCTGACTTGACAATAAACAAGCCCTTGAGCGGTACAAGAATAATAATTATTCCAAGAGTGGCAAATCTTCCAAACTGCCCGAAGCTAAGGCCAGTGGAGAAATATTTGTCCTTGATTTAAAGATAATTGAAGAGCACAATAAAGCTGCCCAAAAATATGGTAGATTCTAAGGTTTTTTCGATCTCACTCCTTCCTAATTATATATATTCTTGCATCAAATAAAAATTAAGGCAATTAAGCTGTGTCCGCCTGTCTGTTCATCTGTTGGAAACATTCTTACGTTCATATTAATGAACTGATTTTGACAAAATTTGATCAGAATATTTGTTATAGTCCTCTTTAATCTGCCAGGACCATCAATATCGGTTTAGTAGAAAAATTTTATAGTCCGATATCTTAATTAATTTTAGAGAAGAGACACTTTTCTAAAATTGCAATGAAACCGATTTGAGTTGAAAACATCAAAATTGACTCAAAAGCTTACAAAACTCTGATTTTCTTTCTGTCTTAAATAAATATTATAATTTTCAAAACTATTGGTCCATATTTTGCTATTGCTCTAATGTGAAACACTGAAAACGGATTTGATTTTGTAAAACTCTTATTTGAACCAATTTTCTTGAAAATCGTCACGAACACATTTTAATTGCCTTGGATATCGGCAACTATTTTGTTATAGCTGCAATTAAAGGACCCTTCCCGGAAAAGGGTTTTAAGCTTTTAAAACTCTAAAACTAGAAACAATTCCAATGAAATTCGATAAAATTATTTAAAAGGAATAACTACGTGTTGTGATGCAATATATTAACAAGTGAGTACTCAAGATTTTATCACCTTTCAATTCTCTTTCCTAAAGTGGTAAATGTCTTCTATTAATATTGACCATAAAGTTAATAATTTAAATATTATTTACCACAATAATTTACACATAATTTTTTCCTTTTCTCCAATATTATAGACTTCTATTTAAAGACTAAATTTAATGGAAATTGTTGTTCCACAGCATTTCATCTCTTTCACATCAGTAAAATGTTTCGTGTCAAGAAGTTATAAATTATACGCATTTTTTCTTTTCCATTTGATAAATTTCACTTTCATTTCAATTTGAATTTTGAATTTATTTTAATTATTTTTCTAAGAATTTTCAAAAAAAAACTTTCGTTTAGTTAACAAATTTATTTCAGTTTAAATTCCGTATTTACAATAAACCGAACCCTCTTTAGGTGTTTCTTCACCAGTTATTGAGTTGAATAGTTAATAGAGATTTAAAGTTGAAAAGATGGTTTAATGATTTATTTTGAAGGTGTGGGTACTAATTGTATTTCAACAATTAACAACAACAGCAAAAAATAACAAAGAGAAGAAGATGATGAAAATGATGAAAAACACAACAATAAGATTTCCACTAGAAAATTTCACTTATTTAGTTAACCATTCATGCGATTGACTGTCTGTCTGTCCGCTTGTCCGTCCATCAATTCATTCATAGCATTAAGATCAGTATTTAGTTTCATCAATTGCATGTCAAAAAAAAAGTGAGGTATGGGCAAAAATATAAAAAGGAATTGAAAAATAAATATTTCTTTTTTATGGATAATGAATATGAAGCTGAACTAAGCTAAACTACTGGAACGATTTTCTAAGTGTTAATATTTATTTTTTAAATATTTAAATATTATAGACAGATTTCTAATATACAGTCACAATAATGATCCTGCAATTGTTTTATTATTAAAAGGTTGAGAATCTCAAAGAAATCAATTAACTTCAATAATTTAAGAGAAGATATCGATAGGGTTATACGAGCGTTATAAGAAATTATGGACCGATCTTCTTCAAAATTTGGTACAGTATATTCTGGTTGTACATGTCTTAAGCATACAAATATTATCACAATAATGCGATTTTTTCAAGATTAATGCTCTCTAAAGTCTGTATGGGAACTACGATCATTTGTAGACCGAAATTCTAAGTTAAATATGTAAACAGAATTTATTTGTTCTAAGTTAAATGAAAATATCTTCATCTGTGTGATTTATGATTGATTCTGATCGATATTCAGTGGAATCGGGATAGAGTGAACTAATTAGTGCAGCGCCTGTTCACTTTATTTTAAATTTTTATTAAAAATACGAATTTTAGTATCTTTTTAAATTGATAAAAAAATCATTAATGCGTATTTGTTTTCTACAGGAACTTTGAGAATTTGATTCTACAGGTTTTTTTTTTTAATGTTCACAACTTGACTTGCTGGAATATATTCGTTTTCCAATAGAACCTCAATAGCATTATTTTCGTTATCTGTACTAATACTTAGATTGTCTTTATCTGCATCGGAAATAACAGATTCAATATGGTTCCATTTTCTGATGTCCTCAGTAGTATATGCCTCTAATTTAAGAAAATAATTTACCATCTGCAGTATTATGAAATTAACATATCAAAAATTTCGTTAACTATTTCACGATGTGGTTCTTGAGGTTTATGTCTCAATAAATTTAAAGGCATATTTTCTTCTTCGTCTTCACTATTTTCTGCAATTACACAGTCACTTAGTAAAGGAATCCAACACTTCTTTATCATGTCTGGCGAAAACTTTTTCGCAAGTTAGTAGTATCTGTGGGAGTTAATTCTTTGAAAAATTCATCTGAATTTTTCTTTCTAGCGATCCGCTGTAAAATATGTTATGGATACAACGAAAATAAATCCATAATCTGAAATGAGTTTTTGATCTGCCGGATGGCATTGGGCATTGTTGAGAAGCAAAATGGCTTTAGTTGGTAAGAAATTAAATTAGAAATTTTAAATGTGTAAAATATAAAAATCGTATTACAATTCTCTCGTAAGAATGGCGTGTGGAACGATCGCGACTTTTTCATTATCAATTAACAAGGTGTCGTTTTTTCATTACAGCTAACGTTGTTTATTTGTTCAGCACTTAATCCATGTTCTTTTATCTTTGGATTGACGGCCCTTCTATCAAAAGAAAACTTTTCTCCAGATATTTTTAATAAACGAAGTTCATAATGGACTTAAAAGCCTTGGAGCCAGCCAGCGCTAGCATTTAATCCTCCTTTCATTTAAAGCGTTATTATTAAAGCAGAGAATTCTGCTAAGTATTTTTTATTGAACTTTTTGATTTTTTTCCAAATAAATACTACGAGTGCGCTTGAAAGAGGTTGGCGATGTTCTGTCTTTAGAATATCCAATGTAACAATTTGCACGTTCACAGTATCAAGTAGTTAATATTAAAAATTGTTCACCCTAGCCCGATTCCACTGTATTTGTTTGGTATATTATATTTTTTCGAAATCGGATGATATATATCTATTTAAACTTAAATTCCTGAAGAATTTGATATTTTCAATCTTAATGTTCCTAAAATGTAAAAGGACTCTGGGGGGATATATGCGAGCTAAAAGAAATTATGGACCAAACCTCGTACAATTTTGCAAGTCGAGTTTGGTTTATATTTATCATAATTTGACAAATTATTATAACAATACAAAAGTATATGTGAAATTTATGTCCTTCAAAGAGGTAATAATTCTCATTTTGCACAATTTCTAAACATATTTATAGAATTACTTACTGGTCTTACTTACGGGAGTGTTCTGAGTACGATAATGTTATTTTAATACGACAATTTGCCCCCTAAACAGATCAATTATATCAAAATCCCCAAACAGAGCCATTTATATTGAACGCCGTTTAACATGAACTCACCATATCAAAGCTCTAGACTTGGATTACAAAATCTATTCGTCTAAGATCATTATGACATAATACTAATAATGAAATAGGATTTCGAATAGGAATTGGGAAATAGAGGGTTCTCAATGTCCCAAAATACGAGATGAGATCAACCTCTCCAGTATTAACTATCGGTATAAAAGAACGAATCACACAAATTTAAGAATATTAATCAGGGTTTTTTTTTTTAAACTGGGAATATCGAGAATAAATTAGATAATAAATTATTGTGGGGAAAATAAAGAGAATGTGCTTGAGTCTAATAAGCACCGATATTCATGAAATTGTTATACTGAAGACGATTTAAAAAATTACGCAAAATTTTGTATGGAAAATTTATTGCGCCGAATTTAAATAGAATTATTCCATATGTAAGAGTATTAGCTTATTCCGAACAAAGTCATTATATTGGAGCTTATTTTGGATTATATTCATTTACTGTAATAAAGTAGAATTGCGATAAATATCACACACTGATATTCCATTAATTAGATGATGAGTTTTGCTATGACAATGTAGTACGGTTAAATTCTGTCTCAGGTGTTAGTCTATAGCGACTGAAGAATTTAAAGAAATTTGGCCAGATTGTTTGTTGTTGTTCTAAGCGTGTTCTTATTTCAAGAAACTTCTTAGAACAATAACAAACCATCTGGACAAATTTCTTTGAATTCTTAATTAATTCTTTTTGGAGTTACACGCGGATGCAATACACCTTCTTCATTAAAATCCCGACAGATATTTCCCGGAATTTAAAAAAAGGAAAACCCGGGAACGTTTTCCCGTAGAGAAACTCTAATACTGATCTACAATTGACTGTAGATCTGTCCATATATTGCTATAGCTTAGGGTATTTCTAACATCGTAAAACTTTTAGATATCAAAATGTTTTAAGAAAATCCGTAATAAACAACTTTGATTCGGTATCAATATATTCAATTGGTGCAAATATTTCAAAAATTTAAGTGGTGGAGTTAATTTGAGATTGGAGACAGTTGAATAAAGCATTCCCACATTCAAGTTTTGAATGACTAAACATTTTTCTAAAAATGACCTGGAACTTAGATCTCTCCAGCAAAGTTTTATATGGCTTAAAATTAACATTGTTAGGTTCATTCGATTTTACATCTTTAATAAACAATTAAGATCAAAACCGAAATAAGTTTTTTTTTAATTTCTCTTTATTTCCACCCATACTTTACTTACACCCCAGAAAAACCATCTAACAGACGTGAAGTCAGAGCGTCAGCAGATGCAGCACAAGTTTATTATTTACATAATATTTTAACACATTTAGCACACGTACTAAAAGTATGTTAGTGTTAGTGTATTTAAAACCCGAAACCAAAAATTTGTTAACCGGTTTTTTGCATTTCACAAAACCAATCGGTTTCGAAAAATTTATATATTCGAATTATTCGACATGCCGTTTATTTGCAGTCGGTTAACCGGTTTTAATGGAAGTCACTTTAAAACTTTTCACTTTATATTCATCTTGATATTTACATAATCCGCCATGACTGAGTAAAAAGATAAAATTTTTTATTCCGTATGTTAGACGAGCAAACTATTGTATGCATTTTAACACATCACATTCTGAATAGATTTTGCTATGTCCGTCTGTTTTTTATTATTCAGAATTTAAAGAAAAATTAATGGATTTAAATAAAACCATGGTATTATGACTTATTATTTTAAATACGATGCCGAATAACACGAACAAAATAACTTTAAATCCCACTTATTTAGGACATTTTACAGTGAAAGAATTATTTGATGAAGTTTATTGCAAATGGTGCCATTATTTTTACTTCATTTCATATAAAGGTCATTACATGATCTATGTTTTTATTGGATTAAACTTTCTATTAAATAATAATTTTTGTCTATAATAAATAACCAAACAAAAACCGGTTAAACGTTTTTTGGACGTAAAACCGTATTCGAAACCGTTTTTTTTTTCTTTTTTTTTTGAAAATCTTATTTTTCGAATAACTCGAAAACCGGTTTTCTGAAAATATCGTTTTTTTTAATACACTAGTTAGTATGTATGTGTGTATCGCACTCATATTCGAATTTAGATTTACTTGATGAACATTTTATTTAATTTCAAAATTATTCGTGACAGAGATGATCCAAAAGAAGAAAAATCTTTTAAACGATGAAAGAAAGATTGAAGAAATCAAAAAAGTATCTGAAGTGTAAATAAAAAAGAAGTAAACAATAATTTCACTTTCTAATACACAAATAAAAAAATCTTTACATTTTCAATACAAATAAAATATTTCTATGTAGGAACCAACAAAAAAATATATTATGAATAAATAATAAAATTTCATAAATACATATTTACATATGTATGCATGTATGTATGTATGTATGTATGTATGTATGTATGTATGTATGTATGTATGTATCTGTTTAAGTACCATCTCATATAATTAATAATTGAACAAGTGGAAGTGAATTTAAACAAAAAAAGCACGAAAATAGCAACAAGAAATGTGAAAAGAAAAAGAATTTCATCAAAGAAGAAATAAAAAAAAAACATAAAATTTCAATTAGATGAATTAAATCAATGGTCAGTTATTTATTCATTCACTTACTCACTCACTCACTCACTCAGTCAATCGTTCAGTCTGTTATTAAGTCTTCTTCTTCTCATTTTAAGTAACATGTACTTTTTATTTATTCAGATAAAAAATTAATGGGTGTGTGTGTAAGTAAAAGATGAAGAAAAGCATTTCATCTTTCCACCCAAATCTCATGATCAATTTCAATGGTTCAATAAAAATCACATATGAATTTTATAAAACGTGACCAACTGGCCATTAGTTCTTATGATCAGAAATTGCGATGACTTTATAAGAACCGATTTTCACTAGTTTGAAATAATGTTTTTATACTTAGAAAATCATCAAGACATCATCTACGATTCTAATTTTTTCAACAAAAAGTGAATGAAATTAAACTGTATTAAGCCATGACATACAGCTGTATGCACTTCATCGTCGCACAAAAAAAGCATGAAAACCGGATCAATAAAAAAGTTATAGGCTTAAATATGCATATAACAACGGACTATAGTAATATCGGTATTCCTAGAGTCCGTTGTAATAAATGATTGACCCTTTTGCCGCAACTGCATATCGCTTGACATACCATGAACTTTTTGGGAAATTTTGACTGCTTTTGGATCCTAATTATTTTTCAACATTTATATAAGACAGGATGCCAAGTAGATTTTAAAAGGAGATGGACTACCTTTCTGAGAAAAGTAACAAAAAGCACTATTGCAATGTTAACGCATTCCCGCGACAGCCGGTTCTTCGTATCGGAATCATCATCCTATCAACTGTTAAAGTGCTAAATACGGTCATGCCGAATTGTTTATACCTCTCACCTCTGCTGCCATGGAATTTTTTGTTATTATTATTACTTTTTTTCAGCAATTGGCTTAACATTTAACGTTAATTTGATTGTTAATATCTCGGCTATTTATGAACCGATTTGAAAATAAAAAAAAATCGAGAAAAAAATTAATAATTTTCTACATTACAAATAGGTCCGTAGCTTCCCAGGAGCGTTAGAATAAGTTTTCGCCCATATCTCGACAACCAATGGCCTAATCGAGTTAATATCTTCAAATGAAAAATCCACAAAACTATTTCTGACCCACAAGTAAAATAATTAAATTTCTAGCATTAATAGAGTGACCAAAATCTCAAAAACATTAATTTTAACGTTGTTATTGTTTTCCTATAGTTATAGACAACAAAAACAACCACATGGAACTAAATTTGCAAAGAAAGAATTGACTATATCTCGGTGGTTTATGAACCAATTTGGAAAAATGAAAAAGATTAAATTCGGAAAAATTGTAATCTAACAGTGCCATAACCAGGTCCATAGGTCCCATAGGGAGTTCAAAATATCGGTAAATATGTTTTTGTCTATAACTCAGGAACTGCTGGTTCGATTCAATTAAATCTTCAACTCTCCAAAAATTGAGAAAAACCGAAAAAAGTTTGAGGTACCTTCGAGCTTTTGCTAATATCTGCGCTATTTATGAACCAATTTCCCAGGATTTATATAGAAAAATATAGAAAAAGTATTCGAAAGCATTTCCAATCGTTTGATATACATATCATATATATTAACTCTATAAGTCGGCTTCATAAATTTAATTTCAATCGACACATAGACGGACATATCTCATTCTATTTTTATACCGATCCAGAATATACATACTTTTGGGGGTCTAAGTCGAAAATTGTGGAAATTACAAACGGAATGATAAACTTATGTATGTATATGTAGGGTATAAAAATAATTTTGAAAAAGGAAAGTTAAATATGAATTTCAAACCGAAAAATAAAAAAAGTTTCTCACGTTCTTCTTCTTCTTCTTCTGCTCATAAATAAAATAAATTTTATGATCTTTTCTACAAAATTTATGGACAAATAAAACAGTCGTGTTCTAAATTTATTAAGATTTTCAATAATTTTGTTTTATTAGTTGGTCACTTCATGATGATATTTGTTTTCGATCTCACTTCGTTCATTTGTATTCAGTCCGTAACACTCGTTTTGCAGTAAAAATTTGAGTTGAAAATAGAAGAAATCAAATAAATGCCAAAATAGTTAAATATTCTATTTATTTACAAATTATACAGATTAAATATTTTGTTGTTGTTGTTGATCTTGTGCATAAAATTTGCGAAATGGAATTTTTAGATCTGAAAAAAATTTATGCAAAAATAAAAAAAAAATTTGATTTTCACTCATTCATTCTTTCATACATTTTCGAATTTCAGACTAAGTGCGATAGTCGGTTTTTGGGTCTACTCGTTGGCTTGTCTGTTGGACTGTCATTCTTTCATCCGTACGTTTATATATTCAAACAACTAAAAATGTTTTAGTTGGTCAAGATTGCTATATAATACCCTACACCACATTGTTGATTGTAAATGACTGCTTTGAAAAATAAATACAAATGATTTATGAGAATTTTATGCGTTTTTTAAGACATATTTTTTCTGGAGGGTTTTATGGGAGTTAGAAATATTTATGGACCGACCATTGCATAGCGGTTTTGGCTTATATTAATCTTAATTTGACTAAATATTATTACAATACTAACGAATAAGTGATATTTAGAAAAGTAATTGTATGGGAGCTATAAGAAATAATGAGCCGATCCTCGTATAATTAAGCACATCGTTTTAAAATATTATACGATTTATTTGGTTAAAGTCGTTTTATATTTAAGAATTTTATGGTCTTTTCCAGGCGCCATTGGTATTAAACCTATTTAAAATAATAGACCGATCATAACCTATTTCAATATGCGTCATCCTTGGGCCAAAATAATAGTACGTTCCAAATTCTCCAAAACTGCGACCTGTATTTTGCGAACAATCTCCACATGGACAGCCAGCAGAACGGACCGAGATGGCATAATCGACTTAGAAAGTGATTCTAAGTCGAACGGTTATTTAAAAGTGTTGTTAGGACTATTTTTTTTGTCCGTTACAAATATCTACACAAAAGCATAATACCCCAACAACCACTGTGGTGTAGGGTATAATGATGTGTATGAGTGTGTGTGTGTGTGTGCGTGTTTGTGCGTAAAGTATTAAAGTTTAAGTATTTATTTAAACAATTTATTTCGGTTACAAATTAAAATTCCAAATGTTTTTGTAACACATTTTTTTGTTTTAGTTCTTTTATTTTTTCTCTCTCTCTATTTGTTGTTGCTGTTATTAACTTACGTTGCAATTGTTATTGTTGCTATTGTAACTAATAAATATTCACAGCGATCATGATGAGTATATGATAATAAACTTCCATAGACTCTTCATCACTCGAACTGAATGTGGGGAATAAAATATTCGTTTATGTGTGTGTGTGTATCTGTTTGGCAAATGTGCTCTCGGTAATTTGGATAAAAATTATTTAGAGAACGTGTGTATTTGAATTTGCAATTTACAAATTTACACTAAAATGCTAGAAAAAAATAACTTTCTTTCACCCTGGAATCTCACATCTCACCAACAAGTGATACCAACTGCCAACGTCTAAAAAATAGAAATATTTTCATTATTTGATGGGAAATAATTTGCCGACATTCTATTTATATAATTTTTTAATGTTTTTTCACGCATTTCGATAAGGTTGATTTAATGAAATTGGAAAAAATGTGTTGCTTTTTTGCGGTACAAGAAAAGATGGTGGTTGAACTGAAAAGTAAAACGAAATGAGAGCGAAAAAATCTTGACATCCGTTTTTTTTAAATTTGGAGATACCCCTTTTGGAACTAATGGGCATGTCGTCATAGATGTCTTAATGAATGCCCAATTCCCAGTCAGTAGTAGTGACCTACCTACTTATGAGCCTATTAATGTCCATTTCCCAATTACATAAGATGAAATCAGATGAGCCATGAATAGTTTCACCCTCTAAAAATTTACCGAGTTGTATTATTCCTGCAGATTTAAGTAGAATGGGGATATAATCGTTCATGGATTTTTCTTCACACCACGATTCTGATTCGATTCTAAATGACTTCTCAATGTGATTATTAAGACCATATGGTGTGAATCTCTAAAAAAGACCATCGAATCATTGATGCATTCTTTAAGCAGAGATCTCTGATATTGAATAAGCTGATAAGAGGCATACGTACTATAGAATATTCGAAAGGAATGATCGAACTTATATTGACACTTTCGGGTTGCTTTTCTACATCCGAATTGGTTCTATATTTGAAAGCTGGAGTTAATTTGGTAATGTGTCACCCTGGTAATAATATTGCAAATGACTTAATAGTATTAGGTAAAATCATGGTCATGAGCACATGGAACATCTAGTCGGCTAACCACTTGTATACCTCAGATCTAGTATCTAGTGAACCATCGTTGTGTCTGCTACTATAAGATGTTGAAATTATTTCATCTGCTAGACATTGAGGAAAATCTCGAACTTTATTCTGAGACTCTAGAATGTGAATCCTTGCACTTTTATCTCAATGATCACCGATCACTATGAGATAGATATACATACCAGCAGATTAAATCTCCCATTTAAAGACTGTTGAAGAATTTGCGGCGATGAGAAAAAAGGCGATACTTAATTTACCATGTCATGTTTCCCCCCGATATGGATAAGCCCGATATGGATAACTTGGCTGAACTTCCGAACTTCGAAGATAGTAAAATCATTAAATTCATGGTTGCATAAGGTCGATTTCATTCTAGCCTGAACCTTAACCGGGAACACACATGTAACACAATATGATCACGTTTTAGACCCAAGTGAGCTGCTAATTCACGTATGGCTGAATATGAATCATACCAAACCTTTAGCCATAACTCCGTCCACGGATGCATAGAGTTTCAAATGAAAAATGAAATTGAATTAAATTTCTCGCACAATTATAGTAGAGATACACATGTTTTTTAATTGAGTTAAGCCGCTCTATAGGTTTTAAAGTTGGCCATCACGGATCATAATAATATTTAGAACGATCCAGGTTTTTTATATCATTATGGGATTTTAAAAATATCATTCGAGGCTTATCGTACTAGCCGTTCTTAAATTACAGATTATTATAGTGTCTCATATCTCATACCCATTAGGGTAAAAACAGGTCGGTTGCATGCCAATAAATTATCATCTTTTATATTACTCTATTTTCAACTGATTTTAGCGTTTTACAAAAAATCAATATTTTATTAATTTCAGTCAATGTGTTTCCTACATGAATATATATAAATATGTATGTAAATGTGTGTGCTTATAACTTCAATAAAATCTTAGAAAATCATTTATATAGAAAGTGAATAAAATTTAATGAGTTTTAGTAGCTTTTTCTCCCATTTCATTCCTTAAAGCAAACGTCAACAAAACATCAATCATTATAAAATCGTTTAAATTGAAATGTATCTGCAAGTACTCCATGCATACATACATATGTATAAAGATATATATCTATATATCTACAATCAACAACATGAATCCAACGTAAACAACAAGAAGAAATCTTAATAATTTTTATCAAAAAGTTTGTGTGGGCTGATAATACTTTTTTTCCTGAAACTTTTAATTTCTTATAAGAAATCAATTTAGATGTTTAAATCTTGTCATTTCTGCAAAAAAAAAACGCTTAATCATGAGAGGAGTTACTACGAATGCAATAGATGAATTGGCGAATATTTTTAGCGTTTTATTAGGCGTGGCAAATGTAGCTTGACAATTAGTGTTGTACGTTTAACAATTAAAATGTCAAAAAAATTTATGCTAAATTAAGGAAAAAAAACATCAACAAGAAAAACAAAAACAAATATTAGAAACTATTTATTTGTTTGATTGACAGATTTGTTGTTGTCATTTACGATGTACAGACATCATACAATTTAAGTTGTAACTTTTGAAATAATCTCACATTTTGCACACAAACACACACACACTAACAAGCATTTCAAAATGTATCGTAACAAGTGAAAGTATTTTGCGAATTACTTTTTAGAAATGGACAGCAACATTGTATTTGGAATAGATTACAAGATAAATTAAGAAATTTTGAAAGAACCGATTTATATTGATAATGATATATGGTGTTTGAGAGGATACAATTTTAAAAATAACTCAATGATAGATAGATAGATAGATAGATAGATAGATAGATAGATAGATAGATAGATAGATAGATAGATAGATAAATATTGCTCTCCCGGAATAGGATCTTAAGTTCATACAAATCTTAAATATAGAAATATTTAAATGGAATCTATCTCAAATCAGTTTGATCTATTTAAAGCTAATTTTTTCTTGTAATCGATCTAAAATTTCCCATAGCTTACACATGAGGCATTAAAATCTATTTTTTTTTTTTGCGTCACAAAAATTTTTTGCACAAAAAGTACAAAATACATGTGCGGAGTCGGGACAAACTTTTCCATAATTTACCAACTAAATCTGGGTATAATGTGATCGGTTAACAATAGACGAAGGACTCACTTTCAATTCCAGAACGTGAAAACGAATAATCCTAAAAAGAGATTTTTTCCTTAAACACAAGTAGTCACTCTTTAGAGAGATTTAACAGGTATTTCATATAACTTTTCTGGGAATTCTTGTTTGTACTCTTCTATTCTCAATTAACAAGAGACCAATATATCTGTTTTGGCTTTAAACTCGAACTATTTGGAAAATTTTTATAAAAAGTACCTTATATTTTTGGTACGGAGAGTGATTCAACCGTAATTCATTATATTATCAACTTTTTATGAAATTTATTTAACATTTTCTTGTTCAAACTGGACTTATTGCCGTGCCAATGGATGAACATCACCAATGACATATTTTAATAAATAATAAAATTAATAAGTCGATTGAGTATTATGGACTCTAAAACTGAAACATTTTGATCAACACGTTTTGTGCTCGACTTACGAAGAAGAAACGATTTTAAGCATAATTGTTTCATTCTGGGAAAACGCAGATATTGTTCACGAGTCATTAAAATCGACTCTACTCAGCCCAACAATTGAACATCAATGTCACCTCACCTTTAGCCTTTTCGACATATCGGTCTTTTCTTTGTTCTCAGTGTAAAAATCACCATATTTGAATCGCCGTATTTAATCGAAATTGATGTTATTAAAAAGTTCTAAAATCACTCTGACAAAAAACGTTAAAATGTGTGTTAAACTTTTTGCAATCTCACTCCTTAATAAAAATCGATTGCAAACTTTAAGTGAAATTTACTAAAATTTTATTTGAACATAAATTTTAAATAATAAAACAATTTCCATATAATTCAGGATTTTTTGCCATAATTTTCAAAACATAATGAAGGGTTCAATTTTGAATTCATTGCGATTGATTGCTGTGATACTTAATGTTGCTAGACAATTCATAAATACAAACAGACGTTGCCAAACTGCTTTCAAAAGTGATAAAATTCATGATTAAAATCGATTTTTTGTTTTTATTTTTATTTTTATTTTCGAATATTGAGACACAAAATCTAAAATTTAACGCTTAAACTCACACAGACACACACATACATGTATTAAACAATATATAAACGATAAATGGTAACAAATAATGTTGTAGTTTGGCAACATTTTTGTGCTTTCGAAATAAATGCAACAACGACGACAACAACACCAACAAGAATAACAACATCAAACATTGGCAATCAAACCTCCCAGAATGATAATGAAAACAAGCTTTAGTATGGAATAGTTCACAAAATATAATGTACACATACATACGTACATACATACATACATACATACATACATACATACATACATACATACATACATACAAACATCCTCATGAATTGCTATTTACGACACCAGACACTAACAGACGGACATAAACTTAAAATACATCACACAATTAGACGGACATACGGATGAACAACTAATGGAAACGAGTACAACGGGAAAAGTAATAAGAGCTCTTCTTCCTCGATATATATACTTATACACATATTTAGTATGCGTCCGTGTTTGTGTACTCGAATATGGATGGTATAGCAAAACATTTAGAGATAGAAATGAATATCAGTAGATAAATTAACGAAACAAAAAATATGTGTACATTACAGCTCCCACGGCGACATTGACCAAGATGAGATAGACGACGCAATTCATAGGAAAACGCTAAAAATTAATATAGAGAGCGACACAACACACACACACATTCATAAAGTAAGGCGAAAAACATGTAATCTCAAATATGGATGTTAGTTTTCTATTTCTTTCCTTATGATAATGCACATTGGGACTGATATGTGGGATATTTGCTTTAAGGTAGCTAAAGAGAAGGAAGCGTTATTTTTATACTATTACCGGTACCTGTTGTAAAAAAGGCGGCTGAAAGTTATTCGTGGGTTTTAAAAGCTTAGAAGTAACATTCACAAAAGCTTGTGAAGATAAAAATTGGAAGCTTTCCTTGACGAAGGTTATTGGTAGCAAGAAATCGCTTTATCAATAGGAACCAATCATTCCTAATGTAAAATAAAGGAATACATTCATAGACAATGTAAGCGCTTTACATATGAATTGAAACTAAAAGAGATTGCAAACTTGTATTCAACACTACAGTTGAATTGAAACTTAGAAAGTTCTCAACGGAAAATATGCTTTGACGCTCAATGAAATTCGTAACATTACAATAACTTCATGATCAAAAAATCATATTTAAATTCCATAACAACGTCTGGCCACATATTGAAAAACCGGTCAAAAACTATTAGGATAAAAAATTAAATAATTCTTGGGTTAAAAGTTTAAATGAAAAACTGAGTTTTACAATTTTTTAAATATCCTAAGTTGGCCTATTTCCTTCCAGATTGCTTGATTCGATATAAATCTCAGACAGAATGTAAAAGTCACTAAAATTTCATGAAAGTGTTTACTTTTCGCAAGTAATAGTCTTTGACATTCGTATAACAGGGTAGATTCCATATATTTTCAGAACAATGTCTTTTTGAAAGTTAACATTGACGCTGCATTCCATATATAATTTCGGGTTCAAATATAATACAAGATTTTATTATAAATCACATTACAAATTGAAATTCGAAATGTGACTAAACTTGATTTTACTTTCCGGTTCATAATGCGAAAGAAGCTACGATGTGACAGAAGACCTTGTTGGAATCACTCAAAATCTAGTGAAGATCGCTGATTCGAATTTTAAATAGGGGTTTGAATTATCACTATTGAAAGACTCAATTGACTCGAGTTAAAACCTCTGACTTTTTCAAGAGTACGCAACGAGCACTGAATGCTTTGTTAAGAACATTCTATTTCATCCGCATTGCCACTAGAAAAATTCCAACAGTTCCGCATTAATGTTAACCAGACTATTGGGCCATAGTGCAGTAGTCTAATATTTAACAACAAGTACTGATTGTATTTGTGGTCAATATTATTTGTATTATTGTGGTTATAGCGGATAATGTTACTTTCACGCATGAAAGTGCAATCACACACTCACATATACACACCCAACAAATAAACACAAACTTAGACAGACATAAACTATTTAATAAATAAAATATAGAAAAACAAAACAAAAACACATAAAATCGAAAACTTAGTACAAGAAATATCGGATAAAAATAAATTCCTCAGGTACACACTTTATATTTAGACCCAACCACTCACTCTCTTAAAAGCCAATAAAGCAAAAGCAACAACAAAAAAGCACTTAGTGGAATCCAACCGCGTCATAACAGGAAACATAACCAAACAAATACAAATACACGAAAGAAAAAGATACGAATACAATTAATTGCAAGACAAAATATTGTATATTCTTTATGATCATCAGAACATAAAACATGGACACTTTCTCTAAGTCACACACAATATGCGACATCAAAGAAAATGCAACAGCAACAACATCATTTAAGCTATTGACACTGTCAAGTGGACTTGGAATTGAAATACAAACATTGATAAAGCAAACGACATTTTATTGGAATCTACTGCAGGTTCTATTTGATTTTGAATTCTGGCATTACGCAGTTTTTTTGGGTCTAAGTTTGGTGTAATGAAAAGCTTATTGGTGATACATTAAGCACCTAATAAATGTTAAAACAAATATTGTGACTAAAATCGGTTACGAAAAAAAAAATTAAGAAAAGTAAAAAAGGAAAGTAAATCTGAATATAAATAAACGTTTGTTATCAGGTTCTATCTTTCTGAAAATCTGAGCCCTACAATATTATGTAGTTCCAAAAATATAACATCCATTCATTGCAATTTTAAAATTAAGTCTTTTGAGAAAAGTATTCTTCCCCGTTTCCAAAAGTTGGTATCAGTTTCCGTCCAGACATTCACAATCAAATTACACAAACAAACTTCCGCTAAGAAATTTTCACCATTTCATTAATAAATTATCGATATTTCTATATAAACTGAGATCTGAGTATAAAGAAACTTCAACGCCACGCAAAAATGTTGGAAACTAAGAACTGAGATCAAAAAGTTCTTAAAATAAATGATTTTCGTTAAAACTTTTAATTCAAGTATTATTTGATATTTTTTATCAAGTCGTCTTTGTAAAACATGTCAGTTAATCTGATTAAAATTAGTGACCAGGAAAATATGCGTCCTAAAATTTTTAAATATTTTGAAGAAAATCTATCATGGTCCTTCAAATAGTTGGCCAAGCATTCAAAGGTGTTGTTGTCTAACTGTTTCCAATGTTATTAAACAGAACCGTGAGAACTTGTCCGTCCTGGTTCAAGTAGAAACGTTCCACATGATGTTTCTAAAGCTGAAATTTAGAAAGCGTTTTTACAAGAGCTCCCATCACATTCGGTATGAGAGCAGCTCGGTTAGCTCAGCGCTTTTACAAATGGATATGAAAAGGTTATGCAGGCTTAAAAGCATACAATTCTCAAGATGTTCCTGACGGGAATGCATCAAAAACGTTAAAGCCCAAAAACAGAGCATGGAAATTGAAGTCAAGTTTTCTAATAAAATATTTTTACTGCAAAATGGAAAACAGATTTTTCAACATTTTCAGGCCAAAAATTTTATGTTGCTGATGCTCGACGAAATGTTGAAGAACATTTCAGAACCCAAAAGCAACCAAAACTTCTCAAAATATTGTTGGAGTTGAGGCAAAACCAGTCAATCATTAGGTACAACGGTCTTTATAAATACAGACATTTACATCAAGGAATGTTTAAAAAAAGGCTGCTTCCTTCCATTTATAAAACTTCATAATGAGTCTACTTACTTTTGGCCTGACTTGACATCGTTTCTGTGTGGTAAACAAGCCCTTAAACAATAATGTGGTATTTGTACCAAGAGAGGCGAATCCTCCAAACTGCCAAGGTGAGTGTAAGAGATATTGGGCATTTCTTAAAACTAGAATTGAAGAGCACATAAAGGTGTCCAAAAAAATTGTATTAAATTTTAATAGAGATTGACTACCTGTTCGAGAAAAGTGACGGAAATCTCTATAAAAACGTTAATGGTAGAGTTTCCGAGCAAAATTTCATGAAAATTTAATAAGTCGTTTGGTCATAATCGTTGTGAAAGTGTTCAGTTTTGTTTTCAACTAAAACGCTTTAGACGATTTTAATTAGGAATTTTCTTAAGATAATAACAAAATACTTGGTCCAAAATTCATAGAGCTTATTGTGGATGTGAGCATACCGCCAACAGGCAGACAAAGGAAAATTGACACAGTTTTTGATTTGTTGCAAGAAAATATATTTTATGGGGTCTTATGTGCTTGCTTCTTGGCGTTACACACGGAATGATAAAGTCAATATACCCACATCAAAAGATATAAAGATTTTACTGAGACCAAAGGAATGTTAAAGCAATTGTCCGTAATTCATTCTTGGACAATGCAATTGTAAAGGGAATACTGATAGCAACAGGAAAAACGTTTTCCGGTTCCTGCCTTGTAACCGAATGCTACTAAAAGATCATAAATAATGTATAATAGGAGATGATAATAATTTTATTTTCTGCCAATTTCCCATTATCCTTTCAAAACAATGTCACAATGGAGATTTTTCTAAAATCTTTACAAAAGTTCTGAAACTGAATTATATTATAAATCAATCCATAAATGTTCAGCATTATCTCAAACTGAAAGAGTTTACTAAATATCAGCCTTTAATTATTAAATCAATAGATCATTTCCTTTCAGACTAACTATCCAAAGATATGAAAATATTCACTAAAACAAAGTTATAACTCTCAATCCAATCTAGTAAATACCTAAGACAAGAGTCTTATTATTCTCAATAAGTACGTCTAAACTATCGTAATGTTCAATAACTATTATTAAACATTGTTAAAGAGGAGAAACAATTCACTTAGAGACTAATAATTAGAAAAATACTGGCTGATAACTGCATTACTTGCTGATGTCAACAATTGTGATGCAGTCAACCAGTCAGTGAGTCAATCAGTCTGTTGTACATTATGTGTCTTTAGTGTGTTCAATTAATGGTTAATCTAGTCCACGCGTTACTGAACTTCGTCTCTATGCTTTCGACGCAGACGTATAATCTAAGTATAAGAAATGCTTATTAACTTTTAAAATTCCAAGTACACTTGTTATTACACTTGTGTGAAGAGTGTGTGTGTATTGATTAGACAAAGTCTACCTAGAAATGTCATTGAGTATGTAGGGCATCATTGATTTTGAATGAAAATTTTTGTTCATGAGTGAATTTGAAAATGAAAATTTCTTTAATTCTGTACAACAAAACACTAATGAATATTTCCAGTCACTTTCAATGTCTGCAATATTTTTTGAAATGATCAGAAAATATTTTTCTTGTATTCAGCAGACCGATAACATATATTTTTAACCGATAACATATATATTTAACAATTACTTGGCTTTGAAGAACTTTTAGCTTGTGGTTTTTAAGCTCAGAATCATTGTTTTTATTTCCCAGTTTTAAGTCCCAGAAAGATTTGCTATTGGTACAACCCATAACTATCAAAAAATCTGAATAACAACAACATTATCTGTAGAAAAGGTGGATAATAAAGTTCGAAGGTCTTTTAGAATCTCAAATAATCGAACTACGTTCCAATATTATTTTCAAAGAATAACTGAGGATTTCCAGAAAGATTATATGGCGGAGTTTAAAGCAAACTATCAATCTGGAAATTATTCCAATTTTAAGGAGATACCACTACCTCAAGCCCTACTTGTCGGCCAAGAAATACCTGGATTCGATACTTCAAGATCTAGGACAACGCCATCTTACATGGGAATACGCAAAAACCACTGCATCAAACCGTATAAAATGAAAATACTTGTGGAAGCCATATGTTACCAATGGGGGTAATGGAAAACATTACTTTTTCTTCTGATCTATTAAGTGTTAAGTTTTAAAATAAAAACAATTTTACTTTCTTTCTCACAGAAGTGAAACAAACGATTGGAATCATATACAGTGACGGTCAAAATAATAGTACAACATGCATACGTCTTCTTAAATAAGTCATAAATAAATTTCAGAAAAATTGATAAAATTTGGTGTTAATATAATAGAAAAATAATATACATGGCCCAAATCGGTGACATTTCTTCAGTTGCATGCGTTAGCATTACTTCGTCATATATTTTCCTATATTCTGATTCATCCATAATAGTTATACCCTACACCACCAAAGGTATTTGGGATATAATGCGTTTGTGCTTAAGTTTGTAACGCACAAAAAAAATATTACTATTACCACTTTTAAGTATACCGTTCGACTCAGAATCACTTTGTGAGTCGATTAAACGATTTCCGTCTGTCTGGCCGACTGCTAGCAGGCCGTAGTTTTAAAATATCTTAATGATATTTGGCATGTGTCATTATTTTGCACCAAGGATAGGCTTCGTGATGATGGGTCCATAAGGTCACAAAACCCTTCTAATACAATTTCGGTACTTATTGACAGATTTAATTCTTTTTTAATCTTCGCACCTGAGATAAATGTCGCCTTCTTTATTTGACATAATATACAATGAACCATTAAAGGTGTCACCACATGTTTTTCGTCGACAACTCTCAGCTTTTAATTTGTATGTTATAATTCTTTCTAATAATTTTATTTGATTTTTTCAATAATATTTCTTATTTCGGCATAAGTTCGTTCATCAGAACCATGTTTTTTTATTGAGTTCACACTTTTCTGAAGTACAGTGTTTAGATCAATCCATTATTTAAATTCTAACAACTATATACTCTTTTATACTAATATTATAACAATTGTTTAGACTATTTATGCTTTTTTCCAAGGTACTATCATTTTGAGAGGTCCTATTCTGATATTTTCTTTTTATAATAAAATTGTTTAGAATTAAAAAAAATGCTTTCATTTTCTCAGAAAATATACTTTGAATAACTGAACTACAAAATTGTCGATAAAAACTTTCATGAACAAAAACACAAATTTAGGAAACAGAGATGTGACATGTGAGTGGTGCTATTATTTTGACTGCAGCTGTACGCGTTATTTAATCTTAATGCGTAAAAATAAACTGTTTAATACTTAAATATATTTTTTAATTTGTTTAATATTCAAACTGAAAATAAAACGATTTCAAATAATCGTTGTTGAATTAATAGTTTTGCAATTTTTAATTTCATTTCAAATCAAAATTAAACTCTTATGAAGTTAATAAAAAAAGAAGATGTCATTCATTCAGTTACAATTCATTAACAGCAAGATACGGTTTGTGACTCTTTTTTTTAATCTTCGAACTATCGGATCTTTCAAAGAGTTTAAATTTAATTTTTAAAAAAGGAGTTTTATTTTTTATCGCTCTTTAAGCAAATTTTTTTTCTAAAAAATTATAAAAATCAAAAAGAGCAAAATCCAAAAAAGAACAAAATCCGAAAAAGAATGAATAATTCGCACAAATTGTTGTTGTCGTGTGTAGCAGTGAAAAATGTTTTGTTTTTTTTTATCAGCTGAAAAAAGGGATGTTTGTATGTTTACAGTTTTTGAATGAATACACAAACGTACTCACATATTAAGATGTATGAATTTTTGTGTATTTTTGTTATTGAATTTTTTAGTATAAAACAGCGACAGTAAGTTTTACTACGGCAAGAAATTTTTTGTGTACTTGTGTATGTGTGTTTGTTTTTCTTTTTTGTTTTATTTTCATTTCGCAATTTTGATAAATAAAAAATATAGATCTTTTGCTATTCGTTAAAAGAAGAGTAAAAGAAGATTAAAATTAAAATTTTAATTAAAAAAACTGTTTTATTTTTTTAACTCCTCAAAGAAGAGTAAAAAGAATGAACAGTTGAAAATAATGATTTTGATCCGATGTTTTCCATACTCTGGTTAACAGTCAGTAAAATGCGAAGAAGAAGATGAATTAAATTTTAAATAAGGAAAGTAAAAACTCCAATAAAACACTCACTGAAAGAAGTCAACAAAGACACAAACAAAAATGTGAAAAACTTAAAAATTAGAGAAAATTATTAAAAAATTTTAATAAAACAAAAAATGAAAAATTAATTAGGATTTCAGATGACAAAATGATGTTGAATGAAATTATAAACAAAACAACAACAACTAAATAGAAATAAAAATAAAAAGTGCAACATATGACAGTTACAACTAAAAGTGATGTTACGGTCAACTGTTAGAGATCAAGAAAAGATCAATTTGATCACATGATGATGGTAATGATGATGGTGATGACATTTAGCAGGTATCAAAGATAAATATTAACACAACATCAACAAATAAAATCCATTTTGTTTAACTCACTTGATGTCATTATTGTCAAAAGATTATTATCAAATATGACAGTTTAAGCAACCGTTGCATACTAAAATATTTCAAATATTTCTAATTGCATTTTGAATGACATTCATAATTATCATTTTGTTTTTTTATTTGTTTGTTTCAAAAGAGTCAGTTAGAGTCAATAATAATATGCCACCGTATAGAAAGTGATTCATTACTTAAAATGCATTTGCACTCTATTGTGTGAAATTAAGATTCACAATGACATGAGGCAACTTTTTTTGAGAACTATTTTTTGTGGTATTCTTTATAGCATTGAATAATTACCACCTACACTGAACCAAGAAAAGTAGTAAATATAACAAAAAGGGGTGTCAAAATTGGTTAAACACCACCTTTATTCATCGGAACGAAAATTTTCGTTAATTTTTTAAAAATTCTTCAAATTGACGAAAAAATTGTCAATATGACTATTTGAATTTGTTAATAAAAATGCGGTTAATTTGAATAATATTTTATTAAATATGTTAAAGAAAATATACAAAATTATTTGACGAAAAAATAATTAAATTAACAAAAATTTTATTCAAATTAACTTCATTTTATTATGAAGAATTGAATAAATTTTTGTTATTTCACGTTATTGCGTTATTGCCACTTTTACTAATACATATTTTTTTAATATGTTAACGAAATTTTATTGGATTTAACACCTCTTTTCCTTAAAGACATTTTGTTCAGTGTATATTATTAAGATTCAAATATCATATTTGATCAATGGAATAATTTTATCTGAAAGATCTTTAATTAAATTCTACATAATGATAATCTCAGGAACTACGAAGTAACGAATTTCTAAAGAACTAAAAAAGAAAATTAGTTCTTGAAAAATCCTTCACAAAAGTGCATTTTACATTCGTTTCATATGCGTTTCTTCTTCTTTACTTTTACTAATTAAATTTTACACATGAAAAATATTAAAAGCAAAAAATTATAATAAGAAAAAACTATTTCCATCACATTTTCATAAATTGCACACAAAACACAAACATTCATTAACCTTTCATTTTTTCATAATTTACATTCATAATACTAAATGGACTCTTACGATATATTTTACATTAAAGTGCAATGTAACATGTAATATATTATCTATATATACATACATTCATATATATACATATGGTACATATGTAAATAATTCATTAAGTTTAAAATTGTATCTAAAAATAAATGACTTCTTCGCATAAGTGCCAACAAAAACAAAGCGAAGCGAAGTAAGAATGTTTGTTATTCGGCTATGATGAATTTTAAAACCCCTACGCTTTGAAATTAAATTTAATGAGGTGAAAGAATAGAAATTTCCGGTGGTGGCATTGTGTGATTCCGACAGAGTCTCACTATAGAGTGAGTTTGTCAATAATCAAAATGATGTCGAATTTTGCGTCTAAAAGTTATGTTTTGCAGAAAAATTCTTATCAGCTCCTCATAAGATGGATTCAATAATTTATTGAATTTTACACTGAACCAAATGTCGTAGGTAATATTAACGAAAATTTAAACTTAACGAAACTTTAACGAAAAAAAAACAGGTGTTAAATAAATAGGTTTTTATTATAATTAAAAGAATTTTTCTTCAAATTGAAAAAAAATCTTCAAATATACTAAAAAATTTAATTAAAAATTTTTTAGTAAAAGATTTTAATTGAATTAAATTACAACAGATATTTAGTAAAAAAAAAAACAATAACACATCGTAAGTTAAATAACACAGAAATTTATTCAATTCTACACAATAAAATGAAGTTAATTTGAACAAAATTTTTGTTAATTTAACTAATTTTCGTCAAAATTTGTTATTTTTTCATATTAAATGAAATATGACAAAGAAAATGTTAACTGAATATAGAAATCTAAGAAGAAAAATATTTTATAGAACATTCAAATTAATGTGATTGAAATTAAAGGAATATTTTGCTTAAATTCATGAAAATTCAAATGGATGATCAGCTGACCAACAGTTTTCATCAGAAAAGCAAACCGATCGGTTCACCACCATACTCACCACCATACTATTGCACCGTTTTCAGTTCTCTATTACGTTTACTACACTTCTTTGATCTCGAAAGAAATTTCACAAATCGACGTTTATTAAAAAAAGTAATTGGGACCAAATTCTCCTCAATATTTTTTATATGGGGGCTAATTCTCCTCTGATCCTATGTTTCTTAGATTTTAACCAGTAAAACTGTTCCTTGAGGAAGTCATTGCGAACAAATTTGAAAATTCTCGCTGCTACAGTTCTTAAGATATCCTATAATTAATATTTGCTTTGTATGGGGAGTATTCCTTCCATTGGTCCTTAATATTTTATATTGCAATAAATTAAGAACAGTTTAACATAATTCTTTCATCAATTCAACTTAAATGTAGTATTAAAATTGAATAAAATTTATCAATATTAAGAATTTATTTTGTCAATTTGAATAATGTATTATTCAAACTGAATAATATTTATTCAAATTAACCGCTTTTTAGATAAACGATATTTAACCTAATTTTGATTTACTACCTTTTTTGGCTCAGTGTAGTAGAAGCACCAATTAAAAACAGCGTGTTTTATATTTTACACTCAGTTTAAAAAACTACATTATCTCTCTACCGGCCTTAAAACCAGGCAGTTTGAAAATTTGCCCTCCTTAATATAAATACCACATTATTCTTCTTTGCAATAATAGTAGGATGCCAAGTCAGATCAAAAATAGGGGAACGCATAATAAAGTCCTGTAAATGGAAGCAGCCCTTTTTGTAAAAATTCCTCGATGTAAACTTCGATATTAACAGAGCCCGTTGTAACAAATGGCTGACTTCTTTTGAAGCAGCTGCATATAGCTTGCCGTAAGAAGAACTTTTTGGGAGATTTTGACTGCTTGTGGGTCCTAAACTTTTCTATAACATTCCCTCGAGTATCAGCAACATAAAATTTTTGACCAGAAAGTTGCGAAAAATCTGCCAGAACAAACGTTTTGTCATCCATTAAGCAGCAAGAATATTTTTTTTTAGAAAACTTGACTTCAATTTTTGGCTCTGCTTTTGGCCACTACAACTTTAGCAGCATTCCTGTCAGGAACGTTTTGAGCCTTTTATATTTTTAAAGCTGCATTAGCTTTAACTTTTCATACCAAACAGTTCGAGCACTCAGCTAACCGAGTCGTTTTTCTACAGATTGTTTTGGAAGCTCTTTTGAAAATGCTTATTTTTTGGCTTTAAAAACATCATTTGGTCCACGCCTTCTATCTGAACTAGGATTTCTTTCAACTGTTTTGTTTAACTTTAAACACGGTTGACATTAAAGTGACATGTTTTGCAAATGAATCTTGATCAAAAAAGTACAATATCAAATAATACTTGCGTTAAAGGTTTTAATGAAAAACGTGTGCTAAGAATTTTTCGATCTCACTCCTTAACATCGCACTTTTTCTTTACTAATTATGCATCTTCATGTTCTAATGTTTTTATACATCTTAAATTGGCACCTGTAAATGTTCGAAACAATTCGGAAATATTTTAAACATCTCCAATGATTTACAGGTTATAGAATTATTCCAAAAAATACGCTTTTGAACCTCTAATCAACTTTTGAAAGAATCGATTCTAAAAACACCAATTCGAAAGGTACTATAAAATGTTATTGAACAAAATCTCCAAAAGTTAAGAGGTTGGGTTAGATATCAGCCAATGACAATATTCCGTTTAAATTTTATTGATTCAGAATTTTGTCTTAAATAATTTTCTGTTTATGTTGCTCTTCGAATAACAAACCAATTATACTGTCATTCCCTGCTTGACATGTTATAGGGCACAAAAAAAGGAACAAGAAAACTTTTACAACATAAAATTATTATTTAGCGTCACTTACAGTAAAATCATTAAAGTTGAAATATTTCTCCTAAAAACTATTAGATGATGGAAAAATTATTATATTTTTTGTTATGATTTCTTTATTTTGTTTTGTTTCGTTCGTTTTTTTCTTTGAGTTTCTTTTCTCTTCTTCTGTAGTTTTTTTGTTTTTTGTTTTTATTTTTTAAAGTTGCAATAATTTTAATTATGTGTTGCTGATAAGACGACGATGGCTGCCACCGACTAAATAATCTTACAATCCACCAAAATAAACCGAAATTATTTTATATACATTTTTATGTAAATTCACATTAAATAATAATTTTTAGTGATTTTAAAGAGTCCGTTTTAAGTTTTAAGGAAATTTCTTAAAAATCTCAGAAAATAAAGTACTTTTTGAAACAGAAAGAATTCGTCTACAGTATGGGAAATTTAAATAAGATCGGTTGTGGAATATTATGTTCATTTTCACAAAAAAATTTATATTTATTCGAAATATTATTTCGATATATAGTTATGACCTTAAATGTTAATAGAATGGCGAGGATTATAAATAAATAGGAAACAAAAAATATTCTTGCAGTTGATTCAAAGTTTGAATTTATGTGTGTTCAGGTGAACCCAAAATCACAAATCCAACCGTGGAGAGGTATACAAAATTGAACGATGCCTTAGAATTTGTTAAGCCATTTCAAAAAAACGAACGATGAAATCAAAATGAGATTAAATATGGACCAGTACGTTCATCGGAAAACATTGAAGTTGTTCACGATAGTGTGATGGCATCCGATCATCGTTGTGACCAACAATTGAACATCTTACGATTATTGATATAACGAATTCGAATAAATATTTAAAAGCTACTGTCTACTTGAGGGTAAAATACATGGAAAGCGGAATTTGAAACGTATGTCGAAAAGTATATTCGCATTTTTAAGACAAGAATTGGAAGAGTTAAGAATACAAAGGACCATCGTTTGACAAAAGGATTGTAAAACAATAAAATGGCGTTCTATAATATATATATATATATATATATATATATATATATATATATATATATATATATATATATATATATATATATATATATATATATAATATATATATATATATATATATATATATATATATATATATATATATATATAATATATATATATATATATATATATATATTTATATAATAATTATATATATATATAATATATATATACATATATATATATCATATAGTGATATATATATATATATATATATCCAATTCGCTATTTTTATAGATAAATAATCACATTAACAAGGTTTCTAGAAGCTTCAGCTTCTCAATGTACAAAACGTCTTATCGATTAACTTAGCGTCATAAATAAACAACTTGATATAACTGTTTGATCGGGGTTTTCAAATAACTTTTGCACTTTTTGCACAAATTATTTATCTTCAACAATAATTTACGTCATGCAATTTTTATGGCTTCAATACAGGGACCGAATTTCATTGAAATATTTCTCAATACTTTCAAATGTAAGGAAGTGGTTAGAATGCATTCTCGCGTTTAACCACATCCACTAGTAATGTAACATAACGATAACTTTCAGCAGCCATTTTCAACATCACTTAGCTCAAAATCGAAGATTTGAAATATATCTTTGATTTCTATTCACTCAACTCAACTCAACTAGAAGTTGGTGAGAAGTTAGGTGAAACTAATACGGCAGCGTAATGAGATTTAAAACTTGATTGAGACTTTTTAATCCCTTTAGAAACAAAGGGAACGTATAAATCGTTTGCCCCTATTTCTATATGCTCCAGTGTTAAAGAAGTCATTTTGTTGTTATTATTTTTAGTAATTTTATTTCAATAAAGATTAAAATTTAAAACAAAAAAATTTAATAATAAAAACACAACAAAATAAAAAATAAAAAAACATTGTGCAAGTAATAATATAATTTTGTTGTTGTTGTTTTTTGTTTAGTTTTTATTTTCCAATTCTCCTACACATTAAAATCAAAACAAAAGAAAACTTCTAAAACAACAATAAAAACAAACAAATCAAAATATTTTATAAAATATGGTGACTATTACGCTACGCGCTCGGATTTTTATCCGATAATTTGTACTAAGCCAACAACAACAACAACAAAAATAATAATAAAAACATCTTCGTTGGAGAATTTTTTCAAGAAACAGAAAACTCAAAATTCAAAATTACTGGTAGTTTGAGGCTGATATTCTGGGTGACATGACGTTTTCATTAGAATAAAATTTTTTATTTATTTATTAAAATACAAATAAAAAAACAATAACAACAACAATACAAATTAGCAAATAAAATAATATATAACAAGTGAAATCTATCTAAAACGGAAACCGGAAGTGAACAAAATAAAACAATTTAACTAAAATTGCATTACAACAACAACAAAAACAAAAAAGAGCTTTAAAATTCTTGTAACTGACTGACATTAAAAATGGGTTTGAGAATTTTAACATTTTTAGTGATTTTATTTATGGTCACATTTTGTATTGAGTTTACACAATCTTGGATGAAATTCAACAGTTATATATCCAAAAAACGCACCGATTTAAAAAAGAGATGTCCTAATGTAAGTGTCGCTAGCATTTTCTTGCACCTTGTTGTTGTTATTTTTTTAGTTTGCAATAAAAAGCGAAAAAGCTAAACTCGATTAGCGATTCATGAAGTGTTGTATGCATGTACATGTGTGAGTGTCAGTGTGTGTGTGTAAAAAAAATATAAAAAATAGTTTGCTATTGAAAATAGAAAGTGTGTGTGCAGTTTTAAAGTGTTCTCGATTTATGTGATTTTTTTTTTATTTTAACTCTTCACTAAACGAACAAAAAATCTTTCTCTAATAAATCAATTCGTAAATATATTACAAATGAACGGGGCGAAAACTTTCTTCTTCATCATTATGTTGATAACAATGACGATGATGATCTCCTTCAAAACATTTCAAACTAAACTAAAGGAGGGAAAAAACAAAAGTCATATCCATCAATGTTCGCATTCTAAACACTTTGAGAAGAAGAAAAAATTTATTAAAAATTCATAAATTTGTCAAACAAAAACAAGTCATAAAAATATCTTTAAGAAAAAACATTTAACTATCGCACAGTGGTCCTAAAACTTACTTTTTGTAGTGATTCTGTAATTTTGGTACTATAGAATATTGGACATGGTTGGCCCGGAGAGAAATTAGAATCTTATGTTTTTCCAAACCAGACCATTAATACCTTAGAAATAACTGTTCACCTAAATATATTTAACTGTTATAAACTGTTATAAAGTTATGACAAAGAATACTGTAGCATAGAATACGGAAAATACTGAGCAAATTTCTGGGGAGGAGGCCAAGTTTCAGTTAATTTTTCAAGGGTGGTGTATAGTTTTTCTAATTTTCCCACTTTTTTCTAATTTTCTATCTCAAAATAAAATAACTTTTTATTGTATCCATAGGTATATGGTCCTTGCACAAAAGTTATTAAAAATTTTTACAGAATTCATATAATATTCTATTATTCTTTTGGATCCAAATAAAGCCTATCAAGTTCAAAAAAACGAAAAAACTGTCCAAAAATTAGTTAAAATTTTACTTTGGTCTAAATATCTCTTAAACTATTAGAGTTAATCTACAAATGTAAGCGTTTTTTAGAGAATTGTAAGGGCATTATGTATGTAAAATATTTTCAGTCAGGTGATTAATAAAAATCATCATGACGATCCCTTTACCGACACCAAGAACCACTTGAAAGAATGTTCATGTGGAAAATATTCAATAGCTCCAAAAATATTCAACAGCTCCAAAGTAACAAAATTATTTGGGACCACTGTGTATCGGTAAAGATCGAATAAAATTGAAACAAATTAAAATCCTGTCCTATATGACTCTGCAAAATCTCGATAAAATAAAAACGAATGATTTCTCTTTTAAATTCTAGAATCCCCTTTACTGTCATTCCAGTTTATTCTTTAGTAGGGTGCATTTTGAAACCTGAAAATAGACAAATAGACACATCAATATTTCGTTTAAAAAATACATCAAGAATTTCAATCAAATTCAGATCTTTTTTTTTCATTATTTATTTCAAATACAAGTTTATAGTATTTTGTCAGCTGAGAAATAAGGAAAGCAAACGACAACAGCAGATAGCAGCAGCACCCCATAAAAATCTCATCAATATGCAACACTTGTGACAAACGCGACATCGTAAATACGATTTATCATCAAATATATGTATGTATGTATGTATGTATGTATGTATGTATGTATGTATGTATGTATGTATGTTGTTTGTATGTTTATACAATACAGTCATTCCAACAACAATATTATTATCGAAAAAATAACAACATCAACCACTAGAGAATATCACATTAAAAAGCAACAACAATAACAAAAAACAATATGATATCAGCTTTAAGCTTCTAAATTATGCCTTCCTGATATTAGATCGATTTTCAAACAAATGTGATGATATTTTATGAACTGTTTACACAGGCTATAAAGTTATTGAAAATTAATTTAGATTTGAAGATCGATGAAAAATATGTTCAAATATATATGTAAATGAAAGACAAACCGATAACCCATGCGCTAGTAAAATGCTCTGTATTTGGTGGCATTTAAATAATCTGTCATCATAAAAACGCTCAAGCACATGTAGGAAGACCGGCAGAATACCACTTCGAAAACATTGAAAGGGTATTTTCGCCTCTTCCATCCTAAGCCCAGAACATGTCTTTCGATCGATGTGCAAAATTAAGCTTCAAAGGGATTTTTTACGATCATCAAGAAAGCTATTTAGAAACAGTGGAAGTATTTCTTTCATACTGGTAAGGATATACCAGGTGATTAGCTTATAGGGTGTAAGTGGTGGCATTTGTAACCATCAGTATTTTATCTATCTAATTTCGATGTCGGCCATAGCACCCATTCAAGATCACCTTCAAAAAACACTTTTACTTAAAAACTTCTTATAAGTTCATATATGTATACGTATAGGTCCATAGCTTTAGCAACTCGGTTGACAAACGATCCTAGCTCCCAAAGAAGAATCATCACCGAAAATCATTTTGAAGCGCGTAGAGCTAAATATGTAATATAATGATACCATTTTGCACAATTATTATTTAGATTAAAAGAAAATACTGTTTTAAATTTTACGACAATCGGTCCATTATTTGTAAAATCCAAACTTCAAGCGAAAAAACGTTTAATTAAAACTAAATGAAAACAAATATTCAATTCCAAATCAACTATGTTCAACGTTGATTTTTCTTTATATTTTTGGTGAACAGAAAAGCAATAGGTTTTAGTACTTACACTGGAATCCGAAACTTTTCTAATCAATGTTTTTGTTTTTAACATACTAAACGTTTATTTCTTATATAACATTTATCAAAATCCAATAACCAAATTTTCTTTATATATTTTCGAACACAAGGAGACCTGTATTTAAAATAATTAAGGCTTGAAAATTCAGTCAGATATCTCAAAAATATTGAATTAAATCCAAAATTTTTCAACAACGGAAATATTGACATGTGTTTAATTCCAAATAATGTGTATATATCAGGATCCTTTTTGCTTTTCAATTCTCCTTTAACAGAAGCCCAATATTGCTCCATTGTCCTTAACTCCGAGCAATTTGGAGTTTTTGGTTGTCTTGGTAAAATATATTATTGGTCTTGCACCACTCAAAGGCATGTTTACTATAGACAAAGGATGCCAAGTCAAGCTAAAAATAAGTGAAGGCATTATAAAGTCTCATGGATGGAAGCAGCCAATTTTGGAAACATTCGTTGATGTAAATATGCTTGGACAACTTTTTGTAGGACCAAGTTGGGTTTTGTTCAAAACATTTACTTGGATTAAAACTTATAACGAAAACCATGTGTTAGGAATATTATTTCGATCTCACTCCTTATTTGTAAAAAAGTAAGTCATAGAGGATTAAAAAATAATAAATAGTTTTTGAATATAAAAAAACACAAAAATGTTTAAATTTTCATTCAAGAGCGATTAATCAACCAGGTTTTCAGTAACTAAAACTAATGAAAAATTTTTGCCTTAAAAATTAATTATAGAATTTCGTTACTAGTGTAAACAGTCCATTAAAAATGCTCATAATTGTTAGTTTCAAACGCAAAATAAGAAATCTTCTCAAAAAGAATCAATCACCACTTTCTACGTATTGAAAAGTGTCATTTTATTTTGTTATAGAATTTTTATGTAAATATTTAATTGATTTTTATTATTTTATAGTTCAAAGTTTTGCTAGAGGGGAGAGTTTTATGATAAAAATTAAAAATCGTTTTAAGAATTTCAAGGTCAATAGAATAATTAACAAAAAAGTTTTTTTTTATATAAAGGAATCAGATGAGACATAAGGCGGTTGAGCCAAAATTTCCAAATAGTTTTTGTATATAATCCAAAGCTTTTAAGACTATGGAAATAAACTGTTGAGTGACTTCCAATAATAATGCAATTTCTTTTTGTATTTGACAACAATCTTCGTCTAGTAATACTTCCAACTTCGCATTATTAAGCCTTTTTTGTTTGACCATCACTCTTCTTGCCTTCCATATCAAAATCGCCATTTTAAAAACATCATGTGGATCATTCCTTTTACCTAAACCAGGTTTTCTTTCAACGGCAAGATCTCCCGGTATTGTTAATTAATATTGGAGACAGTTTGACGGCAGACCTTGAATACTTAAACTTTTTGTAGGAACAAGTTGGGTTTTTGTTGAAAATAATAACGCAATTTTTCTGGTCACTCATTTTAATTAGATTAACAATATATTCCTTTGTTTGGCATTTAACATTTTAATTTAAGTGATCTCTAAGCCCAATTCATTGGAGATGGTCGGTATTTACAGAGCAAGGACAAAAATATTTAATTATTGTAAAAATCTGTTTACCGAAATTTTCACAAATTCGTTTAAAGTTCATCAATTCAAACTTCAACCCAACATACATAAATCACAATTCCAATCACTTTCGTTCCATACAATTTTTATTAAATTATTTATGAATAAAATCCCATTATGGGAACCATCAAAAGCCAACCTCCCCCAAAAAGAAAAAAGAATCTAAATGAAATGTATTACACGTGTAATTAAGTTAAAAATGCATTTTATCATTGCAGGTACGTGCTCTACGTAATTTTGATTTGGAAGCCATGATGGGCTGTTGGTATGTGGTACAATATTATGCTTCAACAGAAGAGTTACCAGAATACGCCTGCATGCGTAGTCACTTTACATTCACCAGTAATGATCAACATGTAAGTACAAATGAATGAATGAATGAATCACAATGACAGGAAAATCCTTAACAAACTATAATTCAAAACCTGCAAAAAAACGCAATAAACACTGACAAAAATAACCATCTATTTAACCATCCATCCATCCATCCTGTTTGCATTAAAAAGATCTTTTTTAAAAAAAGAAGAAAAAACCTAAATGACATTTAGCAAAAAAAAAACAGCCAGGCAGTCAGCCAGCCAGCCAGCCTGCCTGCCTGCATACCAATGTAATGCAATTATAATTTTTGGCGGAAAGTAAAGTGAAGAAACTGAAATCTTCAGTATTTATTTTTAAGAACAAAAAGGAACTGGTTTCCGCCGCTCTCATATATGCGAGTACGAATACGCCGTTGATGACGACAATGATGATAAGAAACACAAGTGAAATTTTCATACTGTCGTTTATTATCCCAGACACAACACAACTTTCACTTGACAAATACCAAAAATTTAAAATAATACAACAAAAACAAAGTATATGTAATGAAAAGAAGAGGAAAACAACTTGGTAATATTAAGAAGAAGAAAAAATAACTAAGTACTAGATGAGATGACTTTTGATGATGGCTTAGACACAAACCAAACAAACCAATAAACAGCTATACACCAGCCAAACATCCAGCCAGCCGGTCATCCATCCAACCAAGTAACCAGTCAGTCGGCTAAATAGTTGAGCAAAGAAATAATATTAAGGAATGAGACGTAAGAAGTGTTTAAATAAATTAAATAATTTAGATTTTTTTCATTTAATTCGGATTTTAAAGAATATAATTCGGATTTAAAGAATGGTCAATTACCAAGGACTCAGTCCTACAAATTACAGAAAATTTTAGCCTATTGTAGCTCCTACCTCTACTATAACGTTTTTTATAAACGTCATAAGTTTATTGCAATTTATTTTCGCAATAACCTTTATACTGTCTCCTGACTTAGGTTAAGTCTATTATTTTGATAGCACATTATAGCTTTCATTTCATAATCATACGTTATCAAATCAGGTCAAAAACATAAAGAGATTTTCCAAACGTTTGTAAGCATTCTGCGCCCACTGTTGCAAATGTCTGGATTACTCTGCGCGATTACAAAAAGTTTGATAAATTGGATCTTTCTTTATTAAATTTTTATTTCTTTTGAATACCAAATTTATCTCTGAAACATCCACGATTTAGTTGCTTACAAGAGCAGTGTCTATTAGACATCTCACTTGGATCCATTAACGCCTATCTCTTGGCGAACCAGCTACTATTGGAAGGTTAGAATTTCGCGTCATCAAACTAGCCATTACCATCCATCTCGCTAACACAGACTTCAAATGGCTGAAGTTTCTGTCAGCAAGAACCATCCTTTTTATCGACAATAAAGTCTCTCTTGTTTTCTATTGACAGAGAGCTTCTCAAAGCTTCTTCTAAAACATACAAATGGTTTTTGGACTACCATTGGTAAGGTCGATGTGCTCATCTTCTAGTAGTACACCACATCGATTGGATATGACGTTGCAGTGAGTGTGAAATACATTACACGTAGTCTAATTGGCGAGTTGATGGCAGCCTGTTGGTTCGTAAGATCTATAGGCAACGAAGGCAAAAATACTTAATAGGGGCGAAGGCCGAGTATCACGAAGATTTATGGTCCTCCCCCCCATCACGAAGATTTATGGTCCTCTCCACCACATTCCATCACACTAGGAAATAATACAAGTAATAGAGCTTTTACAAGTGCTACAAAGATCTTGTTCATATTGTTTGGATTATAAACACATGTGCTTTCTGTAGAGCAATAAATATACTTAATTGACTCATTCGACATCTTTTATTTAAAATAACTCCTCAGTAATTTTATGGCGAGAGTTATACCCAACTATATGGCACTATAGAATTTTCAGTAGGATCATATTTAATCGTGAAGCCAACGCCTTCACCAGATTAACACTCAGTACATTTAAAGAGCTAAAAAGTAACGCTAACATTTTTTTCAGTTTCACTCCTTAATACAGCAAACGAATGCATTTCTTTTCAAACCAAGGGAGGGAGGGAAGGAGATAGCTTTCCTTGAAAATTAGTATGTGTAAGTGGCCATTGGCATTTCTTTTCCAGAAAAGAAGAAAAGGGTCATCTTCAATATTTTACTTTATTTCTCTTTTTCTTCTCTTTTTTGTTGATCTTGTTGGCAATTTCATTTCGGATAAAAACAATTTGCATTATAATGAAAAACGAAAATATGCAACTAAAACATACAGACATACAAATATTTATATACCTGCACCATAATATTCTGATTATCATCCACACACTGTAAAAATGTTAAAGGTTGTTTACATAATGTGACCAACTGTGATTAATAGCGACCTCAGGAAATAATGCAATGAGTTTGAATTTTCGAAATGCTAATAAAAATAGTTGATTGTTGAAGTAGAATCTATATTATATAACAATAATTCGGCAAATCATTTAGCTTTATCTGAAAGACTCCTGAAAGTGTTGTCTAGAATGCTTTCCTCTTGCTTCCCTTTTAAACATTAAACTGTGACAAAAGATCTTTATTTGTCCACATTATTCGACGTAATGTGTTTTATTCTTTAAACTGCTTCAGTGAGCTCTGTTCATCCTACTTTGAGTATATCCTACATGTACCTAAATTTGACCTGGAGAATTTTACAAATGACACGGACTGTTACTGGCTTCGTATTGAATATATTCAATGATTCCTGTGTACGGGAGTACTATCTAAAGTAATGTCAAATAAGCAGGTGCTACTCTGCAAATACAATATTAAAATTCAATTAACAGCCGAAACCTATTATCCATTTCAAACATGGATTTTACAGTAAAATGTCTCAATATTCGGAACCAGCCGACCAAAAAGTATCAAGCGTTTTGGTTGAACTACTTTTATTAAACTATTCCGCAGATTTTGAAATAATAGTATGAACAAATTGATAACAAAATAATGATAATGAAAGAGGATACCAATATCTCTTGTCCAATCCATAACGTGGTTTATAATATTTTGCCATTAGCGCTTGGATAAATAAACGCCAAACTTTAAAAATTTCATGTAATAGTTTCAATGATATGCATTATAAAATATAAAGTTTGTATCCCCCTTACACCCCTTTCCCCCCTTATCACTCTCCCGTGCCCTATTCGAAATTATTTTATATAAATTATTTGTAGCCAAAGTAGATTGATGGACATAGTTATATCGACTTAGATTTTGATTTATATATTTTGATCAAATTTTGGTCCCAATCACTTTATCAAGGAACTGTTTTACTGGACAAAATAAAGGACGGATAGAATCAGGGGAAGAAGTAGCCTCCATACAAAGAAAATGATCTGACGGTTTTTAAGTTTGGTCTCAATAAATTTTTCAAGTAACTGTTTTACTGGACTGAATGAATAGGACCTTCATTCATTTCAATAATATATTTACAAATACAAATTTATTACGTGGTCACATTTATTTTATTCATTATTTGTGTAATCTGACTTTAGCATTAATTTACATCCCAACTACCGCGAATAACCGTTATTGACAGATGCTCAATTGCATTTATTTTTAATGGGGATGCATTATACATTTGTACATGTGTTTGTGTAATTTTTTGTTTTTATTTCCAAAAATTTTCATTGGATTTGTTGGTTTGGTTCATTGGGTTGCAAGTTTTTATGTTGGTTGTTTGGCTTGTTTGGTTCATTGATGGGCTTTTGAAGTGATGCGCTTTTTATTTTAGTTGCTGTTGTAATATGGCGTCATAGCATTGCATACATTATTTAGGATATAAAATTTCTATATGGAATATTTGTATAACTTGCCTAAAGTCAGGTTTATTTTGTTGTTTAATTTTTTCCTACATATGGATATATATACATATATATTTTCTTTTTCTTTTATTTTAAATTCAGATACCACTTTAATATTAAAAGCGTGTGTGTATATATTTTTCTTTTTGGTTATTTCGTTGCCATTCAATTTTTTTTATTAATTTTTATGAGAACAATGAAAGTGTTCAATGACCAATATACAACAATGTATGTTACCAAACAACTGGAGGCACTCATCAATCAATTGATCGAACTGGAAAAAAAAACAAAAACAACCGACTCTTTTTCATTTTTTTGGCATATTAGGCTGCTTATAGCAAAAATATTCGATATCGTTTCAAAATGTTTATTTTCATAAGTAAACTCTGTATTAAACGATCTCACAGAAGCAGAAAGAAATCTTAAAGTAAAATTGCAAAGAAAAAGTTTCAAAATACAAATTAATCAAATAATGGAGGAATTATTTTTATTCTTAAATTTTATTTTTTATTATTTATTATTCTGGGCCATAATAAAAACACATGCCAGGTTTCATTGAGGTATCTCAAAAATTGCATTTTGCATTTTTCATTTTTGGGATACTTGCATTTTGTTCACAAAGTTTAAATGGACAGACATCCAGATGGACGGGCATCGTTAAATCGACTCAGAAAGTGAGTCGAACGGTATAGTTAAAAGTTGTGATAACAATATTTTTTCTATGCATTACAAACTTACGCACAAACGGGCGGTGTAGGCTATAAAAACAGTTCATATAACTACTGAACAAAATTCACTTTTAATAAAAGTGTTTTCGTAAAAAGGGGTGGCTTTTTCTGACAGTGTTAGCATTAGTTAGATCAAAAGAATAATACGACTAATTTCAGTTGTAATTAGTCTACGATTATGATTAGCCCCTATTCCTCTAGAAATTGCACTTACATACTAATAAAAACGTTAATTTATATAACCAAAATCACACTTTAAAATTTTGTAAAAATCGAAACACAGTTGGACCAAGTCCCTATATAGTGGGACTTCCGAAATTTACTTAAACATCATAATTTTCCTAAAAAAACATTTTATCATGAAGAAATTTAGCATAAATGTTTTTTTTTTAATAATTTTAATAATTTTCCAAGTTTTATTGTAATCAAACCACAATTTACCGCGACTCCCATATAAGTCATCTTAAAAAAAAAACAATCAATAAATGCCTTTGAAATGGCCAATAAGTTTTAAATCAATTTAATGGATGAATTTCTTAAAACCATGAAACAAAATAGATACTTATCGTGTGGCCTTCTACAGGGTTCTATCCTCGTAGCAATATCTTATCGGTAATTAGTGCAAGGTCGTCATAATTCAAAGCTGACAACGTAACATTCATATACCAAACAGAATTTAACTTTTTTATGAGAACTATCTGAAGTATTGAATTAAACAAAATGTACAAAAACTGTTAAAGATATTTTTGAAATTAAGACCAGTAACCTGTAAATAAGGAGCCTAACCATTGCCATCCATGCCGTCCAAACCTATGCCCTGCATGTGACCAGGTACCACCTGATACATTACAATTGTATCCTATCTATTAGCTCCACCACTCTCAGTCCAATAGAACTTGACCTGCAGTAAAACCAGTATATGTACAACAATTAACAAACATTATTTCTACACTTGTTTCAAAAACATCCTAAATTGGTGTAGATTATAGTACATTTAGCTGTTTTTCAAAGATTCTCGCCCTTTGTTGTGGACGCAATAACACTCAAATAAACATAACATAAACGTAGCAATTACCTGACTTAAATTCCATCAAGAAATAAACGGGAATTGTAAATGAAGTGAAGTCACTTGATTCAAGAGGTCTTTCATGACCTAATTTAAAAATTTGTATTATTTCCCGAATTTTTCACAACAATTTTTATTTTATTTCAATAGTTATTTTTTGTTTATGGAACATTTAGATATAACAATATATTGAAAATACTTAAACGTCCCTACCATTTTTCCACAACTGTGTAATATCGTTATTTTCATCTCAACAAATTTATAATTTTAGTGACAAATTTTAAGCAAATTTATATAGTAAAATTTATTATATTACAGATTACCATGAATTTCACATACATTTACGCTGAAGATCCGATAAGAGAAAAGCTACAAGGTAATATTACTTGGCTGATACCTGAATTTAATACACCAGCACATTGGATGCATACAGAGGATATATGTAAGTAACACAAATTTCTAAACAAATGCACAAATAGACAATATTTTCTCGTAAACATAGATCAATTAAAACTAGATCATGAATTGTTTACTAATGGAGCTTATAAACATTTAATGCTCCATGCATATTTTATATTTACCTATTTACCCTTTTTAATCTGTTCAGATGAAGGAATTTATAATACCTATGTTTTGGATACGGATTACAAATCGTGGGGCCTTATAATGCATTGTGCTGAAAAGAAGAAACATCCAAGATATTTATCAGCATTATTACTATCACGTGAGCCAACTTTAGGTGATAACGTTATCAATTTCTTAAGGTAAAATATTCATAAATTTTATTTTCTATAAAATCAATAAACATTTTTTTTATTTGTAGAGAAAAATTACCACGTTATGATATAGATTTATCATTTATGTTTCCCATAAATCAAACCGCATGTGATAATCTAATGGAATCATCTCAGGATGATCCTTTGGCCTATATAGTTAATGGGCGAAAAAATGCCAAACAAATGTTTAAAGTTATTTTAAAGAACTAAATTGATATGAAGTTACAACATTATAAGAAATATTAAGTAAATTTTAATTGTTTCCCCAAAAGAGAAAAAAAAAACGTTACAATCTGTAAATACATCTGTTTAAAATTATTAATTATTAAATATTATTTTATATTTTGTAAATTTTGTAATTAAATGTTCTTCAATTACAGTCTATGTATATATAATTATAAAATAAAGTATTATACAATTTATTCCAAATACAGTCATGAAAGAATTTAAAGAAAACCAGAATATAAATTTGAGGTTCGTGACGTAGAAGTCTATATCTTATTCTAAATCAACTTAAATAAAAATCTGAAGTAAAAACTCTACGCTGTCCGAAACCTAAGAAATTTTAATGTTGATCTTTATGCATCCAACCCAAGTAACATTCTTCTAAAGATTATCAACCCAGTGACAGCTGTATCAATCGGAAGTTTTTCCACAAGAGAAAGCAACCAGATACAACCAAACTGTTACAACAACAAATACAAAGATAAGTCTTAATTCCAATTGGAAGCGATAAGATAAGACTTAATTCCAATTGGGTACGCCAAGTACCCAGAGACAATTCTGGTTCATTGTGATCCCTTCTAAGTGTGAAAATAAAACGATGGATGAAAGAAACAATGTATGAAAAATAAGACCATGGGAATACAGGAATCCCCATAACCTTTCAATACCATTCACAAGCTCCATAAGATCCTTTAAATATGAACAATATAGATCAACCAGTCCCTCAACGAATTGACTATTTAGCCACTCCCAATGATATATATGAACACTAAGCCAATGACACATAACCAACATCAAACATAGATATACATGTTACACATGAACTGCCAATATCTAAAAACCCTACAGCCAGTTCCGTAAGCATCGTGCCTTTTATTAAATTCGTCAAATAAGAATTCTATATGCGGAATAATCCAACTATCTAAAATTCCAATCTTTCGAGTTCTTACGAAATATTGACATTAACAGTGACTCCACAAATTTCACCGTTCCAGGTTACCGTAAGAGTATCGTACTTGGAGGTCGCCCACCTCCTATCACAGACATAAAACAGAATCTTCCAAGGTCTAGAGTAGTTGATCTATCTACTACAGGGTTAATGCATATTGGTCTCGTAAAGATGTGCAGTCACATTAAGGATCTCCAACCAATAGAAGCATCTATGATGTCCATCGAAGCATATCTTTGTAATTTAGGAAAAATATTCCTATTGCTGCTGACATTCAATGCGTTCCGCGGTGAAATAATTGCTACCTATGGGGTACCTACACATGTTGTACGTAATGAATCCTTTATTGTTGTAAGTAGTTTTGGGACACATTAAAAGAATAAATGCACTTGAAAAATAGTGGAAATTAATAGTTTAATTAGAAAAGATTTTTCATTTCAATAAAAATATGTAATATATTGAGTACGTTCTTTCAAGGAAAGAAATCGGTTATAGGAAGCCATCTTAAATGTCTACACCTAAGAAAACTTTGAAGTGTAATTCATTACAAGGTTCTCTTTCTTAAAAATAACTGCTTGTTTTAGACTGGATTTTGTTTGAGCATACACATATGGATTAGACAATAGAGGTATTAAGGACAGTTTTTTTAGTATTAGACTAATTTACCAATTTAATTCATATCGATGGTGCCATCCGGGCATAACATTAAACTCGGCCAAAGATTAGTTATTGGCTAATGGGATTCAAAAATTGGATAAAAGTTGGATATACACACTTGACTTGCAACAACGCAAATCCGACCATATAAATACACTGAAAGGGGAATAACCTTTATTTAACGCAATCTGAAAACTTAACGCACAGGTGACTATAAGTGTTATAAGTGCTGCCGCAAATCAAATCAAGACGACGCAAACCAAATTTTTTCAGTACTTAAGAAGCAACGAAAATCGAAACAGAGCAAATCGGGATGACGGGCTATAGTGATCCAAATTTAACTAAAATTACTCAAAATATTACCTTTTTAAACAACGAGTTCCACAACTTAATTATTTGTCTTAAATATGGTATAAATGTAACAAATTAGCAATTTATTATTATTTATTTTTTATTGTTTTTATTTATTTATTATTATTTTTTTGTGTAACAATTTATATATTCTGTCCATATCATCTTCATAAAATTGCATATTTATATATATTATGCTCTCTTTAAAATATTAACAACACGATTTATAAATTCATTATAAATACAAAAAGTATTTAACAGGCTTGATGCAACAAAGAGTTTACAATATATACAAGATGCATAAGAAATGAAAATACTATTCAAAAAACAATTTTCGATAAAGATAATTTTAAAAAAACTTTTTTTGACAGTTATTTTGTTCTAAAATAAAAAAATATTACTACTCTATTATCGATAATAGAATATGAAATAATTTTCGCGTTGCCAATCAATGCCTAATCTAACATTTTTAAAATACAACACTGTTTTGTTTTTGAAAATTCTCTTTTGTTCATTGCATTCCGTTTTGATATATACATCCATCTCACTCTTAAATGTCGTGAGAGAGCGAGAAAAATAAAAATGGCTTCAATTATACGTGCAGTGTAAATTTTTAAGAAAAAATTAATTCTTTATTTAATCGAGTTTTAAAGAAATATTTTAACAATTTTTTTTGTTGAAAATTAGTATTACCCGAAAAACACTTATTAAGTGCATATAAGTATAAAGTGAAATATGAAATTTTACAGAATAAAAGAATTAAAAAAAATTGCAAAATGTAAAAGTACCACACAACTATAAAAAAGTGAAAAAAAATATGATGAAGAAAACTTATCGTAAGAAGAAGAATTTGTACGTACTACGTATTGTCAATGGGAATTGAAGGGAACTATTTTTTCCAACTTTCCCAAAATCATTAGAGGAATAATTTCTTAAGAAATTAAATAAGTTTTTTATTTTAAACATAAATTTTTCAATAAAAAGCTAAAAATGTGAAATAAATAAAGAGAAAATTGCGCCAATAAGTAAAAAAAAAGTACATGAAAATATAAAAGCAGAGCTGTATTTTGTGTGGTTCATAAAAGAAACAAATACCAACAAACATAAAATAAAAAATCTCAGTTATGAATGAAAGAGTAAGAGAGCAAATGAAATTGTGTCAAGAAAAAAAGGAAATAGAAAAACAAAAAAATAAAGTTTATATACAGAAAATTAATAATTTCAACAAATTTTAATAAAATTATTAAATAAATTTTATTTCCATTTTTGAAATATATTAAAATATTAAAGAAATTATAAAAGAATTGCTCTCTGTATCTCTTTCTGTTCAAAATATTTTCATTGTATTTGTTGTTGATGACATAAACGTGAAATGTCTTTGATATTGACGTTTAAGTGCATTGTTTTGGTTGGTGTTTTCTTTACAAAAATTTTAGGAATTTCCAATAATATCAACATGGTTAAATTGTAAATAGAATTTATACAATAATATTGTAATTTTTCTTTTTAATTTAGTTAATTCTTCAAGTGTAATGGAAAGTTATAATAAACATAGTTTATATAGACAAAGATAAAATAAACAAAAGAAAATAAAAAATAACATTTAGTGGAAACCAAATAACATAAAAGTTGCAATATGTCACGTTGGAGTAAAAATATTGTGGTTCCCCTGGAGACCACCAAGGAAAGTGCTAATCGTCCAACAGTGGCTCGTTCCTTGGGTACAATGGGTAAATGGGGTAAAATGGGCTTTACCTCAACACGCACGTATACTATGTCGGTAATACCGGCTGCTGTAGCTGCGGCTGCTGCTGCCGTGGCAGCTAATAGTCCCCAAGAAAGCCCAGCCTCTCATAAAGATGATGATCAATCTACAACATCTGGTCTGGAACCACCAAAACCAAGAAAATTCTTTAAATCCCGCAATACTACACCTCCGGAAGTTATAGCACAAATAATGCAGCAAATACCACGCCAATCAACATCACCTATACGCGAGACTACTAGTACAACAATACCATCCATTTTATCAACACCTGTAAGGGAACCCATTAAAATGAAAATTCCCAAAACTAATTCTGCTGAGCGGAAGAAAAAATCAGCTAAAAAGAAGACGCCCAAGAAGTCTGTAGATTCCTGCGATGATGAAACTACACCAATAGATGGTGAACCTAAAGCTCCACTGGAGGTTAAATCGACGAAGAAGAAAAAACAAGAAAAAGAACTTAAACCAGAAGCTCCACCGTCTCGTATACTGGGCCGAGCACGTAAGGCAGTCAATTACTGTGAAGTGGATGATGATGACCGTACACCAACACCAATCAGAGATATTATATTACCAAAAGATAAAAAGGTGGAAAAACTGCTGGAGGGTCAAGAGACACCACCTCCTACACCGGCTCATAAAATCGATGATGTTTATGCGGCTTGTGATACACCAGAACCTCATCAACCACAACTACTACCACCAGCAGCGCCGCAACAAATAACTCCATTACTACCGATGACAGCTTCCCAGCATTCAACTAATGTGAATAGTGCCGCATCTAAAACACCAGAACATCCTCCAATTGTTTTGCGGATATCAAAGGTATTTAATGTCATTTTTACTGTTCTATTATATAGTCATTATCATATTAAAAAAATTTCTCACTGTACACTATAACGATATTAATATCAGGGAAATGTTCATAATATAAAAATATTACTTATTCAGACCATTTACCATATGTTTAGAAACATATAAAAAAACAATGTCAAAAAATCCAGCTCTATTACTAAAATTCAAGTAATGAAAACTTTAAACATTTAAATGTAAATGTTAATAGAATCAAACTTCTATGTTGATGCATTTTTTTCGATCACATTAAAACATCCCTGTTAGAAAATAAAAACAAAGAGAAAGAGAACATTAAAGAATGAGAAATTTTCGATCATTAGAAATTGACATTCTCTTTTTGACTATCAAAATTTTACGCGCCTTTTTTCTCACCTACATACATATGTATGTTGTATGTACGTATGTATACAGTTCATTTGTATATATGAAGAATTGCCATATTAACAAAGAACTCTACAAATGCTAACAGTAATCTGGCTGCACTCTGGCCTAATCTTATTATTTGCTTTCACTACTTTTCTTTTTTCAAATTGGTTTCATGAAAAAGAGAGAAACTTAAACAAAAAATATATTTGAATTAACTAGTATGTTATTTAAATTATTTTTCATTTACAATTCAATGTAAAAATATCACAATAGAAATCATTTTAATAAATAATTTATTTATAGGGTACATCTCGCTTAGTTAGTACCGATAGTGAAGAACAACAACCGAATGCTTCATGTACGCCGCCGTCACAACATTCTGAAGTAACAGCCAACGATACCCAGTCAACATTACCCTCTGTAAATAAATCTCGTCACGCTTCGGTAGAGGATACAATACCACCGACTGTGCTAGCAACAACACCGAAGATTATAGTGAAACCTCCTAAGCCTCCTTCTCCTAAGCCACCAACGCCGCCTGCCAACGAACGTGATCAAGAACAAGAGGAAGAAGAAGAGGACGAAGAGGAAGAGAGTGAAGAAGAAGAGGTTGTAGAACCGCCAGAAATAAATTATTGTACGGTGAAAATATCACCAGATAAACCACCAAAGGAGCGCTTAAAATTGATTATTAAAACGGACGTTATACGCAATGCACTAGCTGCGGCTGCTGCAGCTGCTGCCGCAAAAGCTAAAAAAATTAAACAATCCGCTGATGGTTCTGAACGTCCAGAAAAGGAGAAAAAGAAGAGTAAAAAGCATAAACATTTAAAACACGCATCTGTCGAACAATTAACAGCTCCTCCACCACCAAATTCGTCGGCTGAATTTAAAACTCCTTCACCCCATTTATCTTTAAGTCAGGCCAGCACAAATGACCTCCCCGCAGCAATAACTCAAACACAAAACGCAACTACATCGGTTTCAACAGTTACCCGAACAGTTATATCTCCCCCAACGCTTTCGGAAAAAGATTTCGATTCACAATCATCTGTATTGGGTAGCATATCGTCCAAAGGCAATAGTACACCTCTGGCGGGCTTACAACCGCCCGCTGAAGAAAGTTGTGTTATACATAGTAGAGGTTCTAGCGTCATTACTAGTGATCTTGAGACAAGCCAGCATTCTTCCCTGGTCGCACCGCCTTCCGACATAGAATTAAGATTAGAATCAATGATGATGGATGGTGAAAGCAGTCAACAGCAGAGAGCATCTAGCACTTTCGTGGAAGCCGAACCTCTTCAAGAAGATATTTTGGCTGTATTAAGAGGTGATGAAACAACAGCCATGGATGTGGAAGAACAGCCGCAACCAGAAGTTATTAAAGAAAATGGTATTGATACAGAATCTATAGAAGCATCTCAAAATCAAAATGAAACACCTACAGAGACAAATGTAACACCTGCAATCACGAATGTAACGGGCAAGAGACAAACGCGAGGTAGACCAAAAGCCAGTTATGCAGAACCTAGCGAAATAGAAGAAAATGCACATGCTCCTTTGCAAACGACACGAACAAGGGGAAGAAAACCGGCAGCGCCTTTACAACAGGCACCCATCGAAGAGGCAAACGTACAACCTCCAAAACGTACAACAAGAAGAGGTAGAGGCAAAGTGGAGGATACAACTAATTTCGATAGTGTAGAACAAACACATAATCATTTGGAAGAATCTTCTCCCAATAAGTCTGAAGAAGAAAATAATCCCTCGTCGGCGTCTATTGCACCAACTGGCCGTAGAGGCAGACCTTCACGCAATATTGTCAACAATAGCAATACACCAACCCTTAACAATAATATCAATAAAATTGCCGCCAATCTTACAGCTAAAGTCAATCAACAAGATGTACAAAAAGTTTCTCCTTCAGATACGTCAAACACTAACGCCACCACAACGCCTTCCACACAACGTAGTTATACGCGTAAGCGTAAAAATCAACAGGTTACGCAAGTTTTACAGCCTTCCAGTATATCGGAAGATCTGGACGATTTACAACTACCTACACCCGCCAAACAACCTAACTTGGATTTGCCTTCTAACATTAACAGTGATACTCAAATAAATCCCCTGCAGCCGTTTAATGAAAATCGACTTACACCTTCGATTGATCTACAAGAAAACAATTCCGTAGATTCCTCCTCACTTCAAAGACCAGAAAGTAGTTTGGATAATCCATCATCATCGTCTCCCCCGCCAAGAAGAGATTATAAGATTAAGGATAAATTCAAACGAACCCTTACGCTAGATACTCAAGTCAACAATGCTGTGGTAATCAAACAATCAAATACTGAATCCTCGACAAGTAATAACTCAACGGGCGTGGTAGCAGAACCCGTTAAGCTAGTGATATCGAAAAAGAAAGGCAGCATATTTAAGAGTCGGGTACCCTCGGAACAAACGGACCAGGCTGGTAAGAGACATTTGTATAAGCATAGATGGGACGCTACTGCTAACGGCGATGCCAACAGCGAGGGCCACACACCGCCAAGCAATACACAGAGCAAAGGTGTCGAAATCAAGGCCACAAATGCCACAGTTGAAGCTATTTTCAATGATTTTAATAGTGATGAAACACGTAGCAGTCCAGTACCTTCTCACAAAATGACACGTGTTATTAAGCCAAACCCTCAAGCGTATCCTTCTTCCTCATCGGCCTTTGATACGGATGACAATGATAACGCTGGCGACACGATAACTTCAATACGAATTGATCGTAAAGCCAAGGACTATTACACAGTAGTTCGTAACGTAAAGACAGCCCATCAAATTCAGGAGATTGGTGAATATCAAGAAATGGACGATGATGTCGAGTACATCCTGGATGCTTTGCAACCACACAATCCCATGTCCACGCGATGTCTGTCAGCACTCCAGTTGGCAACCAAATGTATGGTACCAGCATTCCGTATGCACGTTCGAGCTCATGGTGTTGTTACAAAGTTCTTTAAAGCTCTCTCTGACGCCAACCGCGATTTATCTTTGGGCCTTTGCACCACAGCAATTATGTATATATTATCTCAAGAAGGCCTTAACATGGATTTGGATCGCGATTCTTTAGAATTAATGATGAATCTCTTGGAATCTGAACAAACTGTTGCCGCGCCTGCCGATCATGCCAACTATGAGAGAAACAAACAAAGAGTTCGGGAATTGTGTGAAGAAATCAAAGTCCAAGGCAAGGCCACGCATCTTAATGTCGAGAGTATTACTGTAGGTACCTTAGCTATGGAAACGTTACTTTCACTAACCTCTAAACGAGCCGGTGATTGGTTCAAAGAAGAGTTACGTGAATTGGGTGGTCTGGAGCACATTATTAAAACTATAAACGATTGCTGTCGACCGGTAATCGATAATGTTTATAGTGAAACGGGCATCAATTGGACACGACCTCTACTGGACAACATGCAGACAGTAGAAAGATGTTTGCGAGTTTTGGAAAATGTGACACAACTAAATGAGGAAAATCAACGTTATATCTTGACCTATAACAATGGTTCCGTAGCAAATACTCTTTGCTCTCTGTATTCGCTCTGTGATCGTGAACTGATTTTGTATCCCACATCAGAGTTTACTTCACGTGATAATCCAGGCATTGTTATACGTGAATTGTTGATACCATTAATGAAAGTTCTCATAAGCTTGACCCATCCATTTAGTGCCTCTCAAGCTTTAGGTGCCGAATTAGTAGGCCAAAAAGCCGATGTTATAGACACTAGTTTCCATTTGTTATTAAAGGCTCCTAATTACATTCCCGATCGCTGTGTATTTGAATTGAGCATATTGGTAAGGTTTTTTTCAATTTTAAAAGATTTTTCTCATTTCTTTATTAATTTTTTTCTTTGTATTTCAGTCGCTCTTATTATTAATCAATTTAACTATGTATACAGTACAAAATCGTGCACGTATCATGAAAGCCTACGCTCCAAATGATTTCAATTTAAATCATGATAACTCAGAACCCCGAGAATCTGCCATATCAGCGGTTATGGCATATTTCTATAAATGTGAAGAGTTGGCAAGGTATAATTTTTATAAATTTAATAACGATTTTTTACTATTTATATATTAATTTTTACATTGAATAGATTGGTGGAAAAGAATACAGATGCCTTTTTGGATAACCAAGAGAAAAACAAAAAGAAACAAGAAGAAGTTGATGAAACTGTAAATAATCGTAAGTATAGATGTTTGCTTTAATATTAAGTTGCATATTTTATAATGGATTTTTTCAATTCTTTCTAGTGCTACAAAAAGCTGGTCATCACATGGAACATTCTTTAAAGGGTAGCTACACGGCAATTTTAGTAGGACACTTAATCACCGATAATGAACAATACGAAACAGTTGTCCGTTCACATTTAATAGGAAATGGTTTTAAAGAAATCATTAGTGTTTTGGAAAAATATTATAATTTTATGAATTTAACGGCCAGTGTAAGTATAAAGTAATTTTAGACCCTTCACTACTACGAGTGGTGAAGAGGTTATATTATTAACTTTGTCATTCCATGTGTAACGCTAAGAAGTAATCATCTCAGACTGTCTGTCTGTTGGTGGCATACTCACATTTACAATAATTGGTAGTTCAATAAAAGTTGGCCTGAGTATTTGTTATATTCCTGAGAAGTTTCCTGTTTAAAACCAACAAAATCCGTTCAGTATGTTAAAAGATATAGACCGATATTTGATATCTCTAAGTTCAAGCAAAAGAACTTTCGTAAAATTGCCAATTATAAATCGATAAATTAGAATGAAATTTTTCCATAATATAAAGCTATATGTACTTCATTACCATTCAAAATCGGTTCATTAGAAAAAATATAACTTATTTTATGGCTCATTAAGAGTTCCGTGTTATATTTAAGAAAAATTATATATGTAAAACATAAGGAATTTAATCCACACGAATTTGTGATGGGGAGGGTATTTGAATATTCGGCATAGCCGAATAAAGCATTCTTACTTGTTTTTTTTTAAATGTAAAGTTTTATGTTTGTTTGTATCTTAGTAGTTTTCCAAATTAAAATAATCAAACTAATATTTTTTATTTCTTTATAGGCTGAAGCATCTGTTGTGGCGCATAAAAAATCAACCAAAAATTTATTAGATTATTTCAAAAAGCGTGATTTATTACATAAAATGAATGCTGATGATAATGCGCTGCCCTTAAATTTGGAAACAATCCCTCATCATCATAATAATGAAGAAGAACAATCACAATCCCACATTATGGCATCAACATCATCCTCATCATCAGCAACTAGCTCCACAACAAACCAAAGGGTTTACAAGACGTATAGTCAAAGATAAGATGAAGTTTAAGTTTATTTTTATTTTTAAATTTAATATTATTCGTTTTAATTTTAACAAAAGTGTAATATGTTTTAGAAGCTTTTTTAGCCTAATATTAATATTATTATATATTAAATGTATAGAAATTTGCATATAAAACACAAGAAAAAAGAATCAAATTGCTTTTATTAGTTTTATTTATAATTTCCTTTTTTAATAAATCACAATTATAAACAAACAAACAAACAAAAAATACACTCAATCATCATTACCATCCATTGAATCAATATTTGATTAAAAAGAAAAAAAACCTTATTTAAAATTACAAATATTTAACATCCTCTCAAACCTCATTATAAATTCAAATAACACCAACTTTATTTTATTCTTTAAACAGCACAATTTTAAACATTTATATATAAATTTATAACATTATGTTTTTAGTCTAAAGATTTATGTTAAACATTGTAAATAATTAATTAAAAAAATATATATATTAATGATTTCGAAAATAATTATAAATTAGCACTTCCTAACAATAGTCTTGACTTTTTTCTCAAAACACATTTTATTTTAATTATTACTAAAGTTATTGTATTTCTTGCTTCCTTTTTTCTAAATAATAGTTTGTAATAATTAATATATTATAAAGAATTTGCATATACATACTATACATATATATTAATAAAAAATTATTATAATAAAAAAATAAAATAACAATAAAATAATAGCTTAGTTTGTTTTTGCTATTTATATATTTTATATAAACATATAATTGTTTTTATTTTATTACTTATAATTATTTTATAAACTCTTAAGTTATTTTAATTAATATAAAAATAATTCAAAAAACACAATATTTTAAAATAACATTTATTTTTTCATAAAATATTTCTTGGTATGCAAAAAAGTATATAAAATTTAAAATTCATAGTTTAGATAAAAACACACATTTTCGGGAGCAAATTATATATTTATATTGAATAATAATAATAATAATAATAATAATAATAACGTGAAATACTTGTGAAAAGAAAATATTTGTCGTGAACAAAATTGTGTATATGTGTAATAATAAAAACTAATTATAATGATATTAAAATAAAGTTTTAATTTTATGTTTTGAGAATTTAATATTAATATATAATTGCAAATATTATAATTAATTTAAAATCGGAAGTATATATTATAAAGTAAATTATAGTATATATATATTATTAACTTAAAAATGAAAAGTTGTTTAAATAAACGTATAAACAGAAAATATTAATTTACAATGTTTTAATCCATGATATTAGCAAAAAGGTACTTCCAATTTTTCTATTTGACAAATAAGGGGTTTCGACATCCATTTTGTTAAAAAACTAAAATAAAAAATTAAATTCTAGATTATAAATACAGTCGTAAAGTAGTTCTGGGTGAGGAAACATCGGTCAAGCTGTACATCATTTGCACGAATTCAGAAGTTTTATGTCTCGCTCTTACGCAGCGGTTGATGTGTGTAGCGTTATTCGTTATATTAGTACTCGACTCTATTTAGTGCTCAGTGTTTGCGTTTTATTACAGGCCAAATAAATCTCTGTCAATCATTAAAAAAAACAAACAATAAATTATATATAAAAAATTCAGACACTCGTAAGCATATAAAAAATGTAGAGATGAAATAGAATAGTATGAAAATATTAATCAAGGAGTTGTTATATTTATTTCAGACAGACCAGAACACTTCTACATAAAAATCGTGTATTATAAATATATTAATCTCTAATTAATATTAACAAAATGTCTAACTATGTTCAAATACATATATCGCTCATTTGCTACAAAGTCATCATAACTAAAACTTCGCAAGTTAGACTTGGCATCAGTGTTATATATCTAATATTCTGTTTTATAAACTATTATGCCAAATATGTGTTTATTAAATAATTAATGTGTTTATTTTTAAATAAAACATTATTCCTGTAGTGCTTTTGTTAGCGTTTTTATAAATTAATACCTAGAAATAAGTATCTGTCAAAATTTAAGAAAAAAAACGTCTCTAGAAAAAATTTATTGTTGGAGTTATGGCGACCTTGCATCAAATTAGCGATATATCCTATTTAATTATGCTTCATTTTCGTAATTCAAACAAATTTCCCAAATGTATTTAAAAATTTATCTAAAAATATATAATGAGTTTTTTTATTCATGTGGAACTACTGAACAAAATTTTTCCTTCAAAAACCCGATTGTTGTCAAATAATTTTGATTGAAACTACCTTGTTACTTACACTATGTTTTAATCTATATACAGTTCCAAACAAATCTATTGGCACGGCAATCATTTTATGTTTTATTTACTTTTTTGCCATTATAAAAAAAAATTTTAGAAGAAAAATCGTTAATACTGAGTACAACCATACATTATACAAACACTTATATTGAAAATTACACAAAATATACTTTAAATAGAATAATTTGTTAAAAAAAAGTCATCGATTTGCGGAACAAAAGTATTGGCACACTCAGTCCTCATGTTCATTATTATTGACTTTTCAGAAATCTAGTAACCATGAAGGAATTTTATATAGACTTTTTGCATACAATATATTATTATATGCCGATTCTAATCGGTTAGACGGAGACAATTTGTTGATATAAATTCAAAAGGAACTCTGTAATGAGTTAAAAACAAAAAGAAACTAGCGGATCGGAGGGAAAATAATACTGCACACCAAGAAAGAACAACCAGATACAGCAGAACTCATACAATAACAACATTTACCCAGATAGATTAAATAGAAGCGTAGTTAATGTTGTAAAATATAGTTAAGTTTCCAAAGTTCGAGTAGAACCGGACGACCTTTCCTATTGTTAAATACAGCGAAGGTAGCGTACTGGTGTTTAACTGTATGTCATCTGCGGATGTCGGTAAGCTGGTTTTAATAGACGGAATTATGGATAAAACAGTTTATTTGAAATTTTCAAATGATTACAAAGTATCAAATGTTACATAAATTATACAAAATTTGGTAGGATCAGATAGGCTCAGGGGAAAAGGTAGGCCCCGTACAAAGCAAATATAAATTTTCCAATATCTAAACGACTATTTTCATTTAGAGTGTTTAATGAAAATGTTTTACTGGAAAAATGAAGAACGGGCACGTCAAGGTGACATGTACCCTCTATTCAAAGCAAATATTAGTAATCGAATATCTGAAAAACTATTACAGCGAAAATTTTTCCAACTTGGCAAAACCTCCCTTGCATGAATTTTTATTACGAGTCGTAATTTATAAAATTTTTTTCTGAATCTAGGACTGAGGAGTTATATTTTAAATGTTCATTTGCTCTAAAAGCACATTAAAAATACACTGGTGCATATTCTTGTTAACGCACATAACCTTTTTTACAGAATTAGAAAATATTAAGCAAGAAAATATTTAGTGGGGAAATAATATTTTTATTAAATCAACTAAGGAGTGAAATCGAAAAATTCTTAACACATGTTTTTCATTAAAACTTGCAATCCACGTATTATTTGATATTTCTTTAGATCAAGTTACCTTGGTAAAACATTTCAGTTATTATTTTTAATATCAAACAAACGAATATATTGCGTACCACAGTGTTTCAAATGAAAATGTTACGGAATTAAATCTGTAACTTTCGTTAGTTAGATTCCTATGGAATTCCAAATAGTTATAGAAGAGTTTTGACCTTAAATGTTTCGATTGTTATTTATAACTTATGGAATGGTCAAATTAAACAAATTATATATCAATATATCGGTAAGTATTTTTTCAAAGATCTGGCATAGTGATGGATGTTATTTTATTGGGAACATAGGTGTCATAGTGCCCTTTAGGTGAACGACAGTAGACAGGCTGTAAGGAGTCTAGCTTCTTGATTTCGGCAGGGAACAGGGTACTGGTTTCGGCATTGACCGTACACTGCACTTTGGGCACTCATGGTAGGAAAATGGCCACTTTCCTATAATGATTTCCATAAATAACAAATACAACTTTTCGATAAACATATAATATATATAGCAGTTTCAAATTTTTTTATATAAAGAAAGGGAACTTTCTACATATTCTTCGAAATATTCTCTCTGGAATATATATTTGAGTTTTTAATGATTTTCAATATTTTATAACCGTTTATTTGGAATTTTTATAAAATGCTTCAACTGTACTAAACACACTATTAAAATAGTAAATAAAATTGTAATAGATTAATTGCAACATTCACAAAAACAGAAATGTTTCATATTCTCTGTCCAAAACAGCTGTTACTGTCAAAATGTCAGCATGTCTATTTTCAATAAAATAGCAACAACAAAATCACATATTTTATTTAATATAAGAAACTGATTACAACATAAAAAACTATTAGAAAAATTATTTTTCATATAATTTTCAATTACATTAAATAAATTTCAAATAAATAACTATGGCAACCAATCAACCAAATACTGCCTCTTTGGAATCTTTGGATAAAGAACAAATGAAAACGGTAGGTGTTAAGAAAATCCCATACAATGAAACTCCAAATGAAATAGACAATTGGCTAAAATGGATTTTTTCACATAAAAATTTAGTTTTCAGATTTTTTAATGTCATACAATAAATTATCTGAAATGTGTTTCACAGATTGTGTTAGAGATTTCACCTCCCGACAAGTAAAGGAAAGTGAGGTAAGACAAATACGACTTGAAATCTTGAATATTTTTTTTATTTGGTTTTTTTAATTCTTTAGGAAAAATGTTCCTTGAATTGTATGGAAAAGTATTTAAAAATGAATCAACGTATATCACAAAGATTCCAAGAATTCCAAATGATAGCTAATGAAAACGCATTAGCAATGGCTCAAAAAACTGGTAGATTATAAAAAGGTGGGAATTGATAAAAAATGTAATATAGACTACATAATACAAAAGAATTGAAAGAAAAATTAGATAAACATATTAATATTTATCAATTTTCTATCATTTCTGTTTTTGTTTTCATTCAAGAATTTTTTATTTTAATTTACATTAAAGAAAATTTGTGGCATTTTAATAAAAATTAAAGAAAAACAATGTATTTAAGAACAGTTTTATTAAAATTTTATTTAATTCATTTTTATTATTATTTAAATTTACGTTTAGCTTAAAAGCCTCGTTTATGATATCAAATATTGACTTAAAAGTTAGGAGATAATTTTGAAAAAATACTATAATCTTCTTAAATTTGGTTCAAGGGCTTAAAGTAATACAAAGTATTTAACTTATATGCTAAGTTTGAAGCTACAAACATTTATTATTAATTTTCTTGGCATTTGTTATAGAAATTTCTTTCGAAATATAAATTATATTTAAAATATTTATTAGAATCTAAATTAAGTAATAAAGTGAGGGAAAAACTAGAGATTTTACTTGATATTGATGTGTGTTATAATTTGGAGAAATCAATGAACAGGTGTAATACTTTCAGGAAATCCTTCTATTTCACTTATTAAGGCATATTCTAGAATTACACGCCCTTCTTTATATCTGTAAAATACATAAAAATATTATATTATTATTTTTTCAAATCAACTAAATTTATATGCATAAGACTTCAATATATTGCCCTTTAAGTGATATTTGTTAGTGTATGGGAGCTATGATAAATAATAGACCGATCTTCAAAAATTAGAACATTATTCAAAAATATTATAAAACTTTATTATAACAATTAAAAAAGAATTTTTTTATATGTAATACTTTCATGTGCTAAAGATTTCATCAATATATCATTAAAAACTGCAAACTGTACATTGAAAAAGATCTTCACATGTTTAAATCGTCATAGGAAGTCATAGAGCACCAATTTGCGTCGCGGTTTTAGAAGTGAAATATTCGATTTGCGACGTTGCAATTCATGTTGCGTCGTCCTAAAAACTGCAGCATTGCGGATTTGCATTTTTAGCATTACAGACAACACTTATTGTCATCTTGCGTGAAATAAGGGAAATTTCCTTTTTTTGTTATATAAGTGGTGCTAAAAACAAGTACATTAAGGACGCAAAAAATGAATCAAAGTAAAAAATGTAATAAGTTTGGAATTAAAATTATGCATAAGAAAACGTTTTTAATGGGAATAAAAGGCTTTTAATATAGGAAGAACTCTTGGTCTAGCACCTACAACAATAAAAACAATTTACAACAGAGACAGCGATAAAATAAATCAATTGCTGAAATTGTCACACCACTCCAATCTAAAGAAGATACTATAGTGAGAAATCCCTTATTGGTTAAGATGTACTCCATTCTTTCAATTTGGATACATGATCAAAATAAGCATAAAATTTTACTGATCAAGGATGTAAGAAAAAATAAATATCTTTCTATTTAGTCCGACCTTTAAAATACTGATTCTAGTAGTAACGAAAATTCTGTTGATTTCAAAGTCAACGACAGTTGAATTGAATAACTTATTTTTGTTTATTAGAAATAATTGTTTGTCTTGTTTTGAATATTTTCCTTAATAAATTAAATTTTTGTGCATTTTTATAGAAAAAAATGGTGCAAACACGATTTTTCCGATATTAGGTTTTAATTCTGAGAATATTAACAGTGAATAGAAGATGTATTAAAATTTTTTAACACATAAAGACTGACATTGAAGATGTTGCGAAAATTCTGTATTTTTTCGTAATTCACACTATAGTTTACATCCTTGTAATATAACTCAAGGTTTTAATCCGAGTAAAGTTTCCATTAATAAATTTAATCTTTCGAAACATATCACAAAATACTTATAAAATTATTGGAAGATAATTAACTAGAGTAGTTTGACTTGCTAAGAAAATTTATATTCATTACAATTCATAGCGAATAGATTTTCATGTGTTTGAATGTGCAAGTCATCGACAAGAAATTTTTAATTTTATAATTATTTTAATACCTAAAAGTTTGTCTTCTAATGATGATAGTTTTTGGCCCAATTTTTTGTGACAATATTTTGAATTTCTGGTGATACTTACTTTTGTGCTTCATCTGTTGCGTATTCATACATCCAACCGAGTTTGGCACTACAATTTTTACACATAACATCACGTACCATATGGCGTCCCGTAAGCATGACACGCTCCTGGATATTACTAAATGTTAAGTTGACGACACGTTTAAAGAGATAAGCGCGTCCTATTTCAGTAAACAAAAACAACATCAAGACGTCACCCAATTGATATACAGACACAAGTGCAATGTACGATGTAATAAATGCCCCACACGGATTACGACAGCAATAAGGAAAATATAAAAATTTATAATTTTTAAACAATGTCTTAATATTTACATGTGTATGTACGTACATAAAATATTGTACGTAAGTAAAGAATATCAAATATAGAATTACTGTTGAACATACTGATCATACATAACACACATTTTACTTACCCGTAGCTCCAGTAAAACGAGTACTTATCAGCTGATTTCTATTAGTTAAGTTTGTTTGACATTGTGCACAATTGAATAGACGTGTACCACCTAAATGTTCCAAAAATACACGGCCCATAATTTGATAAAAGTTCAGCAACCGATAATTTTTTGTTATTCTTCTATTGACCAGATATAATCGCTCACGGTAGTCGTATATTAAGTGCAATGAAATTTTACAAAAAATAAATAACAAACAAACGACGGAATATTCAATCGATCTTGTTACACTTCTTACCAAAGAATGCACACACAACAATTACACAAATTCAAGAATGAAACTGAAAAAACAAAAATATTCTTCCACTGTTTGCCTATGAAACTTTTTTCAGTTTTCTTTGTTTACCTTTTTTTTTTCCTTTAATTTTGAGTTTGTTATTTTCTCTTTGAAGAGTAATTCATTTGTTTAAGATGTTTTTCTTGTTTTTGCCTAATAATTACGTTTAAAGTACAATTTGTAATAATTTTGAGGTGCTTTGACGTTTTTTCGTTCAAAATAAATTTTCATGTGCAATTTTTCGCAGTAAATTTTCTTTGCTTTATTTCTTTTTATTTTAATTACGATGAGTTTATTATCTATCCTCTTTCTCTTTTATTTTCTTTTTGTTTATCAACTGTCATTTTTCTATTAATATCAATATTATTTTAATCTATTACATTTGTATATACAGTGCTGTATTTTAAAGTAATGTTAATGTTATTTTTTATTAAAAAAAACGTTATAAAATTTAAATGAATCAAAACCAATATTAAATTTTTAATACAGCTTTTATTAAAATATTCTTTAAAGCTTACAATAAAATTCATTCACTAAACAATAAACTATTGTATTGTTCTAAATAAATCCAACAAAAGTGTGTGAATTTTACTTACATTTTAACATAAGAAATAAATAAATTGATTATCTCGTATAGTACTCATGGTTTTTTAGTCTCAATATTTCAGGAATTTCAAATTTCATAACAGAACCAGTGATTTGACTTGTACAGTGTTTCAAAAAAAATCTATTTCTCTTTAAGAAAAAATGTGTTTTTAACAAAATTTTTCTTAGTTCTTAGTTCTCATCATTGTCTACTGAATAGTAAAGTGAAATTTTCATTTATTTTCAGATGTGATTTTTTTAATTTTAACTTAGTAGTTTCAATTTCAGCCTAAAAAATCTTTAATATGTTGATACTACAAAAAATGCAAGAGACATATACATATCCATGTGTATCCGATTATTCTTAGAGAATTTTTAACTTTAATGCATGAAAAATAAATGTGAGGCTATAGGGAAAATCTTTTACACGCGAATCCTATCAGAATTTCATAAATTTATTTTTTTATTTTTTTTTTTTAATAGAAAAGAGAATGTAATATTCGGTCATGACGAATATTTAAAACCCTTTACCACAAATGCGTGTGAATTAAATACATTACATTTGTAACATATGACTCACATATAGATTCATTCACACATTCATATATGTACGTTTACAAAAGTACATACAATACATTGTTTTTCTTAAATACAACAACACTCAATGAGTCTTGAGTATTTCTACTGAACTGATTTTTATAATTTCTGGAATGGCAATGAAGTTTATAATACTTTTATCTAATTTGTCGATTTATAATTAACAATTTTACGAAAGTTCTTCGCATAAAATTTAAAAGATACCTCAGATATCGTTCTTAATATTTTAATATATTGAACCGATTTAGCTGATTTTAAATATAAACAATAAAAACATTCATTTACAACAGACAGACGGAGAGATAGTCGGCCTTAGCTGAATTGACTCAGATTTTTATTTGTTGCAAGAAAATATAAACATTATGGGGTCTAAAATGATTCCTTCTTAGCGTTACGTACGGAATGACAAAGTTAATTTACTTTCTTCACCACTTGTAGAGGGTATAAGTGTATTAAATCCTTGATAAATAATAAAAAAATCTAGAATAGATCAAGACTATTTTAATGTCAGTTGGAAAATGTGGTCCTAAATAGATCAATTTTCTTCATATTATTTTTTTAAATTTTCAGATAATTAATTCAAGATTATTTCTTAAAAATTTCCAAATATTCAAAATTGAAAATTAGAAAGAAATCCATATATAATTAAATTATTTTCAGCTTTTCGTCCGATTATTAATTGATTTATTAAAATATTGACCATATAGATGATAGTAGATATAACTGATAAACTTATCAATTTTCCAAATATTTGATATTCATATTTGTCAAACCGATATCGAGGAGAAAAAATGTCTATTACTAAAAATTTTAGAACAGATTAAGCTTTGAAAAAAATATACTAATATAATAAGGGTGAACACAAAATTAGTTTTTTTGGCAAAAAGTCGGCGAAAAATATTAGATTTAAATGTCATTAGTTGTTAATAAAACAAAAATTATTTGAAAAAATTGGATAAAATTTGGACCCGCTAAAGCATTAAAAAAGCTTAAAAGTTAAATTGTTCATTTTGAAGTTAAATATCTCTTAAACTATAATAGAAAGTCTACCCGTATGACTTGTAAGTCTTCACGAACAAAATTCATTTATATAAAAACCTTTAACATTGGTTTAGATAAAAGTAAGCTGGATCGTTTAAAATGTTTTAATAACCGTTGGTGACCAACTTTGATACCCTGTGAACCGACCCCTGTTAGGTTCACAAGATCAAGACTTAAACTCGCCTATTTTTCTACTATCACTATGAAAAATCATTGAAATCAGACTTGACGTTCGGAAATCTTAGAATTATATCAATTTCATTTTTTATTTTAAACACTGTACATCCGTCAGGCTAACAGTTTGTCTATATAACAATTTTAGATATGTCTTAACAAAATTTTTGTGATGGTCAGTTCAATATTTCAGGGGGCTCTCACACAATTGTCTTCCTGGAAAGTCCGACGAGTATCGGCGCATAATTTTCTAAAACTCCTATTAATCCCACTTTTGAAAATCACTTCAATCTAAGTATGATTAATGTGAAAATAATTTAAATAACTATGTTTTAGGCAGGAAAAGTTATTGAATCAAATTCTACGAGGGTTGATGCATAATTTTTCATGCATGCGTCTTGGTATTTTGTGACTGGAATATTAGTGAAAAAATTAAAACGATCACCAACAATAAACAAAAATTTCAAAAATGATTCCATTATTTCCTAATCAATATTTGATCGGATCGATTAGATTACTATAAATTTATTAACTAACTAATTTAATTAACCCATTAATAGATGTTATATTTATTAGATTTATATAAAATGATTCATAATTATTTTTAAACTTAACATATTTAAGATTTTTTTTGGAACGATATCTAAAACAACATTTAAGAATAACTGACACAACTTGGATCTGTATTCGAGTCAGTGGCAGAGAATAATTGCAAATAATCCGAATATATGGGATATGTATAATTCATAAATTTGGTTTCACCGATAACATCTCCCTCTCATGTACACTCTTCTTCATCTAAACTGGTAATGACAGCTCTGTAACGATTAATTAGGATTAGAAAACCTATTTTAATGCTGATAACTTATCACAAATGGAAAATCAATTTGTTTTTAGCCGAAATGTTGACAAAGCGTTAACCAAAATTATTTAGTCATTCAGTTTTCTTTTGAACGTCGCGTGGAACATTTGAAATTTTAACTAAACTTTTGCAAAACGATGTGGATTTACAAGGTACATTTTATTCAATTAAAATTAAATGAAAAACAAATGATAAGAAAAAACTTGTTTGTGCATTTTTTTAAAACAGTGAAAGTTATTTATCTGTTTTCATTGATATAAAATGAAATTAATGAATATTTAAAATAAAAATCTTAAAAAAAAAATTAAAAGAAAGTAATTAATTAAAAATGTTATTAAAAATATCAATTTACAGCTGATTTTAAATTTAATTCAATATCTCAAAGGAGTTTCGAAACATATTCCATCTTTTATCAACTTGTGATAATACAATTTGAATTGTTTGGATAAAAAAGTGTTAATCTTCCTTATCTTCCATTATTTGTTATTTAATTGACATTAATAGGAAATTCTTTTTCCTAATTTATATATTGATTTTCATAAAATAAATTAAATAAACAAATCTTAATAACTTCTAAACGTTTAACATTAAACTCTATATATATTTGACTAAATGTAATTAAAGGCGCTAAAAACGAACTGTTTTCCTGTTCCAGAAAATAGAGGTTTCATATAATATTTTGGTATATAAAACTAAACTAAAAATACTTCTCTCCATTATAACATCTTTATCTTTTTATTTATTTTAATTATAAGGAATGGGATTCAAAAATTATTTACATACATACAGTTTGTCTGCAATCATAAAAAATATGTAAAATTTCAATTTTATTAAAAGTTCTTAAATCATCCAATTTTTTCTGATCGAAAATCGCCGATATTTCATAAAAATTATTATTAAAATTTACAAAAAAAACATATTTTCACATTTAAATTCATTTAGAGTTGAAATTTTAAACCTTAATCGGAAACCCACCAATTAACGTTTTCTGTCACTCGAGGTAATCTATCTCCGTTTAAAATCTATCACATTTTTGTTCACCTTTTCTGTTCTCTTCAATTCTCTTATTACAAGAGCCCAATATCTCTTCACTGGCCTTAGCCCCGGTCAGTTTGAAGGATTTGCCTCTCTTGGTACAAATACCACATTATTGTTCTTGTACCATTAAAGGGCTTTGCAAAGTTGGGCAAAAATGAATGGAAGGAGCTTTTTTTATAAACATTCCATGATATAAATTTCGTTATTTATGGAGAACAAATGATTGGCTTTTTTTATACAACTGAATATATTTTTTTCTGCATTTAGCAACATTAAAAATTTTTTAAAATCTGACAGAACATACTTTTCCTCATCCATTATACAACAAGAATATTATTTTAAAAAATTTACCTTCAATTTCCGTGTTCTGTTTTTACTCTATAAATTTTTAATAGCGTCCCTGTCTAGAACTTTTTGAGCCTTGTATGTTTTTTAACCTGTATTAGCTCTGGCTTTTCATATCAAATAGACAGAGCACTGAGCTAACCTGGCTGCTTTGCTATCGAATGTTTTGGAAGCTCTTTTGAAAATGCTTTCTACTTTTTGACTTTAAAAATCATGTGGATCATTACATTAAACATAATAACTGACATGTTTTACAAAGGTATCTTGATCTAAAAAAATCAAATAATACTTGGATTAATAGTTTTGATGAAAACGTATGTTCAGAATTTGTCGATCTCAATCCTTACCAACATCTAAGTTCAAACAAATTATAAGATATGTGTGTCTCATAACCATTTCAAATGATGATAAAAATTGGTTCAGTTATAGAAAAAAATAAAGTAGTTGTGTGACTCATTATGTGTTTCGCTGTTATATGTATGGATGCAGGCACGCTGTATATGTATGAAACATATCCTATTTACTTCACACGCATTTGTGGTGGAAGGTATTGAAGATTCGACATAGACGAATTAAGTATTCTTATTTGTTTTAATTGTGTATTTTTATTTTTCATTGTTGAGCGAATGGTTCCAACATAAATATATAGGAAATATATAGTTTTTTGAATAATGCAAATATCCGCAGATCTTATCTTTGAAATTAAAATGGAATCAGTATAAATCTACTAATTATTAAGTTATATAAAGAACTTAAAATTGATAAAAAATCAATAAAAACACGCTTAATTTTTTCAATTTCCCGATTTTGTCGCCATTAAAAACCATAAATATCAACGAAACCTTAAAAATTCACTACATAATACAAAATATTGTTGAAAATAGATGTGGATGTGTAAGGAGTGAAATGATAAAATTCTTAACAGACGTTTTTATTAAATATTTTAACCCAAGTATTATTTGTTTTTTCCTAATCAAGACAACTTTGCAAATTATGTCAGTTAATATTAATCTGATTTGTTTGTTTGTTGATAGAAAACCTGGTTTAGGTAGATAAGCAGCCGGTTAGCTCAGTGCTCAGAGGTACGAAAAGTTAAAGAAAATGATGGTTAAAAATAAACAAGACTCAAAAAAGTTGAGATTTTTCGCAACTGGTCAAAAATTTTATCTTTCTGATGCTCGTAGGAATTTTGAAGAAAAGTTTAGGACCCAAAAGCAGTCAAAATTTCCCAAAAAGTTTTTGATATGCAATTCCGGGAAAAGAAGCCAATCATTTGTTACAACGGGCTCTATACATGTGTCAAATGTGTCCACCTATTTTTGGTCCGACATGGTACCCTGTCACTTTGGTAAACAAGTCCTTGAGTGGTACAAGAACAAAAATCCGATATTTGTACCAAAAGAGGTAAATCCTCCAATCTGTCCAGAGAGACAAAATTTTATAAGATTATAAGAATATATATATATATATATATATATATATATATATATATATATATATATATATATATATATATATATATATATATATATATATATATATATATATATATATATATATATATATATATATATATATATATATATATATATATATATATATATATATATATATATATATATTTTTGTAAATTGAAATAATAAATTAAATCAAATAAAAAATTGAAACTGTTTGTTAAGTAGTTTCGTTTTTATTAACACATATGTATGTTAAGAATTTTTCGATATATATTTATATTAATTTTTCATAGTGACGTGATTAAAAAACTAAATATCAGAGGTACAACAATTTACACCCCTATAACACGACCCATGATAATGTGGGAAGTTACAAAGTTATAATGCTTCACTCCTCAGCTATCATTTCGTTAAGTTTTATGCAAATCCATCCAGCCGTTCAAAGTTACAGAAAAGATACTGAAAATCGGTTCTTTACAAAAAATTTTAGATATTCGATCGGGGTACCTCTCGGTCCAGTAGTTTAGCTGTCTAAAAGTCCCAAACAAACAAAGATTAATTTTAATATATATAGATATATAGAGATTTAAACATATATCGAAATGTTTATAATTGAAAATATTAATAAAATTAACTAATTTTTTTCAGTGCATTATTCTATCTCTGGTTTTGTGTGCATTTTGTAATGGAATATTGGTAAGTTGTACATAATATTAATATAAATATATCGTGCGTTCAATTTTTCATCATTACATTTTAGTCTGAAACTATTGTTCCAACTGTTCTAGTACATGGAGGTGCCGGCAATATGGCAGACTCTAAAGTACCCGTTGCAAAGTATGGTGTCAAGTTGGCTGCGCGTATTGGATATGAAACTTTAAAAAGTACTGGCAATGTAATTGATGCTGTACAACAAGCTGTACAATATTTGGAATCTGATCCAAATTTTAATGCAGGTTATGGTGGTGTTCTTACTTGGGAAGGTGCAGTCGAAATGGATGCTGCCATCATGAATGGTTATGATTTGAATGCCGGTTGTGTATCAATAGCAAAAGATATTATGCATCCCATATCATTGGCACGTACCATTATGGATAAAACAAGACATAAATATTTAGCCGGAGAAGGTGCCATGGCCTATGCGAAGTCTGAAGGTTTTGAATTTTTACCCGAGGGAGCTTTAGTTACTGAAAATGCTAAAAAATCATTGGAAGACTTTAAAAATAGTTTCGGTAATAACAGCAAACAAGTGGAAGAGATAATTTATGGTTCTCCTGGTACTGTAGGTGCTGTTGCTATTGATGCTCATGGTAACGTGGCAGCTGCTACATCAACTGGTGGTATAACCGGTAAAATGCCAGGACGTATTGGTGACACGCCAATTTTGGGTGGTGGTACTTATGCTGACAACGCATCGGGCTGTATCTCTGTTACTGGCAACGGTGAAACTATCATGCGTTATAATGTTGCATCTAGAATTTTGGGTTTAATAGAATATTTTGGTTTAACTGCTCAAGAGGCTACCGCAAAAGTTTTGGAAGACATGACAGAACGTTTTCAACAAACCGCTGGTGTTATAAGCATTGATCCTAAGGGCAATCTTGGCATATATTTTACCTCTAAACGGATGTCTTGGGCTTATCAGCGTGGTGGAGAATTACATTATGGTGTTGATAAGGGGGAGGATAATGCGGAAATTGTTGGAGAACCAAGATTATAATTTGAAAAAAAAATAATAATAATAAAATTAGTAAAGTATTTATAAAAATTTGAAATAAAATATAGATTTGTATTCTGAATCGAAATACGAGTATTGAGCGACATTTTAAACACAAATACCTTTCAAGATAGCAGGATCTATTAAATAAAGATCGAAATGTAAGTTAATGTGGTTCCCTTTAAAATTCTGAAAAATATATCTGTATGAATCATATACTTAAGTATTTAAAAATAAGCCTTATAAGTTATTTATAAAACGATTGGTCGTCAATAGGAGACAATTAACAGTCCTGAAAATTTATGGACTCATCTAATAGAGGTTGATCGATTTATGGGGTTGAAGCTGAAAGTTGAAAAATGAACATAACTAACAAACCTGTTCTTTTGCAGATGTTTCGTCAAAAACAACAGGTTATCAGACAGTGTAAAAGCTTTATTTTTTGATTTTCATTTTATTTTTTTACACTTAATTTTGGTTTTTTATGCTGTTTATTGACTTACACTTGGGCTTTTGGTTTTATGGCCGGTTTTCTTTCCGTTTTGGTAATTTTTTTATTTCCCTTAGTAGGTTTCCGAACACCATAATTCTGTCCTTTCTTAAAGAAATTACGTACTACTTTTTAGGAACATTGAATTTTACGAATAATTTCTTTATTGAAACACTCCTGGTTAAACTATTTCTCACAGTTTAGAAGATATTTAACTTCAAAAATTAAAAATTTTACTTCTTTGCCGATCTCTCCGAAGTTTTTATGCTAGAGCGGGTCCAAATTGTATCCGATTTTTTCAAATATTTTTTTATTTTATTGTGAATTAATATATCAGTTATAAACATTTCAAATTTAAATTTGAATTTTCAAAAATTTTGATTTTTCTCTTATGTTTTTTTTGCTAAAAATTAGTTGCACTATTTTTGAGTTATAAAAAATTTTCTTAATTAATCTATACCACATTTATATTTTTCTGAAGGTCAACTCTTAAATCTGGCTTAATCTCTTCAATCGCAAAGTCAGAAAATGAAAATCTTATATTTCTTCAAAGTTTGATATGTTTCAAAATGTAGAAAGTTTTTTTTTTTGGAAAAAATAAGAGCTTCGAGTTAAGTTAAAAAAATGTAAATTTCATTATGATAGATTGACTAACAAAATTTTTATTTCAAGATCATAATTTAATAATTAAAAAAAAACATTCAACACTTCCATGGCATTTTTCCGCAAAAAGTGTACTGTGAATTTTATTATTATGAATAATATTATACATTTTTAAAGAGGAGACATAATTTCCGATACATTGATATATAATTTGTTTACCTTTACCTTTCCATGTGTCATAAATAATGATCGAAACATTACAGCTCTTAGTAAATTATTTTTATCTATCTTGTTCTTTATAATGATAAGGTAACATAGTAAGTTTTTGGTTTAATAATAAAGAGGAAAACAAATTATATATCAATGTTTTAGGAATTATGTTATTATATTTTATAAAAATTTAATAACAAAATACATTTTCAATTTTTCAATCTAAATATCTCTTAAGCTATAAAATATAGCCTACCCATACGAGTTTTTGTAGGTCTTCCCTAGCAAAATCCTCTCATATAAATTTATTTATATGAGTGGATAAATATCGGTTCAGATATAAGGAATCTGGATCATTTTAAATAGCTTTATGAACTGAGGTGACTAACTTTAGGACCCTGTGGACCGACGTTTTGTCCAAAATGTTCTAACTCAAAACTTATATTACCAACACTTCTACTATCACTTTGAGAAATTGGAGGTTGGAACCATTCCTTCAAAAATTATAAGTAATACAAATATCAAACTCTTTTAGTAATAATGAAAATAATACTTATATTAATCATAATAATAATAATAATAATAATAATAATAATAATAATAATAATAAAGATTTTAATATATTAAATTTCTATTTTCAGGCACAGAAATGAAATCGCGCATTTTTGACCTTTTATTTTTTAGGATTTATTTTTATTTTACTTTTGCTCACTTATATTATGCATTATCAACAGTATTTCTCTCCTTAATGATGAGTACCAACTGGACAGAATCAACAGGAGGGAACTTTGGCAATTTTTAAAATTCCCAATAGTACTCATCAAATTTTTCAATAGTACTTTTATGGGGCCTATGGAAAAATAAAAATCGTTCTTAATACAAATTAGTAAAATGAGAATAAATTCATGTCAAATATATTAAGTCTAACTACTGTGTATGTTAGAGATGAGCGATACCGTGATTTTTGAATAACTTCGTTCCCAGTTAAAGTGATTTTAAAATCACTGTTCTTTAAATAGTGCGGTGACCGCAGTTTTTCAAAGGAAAACAAGAATATTTTTAATAAGAAATATTTTTACCAACAAAAGGGTTCAATAAAAGACTACAGAGGACATTGGTTTCTTTGAATATTGGAGTCTCTATTAGAATTCACACTGTGCATAAGAAACGGATAATTTTCTTTCTAGATGAATCGTTGTCAAAAAAAAAAACAAACAAATACACTGTATTTACCAGTGATTTACCTAACACACGGATTAAATCACAGTCGTGAAAATATCGCTCATCTCCGATTTACACCAAAATTTAACAATGTGACTTCAGAATTCACGAAATTGCTTTTATTAGAAGAAGTGTATTTTAATGGGAATTTGTTAGGGGTCTAGAAAAAATCATGGAACGATTACAACAAAGTCAGTCAGTCGACTACTAATAACTAATGACGACACTGGCTCCCAGTCAGCTTTCTATTAAAATTATTGTAGTATTTTTGGTCAGTTTTTCAGGTTATTTACCACACTGTATATCGTTTTTAAGGACTTAGCATTCTAAAAATTATATTGAAAGAAAACTCTAGTGAAACATTTTTAATAATCATATATGATTTTTACATTTATTTAATGTTTTTTTCTTTTTTAATTAAATTTCTTTCTTTTTTCAAAAATCTTTAAATTTATTTATTATTTTCAATGGATTTGTTGTTGTTGTTTTTGTTTTTAATAAATAATTTACAATAGTTTTTATTATAAGTTTTTGCTTTTATATGTTTATTTTTGTTAATATTTATACCTGTTAAGTTTACTAAAAATTATACACAATCTTAAATAATTAATTTTATTTATTTATTTATTTATTTTGCGTTTCATATTTAATTTAGTTTAATTTTGTAAATAATTAAACAAACTTAATTATAAATAATTTAACAATTTTTATCATGCCTGTAAGTTGTTGTTAAAGCAGGAAGTATCTTGTTGCAACGAATTGAAAATGAAACATAAAAAAGATCGATTTCATACCGATATTGAAAATACTTAAGGCCACTTAGGGTTTTGAGATTTATTGTATTATTCGAGGGGGATAAGAGAACATTTTTTAAAGAGCATTGTTTTCAAATAAGTAATTTACATATATTTTACAAAATTTAAATTTGAAAAATTTTCAAAATTAGAAAAAATGATTTTGAAATATAATTGATTGTCTTGGTTATTTTGTCGCGGCTAAATCTAATTAAGTATCTGGAAACTTTTAGGTATTATTTTTTCCTTGCGGACACATAAATTAAAGAAAAACTGAATACTTCTACAGTATATTTCACTAACCACTTGTGGCTTAAAGTGTGCAGAATTCCATAAATAATCATCTAAAATATTCGTTGACTTTTAAAAATAATACAAAAAGGCTGTGGCATGTTAAATACACTAGAGCCCCGACTTGCGTCGTTAATAGGGACTGGAGAAAAGCGACGCAAATCATATAAACGTTTTCAATATAAATGTACTGAAATTAATCTTTTTTTCAGGAAATATTCAATACAAAGAAATAAATTTTATAATTTTGATAATAAAAAAACAAGTTAAATTAACCGTTGCTGGCTTCAAAACCATCAGAATTTCCGTTATTACCAAATATAGTATTTTTCTTTAGGTCGGAGTAAATAGAAAGAGCTTTATTGTTTATTGCGTCCTTGCGGACAATAGTTTTCTTGTTTAGATTGGAGTGGTGTGACAGTTTCAGCTAATTGATTTATTTTATCACTGTCCCTGTTGCAAATTGTCCTACATTAAGATCCTTTTAACCCGATTTAATTTTCATTCCAAAACTTATTACTTTTCCTTAACTTTTCTATTCTTACCATAACCAGACACTTGTACTTAGCACCACTTATTTAGCAAAGAAAAGACAAGCCCCCTTATTTCACGCAATTTGAAAACTTAACGATAAGCACTATCGGTGATGATAAAAATGCTAATTCACAATGGTGCACTTAACAATTTTACAGTTTCTACTGACGCAAATTGGACCGACGCAACTAGAAATTTAAACGATGCAAATCAAATTATTTCAGTTCTTAAAAAGCGACGAAAATCGAAAAAACGCAAGTCGGGGCTCTAGTGTTTCGATTTGAAATAATTTAGTTATTAGTTAAATATTACAATTAGTTAGACACTCATATTTAAAATTTGATTTATAACTTATTTAATTTAATAAAATTCATAATTTTAGTTACTTTAAAAAAAATTATTGGGAACATAATAAACTCTTTTTTTATATAAAAATGAGTGTCTTAAATATTAATATTTGTTTATTTTTTAAATTTATTTTATAAATGATTTATTTTTACTTACAAAAATATTTGTAAAATTACACAAAAATACATGTATACATACATTTATCAATTTTTAATTTAATCAATTAATTTCTTTTAAACCTCTTTTTTTAATTTATTAGATTTTTTCTTAATTAAAATGATTTTATGATTTTTTTATAAAACGATTTTAGATTAATTTGTTCAATTTTAAATTATTATAATTTTGGTATAAAAAAAAGATTTTTTAAGTTTTATTTTTATGTTTATAACAAATAAACTTAGTTATTTTTAAATTATAATTTAATTTAGCTAAATTTAATTAGTTAAATTATTTTATAAATTAATTAAAATTAATTTCTTTACAATTCACATACAATTAATAATAATTAAAAATAAATTTGCTAAATATATTTAAAAAATTATAGTAAATTAACTAAAATTTTATAAATTTTTGCTTAAATATTTATTTTTAAATAAATAAATTTTGTCATTCATGATTATTTTTTACATTTATTAAATTGGAAAATTAAATTCCACTCAATTTTCCTGGAATAAAATTAAAAAGGAAGATTTATGACATTTACATATACTTAAATGGAAATATAATTTTAATTACTATTTATTGTAGGTATTTACAAAAACATTTGTATTGAACGTATTTAAAACCCTAATTAATTTTAGTCTAAAATATTACAAAACTCTGCTACTTGTATAATAACATTATTATAACATCTCAACTGCTGCATCAAAATTAAGTTATTAACAAACGAATATGAATGGTTTATTCGGCTATGCCGAATTTTCAATACCCTCTGCTACAAATGCGTGTGATACACACTTACACATACACTCACAGATGTAATGGTTTTCCTAAATATAACACAGGGTCACTTAATCAATCATAAAATTAGTTATATTTTTTAGCTTTAACTATTTTTTACTTAACCGATTTTGATTATCTTTGAAATGGTAATGATGTACATACAACTTAATATTTGTCGATTAATAATTGACAATTTTACAAAAGGTCTTCGCTTGAACTTAGAGGTATCCTCAGATATCGGTCTATGTTTTTTATACATATATAACAATTACACAGACCAAATTTCCTTGAGCTCTGTCAATTAGTGCGGCTATAAGTTTGCCAACAGCAGACAAACGGACATAGCTAAATCGACTGTTAATATAGCCTTTGTACCACTTTTGGCGATGAAGGGTATAATAAAATATTTTAATAATATTTCATACAAAAATTTCCTTTGATCCAAGAAGAAAAGAAATTTTTAAGGAAGATTCAGATTCTGGGTTTTTAAATTAATATAAACAATTCAGTTGTCATAATCATATGACGTTCTGAATTGATTTAAAAATTTCCGTCAATCAGTCTTGTAAACCTTGTGAAAAAGTAGTGTTTGGAATTTTGAAAATACCTAATAATTGATATGGAGGGTTGCTTTAGCCCCACATAAATCTTCATCTCATAATAAATTATTGTCTAAATATTACCGGTCGACAATTTCCTAGAAATTTTTCAAAAATTTGTTTAAACTGTTTTAATCTAAATAAAATATTCATATTATTATAATATTTGCTTCATCTAGTCTAAACTAAGCAAACATTACTGTTTCGAATTTGACTACGATGGACCCATTATAACCAGTAGCTTCCACATAAAGATTTAAATCTATAAATCTAATAATTAGCATCTGTAAGAAGTTCGAGTCATAAGTTAGTATAGCATTATAGGTGGTAGTATGTAATGCACGGAAGAAAACGAAGTATAAAATATTTCGATCGCCTCAGAATAACTTCCTTTGGACGACTTAACGATATCCGACCTTTGGGCTGACTGTTTCAGCTGAAGTTCAGGAAGTATTATTATTTCTTGGAATATATATTTTTCAGGAAAAGAACAGAGCTTATTGAAATTTGTAATGATCGGTTCAGTATTTGAGGAAGCTCCCATGTCTTCCGAACTAAGATTTTCAAATATTTTATCTAAATATATTTGCCTTTATAGAACAATAAAACATTTTACAAAAAGCAATAAATTAATCATAAAAAATTTTAAATTAAAATTGTATATTTTTGACTCAAATATACTTTAATAGTTCAAATCTACCAGCCAAATTTCCTGAATTTGATCATACATATGACGCTAGCACCAATGTGGACACTTTCAAGCATCACTTTAAAAGTGTTTGCATATAAAATTGCGATAAAATTAACTCTAGTAAACATTTATACGAGCAGAAAATACAGCACTAAGTTTTACAAGGATGGATCCATAAATTCCCATCACTTCCGCTTCCAAAAACCACCAATGATTATAAATCTTATAAACAATAATGCACCCATCATTATGGTGTTTAATAAAGGATTTACAATTACTGTTCTTCGATATAAAATTCACAATATGTTTTAGGGAAACATAAAAGAACTGGTTTTCATCATATTTCATCTGGTTTCAAAATTTTATAAATTTCATCTTTTAATCTGATATTTTCACCTTTAAATTAAAATCTTGTGGCTGAGTAGAAGTTTAAAAATACTTGCAATAAATTTCAACAAATGTGTTTAATTAATATTGATTGCTTCCTATAATTAGTTGTGGTTCAAAAGTTTCATACGATTAATATATTTCCATAAGAAATAACGCCTGTTTTAAAACTGAATAAACGTTCTATATTCCTAAATCAACCTTAGAACAAGTTTATGCAGATAAATGATTTAGTACTATTTGTACACTCTGAAGAACGACTTTCCCAAAGTGCTCATTTGATTGGTGGTCTATAAATTGTGGATCTATAATTGTGAAGTCATGGATCTATAATTGTGAAGTCATAAAAAAATAAACTTTTTTCGAAATTTACATCAAGAAATGTTCACGTGTCCACCTATTTTTGTCCTGATTTGTTAACCTGTCGCTATGGTAATTAAGCCCTTGAGTGGTACAAGAACAATAATATCGTATTTGTATCAAGAGAGGAAAAAAACTATGATCAGTGGGGAGTTATTAGGCTTTTGTTGAAAGAGAATTGAAGAGATCCAAAAAGGAGTTCAAAAGTGTTGTAGACTACATGTTCTTGTTTATGAAAATGTTAATGCAATGTTTTCCGAAAGAGGTCAAAAGAAAGACAAAGTGTTTTAATATGCTACGATTTCATACGAAAACAACTTAGGTTTGCTTCAAATTAATTGAAGTTACAGAAACACATTGTTTATTAACCCTTAAGAGGACACGAGTGCCTGGTCAGGCATCTTTTTAATCGATTATAAATTTTAACATAGATGCAATTAATTTATCTAATTAAAATTTAACGAATTCCTTAACTTAGTCGTCGTTCTTATAATAAATGTTTTATTTACATACAAACCCCGAGGACTAGTGATGTTTTCTCTTAAATTTAATATAATTTGATTTGAAGAGGATCGAACCATAAGAATACGTAACAAGCTTTTAAGATTTAAAAAATAATACACATAGAAACAAACGTATATTTTTGAATTAAAAGTATTTTTATGAATGTTCCATCTAAATTTATACTTTTTTAGTCACGTATTAACTGTGTCGTTCCAAACTTACTTCCTACATGTGGTCAACTATTCAACTGCCAGTCCAATCCAACCTCACTCTGTCCTGAAGATCTATGGACCCAAACAGTCGTGGTTGCTATGAACTGGAAAAAAATACTTTTAAATTTTTTATAATGTCTACTTTATACATTTTTATATCCTGACCATAAAATTCTTACAGAATAAAAGAGGTCGTAGCCAGGCCTTGGGATTCGATTAAGTAAAATCACTTTGGTGTCAGCTTAAGGGTTAATAAAAAACATTTATATAAAATTGTTCTTCTATATTTTACATTCGTAAGATTCAAATAAAATTGTAAAAAAGAAATATTTTATTTTTAATTTATTTTATATATAAATAACGAGCAACAGGGGACGTTTTATTTTTGTTTTACTTTAATTTTTGATTTTATTTATGTTTTTATTACACAATTTTAAAATGAAATAAATATAAAGGAATTCTTAAACATCCTTTTACTTAACACACTGGGACTATAATTAATTTCATTTTATTTATTCATTCTTTTCTTTCATTTACTCTGTATACAATTTCAATTCAAAGAACTGAATTTTAGAAATGGATGGACTTAAATTGCAATTAGTTTTTAATTTTTTTTATCAAAATATATAGAAATAACAATGAAAATAAAATAAAAAAAAACTAATTTAATTTGTAATTTATTTATGTTTAAAAATTAGATAAATATTTACTTAATTTAATATTTAACTTTATAAAATAAACACAAGTTTGGTTTTATTAAAACATTAAATTACCTTTTTTTAATAATAAAAAACTTAAATAATGAAAATAATAAGAAGATTGTGTTTAACGGAAGAAATAATTAAATATTTAATCAAATAGCAGAAAAAAATTTCATTTGATTTTCATATATTAAAAAAACACACGAGAAAACTAATAAATGCTTAAGAGTTAATTTTATTAAAGTAAAAAAATAATAATAAACACACATTACTAGTTATTTGTTTTAACTTTAAGAATTAAATTTAAAATTAATTAACTTAAAACAAAACTAACGAGCAAGAAAGTTAAATAGTAGAAGTAATCAAAAACAAGAACAATAACGAATATTTTCATATGTCGGAAAGAGAATATTTTCTTAAAAATCTCTTATAGTTTCAGCCCAAAAAATAATTTCAATATAAAATACTTTCAATAACTGTTATAATTTCAATTGATTAACATGCGTCGTATATATTTTTAAGTACATTTGTGAGATTGTTTGAACTCAACTTTTGCATATTTTATTTATTTTTAACATCGTTTTAATTAATCGATAACTAAAATAAAACAAAACAAAAACGAAAAAATTAAATATTTCAGATTAAAAATTAACAAATAAGAAGTTATTGCCGGTCAAGCCCGACCACTTAATACCATACACCACATTGTTGGTTATAAATGGAAGCTACGAAGCTTTTATAAACTACCCTCGTATATTTGTTTTCTAATTTCTGCTAAAGAGTGCAGTATTTTATTACGGGTGGTTGATAAGTTTGAAACGGATTTTTCCGTAACGTTATATTGAACCTAGAAGAAATTATGTGCCAACCCTCGTAAAACTTCAAACATTGATTTCTGCTTATGTTTATCTTAATTTTACTAACTCTTAACAAAATACCAATGTATATGAGAAATGTATACCCTTCAAAGGGGACCTATGAGAAATAATAAACTGATCCTCGTATTATTTGGTAATATCGTTTAATAATACTTTAAGACTTATTTGTGTTAAATTAAAATCGCTTTATATTAAAATAAAACTTCGACCTGCATTTTGTTCACAAGATTTACATGGTCAGCCAGCCAATAGGCCAGACGGAAGGAGGGATATAGTTAAATCGACTCAGAAAGTGGATCCTGAGTCAAACGGTATACTTAAAAGTAGTGGTAGAACATTTTTTCTGACTTTTACAATTTTTGCAACCACCTATGTTGGTGTAGGGTATTAAAAAAAAGTAACATTAAATTAATGTGCAGTAAGACAGAATCGTTTTGGAAATAAATCTGTAACAATGGATCCCAAAGAGACTCTATGGGCGGAGTTATAAACATGCAAATCCATCCAGCTAATCAAATATTATAGAATATTTCTAAAAAAATTGAACTTGCTTCACAGGGTGATGTTAAACAAAAGTCTACATTACTTGGAGGCATAAATAACTGGCAATAACTAATCTTTATGTTCAAAAATATTCATTCATACACATAAATAATATTCGTTATTGCATTTAAGAAAGTTATACAGATTAAGAATTAAGATTGATTATTAATTAAATAATTTACAAGAGTAGAAAAAAATTATTGATTTGTTTGGAAATAGTTTAGGTGAGTAGATAGGAGGGATATTGGGGGCAGCAGATAGAGTTAAAATAGAAGAAGGAAAAGTTGGAGTAGGAGTAGGAGGTTAAAATTACATTAAATACAAATAGTTATTTATGTTTTTATAAATAATTTGTGGTAATTTTGATAAAATATACGTATGTTTAATTATGTATAAGTGTGGGTATATATGTATTTTTATATATAAAGATTGATTGACTGAATGCATGACGAGAAATGGAAGGGGAAGATGTAGGATTTTGTGTGAGTATGATGAGCGAGATAGAGAGTTATACTATGAATGAGTTTTCTTTTTGTTCATTTATAAACTAAAAGAAGATAATTTAATTTAATTTAAGTTATTTAATTATTTATATACTCGTATTTATATACATTTTGGTTGAAGTTTCTTTTCTTTTTTTGTTTGTTTGTTTCATTTGAAAATAGTTTTGTTCTTAAAGAGCAGCTTATTTTTTCTTTTTTTTTGTTCTGTTTTCATTTAAACTATTTAAATGGTTAAATAGTGTAAGATGTTTGTTTGTTTGTTTGCTTTTTTTAAGAAATTTTGTAATTCGTAATAATAATTATAATAATTTTGTTTTGTTTGGAATTGGATTTGTTTTCTTTTGTTTTACTAAAAGAATGTGGAAAATTTTCTCTTGTTTGGTTGTCTTACACTATTGCTACTATTGCCATTTGTAGAGTTGGCATTTACCACAGCCACTGAAGCATAGGCAGCCGGCTCTGCAGGGGCGGTAGCTGTTGCTACAGCAGCGGCAACACCAACGCCAACACCAACAATAACACTATTACCACCCACACTACTGTCGTCATCGTCATCACCACCAATACTATTTGTTGTTGTGCTACTGCAATTACTACTAGCACTACCTAAACCACTGCTGCTATTACTGCCACTGTACTGTTGTTGTTGTTGTTGTTGCAGCTGAATATGATTATGATGATGGTGATGATAATTGTGATGATTATATAACATATTATTTTTGTTTAAAGTGTAGCCATGTGTCATAACAAGATTACTATTATTACTAGTGCTGCTGTTTGCCGCCATTAGTTTTTTATGTCCATAAGCATTATGGAGTGCCGTTGTAGGGGCAGTGGCGGGTGCTACAACGACGGGTACCAGCACGGGTTATACAGAAATTTCATAGTTCATATCGTAGACACTGGCACGATCTGGAGTGGGTGTGGTGGTATTAGTGCGGGCAGCACCCAATATATGGCCAGCTACACCTTGGCCTGTGGCTATGGCACCATTATTGCGACTTTGTTGCTGTTGTTGTAGATGCGATTGTTGCTGTTGCTGCTGTTGTTGATGTTGATGGTGTTGTTGTTGCTGTTGCTGCTGCTGCTGCTCAAGCGTTTGCATTTCCATTGAATCAGTCATTTCGAGTGCTCGGACAAATGACATGGGGCGTGTGGGAGTTTGTTTGCGTTTGATTTGTGGTGATGGTTGGGTATTGGAGGAATTCATGCCTTGGGGATTAGGAGGAAATACAGGCACACCACCATGTATTTTCGGTTGATAACCTTGTGATGTTGATACCACAGATTGTGTCAAATTACCACTTACACCTACGCCGCTGCCCCCGCCTCCACAACTACCACCCATGGATTGACTATAGCTAGAGGGTTGTGGTTGCGAGGAAGAGGACCCGGAAGATGCATTGCCATAACGCATTATGTATGACGAAACCGGTGGTCCCTGCGAGGCAGAGGGTAATGTTGTGGGACTAGTTGGATTGGAACGATGGAATACCGAATGCTGCTGTTGATAATCATGTATACCAGGCTGCGTTTGATGCATTCTCGAATGGGTCATTATCAAGGGATGACCCTGTTGTGCACCTCCGCTTACTGTAATATACTGAGGTCCTCCTGTACTATGATGTTGCATACTAGATGGCATAGTGCCCGCACTACTGCCGATGCCTCCCATTGACGATGGTGGTGGCATCATACCACCCATACCACCGCCACCTGAGCTACCTTGAAAACCGGGTGATGTATCTTTCCACATGTAAACACCCCTCTGAGGACTGCCAGCCAATTCACGAATATTATCTACAGTATTATTTGAACGTGCATATGATAAATCACTGCCTGCTGTTCCAGATGGTCCGGTACCCTGGCGCACCAATTCACCTTCAGATAGGAAACGTCGCTGTGGACTGCCGCCATATGGTTGTTGAGCTAATGTTGCAGCATGTTGTTGCTGTATATTAATTACACCTAAACGATGTGTAGAATAAATTTTAATTATTTACTTTTCGTTTTGAAATATTTCGTTTGAAATATTTTTCAATTATATTCATGCATACCTTGTTGCTGTTGTTGCATTATGGCACGTTGTTGTTGCATTAATATTTGTTGATGCTGTTGTTGTTGTTGTTGCTGCTGTATTATGGGCAACTGTGGATGTTGTGGTGGTAAACCTGACGTTGAAGTTGGTGCCACACTTGTTGTATATTCATAATAGGATTGTGTTGGATTTGGTTGATTTTGTAATTGTTGTTGTTGCTGTTGATTCAGACCAATAAAATCGGGTCTTCGTGGTTGGGTGGGTGTGCCAGGATTTGATCTAAATTTTAAATATAATTTCATTTATTCTCTTTTACTCTCTAGGAAAGAACGTGTAAAAATGTTTGTTAGGTTAAGACATAAAATAAAATTTAAAAAAAATATCAAAAATAAAAATCACACATCTAAAAGATTGTTTATAAAAGCATTTATGCAGAATACGAAACATTGTATCTTATTTGGATTAGTGACTTAAAACCGAAATACAAGAAATTAAAATATAAAAAGCAGTGCATTTCCATAGTAAAATTGTGATTGAAACAAAAAAATCAAATGGAGAAAGTGAAATCTGTTTAACCAATTTAATTTGTATTATGAAATGGGAATACGAATTGAAGGTGACAATGTTAAATGTGATCATGATATACTGGGATATAACTACAACGATTATTTTCTTCAAATATTCAAAAAAAATGCATTTTGAATTGTCAAATTAAGAACTAAATTGCGATTTTATAATGATTTATAAAATTAAATTTACTTCCAAAATATTTGATGATGAAATAAAAAGAAATTATAATGAAAAGATTAAAAATATTATAGTCGGTCATGGCCGACTATGTAATACCCTACAGCATATTGTTGGTTGTAAATGTTAGCTACGAAATATTTATAAACGATCCTCGTTTAACTTGCTTTATTGAATTACGCTTAAGTGTGCAAAGTGAAATTTATGCGTTTTAAAAGTATATGTTCTGAGGAATTACATAAGAGCTGGAATAAATTATGTACTGACCCTCATAAAATTTCAAGCATCGACTTTTGCTTGTATATGTGAAATTTATGTCATTAAAAGTAATAATTCGAAAAGGAGTATAATTTGGCACAACCTTTTTTGTATATCATAAGACTTATTTGTGACTAGTTTCGTTAAAATTTAAGCGGTATACAAATTCGTAGAAAACGTTTTCCATTAAAATTATTATATTTTTTCAACAAAAACCCAAATTTGACCTACAAAACGTTTGCTAATATTTAAAGGCCTGCCTGAACAAATAGAAAGCATTTTCAAAAGAGCTGTCAACACAACCAATAAAAAAGCAGCAGTTAGCTCTGTGCTCGGACTATAAGTTACGAAAAGTTATAGCTGATGCAAGGTTTAAAATCATTTTAGGCACAAAGAATTCCTGAAAGGAACGCTGGTAAGAATTTCATGGGAAATTTGAAGAAAAGTTTAGAATACAAAAGCAGTCAAAACTTTTCAAAATGTTCTTGGTTTGTCAAGAAGCCAATCATCTGCTACAACGAGCTTTATATATACCGAAATTTACATCAAGTAATGTGTTCCAAATTCACTATGGTAAAAAAGCCCTTGGGTGATAACAAAACAATAATTTGTTATTTGTACCAAGAAAGGCAATACTTCCAACCTGCACGGAGATTAGGCTAGTGGAGGGCTATTGGGCTCTTGTTAAATGAGAATTGAAGAGCACAAAAAAGGTTTAGAATTTTATCATTAGTGATTAAAACGGTTAAAATAATTATTTTTTGTGCAAGCGATTCTGGCACACTGAGCAGAACCACGGCCCGGAATTCTTTTCAATTCTGTCGCGAATCAGTACTGACCGTCGTCGTCCTTAATATTTGTCCAGCATGTGACCAAGGACCACATGATACACCATATTTGTTTAACAGCCAAGTCATCACCTGGACTGTGTGGGCTCATAATTTAGAAATGGCACAATTTTTTGTCTTGGAGTTAAACCAAAACCCCGTTTTTACCGCTATATAACAAAAAAGGTATGTTTTCCTCTTATCTGGACTATAATTTATATAAGAACTCAAAACTCGATAATTGAAAATAATTTAACAATATTTGTTTATTTATTGTAACCAGTTAATACAAAATTTATAAACTACAAAATTAAACATTCATTTCTGAAGATCCCGAATAAATTTAAATAAACCCTCTGGTGCTTCTGTCAATAGGAATTGTATCAAAAAATGTATAATATATATTAAACTGTAACTTAAACAACAAGCAAATACGAATGGCAACAAAACTATTTTATATCTCATTGGTAATTGTTCAGTATCATAAAAATTGAGAAATATCCATAACGAATTTGAATGCATAATATTGTTGCGAATTTGAAGAACATGTTGAAGAAGCCAATTAAAATATAATTTTAAATACTGGAGAACTTTTGAAATTAGAAGACCAATGAATAACAATATAAGCATTATGAAATTAATTTGCACATTATTGTTATTATAAGAACAATCATTTAATAATAAATCAGAAATTCGTGTGGAATTTGCCACTTTAAAATTGTTGTCTTCTAAACAATTTTGTTTTGATGAATTAAATGCAGATATTTCAGAGTTTGGTTGGGGAGATAAATCATCCAAAAATGAATACTTGGGTTTACGAATTGTTCCGCTTGTACTACGGGTTGTGTTTAGAGTTGTAAAATCTTCATCATTTTCTGGTTTTTCTATATTGAAAGTTTTACGTAATTTGGGTTTGAGACGTGTTCTAGAAGTGTCATCACTTTCATTGTGCAATGTTTTAAATTCACTAAAAGGTTTTATAGATTCTATATCTTCTTTAAATGCTTGTTGTAAGATGTTTGATCTTGAAGATAAGCTACCAGCGCTTATTGTATGTAATCCTCCTCTCCTGGTTCTGGCATTATCATTTAAGTTATTATGTTTACAACGTACGATAATATTCCGCAATTGGTTTTGCTGTTTTTGTTCCAGGCTTTCTTTTATTGATTCAAAAGTGGTATTTAATAGAGGGTCCATTATCAAAATTCTATTTTCCCTCAAAAAAATTAATAAATACGAGTGTTTTGAATTTATATTATACAATTAATTTGATGTAAAAAGAAAATGTTTATTTGTTTTTTTTTTTTTTTTCAATTTTTTTTCTATTTTTTTAATTCAGTAAGTAAAATTAAAATAATCAAATTACAGTGGACAAAAATCAAACTGTCTTTTATATATTAATAAAAAGAAATTAAATGATATCGAAGTACTAAGAATCTTTAATTCAAATCACAACTAAATGTTTTGATATGTGATGATTGTTATGTTAACAAAACGTATTGCATACTTTTAGGCAGCGTAAAATAATTTATATAAAACTAAAATACATTGGTAATATTACTATTTAAATTTAAATCATATTTAACCAAAATAGGATATTTTTAATGCTTCTGTTCTCTTTAAATGAGCTATAATATTGGGTATCATTGAGCCGAATATTGCTATAAGCGCACACACGAGAAAATATTTTTTCTACAAAGTTATTTTAAATGAATAATTTTTAACAAGCAAGAGTGCTATATTCGGATATGCCGAATTTTCAATACCCTCCACCACAAATGCATGTGAAGTAAATACATTATGTTTCGTACATATACAATATATAAAAGTTTTTCCTAAATATAATACAGCAACACTTAATGAGTCATAAAATCAGTTATAACTTTTTTCTACTGAATCGATGTTGATTATTATTGGAATGAAGTACATATATCTTGCAAAATTTCATTCCAATTTGTTGACAAATTTACGAAATTCTTCGCTTTAATTTAGAGGTTAAAATTTAATATCAGTCTATATCTTTTTATATACTGAACCGATTTTTTCTGGATTTAAATAAAAAAATTCTAAATACTATAACAAATACTCAGGGCAATTTTCATTGAGCTCTGTCACTTATTGTGAAGGTGAGTGTACCAACAACAGACAGTCGGACATTGTTAAATCGACTCAGATTTTGTTTCGATGCAAGAATATATACAAAATACTAAATGGAATGCCACCTAAAAACGATATAAATACAATCTTTCTTTTACCTTCAAACATATTTACATATTTTGTAAACGTATATATTCGGTAATGATAAAATAAAAAATCCCTTACACTCCACTTGATCACATTAGGGCTCCCAGGGCCTACTTTGGTTGTACACCGGATGTGGTAAATTCGAAAAGGGAGTGTTGGAGGCGCATTGAGAATTATATTGATAGAACTACCTATAGGTTTGTTCTTGGTCAGAAGGAATCTAAAAGCTTTGAAATTTTAACGGGTACAGGCGTATTATGCAAATATGGAACAAGGATATTCATAAGCTAAATTATATTTACACAGTCAGGATTGCTAATGGTCGAATGAGATTTGTATGACGAAATGGGATTTGCTTAATGCAGAGTTATAATATCTGATGCAAAAGAATCAAAGATACGTTTTGTTCTCTATTTTATCATAACACTGCATAAAGATTGCATATCACATCAGAATAACTCTGTCATAAATGTGTTGATCCAATTTAAATCGACTTTCAGTGCAGATTAAAATCCAATCAAGTTTCTGTGGTAGTAAATGGTTTGTGGTATGTCAAGATATGGACTGAACGAAGCTTTAATAATTTAGTATAACAGAGTTTTTGGAATTAATGCCAAATTTTTAAAATTATCCAAAATAAACATTATTTATGGTTAATTGAAAAACGTGCGAATATAGCAATACATCATGAACATTTTATTTTTAATTTAAATTAATTTAATTGAAAAACTAATGAGGATTTATAGCAATATGTACCAGTGTATTTTGATGTTATTTCAATTATTAAATGTATACATAACCTTAACCAAACAACGAAAGACAAAATAAATGATAAAGAAATATAAAATGAATAATAAATTAAAATAAAGAAATTAGAAGAATGATTATGTTAAACTTATAATAATTTCTTTCCAAATAGATCGTTATGTAACAATTTTGTTTTTTTTTTTTTTTTTAATCTTTAGCTTAAACATGTATAAAGTAATAATGTCTGCTAATTTTGAGGGCCAGTTTTAGAAATGTAAGAAAAATAACGTTTACAGACACAATTTTAAAAAATGAATTCAAAGCTGAATGTTTATCTCGTTAGAAAGTAAGAAAAAAATAATATAAACAAAATTATAAAAAGAAAGAAACTCACCTCAAGTTTTAGGTGAAAAATAAATTATAGTTATAGAGAAGTTGTAGAGAGGTAGTAGGTAGAGGTAAAAAACACAGATGATAGAGTTTTTCAAATTGTTTTTGTTTTCTTGTTTTTAATTTAATGGACGGAAGTTTTGAATAGTAATAATAATAAAATAATATAATTTAATTTCTTATTTCTTTTAATAATAAAAGTAGTTTGGTGGTGCTTAAGTAGGGAGAGGAAGTGATATACATATTGATATATAGATGGTGAGTTGAGAAGTTGTGTATATGTGTGTGCGCGCACTCTCTCTTATTCTTTTATATTTCATTCATTCTCTCTCCCCTCATTTTTATCTTTAATAGTTTTTTTTATAACTTAATAGTTTTTTTATAACTTATACAAAGATATATTTTACATATTTGGTTGATCATTTAAGGCTTAAAAAATAAAATAGGAATAAAGTTGATTTTAATATTTACTTTATGTATACAAAATGAAATTATAATAAATTAATTAAAAAAAAGGAAAACGTAATGTTAAAATGATTTGGTGGAATAAAAAAAAAACGACAAATAACCTAAAAGTATGCTTTATTATAAAAATTATTATTTTTGTTCATTTTTTTATTGTATTAAAATTATTTTTTTTTCTTTGCAAAAAAAAGCTAAAAATAAGATTAATCTAAAAATAATTGTTTATTCCTATATGACTTATATTTTCATTACAATTTATATTCTAGAGTTATAAAAAAAAGCGAGTGAAAAAATCTTAACACACTTTTCTTAACTGTTTTCGAAATTAGAAAATTTGTATTGTTAAAACTCTATTTAAGTATGATATGACAAAAGAAATTAAAAAACGTGACCTTGGAAGCAGTTTTATCGTTGTCGCGACTTTAGTCTCAAATTATGACATATCAAAATCAATGGCACATATGGGAACATATAGACAGTACGAAATCGAAATATAAAAATATAAACATGATTTATGTTATTTAAACTTGAATTATTGAAATGATTCGGACAATTTCGAATATGGGTCTGTATTTATATACCGATATTCTTGAAATTTGGCATTTGAATTTGGATCAATAAAAACTAAAATATCTTTTTGTCGTTTATGAGTTTAAAACCAAGGATCCAAAGTAGTTATACGTACTAAAGATATATTTACAATTGCGACTGTACAGTGATCACGATGTTTAAATGGTCAGAAACACTAAAAGTGAAAGTTACTGTATGAATAATTTTGGAACAACTACATTCCAGATGGAGCAATAGGCTCAATGTCATTTTGACAATAACCGTATTAGCCGGATGGAGCAGTATTTCCAACTTCATACAAGCACAAGTTGTTCAGGACACTCTTAACCGATATCCATTTATCACCCAACATGGTACATTTATTTATTTGCGGAGTTTTAGGGAATATATTTAGTGTCAAATTCATAACACAATGATGAATTCAGACCTGATTCATGTTTTGGAAAATTCTCTATCTTAAAATATCTAGAATTTTAAAATGTGCGATGTGACCCAAAAAGTGAATGAAAAGCATTTGAACAATCACAAATGTAAAATTAAACGTAAGAAATTATAGAATTTTATATGTTAAGATTTTTCCCCTCATCTTTTATGCGAAATTTGTTTCTCTGTATTTTATTATTGGTATGTTCCTATTTAGATTAGCTGTCTATTAACTCTACTCCTCAAAATGTTTCCTTAAAAAAACATGTTCATACATAACTAATCGTGCCAACAAATATGCAACAGTTTTTGTGTTTTCATTAATTTTAAAATAAAATTCCAAGTTTTCGAATTTCAAACCAATTTTACATAAAGTTTGTTAGTTAGTAGCCAAAATGAAAAATTTTAATTAGATTAAAAATGTAAAACATAAATTTGTTAATTAAATTTTACATTAATTTACTACAAACATTAAAAGAAAAAAAATAATAATAAAAAACACACAAAACTACAAAGCATATTTAAAGGCGAGTGCAATGTATCTCAAAAAAAAACAATCTCTAATTAAGGTGTTTTTTTAACTTGTTGATTTTTTACCCGTAAAAACACACACTGAAAAAAATTGTCATTCACTAAAATTTCAATATTTAATTACCGATTACTTTGGCACATAGAAAATGTGGTAAATTCCAGCTATGTCCATCTTTTTTATTGTTTTTGTTTTATTTCAAATAAAATGTGTAAAATTATGCGGGGTAAAAAACGGGGTAAATTTTATTTGTTTTGGAATTGAATTTGTTTTGAAAGACAAATTTGATATAAAAATGTTTGCAGGAAAAATATATTATAAATATTGAAAATTAAATTAAAAATAAAACGAAATAAATAAAGCAAAATATTTATAAAGAAATAAATATTTCAATAAACAATTAAGTGTTATATAGAAATATATTATGTAAATAGTATGTAATTAATACAATATAAAATTATTATTTATTTAAAGAGAAAATGTTATGTAAGAGAATAAAACATGAATTCGATGAAAGTGTGATGAAAATGAGTAAAATCAAAACTCACCTTCTAACAGGACTGGCCATAACCAGGGGAGTAGCTACACCTAAAGGTTTAATACGCTGTTGCATAGTGGGCGTTGCTGTGGTCCCACTACGATTTTGTGCTTGTTGTTGCTGTGGCTGCATATGATTTGGATGATCAGGTGACATGGCTTCATTAAAGCCACGTTGCGGTTCCAAACCTCTGTAAAAAATAAATGCAAAAATTATGCTTTTTCTATAATTTCGTATTTATTAATTAAAATTTTACCTTTGACGGGCTATAGGACTATGTCTTGGATGGTACATGCGCATATGGCGAGGAGAATCTCCGCCTCCTCCTCCTCCTCCACCACCAGCGCCATTACCTTGTGCACCATTTACATTATTACCCTGCCCCGTGGCTATCGTACCATTTTCCATTTGTGGCAAATAGAAATTTGTAGAGTTATGCCTTTGTAAAGGTGGTGTTGGTTCGCAATCTTGACTTTGCGATGCTTGTGGTTCCATATCAGTATCTGAACATTCTCTACCAGGCGAGAGCTATTTTCAAAAGTAAATGAAAAACAAATTTATGTGATTTTTTGTAAATAAACTCTGTGCCTCTCTTACAAAACCAAATGTATTATTTATAAAAATATATTTTAAATATAAAATATTCAAAAAAGGATAAACTAATTTAATATAAATTTATGCATGAAATCTATTTTTTTTAATTTTCTGAAAATTTATATACGAAAAATGCTTGAGAAGAGTTAAGTGAAACTGAAATTGAATAAAATGAGAATTTGAAATTCTTATGATGTTGAAAAGAAATTCTTATGTGTTGTAAAATTAGAAGACAAATAAATTAAAATATATATCGTGTTGAAAGGGGAGGGAAAGAGAGATTAGGAAACGATTTGATCAGTTAAAAACAATTTATAGTTAAAATTCCTAACACAGGAAATTGACTAATTGTTATTTAACACAAATTAAAATTAACGTTTAATGGTTTTCAAATGTTATAGAATTGAGTTCAATTAGTTTTGAAATTAAATCATTTTCAATAAAACCTTTGAGTACAAAAATCTCGTGTTATTATATTTTTTAAACCAAATAATTTTTAAACATTAAATTTTTGTATTTCCTCTTTACCTTAATATACAGAGGTTCCGTTTGAATTTTAATACAATTTCACATGGTTAGTCACAAGTCTTACTTATTTTTAACTTAAAGAGTGATATCGAAATATGTATAACACATATTTTTCATTAAAACTTTTAGCCCCAGAATTACCAATTTGATTTTTTTGATCAAGTTATCTTAGTAAAATATGACAGTTATTACGTTAAAAAGTCAAGCAAATTAACATATTGTTAATCTGATTAAAATGAGATTAACATAGACTATTTGATATGCAAAGATAAAGATAATGCAAGTTTAAATATATAAGTCTCAAGAAGTTTCCGACAGGAATTATGGTAAAAGTTAAGAGGCCAAACAGAGCTTCGAAATTGATGTCAAGTTTTCTAAGGAAATATTCTTGCTGCATTGTAGATGACAAACTTATATTTAGGCCGATTTTTATCAACAATTTTTTTTGGAGCCGATGCTTGAGGAAAAGTTTAGGACCCAAGAGCAGTAAAAATTTTCCAAAAAGCAATCATTATGCCATTGCGGCAAAAGAATTCATAATGTGTACACTTTTTTTGGCCTGACTTGGGAACTTGTCTCTATTGTAAGGAAGCCTTCGAATGATACCAAACAAAAGAGGCAAAACCTCCAAACTGCCCGTAACTTTGTATCTGTATCTTTGAATATGCCTATTTAGGGCATTTGAAATTCGAATATTTGGAGGTTGAAAAACGTACCTATTTGGAGCTTTTTCACAAATACTTTTTAATACTTAAAGACATAATTATTCAAATATTTTTGATGGAATTGGAATATAATTAAAAACTTATTGAAATAAAATAAAATTCGGTCGGAAAAAAGTACCTAAAAACGGTATAAAAATGAATACATTTAGTCATATAATAAGTCGATTTTCGTAAAGTTCTCACCAAATCATAAAAAGTATCAAATTAATTTAGTATGAGACATTATGATTTTTTTTAAATGAAAATTCTATAAAAATAAAATAATAAAAAATCCATGATCTTGATGACTATTTGCTGATTTATCTTTCTTGTCCAATAAACTGTAAACTTTTATGATGGAAACGATTTGTTTAAAAACAAAACATAAAAAATATATGTATGTAAGTGTATGTATTCTGAAAATATATAGTAAATTTGTCTGTAATCAAATACAATTAAAAAAGACAAATAGTAATTTGTTAAATGATAAAGAAAAGTTTAAATAATTCGTTTAATAAAAACAATTTTACCTTATTGAGTTTTTGCATTTTCGGTGCTTTCTTTAAAGGTGTAGAGTTTTCAATTGACCAATTCTTTCATTTTTATTAAAATATAACAAATATTATGTATACAAAATACAATAATAATTAACTAGCAAAACAATGTAACTAAACTGAAACAATCACCAATAAAAAAATTGAAGAAAAAAATTTTAATAAAAAAATATAAGCAAATACAACTCATGCGAAAATTATGAAAATTACGAAGTGTCATTAAAACGGAATTAACAAAGAGTTTTGAAAAATCTAGACTTGACAAAATATGAAAAAAAAATATTCAAAAACAAAATTCAACAAGTTTTTGCTATCAAAAATTAAATTTTGAAATTTAACAGAATGGTATTGAAAGAAATTAAAAGAAATTATTACAGTGAAAAATAAAAAAAAACATATAAAAATATATTATAACATCATAAGATGAACAATTTACTACCCAGAAAAAAATGGTGCAAAAAAAAAACCCAAATTGAAAAAGAGTTGTAAGGCACAAAATAACATGTAAAATTAAAATAGACGAACTAAAAATATACAAAATATTATCACAATACTAACACATACAATACAATCCTATTCCGGGAGCAGATTTGTATAGGAGCTTTCAGGCGGACACATAGACATTGTCGCATCGACTCAAACAGTGATTCTGAATAGTTGTGATAATAGTTCGGCTGTAACCCATAGTTCTTTCTTGGAGAAACAACTTTCGCTTGTTACAGCTATCGCTGGGTTGACAATCTTTGGCCGAGTGTAAATAGGGTCGTTCCGAAACAGAGATTTCGTGGGAACATGAAATGTTCAGAAAATATATCTCAGAATCTTTTTTAAACTTTAAAATAAGTCAAAACAAAATTTTCAATTTCATAATTTTCAATAGATTATTCTTCTGTAAAGAATCTGGCAAACGGTTAGGAATGTGTATTTATTCACATTTTATACTTCACATCCTTTGCTAATTATATATCTAAATCTGTTCGCATTTCCGTTTCCTACAAACGAACTCAATTGACGATACACGAAAAGTATATTTGGAAGTGAGATCGAAAAATTCTTAATACACGTTTTTCATGTATAATCTGATTAAAAAAGTGGCCAAAAAAGGCGTACTAAAATAATTATATATTTTTTTACAAAACCCAACTTAGTGCTGCAAAAACATTCTGCCGTCAAACTGTTTCCAAAATTATTAAACAGTACCTGGTGAACTTGACAGTTAATGAAAACCTGGTTCAAGTAGAAGGACCATCTACATGATGTTTCTAATGAGGTAGGAAAGCAGTCCGGTAAGCTCAGTGCTCCGACTATTTGGTACAAAAGGTAAAAGCTAATGCAAGTTAAAAACATACAAGGGTCAAAAGTTCCTGAAAGGAATGCTGCTAAAAATTTAATGGCCAAAACCAGAGCACGAAAATCGAAGTTAGTTTTTCTAAAAAAATATTATTGTTGTATAATTATTGACGAAATGTTTATTCTTGAAGATTTTTTCAACTTCCTGATCAAAAATGTTGAAAAAAAATTTAGGACCCAAAAGCGATCTAAACTTTTCAAAAACTTCTTGGTATCGCAAGCAGTATGCAGTTGCAGCAATGGAATCTAATCATTCGTTACGGAGGGCCCTGTTTATTTTGGACTGGCTTAGCAACCTGTCATTATGATAAAGAAACCTTTGAGTGGTACAAAAATAATAATATCTTTTTTTTTTACCAAGAGAGACAAACCCTCCAAACTTCTCTTGTTAATTGTAATAATTTCAATCAAATAAAAAAATTAAAACTGTGATTTCGTTTTTATAAGCATATATGTATGTTAAGAAGTTTTCGATTTTACTTCTTATATCAAATCTATATGGATGTTCTCATTTTCGTTCTCTTTGAACAAAAACTATATTCAAATGACATCAAAATTTAAGTATATTCAATAAAATTGAAGGAAAAGAGGTGATACGAATATTATGCCACAGAAGACAATCAAGGAACTGTGAAGGATTCATAAATTTTTATATTCCAACATCTATTTGCATTTCCTATTAGTTGGAAATGTAGAGCATAAACTGATCTTAGGGGAATTTAGCGGATGTCTTTGACTTCTTAGTCTCTCCTCTCTATAAATCTCTAGATCTAAGAACTTTGCGAAGAATTCACAATAGACTATATAGGTGATGGGTGTACTCACCCTAACCTAACTACTTAATATCACGATTTTCTGATTAAAATATTAGTATTGCGTTAAAACAATTCACATCATAAAACAACAATACTATTATAACAAAAACAATATTAAAGTAGCATTAAACTAATACTTAAACAAAATTAATTTAATTATTATAACTAGAAAAAATAATCAAATTAAATAAAAAAATATTTAAAAATCATTTAAATAAATATTTCAAAAACATATTAAAGCTTTATTTACTTGTTTGGCGGCTAGGACACATAAGCTTCAGCGGTTTTTTGGGCCATTGAACAAACATACTTTTATATTTATTTTTATTATTATTTTTTTTGCATATAAAAGAATTATAAATATAAGAAAAATATCAAAGGACTACTACAAGTATTAAGCAAAATGTTTGTAGCTACTGGTGTGTGTCAGTGTGTGAATGTATAAGTGCTGCATCATATATAAGTTATAAAAAAAGCATTGGAAACCGAACATTAACATGCTTTAAGATGGTGCATGTGTCTGAGTTGTGACATTTTTTTCATATAAAGAAAAGGCCAAAACCAAGTGTATAATAAACTAGATTCTACAAAAGATTTATAAGATATGAATGAACAAAAAATAAGACCAATAAAACATAAGCTTTAAAAAGGACGTGTGTAAAAGTAAATTTAAAAATTTGAAAAATATATAAAAACCAAAAAATCGTTTTATCTTTAAAAATTAATATTATTAACAGATTCTAAACTTTTGTATCAAAATCTTTGTGTTTAAAATATTATAAAGCTTTTTTTAGAATCTTATTAAGAATTAAGCGAACTAATTAAAGTCTGTTATCATTATAGCCACTTATGCTTTAAGTGTTCATTTCATTAGTCTTTTATATGTTCAGCTGATGTTCTCGTAAGAATTTAATTTTTTTAGTTTAAATATAAAATTTCATTATTGTTTGCTCCTTTTTTAACTAATTTTTAAAAATCCAACAAAAGAATTATTGTTTAATCTTTGTCATTTCTAGTCATAGATTGAGCAAACATGTTTTAAAAGAAATGGGGTTGTTTCAACAATGACTATGTGCTACATTAAGAAATACACACACGTTCAAAGTGTTACACAGTGGTTCCAAGGATCGCACATTTACGAAATTTGATTTGTCATAATTCGCAAAAAATGGTAAACTTTAAAAAATCAAAATAAGAGATAAGAATGGAAATTTCTTAACGCACGTTTTTTATTATAACTTTTAACCCAAGTTATATTTGATTTTTTTTTATCAAGTTAGCTTTTTAAAACATGTTAATCTATTTAAAATGATTGACCAGAAAAAGGTCCGTACTGAAAATATTAAATATTTTCAATATCACCCAACTTTGTCCTACAAAAAATTGTCCAAGAATTCAAAGGTCAGCTGTCAAACTGTTTCTAATGTTATTAAAAAAAACCGGAATCGGAAAAAACTTTTCCTTTGATAGGAAACCTGGTTCAGGTAGAAGGAATGGTCCCCATGAAGTTTCTAAAGCCAAAAAAAAAACAAATAGTAAGTATTTACAAAAGAGCTCTCAACACAGCCCGATTAGCTTAGTGCTCGGACTGTTTGGTACGATAAATTAAAGCTAATGCAGGTTTAAAAAGATATATGGCTCATAAAGTTCCTGACAGGAACGCTGTTTAAAACTTAAATGCCTAAAACAGAGCACGTCAAGTTTTCTAATTCATTATTGCTCAATAATGGATGACGAAACGTATATTCAGATTTTCTTCAACTTCCTGGTAAAAGAAATTTTTGTTTCTTATGCTCGAGGGGATATTGAAGAAACATTTAGGGACTAAAGCATTAAAAATTTCCCAAAAAGTTCTTGGTATTGCAAGCAATATGCAGTTGCGACAAAAGAAGCCAATCATTTGTTACAACGGGCTCAATAAATACCGAAATTTCCATTTATAAGACTTCAAAATGTGTCCACTTATTGTAGGCCTGACTTCACATCATATCATTATGGTAAACAAGCCCTTATATGGTACAGGACCAATAATATATTATATTCTTACCAAGAGAGAAAAATTCTATAAACTGCCCCGAGCTAAGGCCAGTAAAGTTATTTGTCTCTTATTAAAAGAGAATTGAAGAGCACAAAATAGGTGTCCAAAAGTATGGTAGATTTTTAACTGAGCAGAATAGAATGGTTATCATCTCACTAATGATTGTAATAATAACTTCAATCAAATAAAAAATAAAATTGTAAGTTAGCGGTTTCATTTTTATAAACATATGTGTATGTTAAATTTTTTCGATCTTTCCTGAAACAAGGTGGTCAATTAAGAAGTGTCACCAATGATGCTCCTGTCGAGGTAGGAACCTGCACTCTTGCAAATCAACTCGAAATTCTCAACCCAAATCATGTAAAATTTTATTATGATATTTTAAACGATTTTAAAATTTACAGATTAAAAAATTCGTTTTAGAACCACTGTGCGTTAAAATACAATTTGGTATACAAAATTCAACAAACACTTAGATTTTGGTACAAATAAATAATATGCTTCAGTTGAATTTAAACGACAAAAAAGAATGTACAATAGAAAGGAAATCAAAGAAAAAATATAACTAAAGTTTAATTTACAAATTAAAAAACTTAGAAGAAGAGGAAGAAGGAATCACTTTTTTTCAAGTAAAATAATTAGAAAAAATGTGTATGTTTATAAGAGGAAAGGAAGTCGGGAGAAAAAAACATGAAACTAATGAAAATATATTGCAGTTAAGATCTATAGTTTAACAATAGAAAATACAAGAAATTAAAAAATAAATAATAATAATAAAAAAAGAGAGAAAAAAAACACCAGACCACCAACCAACAAAACTAGCCAGTCAGCCACAAAACTTATAGACAAAAGGATAAAAACAAAACAAATAAATAAAGAATAAAATAAAAAAACACTAAGGGTCTATATGTGTATATAAAGGATACAAAAAGACAATTGATATAAAAATACTAGAAAATAAAGAGATATAGGAAGCTTTATTAAAAGGAATTCTATATTTTATGTCATAGACCTAAATTAACTCTTAAATTAAATTTTTATTCGAATATTTATTCTTTAAACATTCCTATAAACATCAATTTTCTACTAATGCTCTTGATTTTAATTGGGCTTTTAAAGACTTTAAAAAACATTTATTTTAACCTCTTTTTTTAATTTTAAGTATTATATAGACTACCCGAACATTTATGAGGAATGGTCTAACTTTAGCCTCAGCAATAATTCAATAAATATTCGATTTATATGGGGGGGGAATATTGGTCTTATTCCGCTACATTTTGCAGTTAAACTGTTAAATAACAAGTATTTTGCGTCAATATTTTTGTAGACAATCGATAGTTTATATTTCATCCCATCTATGCAACAGTTTTCCAGTTAAGAAATTGTATAGCCAAAGGAGTGAGATTGAAAAATTCTTAACATACATATATGTTAATAAAAACGAAACCATTAAACATTTTATTTCTTTAATATTTTCTTTAATAATAAGTTCAATCATGATTACAATTTACAAAAAATATATTTTTTTATAACCTTTTGAACCTTTTTGGAAATCTTTTCGTCATGTCATTTTACGGGAACAGGTCAGCTCAATATCTCATCAATGACCTTAGCTTCGACCAGTTTGGAGGATTTGCCGAAAAAACATTCAAGGACTTGTTTACCATAGTGACAGGATGTCAAGTAGGATCAAAAAAGAGTGGACACATTTTTAACTCTTTTGAATGGAAGCAGCTTTTTTGAAAACATTTCAAATGATTAGCTTCTTATGCCGCAATTGCATATCGTTTGCCATACCAAGAATTTGTTGGGACACAATTTTTACTTTTGAGTCTTAAACTTGTCTTTAAAATTTTCTTCAGCATCAACAACATAAAATTCTTGACAATGAAGTTGCGAAAAAATCTTCCAGAACATACGTTTCGTCATATATTATGTGGAAAAATAATAAAAATACTTTATTTAAATTTCTCTATTTCCTACCGGATATGTTAGGAGCTCTTTTCAAACTGCATTCTATTTTTTGGCTTTAAAAACATCACGTGAATCATTCCTTTTTCCTAACTCAGGTTTTATTAACGACAATTTCTCCCAGTACTGTTTAATAACATTTTGTGAACAAGTTGGGGTTTGTTGAAAATATGTAATAATTTTAGTACGTAATCAGATTAGCAATAGTATTTATATTTGTTTAGCATTGAACATAAAAACCGACATGTTTTACAAAGTTAAATCGATAAAAAAAATAATCAAATAATATTTGGTTTAGAAGTTTAAATGAAAAACGTGTGTTAATAATTTTTCGATCTCACTCCTTATGTTACTTCTACTAGAGACATAAAGATGATAATGTAAATGAAATCGAGGTGAAAAAAAACTCCTACAAACAAATACATTTATATAGACTAATTAATTTGCCGGTATAAAGAATACAACCGAAGAAAATGGTAATTTCAGACACTTCTCATAACTTTTAGACCAGCGGGTCAAAAGTAGACTAAATGGTTTTAAAATCAAATTCAGTTACTTTAATATATTGAAAGATACTTAAATCACTTCATTACTGAAAAACAAGTTATATTTTAATCATATTTTCCCTCAAAACTGCCTACTGCCTAAAATATATATATATGGGCCATTTCTTAATTTCCCTCATAAATATTAGAATTCCCTTAGCGCCTAAAACTTCCCATAATTATAATGATAAAAAAATAAAAATTTATATCTATGAATATAAATAAAAGAACTTAAAGAAGTAAAAACAAAACTAATCGAAATAAATATCAAAAAATTACATACTAATTATAATACAATTATACTAGATTACAATTGATAATATTAAAGTAAATAGTTAAAGTAAAACAACAAAATTAGAATACATATTTGTTTAAATAGAAGTATAAAAGAACAAGAGAATGCATAATTTTTTTTTGCAGAAGTTTTACTTGTTATTTTTGTTGTTGCTTAATTACACAATTTACCCACCTTACTATAAAGCGTTGTGCTGCCCGACCGCTGATTAAAACCATTGCCCTGGTCCGTATAAGTCTTTACCTGTGTATGACGCTGGTCCCGTTCATAATAATTGCGTGGCATCCCATGTGGCGAATGTTGAGCATTAGCAGTAGACATGACACCCGATTTAACTGTTACTCCTGCACCAGTACCACCAGTACCACCACCACTGCCACCACGCATTATGCTGCCAGAGTTAGATTGATTATTGGCATCACGTTCTGTTGTTATCGTGCTAATGCCTTGATTTTCTTTATGAGACCGACGAGCTGCATATTTTTCTGGTTTAAGAAGACTAAAAAGCAAAAGACAAGAAAAATAAATGTAATAAATTTTATTTCTTGCTAATTTTGATAACATTAGCAAAGATGGTTTTATATTGTTGAAACATACCTTGGATATTGTGGACCAAATTGAGTGTAGCAACAATTGTGCCAACAGCCACGTGAAAAAGGATTATAACCACCTTTAAATTTACCTGTCACCTGTTCGTTTGTGGTACGACCCCGTGATACTAAAACCATATGGAAACCCGTCAAACCAAATATGGGTATAGCTAATATTGTTACGATACCCATTAATACCATGCTAAAGGAAAACAAATTTATTATTATTATTATTACAAGTTAATTAAGAATTATGTAATTGAAATAAATTTGGAAAAACATATAAATATATATATGTATACTTACGATACAATTGGAGCTGTATGCCTTATATTTGGCATAGTTTTTAATACATAAAATAAGCATAAAGAAAATATGCTCAACATGTGTATCGATAGAGAAACCAAAAAGAAAAAGAAAAATCTATAATTACGTCGTCCAATGCAATTATTGACCCAGGGACAATGATGATCAAATGTCTAGAATTAATAACAAAAAAACACAAACACACACAATATAAATAACACAATCATCTAGCTAAATAAATAAAAACAACAACATCATTTATTATTTCCTTTCATTCTTATCATTCATTCATTTATTCATTCATTCATTCATAAATCGTCTTTATTAGAATTCCATTTACAACTCACCTCTATACAATGATTGCATACCGAACAATGTGAACATCTTGGCGGTCGATAAAATTTACACGTTACACACCATTTCATTTTCACCGTAATTCCATTAATTTCAGCATTTTTATATAAAGGTGCTCGAAATTCTTCTTCTCGATCTTCATCAGGAGAAGCTGAAATTTTAGAAAATTCATTACTTTTTATCGTAATTAATTGACATAATTAGTTCGATAACTACCTTTGGGTATTACGCCTGGATCCATAAATGTGGCCAGAGTAAAATTGGCTAAAACAAAAAATGTTATAACCCCTTGATATGCTGGTACCCATGGATGACTTCTTAAATAATATTGGCAGCTGTAAATAGATCGCAATAGAAAATGTGATTGATTAACGTTATTATCTGATATAAAGACGGTGATTTAAATAAAATTGTAGCTGGAATGACTGTTTTAAAAATCACCAGCAAGAAACAGATTTTATTGAGAACATTTAAATTCGATACTTTTTGACATGGCGGACTTTTTTTATTAATACAAAATTAATGGGGCCCTGTATCAGGCGGACCTGATTTGAAAGAAGCGTAGATCTTAAAAAATAATATAGGTTGGACGATCCAATAGAGTTCGTAATTGATATCGGTTAATTAAATGATCGTTCTTTTAAATGACAAATCTGTTTAAGTTTTTATATGGTTTGAAAGGGCATTTTAGTTTAAGGGGTCACAATAAAGACCTTCCTAATCTAATCTGATCTCTAATGAAAAAAATTAAATTATTAGTAAAAATAAGTATAAAACCGTTTTCGTGGAGAAACTCTAGTCGACATATTTTTTGGACTGTGAATGTATTAAGAAAGCACTGGAGTGGTAAAAATGCTTGATGGACTTAAAGAGAAGGTAATCATCCAAAAACAATTTAGTGAAGTGGTCCATGGAGAGATACTGATTTAAACATTTTGCTTAAAAAATCAATTTATTTTCAATATTGTCGATCGTTAGCTTCATCCTTTTTCAAATAAACTGAAGCTTTTGGATTTTGTGTCAACTGTTTCGATTTCGAGATAAAGCCGATTTCTTACAACCTCACTATTCCAATGAGAGCGTTCTGCATCGATCGAAACAATAGAATAGAAGAAATTGGGTGAGTTTAAACTTCTCATCCACTGTTTTCCGTTTATAATTTTTGACCGGTCCTGCAGCATATGTACGATCCCGATGATAAGTGAATAGGTTTAGTGTCTGATCAAATATTATAAGAGTTCTTTGTTCGAACGAACTAATTGCCTTCGATACAGGCCACAAAAGTTTCTTCTTTTAACTGCAAATAATACAAAGTAGTGGAACTAAACTCTTTAATTTTTTGGGAAATGACTTGTTGTGTGTTGGATGTTTTCAATTCTTAACTCTTTTATTGATCTGGTATCTCCTTGTCTTTTGTGTCGAAATCACGACTTTTAAATAGCACAAACTAAACATTATTATAGAGTTTATTGTAGCGATTGCGCCTATCGAATACTGAATTAGGGAGTGCGATCGAAAAATTATATATTATTTGATTTCTTTTTATGAAATTTGTCAGTTATTATTACGTTTAGTAAAAATTAAAGTTTGAAAGCATACAATTCTCAAAAGGTATCTGAGAGGAACGCTGCTAAATATTTAGAGGCCAAAAACAGATCATGGAAATTGAAGTCAAGTTTCCAAAAAAATATTTAGCTGCATAATGAATGACGAGACATATGTACTGACAGATTTTTCGCAGATTTTTGTCAAACATTTTATGTTACTGATGCTCTAGGAGATGCCGAAGAAAAGTATATGACTCAAAAGTTCTTGGAATGGCAAAAAAGCCAATCACAATGGGCTCTATTTACATTAAAGAATGTTTATATAAAGACTGCTTCCATTCAAAAGACTTCATAATGTGTCCACCTGTTTTGGCCTGATTTGGCATCCTGTCAGTATCGTAAACAAGCCCTTGAGTAGTGCAAAAACAACAATTAAAAACTGTACGTTTAGTGGTTTCCTTTTTATTAACATATATGTATGTAAAGAAGTTTTTTATCTCACTCCTTATTGTAGCTATTTAAAATTGGAGCTAATCGAATAGAATGACAGAAATACTTTGCCAAAAAAAATAAAATCATAAAATCTTATTCGTGTACACACTTTATGTATTTTTAATTAGAAAATACCTTTTGGAATCATTTTTTTAGTTTTCTAATTAATATTCTAATTTCTAAAATAAAAACAAAATAATTGCACTATCGCGGAAAAAATGGCAATTTGTTCCTTACAATTCTAGAATAATTAGGTTATCAGTTTAAGGCTGTCCGTCTGTCTGTCTGTCTGTCTGTCTGTCTGTCTGTCTGTCTATTTGTTTGTTTGTGACTTTATAAATTTATTTGTTTATATTAAAATTATATAAAGTGTTAAATTTTTATTAATTAAATAAAATTAATTAAGAATAATTTAAATTCTTTATAACTTATTTGGCTAAACGATGATAATGATCATTAGTATATCAGCATTATCGTTATAATGACAATTAATAGGGAATGAGTTTTTTTGAAATATAAATTTCCATAAATTCATAAATATTTTAAAACACGTGGTGAGTGTGCTGGCAGAGGCAAAGATTATGGATATTTGTATGAATATAATTATAAACACTTGAAGAAAATATATTATGATTCTTTATCAAATGATTAAAAAAATACTGAATGAATCCTTGTTTGATATGATTCAACCAGCCATTATGACTTAGTACAAACAATTGGATCTCCTTTCCCAAACCACCCAACTACAAATTGGTAATGTGATGATACCCCGAAGCATGAAGCTCTAACAGTATGAAAAACTGTTACAACTAATACGTACGTATGTTTGATTCCTGACATGGAAAAAAAGATCATGACGCAGAATGTTTTTTAAACGCGTCTTCTACAACCTCATTCCTGCTATTGGAACAGTCGTTAGAGAAAAGTTTTAATGTCCTAGCATTTGTGCGTAGTGCTCCTTGAGTTGCGAAGAGTTTAGATCGATCGTAAAGGATCAACAATTAGCTCGAAGTATTTTCACAAGACAAGAAACCCCAACAACAGTGAAACTGTTACAACTACTTTGTGGTAGACGATCCTTCTTACTCTGACATGTTAAGGGTCAGTCAAATGTGTTTAATTGTGTCTTCTTCATCATTATTCCTATAATTCCCATAGTCGTTAAAGAAGAGGTTTAATCTTCTATAAAAACAATAGCCGGAGCTTATTGATGTGCGAAGAGTTTTCCTTGAAGGGCTCAATTTGTAATTCGATTTAGTTCGCTCGTAAAGAGTCTACAAGAAGCTCGAAGTTAAGTAGGTAGTTACATTTGAAAATTTTCCCTGCTCCAATATTTGTAGCTGCAAAAGAATCTTATATCCAACTGTATGATGCGTTGTTTGGTGGAATTTAAAATTTATGACAAGAGGAATTTAGTACGACTTAAGAGCATCAATGTGTATCCTTTAAAAATATTCACAATTTTTATGTCAAACGGATATTAATCTTGTTTAGAGCAAAAGTTTAGACCCAAGAAGTACTCCATTCGAAAGTCTTTAATTTTTCGCTACCATCACGTTTGTAACAAGTAGAAATAGGAATAGGTTTCCTCCTTTTTTCAAAAAATGGTGACGATCGATTTAATATTTCACTTAAATGGAAATATCCTGCTGGAATGAGATTTTAAGCTCATAAAATGGTTTGAAGAAGATCGGTGCAATGACCGTAGCTCCCATAAAGAACATAATATTCCATCCATTTCTTACAGCGCTCATTTTGCGGCGTTTAAACTGTGAATTGACGGCTGAATTAGTGACGGCTTTTAACTTGTTCAGTGTCTTCAAACAGTTGTATATAATTTCTAGACTTCATTTTAATGCGAGTGTTCTAGATTGTAGTTAAAATTGTTGTCCTATTAGGCTAGCGGAAGTCATTTGTACAAAATACTATTTACAAATAACTTCGTCAGGTTTTTGGGAAATTAATATTTTTAACGGTAATAAAACTTATCTCTTTCGATATTATTTTACAATAATTTTATTTTAATTCTTAAACATTTGATTTCATGCTTGAAATTAATCTTCTAAATATTTTATTTTTATCTTTCCTAGAAAAATAATCTAATTAGAATTTTTCCTTCTTTTTCAATTAAACAAAATATCTAGAGGTTATAATGTGGAAAAGCAGCCATTAAATTTGGCTTTTAATTGGTAAAAAATTAATAAATAAATTTTTATTAAATATTGCTGAGAGCATAAGTGTGTTAAATTAATGTTTGTGTTGGGAACATGATGACAAAAAATATTAACATTCGTTTTACCTCAAACAATATTGGATTTTCGTTATAATCTATAAATCTTTCAAAAGGTATTATTTTTAATAACAAATATATTAATTTATTGTGAGTTCCTTCAATAAAAAATAAAGTATATAAAAAATCTGTAAAGTCACACGTCTCAGCCCATATTTTCCCAATTCTCCCTCTCATCTGTATCTCTTCAAAGTATCTTCGTAGTTCTGGCAACGGTTTTGTTATTCCCCAGTGAACTATGTTTTGCAGTTGAATAACTAGCTTTGCCAGGTTTAGGTATAAACACTACCCTTTCTACCACCAGTTCTTGGACGTATATAATTGAATTAGGTAACAAGATAAGTCTACACTTGGTCCACCTTATTTTGTAAAGGAACCGGGAAAGTTTTTAACTGTTTCTTGAACAAGGATCATTGGTTGTGTTCGAAAAATCCATCATCTCATGTTCTAAACCAACCTGTGACGTTAGTATAGAACTTGGTAGGGAAATGTGTGTTCATGCTCTTTCCCGTATCATCTATTAGAGTCTCAGCTTGGACGTGTGTTTTATATAAAAATTTCTTAATCTCTAACTTTATACAGAATTGTTTGAAGAAGTTGTGTTTCTCTTTCGTATCATCTTATTGTATTCACTTGCTAATTGTGATATGCGGCTCAGTGAGCTTTATAAGCACACACACACTGATAAATACAAAGATTTTCTCATTGCGGACATATTGGGGAGTTCTTAAAATTTGTTATATTTATGACTATAACTTTTTTCTACTGATCTGATTTTGATAATTTTTGGCAATTTTATTGGCAATCTGCTTGATTTTGATTGAAAATCGGTTAACAGACTGAAAAAATCCGGCATATCGGTTTTCTGAAAAAGCGGTTATCCAGTTTTTGATTTCGGTTTTTGAATACACTAGATCATTAATATCGACTGCAAGAATATATAGGGGTTCCTGGATAATTTCTTCTTGGTGTCACACACGAGGTGGTGAAGGATATAAAAATAAGAACTGAATTTGAAAATATAAAAAATCGCCCAACAATGTGATCATAGTAACTTGTGCTGCCTTTTTATTGGTTAACTGCTATATTTTTTACCATATATTTTTTTTCAGTGTATAGATATTAGAATAAGTAATAAATTATTACAAATATTCATTTAGTTTTATTATTTGTTACAAAAACATTTTAAATAAAACTCAATGGAATTTCGTTTTTCTTCTTTTGTTTATTCGATTTTTGTTATTGTAAAAATAAAATACGAAAAAAATGTAGAAAACTTTTTTTATTTATAATATTTTTTTGAATAATTTTCAAATACTCATACAACTTGTCATAAATTTCATATATATTTTTTTTGTTGCCATTAAAAGTGACAGCTTTTTAATTAAACAAATATTTAGAATGAATTCTGTTTTTTGTTAAATTAATTTTTGTGTTTTTTCGATTTATTCAATTTATTTATTGAGTAATTCAATACTAATGTATTTGAGTCTATATGTATGTGTGTATATGTGATATGTAAACTAAATGAAAATTTTCATATTAAATATAAGTTTAATTCTGATTATTAAATTTTAATTAATTTATCTGTAACTCATGTTACAAAATTTATGATTTTTATACCCTCCACCACCACATGTGGCGAAGAAGTTATATTAACTTTGTCATTCGGTGTGTAACTCTAAGAAGAAATCATCTCAGATCCCATAATGTTTATAAATATTTTGGATCAAATTAAACATCTACAATAAGAAAGAGTGCTAAATGAAATTTGGCTTGAGCGTTTTCTATAAACCTGAGAAGTTTTCTATTTAAAATCAGTAAAATCGGTTAAGTTTATTAAAAGATATAGGCCGATATCTCAGGTAACCTCTAAATTCCAGAGAATATTATCCGTAGAATCATCAATTATAAATGGACAAATTGGAATGAAAATTTCCCGTAAGATTAAGCTAAATGCACCTCATTACTTTTTCAAATAAAAATCAAAATCGGTTGAGTAGAAAATAGTTATAGCCAAATATATAAGTTATTTTATTACATATTAAGTGTTGTTGTGTGTTATATTAAAGAAAAACTTTCATTTATTGTATATGTTACATATACAAACACATGTGTATGTACGTAAACTGTATATACAAATGTATTTACTTTATACATATTTGTAAGAGATCAAATAATTCTTTACATACATAAATATAGTGCCCTCTGCCACTTTGCTTGAAATATACCGCACTTTTGAACAACTATTTTCTCTTCAATTCTTCAATTCTTTTTTAACAAAGGCCAATATCACTCCAATTGCCTTAGTGTCCGGCAATTTGGTGGATTTGCATCTGTTGGTAGAAATGCCACATTATTGCTCTTGTACCTTTGTATCCTGTACCTTGTATTGCTCTTGTCACTTGTTTATCATAGTGACAGGATACCAAGTCCAAAGAAGTTTATCGAAAATCTTGTCTGCTTTTGGGTCATAAATTTTTCTTCAACATTTCCTCGACCATCAGCAACATTTTTGACCACGAAGTTGCAAAAAATCTGCCAAAACCAACGTTTCGTCATCCATTATGCAGCAAATTTATTTTTAGAAAACATGACTTCAATTTTCGTACTCTGTTTTTGGCCTCGAAATTTTCGAAGCTTTCTTGTTACGAACTTCCTGAGCCTTGCATATTTTTAAATATACATTATCTTTAACTTCTCATACCAAAAAGTCCGAAGACTGAGCTAACCGGTCTGCTTTCCTACCGGATGTGTTGACAGGTCTTTTGAAAATACTTTCCTTTTTATTAGCTTTAAAAACATCATGTGGGCCTGAACCAGGTTTTCTATCAACTGAGTTAAACAGTTTGTCTCGACCACTAATTTTAATCAGATTAACTAATGAATGAATGTTTAACATTAAACATAATAACTGATATGTTTTACAAATGCAACTTGGATCCAAAAATAATCAAATAATTCGGTTAAAAGTTTTATTGAAAAACGTATGTGAAGAATGTTTCAATCTCACTTTTTAATATAAATGCATTTATTTATACATTTTAATGGATTTATATCTAAATTGTTTAAACACCAACTAAGTGCTGATTGTTATTTCTTTTTTAGTGACTGTTACGAATAAAAAAAAATAATAGAAATAAACTAAATTAAAAATACAACAAACTATTTTAAATTAGAAATAAAACTTAAAAAAATATAACAACAACAACAAAGTCGTAGCGTGTTCTACATTATAAATATAGAAAATTTGTTGCAACTTCTGTTTTTTTGTAGTTTGTTAACGTTTAATGTTACCAATTTAGTCTCAATCAGTTAGTCAACCAAACAACCAACCAGCCACACTGTCTGTCCTGTATCCTCAATATATTTTTATGGTAGAAACTCACTCTGACACACATCCGCATTTAAACGCATACACATACATTCACATTTTATATTGATGTTTGAATGGAAAAAAGAGAAAACTTGCTGCAGCAATATAATTTGTGGCAAATATCTCAGCTGTTTTGATTAAACTTTTTTCAATTGAATTTAAAATATTTGAAAATAAATTGCAATAGAATGTGAGTGAACAGTTTGTGAAATGCGTTTCCATGGTCAGATTTTTAAAAGAGTTAAATAATATGTGCCAAGCAAGATACATGATTACTATGCGTTTGTGTAAATGTTTGCTCTTGGTCCGAGCTGTCCGTTGGTAGTCCTTAGTTTTTCCGATTTCTAAGTACCTGTTCAAATTCACCAAGCATCTGTTTCAACATTACGCAGCTAAGTATGGCGGTTTGTAGTAGTTCTACAACTTAACACGAAGTATAAAATAATCCTTAATATCCAAGAAGGAAAAGTGCCCAAGTATCTGGTCGGAGGGTTCATAATCTCCGGTGACCCTATTCCCACGACTACGTCGTTGGGTGAAATGAAAGCTGCTTAGGTCTGGGCCAGTCCAATCTGCGAGCTACTGGTGCCAATAACAAATGTAGGAGGCAGAGGGATGTGTCAGCAGTGAATTTGAATTTCTGCTCAAGCACCTGCAAGGTTCCTTTGGCACGCGCCTCCCCCGCCGGAACTGAAACTACGAACTCGTCTTCGGGTTCCACATCTGTGCCCACAGCCAAAAGATAGACATCTCGTCACACCAGCCAGAAATGCCTTTTTAAAATGGCAAGCCGCCGGGCGTTTTATGAATCTATTAGGAAAAAACATTACAGCAACTTCTTCAGATCTGGGCCTCTTCCCTCACGCCGAAAGACGAGCCCGAGTTGTAACGTTCTGAGGAAGAGGCACAGGTACATAGTCAACAGTCCGTGAAGAAACGTATAATGCCCTACAATTCACTAGACATATGCTTCAGTGACTTGGCCAAAGATCACCTCTTTCGAACAAGCGTTGACAAGAGCGACACCGATTACTCAATCTCCCAATTCAACTCAACCCTTAAGGGAAACCCAGAACCATCCCCTAAGTATGACACCGTGGTCGGGTCATAATTATGACCATCTACTATTGAAACAAGCAGTCGGTCTTTAGGACGAACTATGGGAAGAATTCCAGCTTTGCGATCTAAGTTGAGAGATAGGCAACACTCAAGGCTTTGAAAGAAAGTCTCTGCCAGGATGACAAAGACTTTCTGGCCACGGCTTAACCCTAGGAGTACAAATTTCGTTTTCGGAATAGACAAAAATAGTTTGGGAGCTTTGATAGAAATTTTGACGGGTCATGGAGCCTTTAAGAGCAGAATGCATGTATGAAATAGAGATATCCCCGACTTCTGCAGATTGTATGCAGAGGTAAAAGAGACAGTTAATCTGATATTGTGACATTATTTAAGTCTTTAGGCCCGTAGGCAACCTGGAGAACCTTATAGGGTTTGTGATCAGTATCGAATTGCTAGGGGAAAGTGAATTCGGATGATTTAAAGGCAAAGATCTGTAGATAAATCCAGAAAAGAAAAGTTAAATTTGGAAGGTTACCCATGAACTCCCATGGTGAAGTACTTCATCATCGCAATGAATCTTAATTATAACTCGAAATTATTAAATATTAAAATCGAATACCATAGACACAATTAGAATTTATATGGACGAATATTATCCAGTGAGAGGTTACTTTGGTGATATGAATCCAGCCATTTATGATTATAGAAAATATTATCAATTTTTGTCTTGATGGATAAAGTTTCATTTCCAATAAACAAAACTTTCTATTACTAGAAAGTAAATAATCATCATAATAATATTTAATATTTTTAAAAAAAAAGTTCCACAATTTATTTTGATCACAATTTTAAACGACATTATTTCATTGTTAAAATCTCTTCATAAACCCCCACTTAAACTCTCTGAAAAAAAACTTAAAATTGATATTAAATTAAGGACTTTAATATAAAAGACGGTATTTGGGGAAAAAAAACTTTCTTTAAAAAAAAAATGGCACATAAAAAACATCATTCCATTAAAGATCCTTAAAGTGTATGAGGAACAATAAATATAAATCGTTCTTTGTTTAAATCTTAATATGACCCAATTTCTTTTGTACACTCACACACATACACACACATGTGAACATTTTACAAATCCTTCATTTGAAAAGAAAAATGTTAAAAAGAGAAGAAGAAAAATGTCTTTAAACATACTTCAAGTTGTTTGACTATAAAATCAAGTCTTAATTTTGTCCTTATTTTTATTTTATCTTCCTTTCTCCTTTCATTAACCAAACCTTTTTATCTATTGCAGAAGAAAAAGCGCTTTATATGTTAGTGTACATGTATGTGTCACATTCATTGTGTATATTATCCTTAAAGCTTATTAGCCAGGCGGCTGTAGCTGTTGCTTCATGCAATAAGAATGAGACCAGAAGCAAAAAACGGCAGAAAAACTTGTACAAAAAACCATAATTTTGACTTTTAAATAAATAGAAGGGATCCCTCTTGCAGGCTGCTTTAATGACAATAACATGATTGCATTGTAAGAAAGTTGTTCATCCTTTTCAAAGGATTTATTTCAACTCCCACTTACTCTCTAATGTCCATTATAAAGTTATGAAAAGAAAACTGCAAATTTAATAACTTAAAATATATAAGGAGTGAGATAGAAAACATTTAAACACAGTTTTTTTGGAAGCGATACGTTAAAATTTTAAGGATATCTGAGATATCAGTCTCAAATATCATGAATTTTAAGGTTAGTTCAGATATCAGCCTTAGAATCTTAAACTCCTTCTGACTTTTTATCTTTTAGAATCGGTATCTTTTAGATATCGGTCTATAACCTATTTCTTACTGGACTGAATAAAATGAAATACTAAACTTCTGAGGAGAACAATAAACAATATAATTAAATTTCATGGAAATCGATCTTCTACAATGACCATAAGACGGATATATATGAATAAATCGATTTGGAATTTAATATGATTCAAAAACATACATATATACTTTATGGTATCTAATACGATTTCTTATTGGTGTTATACTCGGAATGATATATATAAAATTAATATACTCTCAAAGATTTGAGGAGAAGTCGACCATTAACAGGAAACCTAATTTGAACATGAAATAAAATCTATATTATTATTATGATCGCTACAAAAATAATAAAAAAAGATCTTGGCTAAAAGTCCAAAAGAAGTCATGAATGGGAATGACTGTATGACAGACATGGGTTATGTCCTATATTACGAGTTATGTTTCGATCCTGCTTGACAGTTCACAAGTAGCTCAAATTCTTTTTTTAAAGTAACATTTTATAATGGATGACCGAATATTTCACAGCTTCCGGATTAAAATATTTTTGAGGAAAAATGTTTGGAGATAAATTTAATATCCAAAATTTTCATAGATTGGAAAGATTTATTCAGAGCCAAAAGTAGGAATTCTTTTGTTGAATTGGGATTTATTGATATGGAAATAAGTTTAAGATCCGAAATTTCCTTAGAAATTTATGTTTCCAGAAAGGTTATTCCAATTAGGTTAGGTTGAAGAGAAGAGTCCAATTCAATAAAGAGATATCATGTCCATTGTTGTTGTTGTTGTGAACTCCCAGTCTAGAAAAGCATTCAATACCGTATAAACAAGAATATTCCGTAACATGTGTATACTTCCTCAATACCCTCCAGTTCTCTCCCCTATGTACTTTACATTTTAGGATAGTTCTTAGCCTGATATCCTTGAGTACAAAGGCTATGATTGCCATTTGGCGAACGTCTGTTTGTAGAGTCGTATTGTGATTTGGTAGTCGGAGGGACATCCGGTGTCCGGTTCTGCTATATAAAGACCCAGTACTGTCTTATCTTCCTATTCCATTTATAAGAGAGTATAATGTATAGAAATAATAGCATTGTTATTTTATACCAAAAGAAAAGATAATTAGAGTCCCATATAAAGGAGTTTCATGAAGTAGCAAACTGGCTAAAAATATTACCAAAGATGCCTATGAGAATCAGAGAATCAGAAAAATGTCAATAACTTTTGAATTAACGGTTGTAAGTCTGGTATGCAAGAGAACCATTTTCATAGAAATTAAATGTACGAGCATTTTTGTTTTAGAGATGAAAAATCTGGGGCTAATTTCGGAACGTGTAATGATGCAATTATTTAACTGATATTTTGATCCCCCTTCTTTGTAAAAATACAAGTAAACCCATTTTGTCAAGTCTTAAAGTTGTATATACGAATACATGACTACTTCCAGGTGCGTGGAGAGATAACTCCCTTAAATTAAATGTTCAATATTGTAATAATATTTATTGTTCTACTTGAATATTTAGTAATAACAATAGTAAAAACATTATTTCATTTTGTATAAGTTAACATTTGTTCAGACCTCATTCCTCAAAAAAATGAAGGCAGAACAATTTTTAACTAAAAATAACAATTCATTTTGTAAGAAAATATTAATTCTTAGAAATTATGAAAAATATTTGACAAGAAACTCAGTAATAAGGATTTATATATAAAGGACATAAAACTTAAAAAATAACAAAAACAATTTTGTAGTATTTTTTGCAAGTTTATTGTGGGAATTTTTAAATGAAATCATATCGTATTACAAATTTTTATTAGAAAAACCCAAAATCCCTTGAGCTAAATTATTTTATTATATACAATTTTTTAGTTTAAATAACTTAATTTAATAATTTAATAATTTAAACTTTTAACTTGTGATTATGACAAAAATTGCAATTAATTAAATTTCGTTCAGTGTAATAGTTTTGAAATGAACACAAAAATAGAACGAAGATGGCAAAGAAGCCAATTTGTCAAATTAAATAAATGTCCTCAAGGTTGAGCTTAAGGCTTCACATAAATATTTGAATATAATTTCAATTGCATAATCATTTACAATGTTGGCATTTTAATACCCTACACAACCGTAGTGGGTTGGGGTATTATGCGATTGTGCTGATGTTTGTAGCATACAAATGCTTTCGCGTTATGAGGTTAAGCTCATAAAAGTCCTAAATATAAAGCGATTTTAACGATATTTGACAAAAATAAGTGCTATTATATTCTAAAAGTATGTGGCAAATTATGCGAGGTACGGCTCATTCATTCTAATAAGTCCCATAGAAGCTCCCTTCCAAATATCACATTGAAGGGCATAAATATCACATGTACTTTGGTATTGCAATAATAACTTGTCAAAATAAAATAAATAAAACCAAAAATCGATGTGCAAAATTATACGATGGGTGGTCCATAATTTCTTCTAGGTCCCATATAACTCCCCAAAAAAATTATATTAAAACTACTAAATTTCACTTAAATGTTAGTTTCACCATAATATATATTGCACACTTAATAATAAATAAAAAAATAAAAATAATTTATGCGAGGGTCGTTTAATAATTTTTCGAAACTGCTATTAATAATCAACATTTTGGTGTAGGTTATTACATAGTCGAGCTTGACCGACTGTAACATTTTTACTTCTCTTGTTAAATTATAGATAAAATTTATATTTTTAGAAATTTTTAGGATGACGGAAACATAAAAAACTAAAATAAATTACAATTCATTATAAATTAAAAATAAGTTTTCAAATGATGTATGAAATATGTTATTTTTTGACCTTTAACATCTGTGAAATTTTTGAACGTTTATGTAGAGGTGGTGTAAACACAAGGTGGTGTAACTTGACAGCTTCAAAAGGTATTATTGACAAAATTAGGTGGTTAATACCCAAACATATATGCCCTAGCTTTGCTCAGTCCGGATGATTGACCAGTCTTTCATGGAAAAGCTAGCATTAGAGTCTTTTTGGATTCAAAATACATTAATGATAGTATGACTATAAAACAGAAAAGAAAGTCTTCTTATATCTCTCTACGGCTTCTTAATGGCCGTTCTTGTTGCCAGGATAAGCACACGGCCCATATGTAATAACAAACGGACTCAACAGGTACCGGAATAGGAACCGTATTCCTATACGGATACCTATCAGATATGTACATTATTAACTTCTGTGCCAAATAAATGTAAATCTTGTATTCTTTGAAGTCACGTCATGTGTATCTTTTTCATTTCTGATCAATGTTCTAGTACTGAAAACAAAAGACCTTTAATTCTGTGGACAATTTCTTGGAGGACCAATTAGGTTTATTTTGAAATTCATCTTAGCTAAGAACTCGATCCACCAAGACCTTTAGCTTGTTTCACATCTATTCCAATGCAATTAGATTTACTTACAATTGTTTCTGTACTTTGTTCCGTGAACAAGTCACCTAAATAAACGAAGATCTCTCCTTATAAGTAATAAAATTAGAAATTCCTTTCGTTAAAATGTCGTAGAAAATTTTAGCAAAAAGTCAAATATAAAAAAACTAATAAAAATTTCAAGGAATTTAAATCTTAAGACAAAACTCATGAAAGATTAACAAAACAGCTGAGTAAACAAATGAACAAACAAACAAACGAACAAACGAACAAACAGCAAAATAAGAAAGGTTATGTAAACTCAACATCCTTATTCTAAACACCGGCTACTGTAAGTTACTAAGAGATAACAACGAAACTACTCGGAATGCTGAATACTTAATATGTTTGTTCAAGACAAAAATGAGAGAAAAAACAACAAAGTAGGCGAAAAAATATAATAAAAGGATTAAGAAAAACGCAAAGATAAATAAAAATAGAAGAAATTCATAAACCTCCAGGATTGAAGAGTTAGTGAGTGTTCATGAAGAAATTACAACCCAAAAAAAAAACATGAATTTGCTCCCGTTTATTTTCAAGAGGATAAAACAACTTTCATTACAAAGCTCTTTTTATTGTTGTTGTTGTTGTTGATGTTGTGCCAAATTATGCGTTCGTATAAAATTTAAACGATGTTTTCGATGATGTCGTTGTTTGTAATTGCTCTTTGCTGACGCTTCATTGGTTGATATACAAAAAAATGGTTGCCTAGATCCATAGTTTCAGTCAGTAAAGGATAATTACAAATATGAGAAAAATTCAAATGGTACAAAGAGAGGAGAGAAGAGTTAAAATATGAGATTTTTGTAATATTATGTTTTACAACATGTTCGGCTATGTAACAGTTGTGAAGCATATAAATTCGTATGAAATGGATATATATACAGTGGAGGACAAGGATGTAGCACTATAAAGTGCAAAAGTAATATTTTCAATATAATAAAACTTGTTAGTTAAAGATTAACTTACAACTTTAAGTTTTTAGTGAAATATGTAGTAGAGGCACGAAATAAATTTTACATGAATCCTACAGCGTCATTGGTGGTTGGGGTACTAGACGTTTATAACTTAAGCTCACCGATCGACAGGGAATCATTTCCCGAGTCATTTTAACGATGTACAGATGGCTGGCTATTTATATCAAAATTTTAATAAAATTTAATAATGATTATTCCAATATATCAGGTAACTCCCATACAAATGTCCTAACAGAAAGTGGTTTGAAACTCATAAAATTCATATTACTTATTTCAATTAAAATTGGCAAAAAAATCAGAACATTTTTCCAATCCACAGGCCAAATTTCAAAGTGATCGGTTTACATACAGACCCACTTCCGATAACCACTTTAAAGTTCATAAAGCTTAAGAAAATGTAAGTGTTTTGACAATATTTCAAATATTCAAAACTTAAAAAAAACAAAAATACGGTCTTTTTTAAATCGGTCCATGATATATATCTCACACATGATATTAATTTGAATTATTTTGTTTTATACAATCTCAAATTATAAAATCAAATTCTGCGAGAGTCGGCTTATAATAACCGACAATTTATAAACTTCACCACCAAAGTGGTCGTTTGTAGAAATGTATGTAAAGGGCAGAAAAAATAGTGCTACGTATACTAATCAACTAAGAATCATTTCTTAAATCGATTAAGCTATGTTCCCCTGAAATAACACACACACACAAGAACCCCTTTCGAATATCACTTTGAAGCAGAGGTGCTCATCAACACTTCAATGCATTCGTATTGTGTTAATCGAAATCTCGTATTATTTGAAACGAATTCTCGCAAGTTGATGATTTTTGCAAAATTTTGCAGAAATTCTAGTCCAACCTCGCGAGTCTGTATGCATAAATCTCATAAATACATTGAAATTATATTAATATTTTTCTAAGTAACGTAAAAATCCAAAGGAATCAATGTTCAAAAATTTACGAGGTTCAGTCCATAATTTCCCATATAGCTCTGCCCAGAAAACCAAATTATTCGAGTACCGTTCCATTATTTTGTTTCATATTATTTCATATGATTTTATAACTTTGAATATTTTCACATTGAGGAAATTTCTCGTGGTGCTATTTTTTTAATCGTCACAGTATTAAGTACATAAATTTATATGTAGAGGGAAGGAATTATTAGTGTTTTACAAAACCCCAACACCAAACCCAAACTAGACATAAAATAAACTAGTGCAATAATATTTCATTATTACCAAAAAATACAGTGGGTAACAAAAATATATATCAATCATCAATAAACTTTCTAAATTAAAGTTCTAAACAAATTAAAAAGATCATCGTATCAAAAAAGTTACTTAAGTACTACTTAAATTTAAATGGAACCAAGAACTAAACTCTTCACTTCCCTCATAACCCCACTGTGCTTTAATGATTAAAAACAACAAGAACCCTTGAGTACGTTTCACTTTGGAATGAAAAGGGGTGAAAAAACATTAAATTCAATATGAACTGCGTGGGAGCTGTTTGAAGATGAAGATGAATGAAATAAAAGAAAATGTAACAAAACGGCCAAAATGGTGATATAATAATAAAATAAGAAGGAAAATAGAGGAATAGAAACTTACACTTGGCTGTTATATGATACCTACAACTATTAGAAAAAAAAACTATGAGAAATAAGAAGAAAAACAATGGTTAAGAATAGAAAATAATACAGAAAAAATATAGAGTAAAATGAAAAGACACCATCGTGAAAATGGTTCTTAAAACATTTTTGCCAACCATTAACTTTGTTTGTTCTTTATGACACTATTTTTTTTCCTCTTTTTGTATGAGAGTGTTTGTATGTTTTTGTTGGAAACAAAAACAATGTAGATGTCGACTTGTGTCAACGTCATCCATAGCAAATGTTATAGAGAAAGAAAAACATTAAGTTGAAAACCATTGTCAGACAAAAAAAAAAAAAGAAAAAAACACTGTAGGGGTAAATGTCCTTGTTGCATGGCGTTTATTGTGCTTGTCTAGAGCAGGGATTCTTAAACATTTCTTTTAATATTTAAATCTCATGAAACATAAAAACAACACATATTTAAGCATTAAATATTTTGGGGTCTACAATCTTTATTTCGGAGTTATTAGGGACAAAATGGAATTTAGAATCGAATATAGTTTGAAACAGGCACGAACATAATAAACGTTTAAGCCCGACTATATATGGTACTTACTAAAATTTCTTGAACAACCCTCGTATAATTTGGTTTACTGATTTCTTCTTAGAGATGCAATACATTATTATGATTTGTGTAAGATTAATGGGATTTAAAACAATTTTTGTGAAGGGAGTGGTTGTTTGTAATATTGAAGTTATGGGAAATTATGAAAAAACCCTCGTAAAACTTCGAACATCGATTCCTATTTACATTAAGGGGTTACCTTTTTTAAAAACAAATTAACCAGTATTAGTCGATGTATTAGTCTGTCCATCCTAATCGACTAATACGTTACTATTAAAAAGTAGTAGGATCGACTTTAAAGTGATTTTCGTAAGTGGGTCCCTATGAAAGCTACGGTCACTTCAGGACCGCTCTTCTAGAAATTTGGAGATGTATATTTGGACTTATAAATTATTTATTATTTATTTAATTGAATTATTTTCATATCTCTGAGTTTTATTAAATTTCTATTCAGATTTGTAAGAGAGCAACTTGAAATTTAGGACCGATCGTCTTCATTCTTGGCCTAAAATCATTAATTTAAAATTTAATCGATTCAGTGAGTGTTTCTGTCACATCGCTTCTTTTCCCTTTTTAAGAACTTTTTTATTATTAACCATAAATTTTTTTCACATAAAATGGACTTGGTAAGGAACCCTCACGAGTGATGAATTTAAAAACCAAGAAAATAGTTTTTAAATGCCATGTTATATTCAAATCTGTTGTAAATATTCCCGGTCACACTAAATTGACGTTTCCTTTTCAGTATGCTTTATTGCTGTTTAAAACCACCACGAATATCGGACAAAAATTCACCGCATATTTTCTTTAATTTGGCAACAAATCCTAGGAATAATGCCAAACCACTTTTTCGTCACTCGCTTTGAACCAACTTAAAGTTTTTCATTAAAAAAGGCAAAAAATAAAAAGCTTGTATTAAGATTGTTTCGAACTCACACTGTAGTCCTTTGTCGTTGGGAATATGTCATGATAAATTCTGAATGCACCAAGCAAATTCGATACCTTTAACATTTGTCAAATATCGGCGAATTGCGAGAAGTTTCACTGTAGGCGGGGTTGAGAACGGACACTTGTTCTAACTTCTGTAGGTACCCGATCAATAATAAAATTTGAAAATTATTTTGATTAAACGAATATTCAATTATATGAGAATCACTGTCTACAAATACAAATGTCAATGGAATGAGCTTTTAAAATATTTCACTTTACTTCTTTTTTTTCCTTCATACACTCGTTTGTGGAGTTATGGAAAAGCAACAAAGTAGAACAACAATTTTACTTAAGTTTTCTCTTGTTTTATTTTTTCATATATTCGTTGGATAAGTCTGTCTGTCTGTCTGTCTGTTTATATATCTTTATTACTTACTATTTTCCCTTTTTCGTCTGTCCATCTGTCCGATTGTCTTTTTTTCTATCCATCCATCTGTCTGTCGTTTTATTTATTTTTCTCTAATACTTGGTTCATTACTCCTACGCTTCCGTAGGGATACTTTCTATTTTTATTTTATTTTATTTTCCCTCTTTATTATAGTTTGTTTAAATATTTGCTTCAATACTTCAATATTATTATTATAACAATATTTTTTCTCCTTGATCATCATCCTTTTGGTACGTTACATTGTTATTTTTTCAGGTCATTAGAGTGCACATTTCCAGAGGTTCTTATTGGATTTTACTTGTAAATCGAAATGGTTTTGGCCGTCAATTGAATTAATAAAATTTTATAAATTTATATTTTATGTGTTTTTCTTTTGAAGTAGAGATAATTGTACTTGTAGAGATGAATTTTGAAAAGAAGTTTTTTGGTGGAACTTTGCTCATGCTCGAGAGGAAAATATGGAATATTTTCTTTTATTCTTAAAAGGGAGAAAAAATTAAAGAAAATATTGAAAAATGTAAAAACAACTTCGCAGAATAAATGTATAAATAATAAATTTTATTGAAACTTACAGTTATTGGATTATGGAAAGGAAAACATTTGATGGAGCTTAATTTCTCTATGTCAGATTTTGAATCTATAAAATAACTAAAATTTTATTATGTGGTTCTGTACTAAATCGCACAATATTATCTGATTATGCAAATGTTGAATGGAATGTTATCACTATTTTTTTATTTATGTTCTTTAAAGTGCTATTTGAAAGTAATCTAACGTCATTTACGACCGATCCTAATGATTTGGATTAAAAAATATATATATTTGCGAAAAAAGGTAGTAAAAAGTATTTTCATATCTACGAATGTTGTGAGCTAGAAAGCTCAGTACAGTGGAACATTTTTATGGAAACTACTTGAGATATTGGATTCATCATCACCAATTTCATTTAAAAATTGGGTGTTCAGTATAATGTTCTGGTCCAACATACAGACGGATGGACATCGTTCAATCGTCTCAATAAGTCGATCAGTATTAGATAATAAATACGATGACTTTAAAAAACTTACTTTTCTTCCAAGTATGTCCACAATATTTAGAATTTTACTTAAATTTCAGCAAATAAGGTCTGTATGAAATGTGAAATTTTGAAGAAATAACTTCTGGACTGACCACTCCAAGGGCCCTCAATATGCTTCGAGCCTTTCTTTATATCATAAGCCTATGAATTGAACTCATACTCTCAACTTAATACTATATTTTGCAGTCGTACCTCCCACCCACAAGACACCTTGGCGAATAGTGTGCAAATTTCTAACGATCCGCTCAAAATTACTCCGCGAAACTGGTATTTTTAAGCCAATCAATAACGCATTTTTTAATAAAACTCAATGCTATGAGAAAGTGAACAATAACAGATTTGTTGCGATTTTGATCGAAATATCTGATGCTGATACAAAAATAATACAAAGAATCTATTGTGAATTCGAAAAAATGATTTCATGATATTAAAAAAAAACTAAAAAGTATAAAGAATACGGAGAAGATCTTCAAACTCATCTAGAGGTAAAATCAGTCCGTAGAACTGTTAATAAAGTTTTTCTTTAATCACATGAAACCTTGGCGGGTACTGTGCTTGTTTTTAACGATCTTAGTTAAATTGGCTTTGTGAACTAATTATTAATGTCACAATTTCTTTCAATAAAGTTGTGGGAAATTGACCCATAACTGGTACATTGAATCACAACGATTTTTTGCGAGTTTGATCGATATATCTAATGAAAAAGATGCACGTGCAATAAATCCAATTGGTCCTACAAAAAATATTCTCTATAGAGAATTTGTTTACAAACTGTTGAGAATTAAGAGCGGCATAGAAATGTCTCAAAGTTTTATAGATAAGAGTTAAAAGGTTGTTGTTGTAAGAGTTTCGCATAGTGAATGAATAATTGATTCATGATTTTTCGATCAACTGTTTTTATTTCATTTATTTTGGGTCGATTGCAGCCGTACGCAATAATCGATGTTTTTTATGTTTCACCTTTTCGATTCAAATAAAGTGAAGATTTTGAGAAATTTCACTTTTCGATAAAACGTCCACTAAGAATCGATTTAAGTATAAAGTTGGCAGCATTGAATCACAAATAATCCCTTTTTTATGAAGAATCGATTCCCAAGCATACTCGGAATCGATTTCCAATTATCAGTTTCACTGCTGTTGGAGATTCTATTCGGAAAACAAATTCCGATTGGTACAACTGTTGCTGAGTTTTCAATCTTTGCCTGATTGTTAATCCGATCTTTTTTAGAAGGACGTAGGAACGATATGTATTTATGTTTGCGTTTGACTATACTTTTTGAGAGGCTCCATAAATTCATTTTCTCAAATCACTTACAAATCTACTTTTTTTGCCTGTAATTTTCAATTAAAAAATAAATCCACTTAACTTTATTCGTCTAAACTTATTACAAGAACTTTTTCTTTAATTGCCAAATTTTTTATTGTCCCTCCCATAAACATTTCACCTTTGGAAACCTTCCGCAAAAGAAAAAAATGAAAAGTAACAAACAAGAAAAAATCAGTTACAAATTTAATTAATGAAAAAAAGAAAAAACAAGAACTAAACAAAGTTATATGAACTAATTGACATAAAGTTCGTAAAAAGTTAAAAGAGAGATAGAGAGAGAATTTTATTATGTTCGTGGTTTACGATGAAAACGGAACTTTAAGTTCAATTTAGAAACTAAAACAACAACAACAAGAATGGAAATATAGGAAAAGAAAAATCACATTTTTTTTAACCCTTCATTGTCAATGACACACATGTCAGTTTTTCTGTTGATATTTTTCTGTTCTCCTTCATTTTTTTGTTATTGTTTTTTTGTATTTTTCGTTTAAATTAGTTGTTGCTGTTGACTGAGATTTTGTGCATGTGTATGAGTGAGTGAGTGTGTGTGTGTGTTTGTGTTTGACAGCAGAATGTTGAAAGTATTAGTTCTTCTTCAATGATTTTTAACTTTTACTTAAGACACCAACAAAACTACAGCAAAAAATAAGTATTTATTCAAGGATGTGGAAAATAATTGTAGTTAAGGTCATAAGTCTTGGAAATAAGTATGAACAAGAAAAACTGAAAACTTGTAATCATAACTCATGATAATTATGATGTATTTTGCATTGCATGTGGGAGTGTGAATATAATTTATGATTGAAATGTGTTAAAGGAATATAAAGAACTAAATTGTGTGAAGTTTTGCTTTAAAATGTCCAGCTTCTTTGGGTCATGCTAAACTATTACATAACAGTCCACGCACACTAATATTTTTCGAACACTAAAACCGTTATATCATGAGGGTTTAAAATTTCAAAAGTTCAAAATTAACAACCGTAAGCAAAAATTATAATTTCAGCAGGATTTAACGTAAAAAATGGTTATTGAGGTCGAACTATCTCTCTGGTGGCGTACAAGGGAAAAGGTGGTTATCACAGAAGTGTTAACAATCTGAAAACATGACGAAGGATGACAACATTATATTTCTAACATAAATCAAAAGAATATAACCATTTTCAAGCTGACAAAGATTCACGGCAAACCAAATCTTGATACGAGAAAACTGATCGCGGAATCATACTAAAAAAAGTAATTAAATTGTTTCGCACCGAGGGTGAGTGCATAGAAGATTTCACATATGAGGATCCAGGATCATTAAAAAAAATGAATAAAGCAGGACATTGACAAAGTGGTTTTGTTTTTGTTGTCGCTAAGATGATGAAACATGGTTATATCAGCGAATGGTTATATCTTCTCCACAAGTAACTTGAAACTTTAATTAGTAAGTCGACAGCAATAATCTTCACCACCTGAGCTAGAAGATAAATGTAAATTTAGACATCAATATTCAATGAGGTCCAAATTCCAAATATCAATCACCCAAAATTCTGAGGGTTTAACTTGATGCCACCGTAATTGCACATAAATTGCGAAGTAGAAAAAAGATCCTCAAAACGTTAGCCGGACTCCTTCGTTAGTGTGGAATCCTACGCTAAGTTATACGCATTGGAAAAAGTTGTACCATTTATATGGGGAGATGAGGATTGAATATACAGAGTATAATCAGATGCAGGATAATTTCACAGAGACGCCACAAATTCAATTAATTGTCATGTTCGGAGGCCACCCACATTCTATTAAAGATATTGAACAGAATCTGAAGTGGTCTACAAGATTATGATAGGAATGGATCAAACATATGCCCAGAATGTTTAAATGCCAAGCAAACCGCAGCACTCTCAGTCCAAAAGACCTAAGGACTCACAATACAGTTTTTACAAATTCTCAAAAAAGAGGAATAAATGTGAGAGGAAGTGTCTAACGGACAATTTTTATTAACACAAATTCGCTAAAAGGGAGATTTGATCCACTATCAACAGCCGACGTTGATCATAGCATTTTTTGAGGTCTTTACTTTATTTTTTGGTGTATTTAATAGATTAACATTTGCTAGATCAGTGTAAAAAACTATTTCCATTAATTTTGTCAAGACTATCCACTGGGCGAAAAGACATGAAGAAGTAGGTTCAGACTATTGTTTGTTGGATGTATTTGAGTTTATTTTAATACCAATGAATATTTCATTAAACACTTATTCCAAGAATTACTTTACACCTGCTTTTAAGAGTGAGCAGACGCTGTTTGATGAAGGTAGTTTATATTAAGTGTATGCTCACTGTGAACTCTTACAATGGTCTGCACGGCACTACGTATCACTCAAAGATGATCTTAAAATCTACTAAGTTTTATTTCCAAACTGTCGATCCACTGACATATATTCATTATGAACTCTTTTTTTAGGAAAGAAAAATACTTCTGATAGACGTTCTTCAACCAAAATGGACAAATTTATCTGGAATGGGAGAGCCTTTGGTCCGCATTTGACTATATATGTCAGTTCTCGCATCAACCTAATATAACCTTAAAAGCTACAAACTTTTTTTCAAGTTTTATGTACTGTAACTCTCATAGAAACTTCATATCTTCCCCGGTTTGAGCACAGGAACTATTGATCAAGCTCCCGATTTTATTACTTAAATAATGCGAAAGAAAAGAATATTTCTGATAAAAAATGTGTTGCGATTTTTTCTATCTCCCTTCAAAGTTATTTTTTAAAATTCTACATTTCTTTAAGATTATATTCCACTAACTTCTCTGTTTCTTAATACTGCTTGGCATCGCTGAAAAAAGCGGAATAATTTTCACTACCAAATAAACTTGAAACTTTTTATTTTATTTTTCCTTCGAAACTAAACAACGAAATTAAAAAAAATCAAAGAAAAAACAAGTCGGTCAAGCCAGACTATGTAATACCCTACACCACATTGTTGATTGTAAATGACTTCTAAGAAAAATTTATGAACGACTCTCATATTTTATGATTATATTAACGTGATATTAATGCGTCTTAAAAACGCATTTTACTGGATGGTTAATTAGAGCTGAAAAAATAATGACCGACCCTCGCATAATTTCGTACAGCGGTTTTGGCTTATATTTATCTTAATTTGACTTAATATTATACAATACCCACATATATGTGCGATTTATAAGTAATTTTTGAAAGGGTGGTTTTATGAGACCAATGAGAAGTAATGGACCGATCCATTGTACACATTTCCGCAAAATGTGTACAATATCGTTTTATATTTTGTTATTTTATGTACTAAAAACTTCATTTCAAGGGGACATTTGTATGGGACCTAAATAAAATAATAGACCGATCATAACCAATTGCACTAGGTATCGCCCTTGAACCAAAATAATAACATGCGCCAAATTTCATTAAGATATAATCCTGCAACTGCATCCTGTATTTTGCGAACAAGCTTTACATGGACAGCCAATCGAATGGACGGATATGCTTAATGTTACTCAGGATTCTGATTCTGAGTCGATCGGTATACTTAAACGTGGTTACAAATACCGTTACAAATATCTGCACAAACGCATAATACCCCACTTCCATCTATGGTGGTGTAGAGACAATGCCATTCTGGTTGTAATTTTTTTTTTTTTTGGAATACACTATTTTTCGGTACATATATACACATGTAATATATAATATATCATTTTTTATTGGACTTTTCTTTTCGCAATATTCACACTTTTAACATTTTTAACACCATAAACTTTTTTTAATTGTCTTAGAAAGAAAATTAGGTTAAAATTAAATGTTGAAAGTAGATGAATGAGTTATTTGTTGAAAGTTCTTTTTGTTGTTTTGCTGTTTTTGTTGTTGGCATTTGGTTGTTGTAGTGCGTTTGGTGGTGATGAATAGCACCAGAGTATTTTCTATGAAATTGATAATTAAAACAATTTTAATGGATTCATTCATTTATATTGTACATTATGTGTAGCGCCTTTTGCAAATAGTGGAAAGATAAAAGCTAAATTTAAATTGTTTTAAAAAGTTTTACCGGTAATTTGCGTTTCTACTTGAAATTCACTTTATTTAACAGATAATATAATTTAAATAATAAATGTTGGTGATACGGTAGTTTGTCTAGAAACTATAGTTACTAATTAAGTATTCAAGTTGTTAAACATTACTAAGGAGAACTATTTGTTTTATTAACCCTTACGGAACGAGCGATATTGTGCCCTGATATTTTTATCTGGTTAAGTAACTATTTTCTTTGAAGGTGTTTCAGAATCGAAAGTAATTTCTTGTTTGGTAAATCATCTTCACCCACCATAACAGCTGTACAGATTTATACTCAAATTTGGATTATATATTTCCTACAATGAGCAATGGGACTTATCAAAACTCGCTATTGGAGTTTATATTCCAGTTTCTGTTTCAATTTCTTTAAACATTTTAATTTTCAGCTAATTAGGTCTAGAACAATACGCTCTAGTGTTGGAGAACTTGGCCAATTTGTTATTCCCTCTAACAATACATTCGGTGATGTTTCTTTGTTGACTTCTACGTAGTCGGATTGCTGAACATTTTTCGATTTTTTAATTAAAAGAGGAGATGAAATTAGGTACAATTTTAATATTCAATCTTTTTTGTGGAGAACCACGTCTTTGGATTGCTCTTGACAAAACCTTAAATTTAGTTTTTTATATTCTAAAGCGAAACGTATTCAGGTGAACAAGGTGGAACTGTCGAAACTTCATTACAGGAGGTTTCCAGTGATCTTTTGATCCGAATTCAACAGCTAATACACCAAAATTTATAACTCAAACAAACTCCAAACTTTGGGTATAACAGACCGACAAAAGCGTTTGAAATGGAAATACGAATATGGATTGGTCACACACTGAGAAAGTAGCAAAATATCAAGATTGAAATTGGAAACATGGAGATAGCAAACTGAAACAAAGTAGTTACACGAGTTGGCGGGAAGTGTATTCGACTTGTTCATTGTCCAGTTATTTATGGTAGGAATCTTGTATGTGAGTTACCCTTCAAAATTGTAAATTTTATGTAAATTTAAGAAATTAAGGGCTTAGGAATAGCTTGTTGTGGGAAGAAGCCTTATATTGGAAGAAGCCCTATTGTGGAATAGAGATCTTGAATTTCCTAATACTTTTATTTTTATTTTTAATGATAATTAAAAAGATAATTGCGAGACAGATAATTTTTACGGAATTTTATTAGAGTGAAAACCTACACCGGGACGGGAGCTTCATATGGATGGTATAGAAAAATGTGGACCGATATTTTTAAAATATATTACATATATTGAAGTCTATTAGAATCATAATAATACCTAATTTTAACATCTTTTAATCGCATTTACGAGTTTTCAATTCAATCCCTTATTTCCGAGACGAATATGGAATCCATACCTTAATATGGACCTACCTTCGTTCGATTAGTTACATATATATAAAGCGATTAGAAAAAATATTTTTGTCGAATTTTAATAAACTAAAATAAAATGCATATTTAAGAATTTTATAAGTTCTTAACCCTATTCCGGGAAGGAGATTTATATGGGAGCTAAGTTAAATAATAGTTCCAGGCTGTCATTTTTTTATTTATTTCAAAATAAAAATATATTAATGTACAACAATTAAGAAAATTTATTGTGACCTTTAAGATAAGCTGATTTTGGGAATATCAATGATTTTACTTATTTTTGTCTATAATTCTTTTCCTATTAAGTTGCTTTTAATGATTTTTTCTACGATAATAAAATATATATGTAATGGGGTATATGAAGAAGAAAACGATTAACTTAATAATTATCTTATATACTCCGTTTTCATATGATTTTTTCTAAAAAAATCTTTTTTCTGTGCAATTTTCCGCAGATTTTCAAAGTTAAAACTGATCTTTGATTACACTTAGTAACCTTAATATATGGTGTTTATAATTTTAAGAAATATTTGGTATATTTTGAACGTACACACAGAAAAAACAATGTAAAATAATGAAATAATGAATTTGCTTCTTAAAAAAAAAATGTTAATTTAACATTGTTCACAATAAATTTTTTTCAAGTAAAGAAATTATATATTTTTTTTAATACAAACCAATATTTTTATAAAATATTTGTATAATACGTACCTAAAAAGAAAAGAAAAAAATTATAAAATTAGTTAAGAATAATGAAAAATTATTTATTTTTCAATTTATTATTTAAAGTATCATTTTATGTAATAACAAAAGTCATTAAGATCTTATTATTGTATCTGAGAAGATATTTTTTCCTTTAAAAATAAATTTTTAAAAATTATTATCTTTAATGTTCGAAATTCTCTCCCCAGTTAAAATTTATTAATATTATTACTACACGCAGAAAAATGTCATTTCTTAATATGTTCGTCCTAAACACTTATATGTTCGCGGCAAACATTTATTGTTATTACCAACATATTAATTGTTGAATTCATTCTATTTTGATAACAATTTAGTTGCTGTAATAATAATTGTTTTTATTAAATAAAAAAAAATATATCGTGGTCACAATATGTCTGACTGATCACAATTTTATTGTTATTAAAATCACTATTGTTATATATAGGACGAACATATTATTTTCAGTTTATTGACAACGGAATATTACTAACAATATTTTTTTATTAGAATAATAATATTTACAGTGGCGATAACAATAATTCTAGTGGCTAATTTAGTGACGATAACAATGACTATTGTTATCAATGAAAATAAACATATTTTTTATTAATATAAAAATAAATTTTGTGGCCATAAAAATAATTTTTTATTAATGCGAATAAACAAATCTTTAATTACAATAACAATATTTTTTGTGGTCATAACAATAACTATTGTTATTAATGCAAAATAACAAAGTGAATAAACAAATATTTTAGTTACGGTAACAATATCTAATAACAATAGTATGACGCTTCCTGTTTATGGTTACCACAAACATACTTTTTCTCTGCGTGTGTATGATTATGGATTTTCCATAAACCCCAAAATAACAGCTAAAAAGTCATTAATAAACACATTGACAATCTCTCAATACATTTAAACACAGATCGTAAATCATTCTAATTCACAAGTACGCACATATTTGCCACCTTCTGATTATGTTTTATCTAAAACATAACATAAATATGTTTCTAAAATTTATTAGCTCCAAAGGCAGGATAAAACCAACAAAAAAACTGTATATTAACAACTTACATACGCTTAAGAGTATCAAACGAGATATCAACATGTTGTTGACTGTTGGTTAACATAAATTTTGTGAAAAAAAAAATTATAAAAATAAAATAAATTAAAAGAACGAAAAAGAATCGATTTTTTAATCTGATAAAATAATCTATATAACATATGTTTTTCTCAATGTTGTTGTTTACACAGATGTAAAACGTATAATTCAAATAAATTATGTTTGTTTTATAAAGTTGTGTCATTATGCTTGAAATAAAATCCAAAAAAAAAAAAAGAAAATTAAATTAATTTAAAATCAAACAAGAATAAAATTTTAAAACCTGTTTAGAAGAAAACAGGTGCGGTACTATGGTACCAAATCCTCAAATTTTATATATTTTTTGAACAAAATTTGATCAACATCATTCTCCAATTATTTTTTTAATGTTTTGTCTCTGCGAAATTTCTGGCTTTTCAGCACACTGAAAATATCGCGAAGAGACGGATGTTATGTTGCAGATTGGCAGATTGATCTGAAATTAAAGGTCTTGGGGTGCCAGAAGTAAAAAATCGGATGCTTTGAAGTTTTCTAATTTTTCCAATTTAAATTAATATAATTAAGTCAATCGTTTAAAATTTTTAGAGGACTAAAAATTTAAAATTATAAATGTTCCAGAACGTGAACTAGGAAAATGGGTTCGAAGGATTTCTCAGGAGTTACAGTGATGAGACTGAGCGAGAGGGACACATTTGTTCATTTGCTGTAGCTGTACAAATCTGATTGAGTAAGGAATACTATTTTTTAATTCTCGATCATAGTGAATCGGATTACGTTGCCGTTAACTGACAAAGAAATAAAGTCCAGCCCAAATGGTTACATTAAAAACGTGTTTTGCATTATAAATCGGGTAATACGAATATTTTGGTGTATCTTTGAGTACGATCCCTTTAATGAGATCAATCAAAGAAAAACGACCATTCTGTAACATAATGCAAGAACGATCAAAGTTGTGTGTTGCAGAATTTTGACTTTAACATCTTATAACCCTTAAATTACCTCTTTTGACTGCAATTAATTCGATCAATGTTAACCGATTTTTTAAGATAAATCTATGCCGAATTTGAATATTAAGAATGATGCTCTATATTTTGAGTTTATATTTTTGGGATAGACGATATTGGGAATGGAATCGGAGACAACAAATACAACTGCAGGAAGCATCCAACGAAAAACGATCATAATATTCAATAAAACAACAGTCGACAATCTCTGTCACATAAAAAAAGTATTTAAAAAAACCGTTAAAAAGTATTTAAAAATACTGTGGGTGAGGAACTTTAGTACTCATGCCTTATAGCCATACCTCTCATAGTTGCGGTCGATCAGACATTGGTATTTCTGAAAACCCTTTGTTTTGATAGATACAGAACGCTTTTATTGAAATACTTTTCATTTTGGGACGCTGTTCTGAAGTGAGTAGTATTTTCGAAATTGTCTTCACTCACTATTTACCTCAAAGCAGATGAAGTAATGCCTTAGCGGTTCTGTAGGAAAAAGTTATAGCTAAAAATATGACTAATTTAGGACTCATTCAATGTTCCTGTATCATATTTAAAAAGATATTATGTGCGTTTGTGAGTGTGTAGGTGAGTGTTTATGTACTAAACATAACATTTGTAGTGGAGAGTGTTGAAGATTCGGCATAGTTGAATATAATATTTTTACTTGTTTATTTAATAAAATTACAAACTTTCAAAACAGCGACCTTCCAAAGAGTTATACAGACGGCCGATGGTCCATAAGTAATTAAATCAACTCTGAAAGCGATTCTCAACCGTAAGGTAGAGTGTAAGATTAACTTTGCCATATCTGAAATGAAGATATAAGGAATAAAAATAATCTCCCCTTCCATTTCTGACATCTGTCCATTTGTCAAATTTCCAAATAGATTTCATTTACGATAACAACCACACCAAGCAACAGTCATGAAAATCTAATAATGATGAAAACAGTTGTTAAATATTTTGGTTTCGAATAAGAAGAAGAACAACAACTAAGTAGAAAAATCAGTAAGAATATTCGTTGCCAACTAGTAACAATATTGAATCAATCCTTTTTCTCCTTCAATATTTACAGTTAAAAAAGTATAAAAGTTTTAATTTCATCATTTTCTCAACTCCTTGTTCTTTTTCACTTTTCCTTTATTCTAGTTGGCTTTTATGTTTCATGTTCATCTCATTTTACATTCAAATGCCAAAAATTCAATTACAGGTAACATATGTGTGTGTGTGTAATAAAGTTCATTTATTATACATAGAAAACATTACACACACATACACACTTACTTACTCAAGGTTATACCTTCACAACTACAGGAGAAAGACATAAGAAGTTTTTGAAAATTGAAATACAAAATGAAAATAAAAGAAAACAAAAAAATACAAAAATACATTTCAACATGAAAGAAAAACGAAAGTCGAAAATTTTGTCTCCGTTAAGGATTTCAACAACAGGATTACCAACAATAACAACAGCAACAATAAAAGGAAGTTAAAAATATTTAAAGTGAAGAATCAAATTTCTTTGCACTTCATCACATTCAGCACTAAAAACACCAAATAACAACGTCAATAATACTTTGACACAAACACAAATACACTTACATACACACATACACACTTACTCACATTTGAACTTTTAAAGTTTATAAACAAAAGTGAACAACAATTTTTTGTTTGTTGCCAAAGAACAATAATAATAATTCAAAATCACACATGAACTTTCTTTTATTTCGAATTTGATTTTTTTTCGGTTTCATTTCCGTTTTTAATAGATTTTATGACAAGAATCAAATAAAACTTGTAAATGGTGATTTTATAAAAATTGCCATTGTATTTGTATGAATTTTGAATGTATTTGTTAGAATATTTATTATGTGTTTACTTCGAAATTTCACTTCAAAAGTTATTAATTTTCAATATTTAAAAACGATTCTGAATTGTTGTATTAAAGGATTTATTGCTTTGACGATTGCATCAAGGACAATCACTCTCTAACACTTTGGAAAGTAACAAATATTAGTCAATTGCTTTGGACCCAGAGGTTTATCCAAAAATAAAACATCAATAAAATATCACAGTATTCACCAATAAGAGTATTTTCAAACAAATAAGTTCCGGTTCTTTACTGAACTTCATTCATGGCCTCGATGTACCAGTTAATATAGTCAATTTTTTTACATGAGTTGAAACATGATTCAAAATATCATCCTTGGTTAGAGAGCATCCTTTCCTTTCTTTCTGGAGCACATAATTAACTGCTCCAGTTTATAGACAAAGATTCATCTTTTATATTCCTGTTCAGAAGTTATAGAGCTGGTTAACCAAAATATTCTATTCCTTGTTTTCCAAATTATTCTTGATCGATCTTGCCAAATGTGGCCGAACGTTGTCATGATAGAAGATTATGTGTCTGGTCGAATATTTTACACAATTTTCGTGGACTGCTCTTCTCAAACGAATAAATTGTCTTTGGCTCAGATATCCGGTTATCATTATACCCGACTTTTAACATCCAATAACATAACATAACCTCCTGATTCTACCAAATAGACAACATTATTTTGGTTTGATGGATAAACGGTTTCGGTACTGATTTATTCTAAAAATAGTAATAAGAAGGGACAATGACCGGGCTATAAGTATATAAGTCATCAATGGTTTTCCAAATATCGAGCGTTAGAATGATTAAATAATATGATCGATTAAAGATATGATCGAATATTTTTGACGTTTTCCTTAAATACTCTATTCCAACAAATCAAAATGCTATAAGTCGGCCGAAATCAATCACCTGATAGCATATAATATGAAAATACCAACCGATCCTAACAGTACCTTAAAGTCATTTCCATTCGGCTCTGGCGTTGATTTGACTTGTTGAATAGATTTTGAGCTTAAAGTTACCCATTTTTCAACACCTGTTCTTCTTGCGCTTGACAAACATCTTCGACTAATAATGCTTTCAACTCCATATTTTTTAACTTTTTCAGCTGACCTGTCCTCTCATTGTCATCTGTATCGAATTCAATACTACTGAATCGAGAAAAACATCGTTCATAAGTTTTTGAGTTATTGTTGTTGCAGTTTTGCTTCTGTTGAAGTTCTTTTTCCATGGTGAAAAATTTCAATTTATGCAGCTCTTGCTAAGTAGTTGGATCGTTCCGGGTTCGTTGTGGGGTTTTTCCCAAGTGCAATCTGCATATTTCTTCTCAAGTAAAGAAAAACTTCCCTGCAGCACATAATTAATAGGAAAAATATTCCAACTTACGATTTGATACCTGAACCAAATTCAGAACGCCAATAAATTTCACCCCAACACGTATTAAGGCTGTATTAAAAGGATCGGGAATCTGTTATAGCAATTACAATCTTTTAAAACTATTCACATATTGTATCCAAGATTTGTACCTTATCTGTGCTACCAGAAAACAAATTCGTTCCCATGTTTTGTTATAAAACTTTTCTTAAAACAATGTGATGTTTTCGACTTATTCTTCGTAGAAATACGAGTTAGTGGACTCACCATATAATCAGCAGGACTAAATTCGTTTTTAATAATTTCAAAAACATTTTGCGAATCATTCATTATCTTTATTATAATGACCATTTTAGAGAAATAAAACGTTACGATTCCTTTCAACGTTTTATAAATTTATAAATTATTTCGGATAATAAAAAATGTGAAACTTTCAAGTTCTGGAAAATTATTCTTTATGAAAATTACTAATAAATTTATATGAAATTATGTTTTCTAGAGACTCGAAAAATTAGTTCATTAAATCTTTTCCTATAAAACACATTATTTTAGTAATAAATTTAAATCTTTTAATCTTTAGAAGATAAATCATGTAAAAGTGTGATCAAATATGTTACAAGATTTACACAAACATTTCAAATAAATACATCAGCAGCATTTCTGCGAAAGACTATTTATTGCTTAAAGTATTGGAACAAATTGATTGAGTAACCCTCAATAGTATCTTATGCGGGAACAGTGTGGGAAATAATTATAGATGTGAAAAGAAATTAACGCTACGAGATATTAGCACGACGCATAGGAGTGATGAAACGATTTTTTTGAAACAGTTCTGTAGCTTATGAACCAGTTCGCTGTTATACAAAAACGTCGTTTTGATTTTAATCAAGTCAAAACGTTGTTTATGATTTGATTAAAAATATTTAACATGCAGACAGTGTTGATTAAACAGGGTGACCAGAAAAAGTGCGTATTAAAATGTTTATATATTTTTAAACTTTTCTTTAAATAGAAAACCTAGTACAGGTAGGCGAAATGGACCACATAATATTTTTGAAGCCAAAAATACAAAGCATATTTCAAAGAGCTCCCAATGCACTCAAAAGGAAAGCAACCCGATTAACTCAGTGCGAGAACTGTTTGGTACGAAAAATTAACGGTAATGCAGGTTTAAAAACATACAAGGCTCAATAGAATCCTAACATGAATGCTGCTCAAAATTTAGAGGCCAAAAACAGAGCACGGAAATTTCTGAAATAGAAATTAAGTTTTCTAAAAATACTAATTTTGCTGCATAATGGATGACGAAATGTATGCTCTCTCATGATTTATTATTGGTTACATTTAAAGTTGCTAATGCTGGAAGGAATTTTGAAGAAAATAACCTCAAAACTATCAAAATTTTCTCAAAAAGTTCTTGGCATGGCAAGCAATATGGAGTTGCGGCAAAAGAAAACAATCACTTGTTCTAAAAATACCGGAATTTACATAAAGGAATGTTTACACAAATGACTGTTTCCATTCAAAGAACTTCATAATTTGTGTAATTTTTTTCGGCATAACTTAACATCCTGTCAATATGCCAAACAAGCCCTCGAGGAGAGGCGAATTCCACAAACTGGCCGGAGTTACGGCCAATGGAAAGATATTGGCTTCTTGTTAAAAGAAAAAACTGTATGTTTAGTGGTTCCATTTTCATTGACATATATGTATGTTAAGCAGTTATCGATGTCAGTCCCAATAAAGATATATTCAACATAATATCGAACTTTTATGGAGAATTAAAAAGGTATATTTGCTTTTTTAATCAAATAAAAATTTGACTACTTTTTGAATTTTTGAATTTCATCCCCTCGTTCACCGGACTCACTAAAACATTGTGCTTTTCCCAATTAAATGAAAAACATCTCCTAAATGTCCATGTGAGTTTTTATTCAAAAATATTCAATGGGATCAAAGAGAATTTTCCAGCGTTTGTTTGGTATTTCTCTTCTTTGTGAACACTCTGGAAGTCGCAGATATCTCGATGATCGATTTAAATACAAAACGCTCCAATTCAAATGTCCTAACCGAATGGGATTTGAAGTTCATAAAAATTACAAAAATTAAATATTTTCACAAAATTCGGAAAAATATTTTCAAAATAAGATTCACATCCGCAAATCACTTTAAGAAATATTTATCTCCAAAAATTTCAATTTTGTGCTAATATTTCATACATTTAACATATATACAAACAGATAATACTGTATGAAATTTTTTTCAAGAGTCGGCCCATAATTTTATTGGCACGAATCTCTCATAAAGGTGAATATTATGATAACAGTTTAAATAAGTATATTTTATGCAAAATAATTACAAGGTTCGGTAAATTTATATGTCTGCGGCAAGGGTTCACAGTGAATTTTCCCGCGTTTTAGTCGGTATTTCTCTTATTTGCTTCTAAATAAATTTTCCGGACTGTTTTAGTGAATGAGTGGGACATTGATGATTTTTTGGTGTTTAATTTATATTATAAATTTTTATTTTATTTTCATTAGTGCGTTAAATCCAAACAACCATAGTCACACACACACACACATGACATATGGATGGATGACTAATGCGTGTTGCGGTTGAGTTTTTCTTTCATTCTACGTAAAACAAGTTGAAAAAGAAATACATATATATTCTATATATTTATATATTTATATAGTCATATTAAAAAGTGTTGTATTTTATTTTTTTAATTGGGTTGAAGAAAAAACAAAAACAAAAACAAAATTTAATAAAATAAAAGCAACAAACCAACAACAACCAAACACTATACAACAATAAAATTGAAATATTAAAAAAAACTATATAAATCTATGATAAAGAACAACAAAAAAACTGAAAGCTAAAAAAAGATTTTTCATAGAAACAACGTCATCATCATCAGTAGCAGCAGCAACAACAACAACAACTAATAATAATAATGATAATATTTTCATAGACGATAAATGTCTCACCATCTCACCATTATTATCAATAGCAAAAAGCAGCGGCAGCAGCAGCAGCAATTTGATTAGAAAATTTTGCCCACTGTGCCAGTTGTGTATGTAATAGCAAATGTGCATGACTCTATGTGACATATTTCATAGAAATATATTTTTCTTTCTCTTCTTCTTCTACTTAATTTTCTTTTATTTATATTTTTAAAAAATAATAATAATAAAATAAAAACAAAATATAATTTATTCATATTATAATTATTTATTTATTATTTAGTTTAAGTGTCGACGCTATTTAGGTATCGCAGTAGACTGAAATGAAAATTAATATGAAATGCTAAGGCTAAGTCGACTAATTAAAACCCTTCATATCAAATACTTATCAAGTTATTATCTGAACAAAATGAGATTTTATAGAGCCAACAGTCTGACTTTTTTTAAAAGAGTGCCAAAAGGAGCCACTCTTCGAGAAGAAGTTCCAGAGAAATATATAGAAAACAACTAAATCTTATTAGAAAATGTCTAGTTTAGATAGGTTTTTCAGCCATGTTATAAATATCTTACACAAGCTTAAGATGTTTATAACATAAGGACTAAATAAGTGAAATGTAATTTGATGTTAATTTTTTATAATTAATATTTAAATTTTAATAATAAATACACTGAAATAAAAATGTTTACCTTTTTTGTTTCAGTATATTTTTTATTAAAATTTATATAACGTAAAAAGGTGTAGAATTGAAGCAAAGTAGGTTAAATATCAGCTAATGAAACCTTTATTCATCATAACGAAAATTTTCATCAATTTTTCATAAGTTATTCAAATTGACGGAATATCATCAACATGACTATTTTTTATTCCATTTTTCTTTGAAAATTTGATATTTTGAGGTTAATAAAGAAAATCTGAATCGATATCAAGTTTTTTTGACACAGATTTACTAAGTGTAGTCCCCAGATTAGCTTATATATCAATTTTTTTCGTTTCTTAAGATGTTGTTTTTGATATAAGCCTATCGGTAAAAGCCTATAATATATTTAGGACTCGAATAATGTAAATAATGAACCAACTTTACTATAAAACTATTTCCTGAGACGATGTAGCTGCGAAATTGCCCAAAAATATAAACCCTTTATGGACACTTTAATTATTTTAAACTGTTAAATTGTCACCTACAGTATGTCCAACTTAACATACTCCAAATTCAGCATTTCTCTTGCTCGAGGGGATTTTATTAAAATAAAATGCATCACATTCATTTTTTGTGTTCCCTTTAGTTTTTTTCTATTTACATTGAGGTTTAACTTTTGTATAGTGGAAATTATGAACCTGTCAAGTGGGTGCATTAGTTCTGTATTGTTTCTACATTTGTGTTGGTAGTAAATTATTAATTTATTATTTATTTATATATTAAAATAAAAAATGAACAAAAAAATTGTTATTAATGTTTTAATACTCCATATTATCATGTTTTTGTTTAAAAAGAAAATAAATTCATTTGAATGGGGAATGGGGAATGAGGAAATAAAAGGGGGAGGAAATGAATCAAATTCAATATAAGGACTTGTCATAGTTTAAATAGGGAAATTATTATAAAGATTATGTCATGCTTTAGTTCTTCTTCCCGAAACACAGAAAAATAATTCAACAAGTTAAGGAATATCGACGGCATAAGTCACGACTTAGTCAAATGAATACTTGAAAGTCTATAGTTGTGATGGACGCTTAAGCGAAACACACAATATCATCTCAATTAATAGTTTTGTGAAATAATTTGAAAACATTATCCAAGTTAAAAAAAAAACGTCTTCTGAAATTTATCTATTGTTACTGAAAGCATATGATCAATATGCCGAAATCAATAATTGGAAGCATTACCCGATCATATTTATTAATAAATCAGGGAAAAAATCCCTGATTTTTCCCTTTTCCTTTGGTTTGAATTAATGCCAATTTACCCTTAAGGAAAAACGCTTTTTAGAACAATATTTTAACTTGATTCATTTTAACAACGGAGCAATATTCTGGAATCTATACCAACAGAAAGATTAAAAAAGTTGAAACATGATATTGTGTAAGTGCCTGTACAGCGGACAGCAGAAGTCAACTTTGTAAATTTATCAAAGAATTGGTGACTTTATGCCCAGAGATACAAAGCAGTAGATGATAATTTATTCTAGAATCTAGAAAACACTTCAGGTGCCTACATAAATTTCAAAAAAAGGACTTTAACAGTACTCTGGTCAGCAGTTGAAAGTTCCTAGTCTAAGATCTGATCTGGTAATACCACATATAACTTTTTGCTAGAAATTTGATATTTTATAGATTTGACCTCCATCTTCGGCTGACGAGCTGTTAGGTTGGCGGTCCGGTTGGTCACAAACAAGTTTAGCCATTTTGATTAAAATTTTGATTATATTATATTTTTAACTTTCTTTCAAATATCGGTTCAGAACTTTTACTTGCAGTTTCAAAAAATTCGAATTATAAGTTTGGATATGAAGTGATAAGTGAGATTAAAAAATATATGCTTTTAACTCCAACCTCTTGTGAACTTTGAGATGCTTTTAATCGCACATCTGTTAAAGAATTAAATTAATTTCAGTTACTTTCGTTACAGAGGAATTCGAAATAAAAGCAGGTGTTCCATTAGGATGTGTTTTAGATTAAATTCAATATTTAAGTTCATTTCTGATGTTATAGAAAGTAATTAACTCAACACTCACTGACGGACGGACGACAATGCTTAGCTTTAATAAAGACATATTTGCGAAATGTAGAGACATTGTTGAGAAAGAGTGGCTAATTCGTGTAAACGAACTAAAAATAAATATTTAAATGTTTATTTTAGTTCGTTATAATAAAAATGCCATTAAACCACATTCAGATTATGTGACGTATTTTGATATTCATTTGGATTAACGTCTAACTTGGCGTCATCAGATTGAATTTGAGTCCACTTTTTATCATCGTTTATAATACCGAAACCATTATGAGCATATGGTTTGGTAGGGATCGAAGAGTAATGCCAACATTGATTTTATACAGAGGGTCCAATTGAAATTCTGAGTACCACAATTGGAGCACTTTAGTATGTCAGACATAAATATCTACGGGAATTTAAAAATACCAATGTTTAAGCAAGAATTTGAGAAAATACACTGGAAATATTATTGGAACTTTACATGAATTCAAGTCCATTTGCAAGACTTATTGCTGAAACACGAAAAAGTTTCAGATATCGTAGGTATGATCTTCTATCGCGTTTTAAGTTTTCAGATTTAAACATTGTTAAGCAGATCCATTTAAATATCGGTTACTTTCTTGGAACAGCAGTAGGAAATTAATATTTGCTCTTATTATTTTCTTCTTATATGAGTTCAATATTCTGACAATTAGATGGATCAGACTCTAAACGACTGCTAGACATTTGAAAGAACCCACAAGTAAAACTTCACTTTCTTTATTTTATACCTCCAAAATATTTGCATCTTTGAAGACTGAAACTTCATTGGAAACATTATTGAGCAAATTTTATTTTGTAAACATTTTCGATGATCTCAGTCCTTAAAACACATTGTATGCGTTATGTAGGTATATAATTATAATCATATAGACATTTCTGTAAACATATGTACATACATACATACATACATTCATACATACATATGCAAATGCATAAATTCTATGTAATTGATATGACTCGTATAGAAACTATTTAAAAATTTTATATAAAATATTTTTTTTTTCAATCTTGATTTCTTTTCAAATTGAACCACTACTGAACGTAGTTTTGAATGTAATCCACCATGAATATGTTATATTACATTGTGGTTTATATAAAAGAAAAAAATTAATTACACTACAGCTCCGACTTGCGTCGTTAACGGTGAACCGTGAAAAGTGATGCAAATTGAAATAACGCAAATCGAATCACCTTTTCTATATATAATGGACAATAAAAACAATTTTGACATGTTCCGATTTGCTGACAGAAACAATAGCGTTTAAACTCAGGAACGGCACAATTTTCTAACCAATTTTTGAATAAGGTTGCGGTCATCCAATTCTATTTATTAGAGCGAGATATATTTAGTTTATACTTTTCATTGTCCTTGGATTTCCTGTTTGGTATGTAAAAACAATTTTAAAATCTCCTTCTGCGTTTTCGACGCGGCTTTATATCCAGGACAAGCTTTCTAATGATGGTAACCGCTACCAAAAAACACCTATTTCGTCTTTCAATTATGGCTTTCTGCACAAACTTAAACTTTTCTGTCTCTGGTTGACTCTTCTTTCAATGTCACATTATGTTAAAAATTATCCATGTTTTTTAACGATTAAACTAATCGTTAGTGGCTTCGAATTTCCATTACTACTAGATGCCGTATTTTTCTTATGCGTTTCAGTGGCATTCTTTGCTTATTTTAATAATGTAACCAAATTGAAGGAAGAGGCCAAAGGAAAAAAGGGATTTCTTGCTATAGAATCTGGTTCAGATTGAAGTGGGCAATTTCAGGTAATCGATTTATTTCATCACTGTGTCTGTTTTAAATTGTTCTTATTGTTGCAGGTGTTAGACCAAGATCTCTTCCTATATTTTCTTGTTTTCCTGATTTTGTATGTCCTTAATGAACTTTGGCGAATTCCATCACAACGTTCTTGCCATAACTGACACTTGTTTTTAGCACCACTTATATAACAAAGGGAAATCCCCTTATTTCACGAAATTTGAAAACTAAACGTACAAATGGCGATCAATAATGCAAAAGATTATAATTCACAAAGCTGCAGTAAAAAATGTAACCGTTACTGGTGATGCAAATCAAATTAAACGCAATTGAAACGTAAATCGATTTTTTTCAGTTCTTTAAAAGCGACGCAAATCGGGGCTCTAGTGTATATTCGATATAAAATTAATTAAAAATTAAATAAAATACTTGTACTACTTTTAAAAATATCTGTCATTAGTTAAATCTCAAAAAAGTCAATTTAAAAATAAATTAATGAGTAAAAAAAACCTCAAAACTTTAGATATAAAGACGTAAAACCAAAAAAGGAATTTATATGTATATTTTTCTATATATAATACAATTCAATTAAATTTCATTAAATTGATTAAATCTCATTTTATGACAAATATTTTTGTGGGTTCAATCACAATAATTTAACAACTAAAATTATTTAAATTGCTTTGCCTTTATTGATGTGGTCACAATTTGGGAAAAACAGTTTGAAGAAACCCAATAAATTTAAGGGATTTTCTCATTTTCCATTTATATCAATTTATATTTTGAAATTGAAGGTCATTCAACTTTTCTATTAAGTCCAGAAACGTGCAATTTCTGCTAACAAAACAATTATGATGTTGAAATTAAAGAAATAATCATTATTATTTAAATCAACTTCAAGTCTTGACCATAAATTATTTCAAAATTACTAAAACTTATTAAAATGGTTCAATATATATTCAAGTATTGGTGAATACCCTGCAGGTTTTAGAAAGTGATTGATGTTAAGAAAAGGCATATAATCAGTTAACACAATTTAAAAGGTTTTAAAAGGATCACTAAAGAGCTCGTAAATTTAATGACAGTCGGCTTTCGCTTGGTAACACTTTTCAGACTTATTTCCGACAAGACTACTGATTCTAACCTTCTGATAATTGTTTCTTAATCATTCCTTTCACCTTTGTAGGACAATAGATCCTAAAAAGTATCCTTTGGATACTGTCAGCGTTAAACCACAGATGTATCATAGAGAGACACTAAGAACTGTACGTGACCTACAATAATTTTTATCGATATCAAGTGTATCGTAAGGAGACAGTTAAGATTTTGTATGTGGCAGAATTAGTCGACCTTTAAAGGTTACAAAATATATAGTAAAGTGATTAGATACAATGCGTTCATTGCCACAAAGTGGGACTGTAGAAGAGTCACTAGATATAGACAATAGGTTACCTACTATAACAAGCCCTTAAAATGTCTTGTTGAGAATTTTATAAAAAGCGCCTTTAAGACTATCGGATGGCAAGTTTGAGACAGTCCCCATATACTGCTAACTAAAAAGTTGAGTATTGATCAGTTCAGTGAAAAATTACATCCCTAAAGTAGTCGATTAGGTGACTAGTTCGGAAAAGCCCCCAAAAAAACTACTGGGCATTTACATAACGTTTGTAGTATAAAATTGAATAAAATAACAAATGTACAGATGTTTGTATGAAAATCTATGTCAAAACAATTTTAAAGAAATTTGAAATTTTAAAAAGGGATTCCAAATACTTTTTATTCGAAATGATACTGTATATCGGCAGGACACAAAAAATTTGTATTATTCTCCTAATCACATCGATTTAAAAAGAGGTCTATAAAATTGTCAAATTGTTAACAGGTTACTGACGAATAATGGATAATTAGGTGATAGAGAGCTTTTGGAAAAGGGTATATGAAATTGTCAAAACGCCCAGTATTGTAATACGAAAATATTTTGAAGCATAGAAATCCACCAACAAGTACAATCAATTATTCTATTGTGGACTATTAGAAAAAAGTCCAAAAAATTATCAAATGATTCGATATTGTTATGCTTTATGGCAGAAACAAATAGAATTTACATCATATTATTATGGAACCATTCGTTCCACTTTATTACGTAAACTACAAAGAATTTAAACAAATCTTAACGTTGATGTGATTTTGGAAGCGTTGGAATGCAGCAGAATTTATATAGTTCTTGAAGAATGAACCATGAGAAATTGCTAAGAAAGGAATGGATTCGAGTCATACTGTGATATGTGAAATTCAGACGTATTAATGAAGCCTTGTCCCCACAAGATCCTAAGAGAATTTAAGACAAAATCTACTGGATTTATATTATTTGAATTACTGACATATTCATCCTAATATGAAAACATCTATTAATAAAGAGATCAAATAACAATAATCCGACGCAAATGAGGCCATTGATCTTTTAATAATGTCTTAGGAGACAGTTTATGATTACAGCAATCAATATCAATTAATAGGACAGATAATTCCTTCCTTAAACTATGATATATTTATTGAATGCTGAAACAACAGAACTGAATCTTCCAATTCTCACACTAAACAACTATAATGTAACATGTCGGAGTACTTGCTCTAAAGCATAAAAGACATCAACGTTTCCACCACAATTGGATTTTAATTTGGGAACGAATCGAGTCACTTTCGACCAAAGATTGTCAACCCAGTGACATTTGTATCAATATAAAGTTTTTTTCAACAAGAAGGATTAACTGTGGCGAACTGTTACAAAAACAACAAGTAGTTCTAATAAATCCCTCTTCAACTATAATACGTCACAAGTCAGCGTAATTTTTTGATCATGACGTTTTACGGGACAAAAAGCAATGCAAATAGACTGGTTAAACGATCGATATCTGACCTGACTTCTCGTCGCCAAAAGAATTATCTCATGAATGTAATCATGGTGTCGTGAAGTTACAGACAATGAAATAACAGTTGTATTTACATGCATCTGTCAATCCCGATCTGAACCCGCTGAACTACAAGTTATAAAAAATGTTATGTTAATGACCAGATCTTAGCAAATATCAACCACTATACAAGCCCACTTTGCATATGCCTGCAGATCAGAGGCGAACTCTTATAATAAATTATTAGTTGTTTGTATGCAATAAAAATATATCGAAAAGAATATTCATTCTATATAATTAGATATAACTGACATTTTTACCACAATCACCTAAAATATTCACTTCAATTCAAATTAAATTCATATAAATCATCCCTGAACAAACAATCGACTTAATACCGAACATTATTTGAAATTTAGTTAGTTTATTAAAAAACCGAAACCGGAAACCGGTTAATCGGTTTTTTTGCATTGCAGAAAAACAATCGATACCGAAATACGATACCGAAAAACACTAACAAAACAACTTCTATACCCCATTCGATTTAGGTCATTGTACAGCGCAAGAATGATTTGATGAACTTTTTATAAATGATTACTTTGTTATAAGAAGAAATACACTATTATAATGGAACCATTACCTCAACTTCCATCCATCATTCGGTATATTTTTTCGTATTCGAAAACGAGTTTATTGAAGAGCCTGTTTTTCGAATAACTCGAATATCGTTTTTTTTTTAATGTCGGTTTTTTGAATACACTAAATTTAGTATATGACTCAAATCTTATCGCTTGTATGTTCGAATACCAACAAATACGCATAAATGTCTGCACTAAAATATCAGACACATTTAATTTATTTTGAGCCAAATAAGAACAATAAAAAATATATTTTTTCATTTATTTTTCTATTTATTTGTTACAAACAAAACACATCAGATTTTAATATGATGAACATTTGTTTACATTGTAAATTTATGAATTTGTGTATGAAATATCCATGAATATTATTAAGATTAGTTAAGGAAGGGGATCGGAAAAAATTGTAAAGATATTTTGGGACAGAAAAACCATTATAAAAACAGTCTATTCAAAAATCATTCTCCGATGAAAGAGTGCATTTTTTAGAATTGAGTAATAAAAGCTCAATCGGATTCATCGTAAGGAGAATAAAAAGAAATTTGGACCGGGAAAAAAGTAAATATTGTTCAATTAGGCAACGCATGCCATAATTATCAGATATGATTTGTGTTGTATATATTGTGTTTTGAAGGGAAAATGACTGTCATTAAAATCCATGGAAATAGAGGAAACTACGGAACAGATATAAAAAAGTAGATCGAACGACAACATGGGGAGATTAACAATCATCTAACGGAGTTTTTGAGGGGCATGGAGTATTTAGAAGCTAACTTTTTAAAAGACGCTATGACGTCTCACTAAACACTTCAACTTGTTCGGTAAATGAGGATGCTGTAATGTTCAGATGCCCAAGATTCGAAAATTTATAGCTAAACTTTGAGAGATTTGGTGCATCAATTAACCCTGGGAATAGTAGCGAGTATTCGATAACCTCTGGAGTAAAAACCTTAAGAATGATTTGCGAGATTCAAAAATGGGAATTTTGATTCAAATGGCAGTCAAAAGAAGTTTTGAAAATGAGGAATTTAAAGTATTTCTCGACCAAGTTACTGAAAAGAAGCAGTGGCCCAAAAAGTCTAAAGATAAGGAATTTGAGAACTACTATAAATAGAAATAAACACCGTCTCTTTATTATATGAATAAGGAAATTAAATATGAAACCCATTAACAGACTTAGCATTCCGGATAGTAATCTCCAGTCCGAAATGTCATATCTAAATTCCGCTCAAATAGACAAATTTACGCTGAAGTCTAATATCAAAGTAATGATTCGTTTTTGGTAGAATCGGTTTTTGCGCTATAAACCCGTTGAATTAGATTTAGGATAGGGAATCTGCTCCGAAGATGTGATTTGTTTGAAGAGAGAAGTCAAACAAAAACGATTAAAATATTTGAATAGACATAAGGATTACAGATTTCCATCGTGAGAACGGTCAGCCACATGCTGGTAGACTATTCAAAAAGTATTCGGAAAACAGTAAATGGGAAATTTAGGTACACTCGCCTTATAGCTGATACCTTTTTCATTTTGATAACCATTTATTTCGTACAGAATCCATATGCTATTATGGAAAGAGGTTTGCATCAAATTATTATTATTTATAATTAAAATAAATATGAGTTAAAGTCAATTATTAAAAGGATTTTTCTATTTTATTGTTACTTTGATAGAAACAAATTCCTATTTATCTTTCAATTCTCACCCCTTATAAGTTTCTATGGATTTATAAATTTATTCAAATTCATTTGCTTACGATTATTTGCATTCTTTTCTCTGAAGTATCTGAAAACCGCAAATCTAAATAAATATAATTTTTAATTTTTTTTAATACCCTACACCACTACAAATTGTGAAAGAGGGTGTATTAAGTTTATCATTTCAATTGCAACGCCTTGTTGTATTGAAATCGAAATCTGAGTCAATATAACTATGTCCGTCTGTCTGTCTGTTGTCCTAAGTATCTGTTATAATTTACCTATTAAAAATCGGTAACAACTTTTACTAAACGGCTTATTAAATTTTCTAAATTTTTTAATAGGGCAAAGGGGTGAAGTATTCTCCTTACAAATCAGAATATTTAATATCGCATATCGCAGGAATCTCACAAAATTTGTGACATGAAAAGGGTTAAATAGATCTTATTGTAGTCTAAAAAATAGGACACTGGGAGGTCGTATCCTCTGTGTCTTATTTTTAAATATCACATATCCCTGAAATTTGAGACGTACTTAAAGCCTTAATAACAAAATATTATAACCTAACAAAATTTTGGATACGACACTGGGATGTCAAAGGAAATTTAAAGAAATTAAGGCCATGGATGAAACTATAATAACCAAATATTATAGACTACGTTATTTTGGGATAAAGGACACAATTATTAGGGCATACAATTTAGTTCAAAATTGATTCTGTTGGAGGGTATTTAAGATTCGACATAACCTGATATAGTATACTTACTTGTTTTTATTTATTTAATTATTTTATATATTTTATATGTGTTAGTAAAATATAAATAAAAAATAAAAATTTAGGACAACTTTAGAGGAATAAATGGGAAGTAGAGCAGACCATATAACAGAGTTGCCAAGTGTAAGGCATATGGAAATTAATATTTTACTGAAGCAAATTTTAAATATTAAAAACCTCAAATCTTATTATAACGATTCTAGCAGAAATCCAATAATTCTAACCTAAAAATAATAAAATATTTTATATAATTTGGTTATACATTCTTAAGTCTATTGCAAATTTTAATATCTTAATCTTTATTTTAGGAATGTGTCAGATACATACATACATACATACATACATACATACATACATACATACATTCATACATACATAAAAACAAATATATGTTATGTATCTGGATTTGTAATATTCTAAATTTCAAATTATAATTTAATTATGCTAAACAATACAAAATAGAATGTGTGTTAAATTTTGTGGTTAGAATTTTAATAATGAGATCACATACACATACATACACAGACATATACAATTATGAATTTATGCACCAGCAGTATATTTTCCAAAAATTATTATCATTATTATTTTTATTGGATAGAAATTATAATAATTTCTTTATTATTGCATAAAACCACATAGAAGAGTTAAAGGCAAAAGTTATTAGATTTTGTTATGATTTCTAGATTTGAATGGAGGTTATGTCAAGATAATTACATTATTTGTTATATCGAAGGATTTTAATTAACTGAACAATGGATGTAATTGTGGAGGAAAGAAAGAATTTTAAAACAGCGAAATAATTGCATAAGAGAAAATTAATTATATTTCCAGCTTAATGAAAAAATAAACATGTAATAACACCGACTATGTAATACACTACGTCAGGGCGCAAGCATGAGAAATTATGGTCCAGTATTTCAGTAACTTGATTCTATAATTTGTGTTTGCATAAAACATACTTTTTCAAGATACGATCACAAAACTTATAATATATGGAAAATTTATAACATTTAAGATTATTTTCAAAAGTGTGGACCGATTGCGCAAAATTTCGTATAACGTTTTGTGCAAAATGAATTATGCAAAATGCATACATTCTTAAAACTTTCTTTTATTTTTGTGATTGGCCCAGTTATCGGTCTATATAACGGTCTCTACTAGACGAATTTTATAATCTTTGGAAATGTCAGGACCTTAAATTTCTAGTATTTTTATAGGCGTAATCATGTTTAGAAAACCTAAAAAGTATTCGACCTCGATTTTCTTCTTTTGTACACACCAGTTCTAAGCACCGCTTTTAGACTCCTGGATCTTTTTTGTTAACCGATCAGGTTTTCAGCTTCACTTTTTTATGGTTACAATATATCTTTTCTGAGTCTTTGCTTCGAAGAGTTTGAAAAATGAAACTATTTTGGTACAAATATGTGTTAATGCCTTGATAATACACTGAGAAGCAACCAAAAATCTGTTGTATATAAGTTTCGTCGTACAGTAGTTCCAAAATTATATATCTTGGAGTACCATATAAAATAAATTATCGATCCTTTTTAAACATCAATGCAGTTGAGGTACAAAGCCCAGTTTTTCAGGCATCTTAGGGAATGCCACATGAAAAGTGCTGCAACAACACTTTATTGTGACTACAACACTTGCGACTAGGGCAGGAGGGAGTGGTATCCTCCTAACAAACGTAAGTTTAATATATCTGAAATATATCTGAAACTTTTCAGGCAATTTTTTTTAAATTTGGCACAGACAGAAAAAGGCAAAATATTAAATACTAAAGAAATTTTGATAGGGCAATGACGTGTAGTACCCCTTTCCAAGCTGAAATTTTCATATGTTCCTACAATTATTTCTTAATTGATGGTGGCGTAGGGTACTGAAGATTTAACGTAGCGAAATATTGAATTCTTATTCGTATACAAATTTTGTAACTCTACGGCGTTAAAAAAGTTCTATGTTTGTTAAATTGGTTGGAATTCATGATCAGTCATAACACTAATTTGCCATAACCTATATATTTTTCGATAGGACAAGGGGGAGGTGTACTACCTATACAAAGCAAATTGTTACGATTAGAAGAAGAATTTAATTTCACGTCAAAAACATTGTTATTATATTATGTAACCTTAAAAATATGGTGGAATAAGGTCATGAGGATATGTATCCCCTACCTCATACTAAGCAAACACTATTTGTGGAATATCTTCGTAACTATTATTCCGAAAGGTTAAACATTTTTATTATTTGTAGTTTAATCACTTCTTTTTACTAGAATCACTTACTTTTACTAGAAGGTGTAAGGTAGAGAAGGCAGAAAAGCTTACAAAGTATTTGCTATTGACATCATCAACCCCCAAAACATTTTTCTTAAATCTGTAACCTTCAAAACTTGTATAAAAATTATTAATTTTCCGATTAAAAAAAATAACAAAATTTCACACCCTTCAAATGCTTCCAAATTTTAGTCTTTTTTTTATTTCGTTTTCATAAGATCTTTAATGTCACTATAACTTTAAATGCCTCATAAAAATCTCATCACAACTGTTTAAAGATATTTTCATCGTTTTTTTTTCTCTTCATTTCTATCGCTCGTTGATAAAATGCCATTAAAATACAATTTAGTACTTGAGACTCTGAAACCAATTAACAAACATTATTAAAAAAATCTTTATTTTTTATTTATTGGCGAGTGAAAATGTTTACATTTCACCGAAATTCTTAAACGCATCCACCAAAAAAAAAATATTAATAAAAGACAACACAATCCAGGCAGCATCTGTTATCTGCCTCAAGTGCGCAAGAAGCCACAGAGAAAAACCATTAGAATAGAAAATAACATGAATAAAGAAGCAGAGAAGAAGATTATGTAAAATTATGAAATGAAGAAAAAAGAAATATAAAATAAATAAAATTTAAAAAAAAATACTTTTGAAGTTATAAGATTTAGAATTTGAAGACTTCTTTTACTATAAAAAAATATTAAAATGACAAATCATCAACCTAAAATACATACAAATACATACACAAACACACACGCACACCCACCCACCTAAATAAACATTTTTTATGGATTAATTCATTTGTAGTGAAATTTAAGGACAGCAAACTACAAACACACATTTGTAAAATTTTTCAGATTTTAAAGAAGGATAAATCTGGACAAAGTGTCACAAAAGATATTATCATCGTCACCACCACTGTACAGTGGTTCCAAAACGTTTTTTTTTTTTCGGAAATAATTCTGCATATTAAGAATTAATATATATTTCTTTAAGAAGTTTCACATGGACATTTTTTAAATGCTACCAAATAGATGTGGAGCAGCACAATTTGTTAGTGAGTCCTGGGAACGAAAAGTGGATCCTCCAATTTGTGATTACCTCTCAGAGAGGTCTCAAATCATTTCTTTAATAACTCTGTAACTTTAGAACTACTAAATATATTTGAATTTAATATCACATGGACAATTCTGAAGTGTTACTTAGTTGACTCAGAAAAGCATAGTTTTTTGTGGGTCTGGGGAAGAAGGGGTTGACCTTAAAATTTTCCAATTCCTGGTCAAAAAAATTCTACAATATCGCTGGAATTCTGCAGAAAATCTACATATATAAAATAGAAAGTGTGTATGTATGTAATTATGTATGTATGTATGTATGTATGTATGTATGTATGTATGTATGTATGTATGTATGTATGTATGTATGTATGTCAAATTTGATGAAATTTTCACAGAATGATCTCATAATACCTGAATAAAACATAGGCTATCAAAATTTCCGATAGGACAAGTAGGAGAAGTACCCAAAATAGAAAGCATATATTGATTATCGAATATCTAAAGAACTTTAACAGCCTTTTGTCAAGGTACACGAAGGACAGATAGTACCAGTACATTTTTTTGGGAAAAACGAAGTTTGCCGAATCTGCTAGTTTTAAATAATTTTTGTAAAAAGATAATAAATATCTAAATGGATCCGATAAAAAGTTATATTACACTGAAACAGATAATTTAAAAGAAAATGGATTTTTTTATTTTTTATCAAAAAGGTGGTGACAATATTTAAAAAATCTGCATTTGGTCCATTGTCTACATGGTCAAGGGACTTTTTCTTAAATTTTATTACGACAGAGTGACAAATATATAGATATAGCTCAGTGCTCGGACTATTTGATACGAAAAGTTAAAAACATACAAGACTCAAAAAGTTCCCGACTGAAAAAAAGGCAAAAAAATTGGAGTCAAGTTTTCTAAAAAGATATTCTTGCAGGATAATGGATGGCAAAATGTATGTTATGAGAACTTTTTCGTAACTTTCTGCTCGAGGCAATGTTGAAGAAAAATGTAGGACCCAAAAATCAGTCGAAACTGTCACAAAAACGTTCTTGGTATTGCGAATCAATATGCAGTTGACATTTACATCAAGAAATGTTTACAAAAAGAGATGGCTTCCATTCATAAGACTTTATAAAGTGTACAATTAATTTTGGACTTCGCATCCTATCACTAGAGCAAACAAGCCCTTTAGTGTTACAAAAACAAGAGAGTAAATACTACCGCAGCTAAGAATAATGGTGTCCGAAAATGTGGTACATTTCGGATGGAGATGCAATGTATATACGAGCAAAGTGACATTAACCACTATGAAAACGTGGAATGGAAGGTTTCCGAAAAAAGTGCACAATTTCATCTCTAATGATTAAAACTATAAGATATTATTTTTAAAATTGTAATAATAAATTATATCAGTCAGATAAACAAATAAAAAGGTTTCGTTTCAATTAACATATATGTATGTTAATAATTTTTTGATCTCACTTCTTAGTTCTATATTTAGGAAATCTCATCACTATGCCGAAACTGTTATTGAACGTTTTTAATAGATTATAGACTATATAGTATAGTCTTGGTTCCATACAAAGGCTATTTTAGACAAAACATCAACATCAATACCGGAGATGAGAAACTTATGGAATCTACCTCTAGTCTCCTGGACTAATTAATAACTTTCATAGAAAAATATTAAGTAGTTCCGATGATATAGAATTATCCCCAAAAAACAACGTTTTACGACCACAGTGCACCTCTAGAACCATCATCATCATCGTCAGCATCATCTACTAAATGTGATAGAATCTTTTAACATATAAAAAAAACTAGAAATAAGAAAAAAATAGAAATTGGAATTATCATAGTCTATGGAATCGTTGTGGCATAAACAACAACAGCAACAACAACAACAATATCAGAAAAAATCGTATTACATTAAAATTAATATTGCAAATAATTCAATAAGTATTTAAGTGGATTATTTTATTGCGAACGACAAAATAAATAACAAGATATAAATAGAATCATATACTTATACATGCATACATACATACATACATACATACATACATACATACATACATACATACATACATACAATATAATCCAGTATTTATATTCTATATAAAATACACACATACAGAAACATATAAATGTAGTTCCTGTACCTTACAATAACTATTACCACAACAACAACAGCAACAATAAGAATAACAACAAAATTATAAATACTTTATTAAAAGCTTTTTTTATAAAATAAACTGTAATTCCTTTCATACTCTTTACCTATTTTGAAAAATTCCTGAGATCATAATTTTAATAAGGGTTTCCCAAAAAGTGTGTTTTTTTATAAATCAAGGATACTTTTTTTGTATCCTTGAAATAATTGTTAACATTCCATTGGGATATTGAATTGAGAAATTAATTGAAATAAATGAAGAGTTTCACTTTTAAGTACTCGAATCGGGGGACTCTTAAAATTTCTCATTATAAGTCTCATTTGTATATTTGTTATCGATATTTGTGGCGGCTTCTTTTCAAAACAAATTTAGAAACAAAACGACTAATTAGGCCTCATTTCACCCTTTTTTTATTCACTCTGAAAATGACATAATCGTTGAATGTAATAAATCTATAATTTGTGGAAAAAAGGCATAAATTAGTAGAAACAATAACAGATTTTTTATTGAATATTTTAAAAGAGTGAAACATTTGCGTTATTAAACAAAGTACATACAGTGGCACCGAAACGATTTTTTTTTTGAAACTACCAATTATTTTTTTATAATAAAATTTCACGCATTTCACAAGTTTCTAGAGGGTGTCCTAAACATAGAGCTAGCAAGATATTAATATCCGAAGCCACCAACTTACTCTTTTGTCGATGGAAATAAAATTAAACTATAATTTATAACTGACTACATTCAGTTATAAATTAACCGGTTAACCGGTTTTTTGATATAGAATCATATTCGAAAACGGATTTTTTTGAAAAGTCCATCTTTCGAATAACTCGAAAACCGGTTTTCTGAAAAAATATAACTAACGATTTAGTAAATCGTTAGTTTAACAACTTCCATCGTTTTTTAAATGTTTTCTATCACTTTGTACTCTCCAATTCTCTTTTAACATGAGACCAATATCTCTCCACTAGCCGTAGCTCCGGGCAATTTAGAGGATTTTCCTGTACAACTTAAGGGCTTGCTTAACATAGCGACAGAATGCCAAGTCAGGCCAACAACCAGTGAACACAATTGATTGGTAACTGCATACTGGTCGCCATACTAACAACATTTTGAAAATTTTGACTACTTTTGGGTCCTAAAGTCTGAAAGAACATTCATTATGCAGCAAGAATATTTTTTTTTTACTTGACTTCAACTTCCATGCTCTGTTTTTGGTCTCTAAAATGTTAGCAGCGCTCATATCAGTTACTTGTAGAGCCTTGTATGTTTCTAAAACTGCATTAGCTTAAACTTTTCTTCCAAAATAGTACGAGCACTAAACGGTCTATGGTCAGCTTTCCTACCGGTGTTTGGAGCTTATAAAACTGCTTTCTACTTTTTTTTTCTTGACCTGAACCAGGGTTTGTTTATAAACTGACAAATTCTCTCGGTACTATTTAATGACATTGGAAACGAAAGACCTAAAAACATGTCCAAATGGGTTAACATGTCCAAAATGGGTTAAAGAATTTATGTTGGTCTTAAAATGTAAGAGAAATAAGTAGAATGAATATTTTTAATTGAAAAGAACGTTTCTAGTCTAGTTTTTTTTTTTTTTTTTTTTTTTTTAAGACCAACACCCTCTATTTGTGGAAAACTTTGCTATTAAACATTCCCTATTTTCTTAGTGGATGGGTCGGATTTTAACAGAAGATTTCCTGCATATAGATAATTCTAGTCGCATATAATTCTTGTAAAACTTCAAATTATCTATGATAGTTTCAAAGATATTCAAATCGAAATAATTTGTTAACCCAGGATGAGGGTTCAAGATATTTTGGCAGGGAAAGGTATATCAAATAAAATTCCACCATTTTTCTTTTTAATTATCTTCGTGTTTATTACTTGATTAAATATGTTTACCTCTGCCTAAAATTCAACATAATTGAAGCTTCCTCTAGCCAGGTTCAACAAATCATCATACCCAAAAAGACCGACTTTGGAAGGCCTACGACCTACCCACCCCAACTTTCTTCTGACCAGATGAGGGTCTGTAATGTTAAATTTTTTTTTAATTTTTTAAAATTCTAAAATATCGAAATGCGTCCACGTGTTTCCAAACACGTGGATAATTTTCAGTTCCTATTCTGAATATTGTCTTTATTAAATAAATAGTTTTTATTTAAATATTAAATTATTTCATTTAAATCGCAAATATTTATATTTTTGATATTCATCAGTACTTAACTTATTAATAAATAATAATAAACTAGAAAAATATTAAAAGAAAAACATATAAATTAACTAGCAGAGGAGTGAAGTGTTAAATAAATAAGTTTTATTAGTATTTTTTTTTCTTTATTTTACTTATATGATGAATGTTTCCACCTTCAATTAAAGAAATAAATAGCGGAGGTGGAGAAAAACATATAAAATTATAAAAATATTCTAGATTTACCTGCTAAATAATTTGTACGTACAAACACACAAATGTTTGTTATAATGACTTTATTTTTGGTCGGTGCAAAATATTTAGAGGTTAATGTTCTATTACAAAACGTGGAATAGTTTTATTTTTATTTCGTTTTTTCTTTCTATTGCTTTTGGGCGAGACATATTTATGTATGTGATGAGAGTTTATATATAAATTTAAGAATATTTTTATAAAGATTTTATATGAATGAAAAGTATTAGAGGTTTTATAGAATCACAGACATATGGCGAAATAAATTTTCTTTTTCAGTTTGAGGTTAGAAATGAGGATTACACGATAACCACTTCCTGTTATAGTCAACCACGACTCCTCATTTCCAACAATCAATCATTGAATGGTCCTTACTAAACCAATTTTTTCATTTGAACTTTAATATACAACCGTGGAAGATTGAATTAACTGGAGGGCTTAAACACTGACTGAAAATTTTTACCATCAGCAATACGAACCCTGCGTTTTGGTTGGTCTACCCTCTATATACACTTTGGGTTTATATTCTTTGGATTGATTTGATCTTAAGATATAGAGAAATTTGACATATGACTGTCATTCAGGCTGATATTTTAGCATCTCAGAAGTTGAAATCGCAGCCATTAAAATAGCAATCAACTGTAAAGTATTATTGAATAACTTTTTTCTTCATTACTCCTTTGGGAGTATGTGTTTTCCATAAAGCTGCTTTGTTTTTTAATTTATTAATTCCACCAAAGCAAATGATTGGTCTTCTCTTCTCTTCTCTTCTTCTTTGTTCTAGCATGTCCGACGGAGACCTCGACATCGTTCTCTATTAGTGCTGGGGGACTTAGCTAAGAACACATTTTTTCCATTTCCCGTAAGGTGATGTGGCAACACTTACAGGTAATCCTCTAGGATTTTCTTGTTGTAGTTATCTGGGGTTTTCCAGAATCGGAAATATTCCAAAAATATCGTTAATAATTTTTGTCTAGAATCGTATTCGAATATTAGTTTTGTAGACAAGCAAATTAATTACTCACAATTCCTGTTATTGGAATATCAGTTGCGATAATGTCTCTAATTCTAATTCGAATGCCGCAAATCCTCAAACGGGTTGACGGAGTATTCGAGGGTAAAATAAATCAATATGTGTACAAAGTCCGTTCTAAAATGTTGTAAAAAACTTTAATTGTTCAACAGTAGCAACAGTATCGGAACTCAGTCACCTTAAAATAGAGTTATTGCAGATAATGTCGAAATGAATAAAAAACAGTTTCTAGATTTTTGATTCCTGCCCTCCAGTATCTACAGTTTTTACCTCTTGGTCATATCTTGTTTCAAACCAAACTTTTACTCCACACGTTTAATTCACTGACCTAATTAGAAGTGATTACAGATAAAGTGTTTCTTATTTCCTTTATCTCACCTCTCATCATTATTTGCCCCACGCAGCTTGACGTTCTTGAAGATAAGTCCATTCTTGAACAATAGCTTTGCGTTGACCATGTAAAGGAGGTACAGATAGAGTGAACCAATGCCCAGACAGTGTGGTGTCAAAACTGGAAGATACGACCTTTCAAACTTCATCTGACACTTAAGTCTGGTAGAACGTGAGCCAGTGACCTCTAATATGACAGGATTTACACGGTCTAGTCATATTGGACTGGTTGTTAGTGAGAGCCTTGGAGGAGATTCGTACTGGCTGTGACAATTTAAAGACAATTAGACCTCTATTATGGTCTAAATGTTGAAGTAAATGGGGTACAGATAGGGTTATAGGTGAAGACAGTCTGGTGTCAAAACTGGAATATACGACCTTTCAAACTTCATCTGACACTTAAGTCTGGTAGCACGGGAGGCAGTAGCCTTCAATATGACAGGATTTACACGGTCTAGTCATATTGGACTGGTTGCTAGTGAGAGCTTTGGAGAAGATTCGTACTGGCTGTGACAATTTAAAGTCCAAATTGCTGAAGTAACTAACTTATCCAGTCGATATACAAAAAAACAATCGTTAGGATACATGGTCGAAGCGAATGTCAAATAAGAGAATTTTTAGGAAGTTCTATCTACAATTAAATTAAAACTGCAACGCACAAATATGTGTTCAAAACCACAGCTACTTATCATATGACCCAATAGAAGTAAAATTCATTGATTCGTGTCACATAAAAACATGTTCTTTATTCATTTTGTACATGAATTATACAAAATAAAAATAAAAACTTCCTCAATTAAAATGTATTTCATTCAACCCTTAAACAAAAAATTATTCTAATAACCCACATTATATTAACACTGTTTTCCAACCCATAGTGCAATGAACCATTGAGTTTTGTATTCCTTCAAAATGTATTAAAAAAACACTTCAGTTTTATACATTTGAAGTGACAAAAAAATTAAATGGAATTAAAATACATATTTTATACCAAATTTGTAACTAAAACGAAGTGTGAGAATGAATGCAACCGGCAGAACCAACTGGAGAAAAAATTTTCTGAAATAATAAATCCACCTGACAAAAAAACACTTCATCATATTTTTGGTCGTTTTTTTTCGAAATTCTTTTTCAGCTAAAACCACAAAATTCTGTCATGGAAAAAATTTTAGTTTTTTATATATAAACAAACATTCATACACATGTCAATAAATTCTCCAGGTCCATTTTATATATAACAAAGTTTAATTCTTCTTTAATCTTTTTGTCACATTGAACACGAGGATTATCAGATAAAACACTATTTATGTTTGAAGTGGAGTTTTTGTTTTACTTTTTTTGTAACTGTTATAATGAATGGATAAGGCACCCATTTAAAAGCAATTGAAAGCTGGGTCATTGGTCCCCTTAATAAACCTATTGTTAATGTTGATATCTACAACGGTTGGGCAACGTTTTAAAAGACCTGTCAAAAACTATTTGAAAAAAAGTTTATAAAAGAATTTGGCTTATACGCCATAGACTTTGGAACTTTCTCCTTCTAACTACAATTCGCTTTTGTTTATACTGCACGATCTTACTTTTGAATAGAGTATGTGAAATAAACTTTATTTATTCTCCATCTCGAAATCAGTGCAAATCATTTGACATGTAAACCATTTTCAACCAGAAAAAATGATAAAAGTCGGTGCCAATCTAGATCTACATTATTAACTTGTACACCCCATATAAGGTCTTAAATGCCTCTGCTATCACAGGATTAATATTTAGAAGTTGGGGAATAATTTTTAAAGGACTTTTTAAATACAATTCATCTGCTTACTAATTGTGGCTCATCGGGCACAACATATCATAACCACAATCTTCATAACTTCAACTCAGACCCAGAAAAATTAAAGCCAATGCCAAAGTCCAAAACATTCCAGACTGAAATATTTCGAAGTAGTTAAAAATATGAAACGAAAATTATAATCAAATTTTAATAAAAAGAACGAACTTAACTCAGACAATTCAATCGATCTGACCAAATTTCGAAGCTTATGTATGTTGTACAATCCGTCTCTTAATTATGCGACTTCAAACTACTAATATTTTGGTTTTTCAGATACATAAAATTTAAATAATAATGAAACTTGACACTAGAATATGTCAATCATTTGCTGCAAGACAATCCTGATACAATGAGATATTCGGGTGTTCTCCTCCCCGATATAATCTACATATTACCCTATACTTGGCTCGAATGGACTCGGAATAGAAGCTTGGTATCAGATTGTTTGTTTTTCTAGCTGAGATTTAATATTTTATGGCGGCAAGACAGATCTCATGCTGCTAAAAAGTCTCTAGTAACAGGTAATATCTCTAGTCTCTAGTAACAGGTAATATAAGTTTAAAGTGGTCAGCAGCTGCCATAAACAGCTTTTAGCTCTTCGGGAACATCACATCATAATTTTTGCTTTGTGTTGGTCGTAAGAATATTTTAGATAACGAAAAATCATATTCACTGGAGAAAAGAATGCACTCGTTTCTTCGGACAAAATGGCAGGATTGCGAATCTTGGAAATTGATATTTCAAGATGGTGCGGGGGAGCCCTACCCTAATATATAATTTAAATTACTTGAATTTTATTCTCAATGACATCGAGGACATTAACCCTTGGTTATTCTTGGACTTTATCAGGGCGGCTAGTAACGTAGATAATTTATGTGACAGAGTGAGCAAGAGGATGGAAAAGAGAGGAAAGAAGAGAAGAAAAATATGAATCATAATTGAGCACAAAGTTTTTATGGAAACCAGTCGTTACAATTGGTGTCATCCTCATAACCTAACCTAACTAATTCTACATTGTTCCAACTTTTATTTTGTCAAACAGCCGACGTCGATGCTATTACCTCGAATACACTTCTGGCTACGAGTATTAATGACTACTGAGTAAACTTCATAGATTGGATTCGATTTACATTATAAAAATTAAATTGAATTGATAATTTTCGGTTGATATGATAACTGAAAAAATCTTTGAAGGATGTAAAATATTCGACATCAGTGCCATATTTTTACCAAACCATTGAATTATAATCAAAATTTTCATTCCGATACGCGTGTTTTTTGATTCGCTTCTAAAAAATCGAATAAAATCATAAATCGAAGTTGGAATGAATCATTAATTTAATGAAGAAATATGTGTGTGAATTAATGATTGAATGACAAAATGAATGAACAAATAATACGTATCTATTTTGTGTAAAAATAAAGTTGCAAAAAAACATAATCAATTTGTTTAAGGAAAAATAAAACGACTCTTTTTAGTCGCTCAACTCAACTCAACTCAACTTAAGAATGACAAAACATTTTTATTTCATTTTCTATGATGAAAAGTAGAGAGTTGTGTTTGTATTCATATACATATGTATTTATGTATTGACATACATTCACCCATTCATTTTATATCACAAACACATATGTGTATTTTTATTATTCATCATCATTATCATTATGATTATTATCTTTTTGAATCGTTATCAACATCCTCATTATCATCTTCATTATCATCCTCCTGTTTTTTTTCTTTCTTTTTAATTTACCTTTGTAGACGTGATGATTATGTCTGGTATTTGTATTTTATCTTTACAACCAAAGCAAATTTACATACATCCATTCATACATACATACCTACACTTACATACATACTAATGTATGTACTAGAATATTTGTTTTAGTTTTTTTTGCTTTATTTTCATTTTGCACCTCTATCTCTATACATCACCTGTATTTAGATATTTCCCTTTTGTTGTTGTTGTAGTTTTCCCCTATTTCTATTGTACTTCTTAGTTTAATTTATACACATACAGATTTAATGTTACAACACCTCAAATGTACATAAATGAATGATGAATATATCCAGCTGATTGTGAGAGATCCACAATAACAAAAGAAAAAACTACTTCAATATAAACACAAATGTATTGAAATGTTTTAAGTACAAGTATTTTTATTTAGATATACTGCACAGTGGGTTAGAAATAAACATTATTTGGTAATTTTTCAAGAGCTCCTATTTCGAGAAAAAAATACTTCAGACGTTGTTTCTATTTGATTTTTCTGATCGATTTCCCCAGGTCACTCAAGTCTTAGATTCAAGCATGACACAAAATAGATTCTGATACGATCATAAAACGTATACTTACAAATATCTGTATCTGTATCATATGTAGGATTGTCAGACCTAATAAAATACAACAACGAGGATCTCTGGAACCTTACTAAATTCAGAAAAAAGACCGAAAATGACGTAAAGATCGTTGAAACTATAAAATAATATAGAATGACAAAAATAACACTTGAATGGAAATCTAAGAACAGTGTTCATACACAGGAAGATGCAAAAATTACTGCTCTTAATCTTTTTTCCATTACTTCATTTGGGAGTATGTGGCTTTCACAATACTAGTTGTGCCTGTCATAGTCATAGAGAATGACTTTTTTCCTTTTTTTTTTTTAATCAAATTAGAGAGACGTTACAACGGCGCCCTCTATGTGTGATAAGGAACTTTGTCAATTATTTATTACCAGGAGTTGAGATTGCAACACTAAACCACTACGTTTCCTTAACTCTATCACTATTTTTCTGGATGTTCATCCATCTTCTTGAAGTTTTCATTTAGAAAAGAGATAAAAGAAGTCAAATTTAAGTATTAAAAGAATCAAAAAATCTCAGAAATTAACTATTTTTTTCTGGAAATATGAATACTACAAAATAATATGAACCCAATTTGATAATTTACTTTTTGGAATAAATTCGATTTATGGATCTGATTCATTAACTATAACTTCTTTTACTAGTAGATCCATTTAAAAAAAATAATGATGAAATATAAAATTATAACAGTCTATAACTTTTTATTAACTGAAACGATTCAGCAAATTTCTTAAGACGATAACTCGAAGACTACGTAGACGTTAGATATCTAGCAAAAGTGATTTGAATAAACATGACTAAAAGATTGGAACAATTGGCGAAGATATGACCGTAAAAGACATTATAAAACAAAATCGGTTGCCTACAAAATATAAAGTCAAACTGTTAACAAAATTTTTCTTCTTCGGAAAAATAAATGTGTCTGCAGTTTTGTCCCACCAAAAACCAATTTTTAGTCAATAAAATTCAGCGGGTTTGATGGCAATTGTGATACGTTGATACCAGATCGCGATTCCTGGCACGTATGACCGTGTGGACTTATCTCTACAGGGGTGGGTGGGTGTCTTAATAGAGAAGAAGAGAAGAATATCCCTCCGACTACCGAACCACAATACGGTTGCTCAAGCGGAGGCACGTGCATTCAAAAAAGTTTTTATCTGGACCAAGACAAATCTTAGAAGGGAACACATTTGGTTTGCAAACCATGGAGTTATTGGAAATGAGGAACCAAATAATCTAGCAATTTAATCGAAAGTTCCAAGATAAAAGCCTACAAAAAAGATTGGGGAAAGCAACACACTAGTCGCTGTGGAACTGCGATACAGTTGACAGAATTAGAGAGGGATGAGGAAAACATTAAGAACATTGGATTTAAATAAAAGTGAGCTGAGTAACCTGATCCTTCCTGGAGACTTTAATCTTCCGCCACACCTAAAACGCATATATATATGTATGTCAGGAAACTCCCTTTATAGAACTGAACACCTTTCTTCCACCTGACCTAACCTGACCCGACCTATTATCTGCTAAAAGAAAATATTAAATTTAAATTTCGCTTTATGACCTTAAATGTTTCTTAGATTTTGACATTCAGTAAATTGAAAAGATCACAGATGATTTTCAGAAATTTGATTTTAAAATATTAACAAAAAAGAAGTTGGTACTAAATATAAAATAAGTATTATTTGTAAAAACTGATTAACTGTTTTTATGTATTTTTTCAAAATGTTGAAATAAATAATTTTATGAAAAATTAAAAATTTCATTTTTTAATTATGTTGTTGTTGCAATTATGCTTCAGACCATGAAGGAATTAAGCATATTTTTATCGCATTCTATCAATTCTTTCAAAAATCTTTAGTTAATGTTCTTTTTGGCTTATAATAATGATTTTTTAGTTTCTTTTGTATAAAAAAAATATATTTTTGATAATTTTTCACCCAAATTTTAAATACGAATAAATAACTTACTGATATATTTTTGGTTTAAAAGAAATGAAAAATTATGAAAATACGTACCTAAAAAGAGAAGAAAGAAAGAAAAAGAAAAAATTAATAAATAATTTTTCTTAAGAATTTAAAAATTAATTATAAAATTAATTATTAAAGCAAAAAAGTTACTAATTGAAGAATTATATTTGTTGTTTTTAAATAAAAATATTTGTTTTTTGAAATAAATTTATTTAAATCAAAAACTATCAATTGGAAATTCATGGAATTGAAAATCTCGTATATATTTTTCTTCAACATGGCTGCTGCTGATGTTGATGTTGAAGTTTCAATTTTATAGAAAAATCTATTAATATTTATAAATCTATAAATTGGCAAAAAATAAATAAAAAAATAAATATAAAAATAAGAAAATTGTATCTAAATACAATTTATGCCAAGATGTTTTACACACAATCTAATGGATTCAGTTTGTCAGTTGTGTTCTTTATTGTGACGTATTTATTGTTTTTTATTCTTCCATTCCATTGTTGTTATATATTGACTATAAATTTATTCATTTCCGGTTTGAGGGGAAAAATATAAATAAATAAAATGTGGTGAATTTATTAAATTTCTTTATCAGCTTATTTCTCATTCTACACATATTTTAATTAAGAAGTGAGATCCAAATATTCTTAACATCCATTAAACTTAATGTTTTATTTTTTATTTAATTGAAATAATATTTACAATTTAAAAAAAATATATATATTTTTATAAATTTAATGATTAGTGGTGAAATTTTGAACCTTTTTCGGAAACCCTTCCATGAAAGTTTTCAGAATGCTTTCTGTCACTTAGCTCGAACAGGTTATCCATCTCCATGTAAAATCTACCACACTTTTGAACACCTTTTTGTGTGCACTTTAAATCTATTTTAACAAGACCCCAATATTTCTTCACTGTCTTGAACTGCGAACAGTTTGGAGGACCTTCCACTCTTGGTACAAATACATTATTATTTATGTGCCACTCAAGGTCTTGTTTACCATGGTGACAGCATGCCAAGTCAGACTAAAAAGAAGTGGGCACATTACAAAGTTTTATAAATGGAAGCTGCCTTTTTTGTAATAATTATGTAAATTTTAGTATTTATAGATCCGTTGTCACTTGACTGTTTTTAAGTCCTAAACTATTCTTTAACATACCCTCGCACTCCAGGAACTTGCAAGAACATTCTCTATAGAAAAATTGATTTCGATTGCCCGACTTGATTTTGGGAATCAAAAGTTTTTGCAGCGCTGCTGTCAGAAATTTTTGAGCTTCGAAAGTTTTTATTAGCTTTAGCTTTTCGTACCAAATAGTCCGAACACTGAGCTAACCAGATTGCTTTCCTTCTGTGTGTGTGGGGAGCTCTTTTAAAATAGTTTTCTAATTTTTTTCTTCAGAAACATCATGTGGAACATACCTTCTACTTGAAACTGGTTTTCTATTAACACAAAAGTTCTCCTGACGCTGTTTAATAACATTGAAACAGTTTGAAGGCAGATCTATGAATTTAATTAGATCTATAATACATCAATTTATTTGATATAAAACAAAGGTAACTTGATCAAAGAAAGTCAAATAATTATTTTTTGGGTTAAAAGTTTTAATGAAACATGTGTGTTAAGAGTTATTCATTATCACTCCTTATTTGGCACCAAAAGCATTTATAGAAACGCAAAATGACTGATTCAAGTGTTTCCCAATTAACGGAAGTTTTGTTAAAGATATTGATCTCCTCTTAAAATCTATTGACTTTATTAAAAGAATAATTTAATTAAAAGAATATTGATTGATTAGTTTTTCCTTCTTTTACTATTCTGATATAAGAATCCCGTTATGATTTTCAAAATCGCATTCATTAAATACCACCCGAAATAGTTTTTTAATCCATAAAAGTCTGTCTTACATTTTTTTGTGTTAAAGAAAAAAATCCTAAAACAAAAATGTCAAAGACATAAATGTGCTTTAAATCATAAAACAAATCGGGAAAACAAAAACCCGAGACTAAAAGTGAAAAACAAAACAAAAGAAACTAGATGAAATTCAGAAAAAGAAGAAAATAATTAATTAGCTAACTAACTCACCATGGAGACCATAAAATTCTCAAAATAATTGGTATGGAAAAAATGTCATGGAAAAAACTTTCTTTTATCTACACGAGGGATGTGTCATAAGTTTAAGTACAACAAAACATAAAGCCCTTCGATACGGTACAATAAAGAATAAATTTTTATTTGTTATTTATTCTGAAATTGTTTTTTAATTGACGTTCGCTTGGTATGAGGGTACTTCTCTCCCTCCCTCTCTCTCTGATCATACCTGTTCTACATTTTGTCCAATAAAACTAGTCCTTGAGAAAGTGATTGGGATGATATCTATCTATCTATCTATCTATCTATCTATCTATCTATCTATCTATCTATCTATCTGGGGGTACCTCTTCCCCAGATCCTAAACATACTTTATTTAGTCCAGCAAAACTGTTTCTTGAGAAAGTAATTGGGCCACATTTTAAAATTATTGTAATATCAATTTAGACATTTGGTAATTAATATTTGGTGATGAGGAATTGAAAACATTACTCGATTAAGGCAAAAGCTTGGTCCAAAATGAATTAATTTCCACAACAGGGTTTTAGAAAATCCAATTTAACAATTTTCCATTATTATAACTTAAATACTTTGAAGACTTTTATAGCGTGACCAATTGGAAATCCGCCATTTCCCAACTCCAGATATGAATAACAATCCTCCCCAGAAGAGGATTTATGAGAACTTCAATTTTGTTAAATTCGAAGATTATTCGGGCAAAATGAGATCCTTTAGTCTGAACAATTGCTCATTTCCTACAAAGTTATATTCCAATTCCAGCAATGACCACAAAACCATACTTCTTTCGTGTATCTTATAAAAGTATTGTTCCGTTAATGTCTCTAAAGAGTTTTGTCATAAGTTTTGGTTTGTGTCTTTGCTATTTAAATTAAAATTGATCTTCATGCACATGTAATATTTCAATGATCCCTTATTAAAGTCTCAATTGAAATAATCGCAACAGCACCATTCCTTAATCTGGTGTAGAGTCACAAAAACAAACTTCATATCTTTGCAGGTACGATTGTTAATTATCAAAAGCTGCTTCCAAACCTTATAAGATAACCCTCTCCACATATACTTACATAGTTCATCCATTAATATAAAGTCATGCAACATTATTAAAATTTAATACAAAAATGGAAAAGTGCGTAAAATATTTTCATATGCACAACAACAAAGTTTATTTGTATTTGTTTAAAAATTAATGTACACATACATAAACAAATATATGTGTGTATGAATAAATGTACAAATTAAAATGCAAATAACACACACATAAACACACACGCACAAAATGCATTTTAAAACTAAAAAGTGAAAATCTTCTTAGTCACTTTATGTTTCACGCAAAATGGGGAAATAAATTCTATAAAAAAGAGTATTAAAAAAACAAGTGAAGACATACAGACAGACAGATAGACAGACAGACACACACAATTCCCTACAGTATTTAGGCATCCAAAGACCTTGGAAAAATTAAAGAAATTTCTCTTCACGAACACACCCCAATAAATTCAAGCTCTTTGTCGCCACCAGGTGTATCGTATGGCAACGCCAAGTGTATCGTAAGGAGAGTTCTCAAAAAAGTAAGTAAAGTGATAAGTTACAATACCATCAATCACTTTAAGGGCACAAGATAAATCGTAGGGGGTCAGTGCGCTTAAATCTTACTTTTATGTGCCACGAGGAGACAAAAAAGAGACAGAAGGTTGAACCTAGAACTAAATGACTAATCGCGAGTTAAGTGAAGTAAATAAACGTGGTGGCCCTTTTTAGACCGTCGTATGAATATCACCAAAAACTGCAGGGTTGCATAGATATTGAGATATTTATTATTATAAATACAAAGTCTATCTGTCTGTCTGTCTGTCTGTCTGTAAAAGTTGAAGGCATGACAAGATATGTCAATAACATTTTAAATTTAATATAATGAACATAAGAGACACTGTGGCACAAAAAGTGATGCTATAAACATATTATTTTCATTATAGCAAATGATTACAAAAACTTTAATAAAATTTATTTATATTACGAAAATATGACTTAACTTTTTATACCCTTCAGCACCACCACAAGGTGTGAGGTGGGTATATTAACTTTGTCATTCTATGTGTAACGGTAAGAAGAAATCATCTCAAACTCAAAATCTGAGACGATTTAGCTATGTCCGCCTGTTCGTTTGTCCGTCCTTCTGTCTGTCTGTCTGTCCGTTTCTCCGTTGGTTTTTTGTCTGTCGTTGGCACGCTAACATCCGCAATAATTGACAGAGTTTAATGAAATTTGGCCTATGTATTTGCTATAGTCCTCAGAAGTTTCTTATTAAAAACCAGAAGAAATACTTTAGTAAATTAAAAGATATAGATATATACGTCGACAAATTAGAATTAAATTTAGTAAAATTATCAAAATCGGTCCAGTAAAAAAATATTCAAAGCCAAATATATAACCAATTTTAAGACTCATAACGTTTGTGATCGTATGAGAGAGTGTGTATGTATGAAACATAACGAATTTACTTCACACACACTTGTGGTGAAGGGTATTAAAGATTCGGCATAGCCGCATATTTCATTCTTAATTGTTTTATTAATAAATGACAAATTTTCAAGTTGATTTTAAAAATTTTAAGTTAATTTAATTATTTTGTTTAACTAAATTATAGTTCATTGAACGATCGTGCAATAATAATGCAAAATCACAAAAAAGCGTTTATCAACATTTTTAACATCATCATTATACGTCTTTTTTAATTATAATTAAATTGTTGTAATCAACCAAAAACATTAAAAATATTGAATAATTAAAGCCAAAAACGAAATAAGATAAAAATATTAATTAGTAGCAAAAGGAAAAAAATATTAAAAAATATTTGCGCTATAAAAAATTAAATGATGTAAAATTTATTTTACATCATTTACATCTTTATGACGCAATAATATTTCCCATTAAGTTTTGTGGTAAAACAAAAAAAACGGTAAAATGTTACAGCAGTGACAAAGAAATTAGAAATAAAAATCACTAAAACAACTACTTTAGTCGAAATACTATTTTAATCGATTAATCGATTTGTTAATCAGCGAAAAAAACATTTTTATACCCGTATAATCCCGTAGACATAATGAAATAAAATTTAGTGTTCCTGATTATAAAGTCGAACGAACATACTTTTCCAGATATAGAGAGTTGAAAAATCTGTTTCATGATACAAATACATTAGTGTTTTTGAACTTTTAAAGTTATGACATAGGACCCATGTAGAATTGGCACAACGGAGGGTTAAGATTTTCGGAAATTCATATTTTTTATGACATATCAAACGAAATGTAGTAACATAATTCATTATGATGAAACTGATAACAAAGTAATTAAAGCATATTTAATGTTCAAACGCAACAGTGATTCAAAATATGTTGCTAATGCTTCTCATGGACTGGCTCTATATTCTAATATCTTTAAAGCGGAAGGAGCTTTAAAGTGGTTCAAATCGATCAGTTAGTTTCCAGAGAATCTACTTGCTAGACATTGAGGCAAGCGATCAAATTTTAATTTGGCCCTCTAGAGGATGAATATTCTTCCTGTAATCTCAGTAGTTTCCGATCATTGTCTGATGGGTACGCATTACAGAATATGAAATATTCCTTTTTACTGACTCACTCTCCTTCTTATATAACCCTGTCTTTTCGGAACCCATTATCGCATGACTTGTCTAAACTTAAGAACGCAGATGTAAGTTATTTCACCAATTTCGTTGTTGTTATTATTGTTGTAACAGTTTGGCTGTATCTTCCTACTGAGAAAAACTTCTGAATGCTACAGCTATCGCTCGGTTGACAGTCTTTGACCAAATGTGACTCATTACTTTTAAGACTTAGTGAGCTGTATATTGATCTCGATATCAGTACAGCTGCCTATGAACCATACCACAAGCAGACATCTAGACCGACAGACTTAGATATCAATATAAGCTAAAAATGTCGATCTTAAATCTGAACAATCTGAAAGATTTACCATTATAATACAAAATTTGAAAAACAGCAAAGAATGTTTATATCTCTTCATAAAAGTTTGAGATACAAAAGAGAAATTTAAAAAGCTTTGGAATATACTTCAAAGGCATAGAAATAAAATCTAAAATGAATAGAAGACGAGATACGATCAAAAGCGATTTAGCATGTCAGAAATTATGGTTGAATCTAACAAAAAGAAATTACTTATACATCGTATCGTTAGTGGTGTAGAGCAATGGATACGTTACGATAATTCTAAGCACAAAAAATTACATCTTATCATACGATCACATGGTAGTTGCCTCGACTCACAAAATTTATTCGACTGAAGACAGCAGAACTTGTAAAATAGTCCATTAGATACGATCCAGAACGCTAAGACGAATACTTTTCACTTCAGAACAGGGTATCTAACATTGGTAGATTCATTTTTTAACGCAGGTATTTTGGAGCGAAATTCAAATGCTTCCAGAAAAATTTGAAAAAGTAGTGGGTAACGATGGACAATATTTAACATAACTATGGTCCTTCAAATCGGATGCAGTTGTCATCACTATATTCAGATTCAGATATTGTTCTATATTTCATTTTAATCGATTTAAATGTCAAACTCCTCAGGAAACATCCAAAACATGAGTAAATTCGTTTGAATTCGGATCTTTTAATTTCTTTTTGTAATTCACTTTTATCATTTATCTATTTACTTTAGATCTGCTTTATTTCGTTACACACACAAAAATATATCTTAATTGATGCTAAAATATTATTTGAGTGCGTTTATTAAATTTTATTTTTAATGTTCAACGAAAAATAAAATTATCTCAAATAAAAAAGAACCGTAATAACAAAAATTACAAACTGTGAGAAAAATCCATAAAAAGTAGATTCTTTTTTATCTTCTATATTTTTTTTATATTTTGTATCTTGCGGATAATATTTGAAACACGTAATGACGTGTTGCGACATGCTATTACTCAATTATACACTTGTGGGTATTAATTTTTTTACTTTCAACAGGGAAGAAGAATGATAATAGAAAATTGAAGAGAATTAAATAGAAAAATGTTTCATTCTTTTCATCGAGAACTTTAATAAATTAAAAATAAAATTTGAACATCGTGTGTTATTAACGTTTTAGGGTAGTGATTCTTCAAAAAAAAGCATTTAAGAAAATTATCTAAAGCTTAAGATATGGAGAGTTTTTGTTGTTCCAAAAAGCATAATTCGGTGGCAGCGAAAGGATAAACGGAGGGTTCAGATTTTGTTTAGTTAAAAATTATCTCCAAAGTTTTATTTCAATCACCTTGTCATCGATATGGTAACTCCATAAAATGGTAACGGCGATTAAAATGAATATCAAGATAACTAACTAGAACCGAAAGTCAGCAATTGGGATCCATAGAAATTAAATCTGATGGACATTGAACGTCGATTTTACTTTATATGCTACAAAAGGAAGTTATTTTGCATCGTATAATTATTGATGATCAAAAATGAATGCGATAAGGTAATCTGAAGACCAAAAAGTAATATTAGGTGTGAGGTCGAAAAATTCTTAACATACATATATATTAATAAAAACGAAACCACAACACTTACAGTTTATTACAAAAAGAATTGTTTATAGTTTTGATCACTAATGATAAAATTTTGGAACGTTTACGGAAGCGAACTATTTTTCGCAAACTTAAAAGTCTTCCAGACACGGAGACACGCTGTCAACAATTGTCCACTTCGCATGAAGTTCCACAGGTCATCAACGCAGCCAAATCATCGAAAGCGATTTGTATCATTTTCGGAAACCTTTCCATTAACGTTATTATAGTGCTTTCTGTCACTTTGCCCGAACAGCTTGTCCATCTCAGTTTAAAATCTACCATACCTTTGGACACGAGCCCAATTATCTCTGGGCAGTTTTAAGAATTTGCCTTTTTTGGCTCTTGTAACACTCAAGGATTTGTTTTTCATAGTAACAGAATTACTGGTCAATCTAAAAATAAGTGCACGCATTATGAAGACGTTATGATTGAAAGGATTCTTGTTTTTTAATTATTCCTTGATGTATTAAAAGAGACTGTGTTAACAAATGATTGGCTTCTTTTGCCGTAACTGCATATTGCTTGCCATACAACAAACTTTTTGAGAAATTTGACTGTTTCTAGGTCCTTACACGTTCTTCAACATTCCCTCCAGCATCAACAACATTAAATTTTTGACCAGGAAGTTGCGAGAAATCTGTCTAAAAACGTTTCGTCATCCTCTATAAACCAAGAATATTTTTTTTAGAAAACTTTACTTCAATTTTTGTGCTCTGTTTTTGGCCTCTAAATTTTGAGCAGCGTTTTTGTCAGGAACTTTTTGAACCTTGTATGTTATTAAAACTCCATTAGCTTTAACTTTTCGTACCAAACAGTCCCAGCACTGATCTTACCGGGCTGCTTTCCAATCGGATGTGTTGAGAGCTCTGAAAATGTTTTCTATTTCTTCCTTTGATTTTAGAATCAAAGAAAAGGATTCATGTGGACAAATTCTACCGGTTCTATATAATAACATTGAATGCAAACCTTTGGCATGTCAATGATACCTGGTGTACATATACGTTCATAAATTGCATACCTCAAGTTAAAAACGTACCTTTTGTGTATTTCCATGCTCAAAAATATCAGATGCCTGATTTCTTTTATCATAAAATATTCATTAAATATTTTATATTTTTTTTTCATATGAATAAAATTAATTCATTTGCTCTTTAATGAATTCATTCCATTTATTCATCAATAATTGAGAGCAAAACACAAAAAACAAAATTGTGGAATTGAATAAATCTGTTAAATTTGTTTTTATATATTTTTTCTATCAAAACACCACAGAATTTCCCTTTAGTTATTTTGGTTTGGACCATTTGGTTCATTTGTTACCAAAAATCGAAAAAAAGAGATAAAAATATATATTAAATGGAAAAATATGCTCCTTCAAAAGTCAATATTTTTTCATATTTACTTGTGGGAAGTTTGCAGTTCGTTTGTGGTGCGGCTCTTCAAATAGAAGAAAAACCCAAACTACTTGAAATATTAAAATAGTTAAAGCAGATATTTAAAATTCCAAAAAAAAAAAAAAACAAAAACTACGAAAACCGCCAACAAAATATTTAAACCGTCAACACCTCCACCTTCTACCATTTAAAGTATGCAGAATATAATAACAACTACAAGAAAAGCGTATTTTTTTGGAAGGGAAAAAAGTTAAAAAACAGATTTAACCAGATTAAACCAGAATAAAGGAAGAGTTAGAAACGACTATACAATACACTACCCCACTATTAAGGCATGAACTGGTAGACCTACAGCCCTCATATAAATTATTTTATATGACGGCTTAAAATTAATATGGAATATACATGTAATAAAAAGGTCGCATTGCTGAATATTGCATTCAGTAGCATCATGACTAATGTCAGTGGACCGAGGCAGAACGAACATTTACTTTTTTCCAGAGTGACTGTGTCAATTATTATGATCAAAGCAGCTAATTTAGAAATTATCTATTCTAAAGAGAATATAACAAATCATCATTTCACTGGACCTAACAATTTTATCCTCTTTGAATATGAACCAAAAGAAGCAGACTGGAACGGCCTGAGATAATTTAACAACTCCCGTTTTAATGATTTGCAATTCCCCAAATGTACACGCTGACAAGAAGAAATTTTGAAAAAACATCAACTCATCTAACGATCGCTTCGTGTCAGACACAAGAATCGCTGTGATGAATTGTGAATTCAGCAGATTGGTAAATGAAGGCAAACAGAAGAAATGGCTGAACCCAGCATTTTATCGGCTGTTATTAAGCGTCCTGAGAGAGATAAGGCGAAACGAAGTATTGTTCGCAAACTTTACAATTTTGCAGTCACGGAGACACCAGTCACATGCAGGCGAAGGCGATTGACCCCGATAGAATGTCATTGCTGATGCTGAAGAACCTTGGCGAGCGGGGAGTTGACCTCTTGACTATGGTTTTTAACCTTTAAATTGAAACCTGATAATAATGTAAATGGATTAAGTCATCCCAATACAAAACAATTCTACGTGAGGAGACGCAGTCTTTAATGGTTAAGGAATATAATGAAATGCCCACTAAACTGTTCCTATTGGATGTCATCAGAGGCAACATCCTAACTTCAATTGTAGTTCCCCTGAAAAGATCTTTTCATATATGAACAGAACATACACAGTTACGTGAATATTTGAGTTCATATACAGCAGCTTTGAACGACATTTACAAAGACGCTGCAAATTCCACGTTTTCAAGTTACTGTATTAATGTCGTACTTAGAGGGCATCATCCTCCTAATGCATACATTGAACAGAACCTGCCGTAATCTATAAGACCTCTAGCATAACTACGATCGAGATGAAGCAATAGGCTCAATGCCAACTGGTCTTATATTTACCGTGCTGTCCCTAAAATTTTTCCGGTATGTGACCAAGGACCACATGATCCACGACATTTGTTTAAATCCTTAGATAACACTACCACTTGTCAAGAAGATCTATGGACTTATCCGATGGAAATGGCATAATTTCTTGGCCTCAAGTTAAATCGGAACATAAATGGCATGTAAGCTGTTACAACAACAACTCTGTGAACCAAACTGTCTAACGTGTTGGGTAAACGAGGATGCGAAACATGTTGTGTTCAAATGCACTAATTTCAAGAAATTAAGAAGTAAACTGGAGAACCTAAGCTAAAAAGGAGATTTAGAATCTGACAACAAAGTTCATCACGCAGGTGAATATGTTACACGGAATGAGAGAAAAGATACAAAAGGAGGATGGCTGATATGGAAGTAGCTTAATAACTAACTATGCCCACAAAGTAATAATAAAGGCAGTGCAGCGTGGCAAATATGGTGTCGACGATGAAGATGGTTTTAATTGGTAAGAATCGGACATACCTTTGAAAGGTTTAATTCTCTCGACAATCAATTCTGTGTCGATCTATATGTTTCTTATATGTTGCAAACATCAGCAAAAATCCATAATACCCCAACCACTTATGGTGGTGTAGGGTGACAAAATAAAAATTAGTAGGGTGATTTTTTTTTAAATATATATTTATTTTTCCTCGTTGTTGTTGTTTTTAAAAAAGTAAAACAAATAATGAAATAAAAACAATCAAAAGAAAATCGGAAAAAACTTTGTGTATTTAAAAAACTAAATTTTCCATTTCGATTCATTTATTTATATTTTTGTCTTTTAGTTTTTCATCATCAGTGTATCTTTTATTTTTTTATTTATTATTTTGTTGGTTAGTGGTTCAGTTTTTTTATTTGTATCTGTGTATCTGTTAGTTTCATTCAGTTGGTTGATTTAGTTTTGTTGGTTGGCGTTTGTTTTTGTTGCTTGTTATTCGCATATTTACCATCATGATTTTATTATGAAAATTTATGTAGAATTTTTTCTTTATTTTCATTATTATTTGGTTTTCATTTATTTTAAATTCTACAAAAACAAAAAAATGTAGTAACGAAATAACAACAAATAAATAAACAACAAACGAATTTTGTTTGATTTTGGAGGACACACTGTGGTGATTTCCAAGGTTTTTTTGTCGATTTTGTTGTTGTTGTTGTTTTCCCTGTTATTACACGAGACCATGCAATAAATATTTTCATTTACCGGTGGTTTTTCTCTGTGTTTTTAGTTGACTTAATTGAAAAATGATAATTTAAATGTTGTCATGGTTACAAATGCAACAATACAGAACTACATACAGTGGGACAGATGCTGAAAAATATTTAAAAACTTCTTCAAGTTGTGAATCTCGAAAAGAATAAAGGGATGTCAATCACGTAATCTAGATCTCCGGGACTTTTCGAAATTTCGAAGTCCCTAATTCTTAGTTTCCCGGAATTCACTTATCAAAAAAACAGATACTTGAGGTCACAGAATCCAGGATCTATCAGGAACTCGTGCTCAATCAACTCAATTTGAAAACATTCCAAGAAAATCCATATGAATTTTTTAACAAAATATTTAGAAGTTCTTAAATTACGAAATTGTTTCCAAAATTATGAGCCTGTTGGTTTCAATAGATATGAAATTTCTTTGCCATTGAAAGGAAATGGATTTCTTCTATAACGCCCAATAACAATACAAGTCCTTCCTGCGAATGATAACCTTCCTTCTATCAATTCCCTGTTTTATTTTCTCTCCCCCTCAAGTTTGCAATCAAGGGTCAGTGATGAACTTTAATAATTTAGAAGCATCAAATCGGTTTAGCAAAACCGGTATCCAAAAGTTGGATATGTGTTTGTAATGAGTCCTAAATTAAGTGAAATAATGGAAGGTTAACGAAAGATAATTATACAACTGCATAACCAAGTTAAATCCTTGCAGAAATTTGAGAATAAGTGGAATTATAGGCAGCAGACATTCATGTAAATTAACGTTCACCCAGTGTACTACAGATGTAAGGAAAGATTTTGGTAAAAAAAGTGCACGCTACAAGCTACATAATAATGATTATAATTCAAAATGAAAAGAAGGGAAGAAGCATTGATATCTGCTACTAATCCGAAGAAGAAAGTGAGTAAAGTAGAGCAACTCGAAAATGAGATATATAGTTTCTGGAATCAGGTTCACTCCTGAGATAAAAGTAAACTTAATATTTCCCGACCTAATGGACAAAATAAAGATCGTACTCTAACAGCAAAATATGGCGGAGGAGTAATGGGTTGGGAGCTGCATGTACGCAGCGAGAACATATTTTTATTGATCATATTTATTCCAATAATTTAAAAGAAAATGTTAAGAATGCATTTTTAGAATACAGTCACATCCTCTACAATTTCCAGACTTAAAAGCCATCGTACAATTGGGAGAAGAGTTGGATCGAAGTGTATGAATAAGTAAGATGAGACTTGAAAGCATAATTAAAAGAAGATTAGATAAAAGTTGGCGAAGATATCACGACAAAGTTAGCGTAATTTGCAAGAAGACTGAAAGAAGTAATGAACCCCACGAAATATTTACGAAATATTTAATCAAATTTAGTAAGAAATTTTTCGTCTTCGTAACAATCGCTGTGCCTATAGTTTTTTCCCATCGAAAAGTTAGTACTTTTTAATCAAAACCCCAGACAATTCCTATATCATCTGAAAGCCTTAAGCACAATCTTTCCTTTAAATTCTAATTACATAACTATTTAAATAATAATATAGAACTTTTTAAATTATTATTATGACATTTAAACCTCTTTGTTTAAGAATTTTATTGCGGTTACAAAAACAAATTTTCATCTCTTCAAAAAATAAAATTTCCACATTGTAAAGTTACATCACGGAAATATCAATAGTTTCTATAATCAAATAATTACATTAACAATAGTAAATAGGAACCGAAAACAACAACAACAATAATAATAATCAAGTACAATAACAAAAAGAAAATTTACGAGCACCTTTTCCCCCTCCAAAAATAAAATAAACTCTCACTTAATGATATGTATCTTGATGGAATGTGTATGTAAATTTTATTACTGTGACAATAATGACACAAGAAATAAATAGAAATAAACGGTATATATTATATATTATTTATATATATGAACATATATGTACATACATATGTACATACATTAAGAGAGTTGAGATTTAAAAGTTTTCAAATGAAAATTAAATTTATAAAACATTTTATACATTATAAATGATTTTTAAGGTGCTCTAGTAATGATATATAAATCCATATATCAAGATGGATATTAAGCTCTCCTGTAATATATAAAGTATTGAATATCAGAGTTATTGTATCTGTATATCAATAGAAATCTTAAAGTCTCCTATATAAATTATGAAAAATATGGATGTACTAAATATTATGTTCAGTACCTCTCTATGCAATACCATTTTGTTCATATCAATTGAATATAAATTAATATGGCCCTACAAGACATATGAAGACCTATTAAAGCTTTATCTAAGGGGCATTAAATATGTCAAATGTGCTGAAAACTCATTTCAATTTTCAACACAAAAGAGCGAGAAGAACTCTTTGGTATTTTATCTCTCCCTTTACGTGAAAGAGATAAAAGTATCACTACAGAACTTCAGTCTGCTATCAAAACTGGGTTATTTCAACCCTCGATATTGGAACAGGGGTTTAAGTAGGAAAGCATGGAAACCAGAAGCTTCTAATATGACAAGGTATGACAAATTTAAATAGCGATGTTAAAACGCAAAAAGCAGCACATTAAGATGGTTTATTCGTGATTATATTCGATCAGCATAATCATATTTATATATTTATTAAGTAAAGTCTACAAGTATTTATCGGCCTTAACGTTTTGACGGGCTTTAAATAGAAAATTGTTCGAGACAATAACAAAATATCTGACTAACACAGATGGACGAAAATAGCTAATCGAATCTAATTTTCATTTTAATGATGGAATATATACTTTATGCGGGTACTATAGCTTTTTCGACGACATTAAGCTCTGAAAAAATAAAAACAAACGCTGTTTGAATACAATCAGATAAAGCACTTAAGCACTTCATTGTCACCGAGTGTAGCAGAAACAGGGACACAGCAATAAACCTTACAAGATACGCAGTATAGTCATGAAGTGTATCATAAGGTGACAGTAAAAACATTGCTTATGCAAACAATCGTCCGTCACCACCACAAAATGAATATTAAATTTAAAAGTTACTAAACGTCACAAGGTGCCTCTTTTTGGGGAGAAGTCCTTCCAAATGTCTTTATTGTGTAATGTTAAAATACTATAAAAAGAGAAAATCGGTTACCTGCTAGGACAAGCCCAGGTCAATGAGTGATGTCCCTTTTTAAACTGTCGGTTGACTACAATCTTCAAAAACTGCTGGGAAACTAATTTTGAAGTCAACCTAATCTACAAAATCATGTTTATATCATAAACATACATACAAGCATACATGCATACATACATACAAACATACATATAAAAAAACATAATAGTTAATAGTTTGTAATTATGTGTTTGCGTAATATGTTCATTCAAATAAACAATTACAAAAACAATAATAATAACAACAACTACAACAAAAACTAGATATTTCTCATCTATACATTGTCATAACTTGACACGTACGTGACATTGTATTTATTATAATAATAATGTTTGGTGACAGGCTGGCTGGTAGGCAGTCACTCCGACACACCGCCAGTCAGTCACTATTGATGGCGCTTTTCTTTTATTATTTTTTTGTTGTTGTAACACTTTTGTTGTTTAGAGATAATAATTTAGTGCAAAAAAAATATATATACATTATGAGATCTGAGATGATTCTGACAAAGTTGATATACCCTAATCACCACTTGTGGTGGTGAAAGGGTTAATAATGAAAATAACTATTAACTACAATAAAAACAAATAAAACTCTGCTTTTTTACAATTGTAATGAAATGAAAAGCGAATAAGTGTGCATGATTGAGTGAGTGTGAGTATGAGTGAGTATGAATGAATGAATTTGTCATTTCATTTTTAGGTGTTTTCAAATCATTCAACTAAGTGTTGCATTCTTTTTGTCTATTTTTTATTTCTTCTTCATTTCTTCGTTTCGTAAACAATAAAAAATTTTCTTTTCTTTAGACTTTTGTTGACATCTTATGATTATTATTGAGCTTTTTTCGTTTTTGTTTTGTTTTCATTGTGTATTTCGTAATTGTCAAGTAAATTTATGTAAACAACAATATGAAAGTTGTAGAATGAAAGAAAGAAAGAGAAAAAAGAGAAATTTCTAAGAAATAAACAAACAAAGAAATAAATAAATTTTGTATTTTATTATATATTCGGACTTCTATTTCAATTATGTAAATTAATTTCAGAATATTAAAAAATAATCAGATAAGAAAGCAACAACAAAAACAAAAAAAACAAATACAGTTCTAATTATAAAAATAGTTCTATTAAATCTATAAAATAATCATATAAATAAACAAAATATGTCATTTAACGGTAGTTTTTGTTGACCCCGGGATTAAGCATTTTTTGTTCTGACTTTAACCATAAAATGATTTTATTATCAGATTTAGTGCTACTTAAATATTCACAACTGTTTTCATGAAAACAAATGTATTTGGACATTATATAACACGATTTAGTCATATAAATTAATAGAATATATTTGGTTGCGATAACACTTATATATATATTAGGAGCGGTCAAGGCAGGTAAGAATAAATAGGTTAAACAAATTGATATATTTAAATTGGAACGAAATAAACTTAGATGTGACGCACCCTTTGACTTAGAAAAAGTATTTAAATGATTTTCGTGTGAGATGTAAAATATATGTGCCAGTTACCATTAGATTTACTTTAGCTCTAGAGAATTCAAATAAACTGATCGAATATATAAAAGATGTATAAATTGAAAATTCAGACATTTATGAACTCCTCAACACTTTAAAGAAAAAAGAGTTTTATAAACAGCTTTTTATTTTAATTAACGGAATTTTTCTTTAAATTGAAGAATTTTCTTCAAATATACTAAAAAAATTAATCCAACAAATTTTTTCGTAAAAGATAAAAAATTGACCAAAATTTCAATAAAAAATAACGAAAAATATGTTAAGACTGTCTTACATTCTGTGCAGTTAAATAGGTTCCAAATTTGAAAATTCTTAATGTTACAGTTCTTCAGATATTTCATAATCAATATTTGCTTTGTATGGGGAGTACTCCTTCTCTCGGTCCTTAATAGTTTATGTATTAAATTATTACATCTATTTAACGTATTTTTTCCTCAATTCAACTAAAATTTCGTAAATTTAATTTAAATACGGTAGTAAAATTGAATATTGTATTACTCAAATTGAATAATTTTTAATCAAATTAAATAGTCATATTGAACATTTTTCGTAAATTTGATGAATTTACAAAAAAATTAACGAAAAATTTCGTTATGATGAACCCACAAATCTGAGACTTTGTACAGCAAGTAGAAACAAGAACACTAAGCAGAACAGGATATACAGTGTAAAAACTACAAGGAAGGCGAGCACTGCCAGTGTTTGGTGTTTGTAGGAGCTTTTAGCAAAATTTTCAATTTCCCAAATTATAGGATTCCTAAACCAGGAACGGATTTGAACAATAAGTGTACTTTACTGGCTTTCAAAGATCTTTGAGAAGTAACTTCAAAAGATAATTGTATCAATCTTAAATGATAAAGTTAACATCCCAGTTCAGGTAGTTGTTTAAAAAAGAAAATCAATTTTTTTACATATACAAATTCTGCCAGAAGGAAGGGTTAAAATACCCTAATTCACCACTTGGTAATCAAGTTGTTGTAAGGTGGGTATTAATTTTAATATAAAAAAAGTATTGAGGAATAGTTAAGTCCATAACCCACATAACACACCTTAAATTTTTTGCATAATCAAAGTGATTGTGAAAATCTAAGGGTCCATGTTTGATTTTCCAAAGACATTTTATAAACAGGAAACTAAGAAAACTAAAAAAATAAGTAACAGTAAAGAGCAAAACAAAACTGATGTTATAACTTGTGTTAATATAAAATACAATAATCGAATACGCGCATATACAAGAGACTTGTGAAATTTGACATGATTTTCGGAAGTTGGGTTTATATAGGAAATTATGCACCGATACTCCCAAACTTTATTAGTGTTTTCCGTTTGAATAAAATCTTAAAAAAAAGTGATTTTGGTGGATTTATAGAGGAACTACCTGAAATATTGGACTTACCAATTTCAATAGGATTCCTTCTTGGACCAAAATAATAATATGTACCAAAATTCATCACAATATCACAAAAACTGTGAATAAAATGTTTAAAACGTTTACATAGACAAACAACCGGCCAGACAGACGGATGGACATTGTTATATCGACCCCAAAGTGATTTTGAGATGCACGATATACTTAAAAAGATTTGTATGTTACAAACATCAGCAAAGTGGGGTATAAAAGGGTTACAAAAAATTTTAATTTATCATTCGATGATTTTCCATACTTTGACTAGATAATTGCAGGATCAAGGCTTGAAGATCGTCCAACAATTTAGTAGACAAGAATAAAGAAGATTTAAATAATGTGTGTTTTTTGTTCTTCTTGGGAATCATTTTTTTATATTTCTATTCTCGAGGAAGTTTGGAATCATACTGATATATTTAATAGTTTTTTTTTTTTTTTTTTTTTTAATCGATTGTCATCCCGAATTGTTGGGAGCTAAGACCTATAGCGTGATATTGGGTTATTGTATAAAGATCTTGCAAAAATAGAATGGGTCGAAATTTCCAGGCTGTCAAAGAATTATTAAAGCTTCAAGCGCAAAAAAGTAAAATATTTTAGAAGACTGATAATCGAAATAAACCTCAAAGAATGTTTACGCCAAATATTATGTGAGATCACTATGTATCCACTTATTTTTGTTCCAATTTGTCGTTATATCATTATAATAAGGAAGCTTGAAATTATACCGAAGCAATTTATATAGTTCTGAACCGATTGTCAACCAGAATTATTATACAACGAGGAACTATAGAGTGAGATATTGCGTTATTGTAATGAAGATCTTGAAAAAGTGAAAATTTTAATCCACTGGTGATGCCTCAATCGGATTAAACTTATCTTCTTCTAAAACTTTTTCAAATCTGTTATTTGTTTATTTCAAAAGGAAATAAAATGAAATTTATACAATTTCATTGCATAACTTTTATTCTTGACTATAAATTCTAGTCATTTGAAAAGAATTTTCGTGTTTAAAATCGTTTTTTTCTTAATATCACCCCCCGATAAAAGTGTACATATAAATATTTACCTAATAGTTACTGAAAACGCTCACGCATCATGAAAATACCTAAAGTTTTACATATAAGTAAAACTTACACACGCACACACAGACAAATACATATGTAAACAAGTCATAATAGTTGTTTTCTATTTATCAGATGTGTGTGTGTATATTTATTTTTCAGTTAATATTTACATTTTCATATACATAGAAACCACTACCAAAAAAACTTCAGTTATGTGTATGTGCGTGTGTATTTGTTTTGTATTTATTACCAAAATAATGATATTTAACACCAAAATTTGTTATATTAACGAAAAAAAAAACTACAACAGTTTGTTGTTTGCTAATGTTTTTGGAAAATAAAAAAAGAAACAAGAAAAAAAGCAAAAAAACATTGTAGAATTTTAAACATAAAAGAAAATGTGAAAATGTGAAGGAAAAGCAAAAAACACTATAAAATACAACAAAATATCCACATGTTAATGTTATTAGTTTCAATTTCAATACACAAGGCAACAAATTATTACGTATTCGTTTGTAAATATATAATATATTGACCATGGCCTCCAACAAATACAACAAAAATACTATAACAGAAGAAGATGAAGAAGAAGAAAAGAAATTCAAATTGGAACTGAAAATGGAATTGGAAATTAGAGAGAGTGAGAAAAAATTTGAACAACAAAATGTTATTTCATGTAACATTTTACACATTTCTAGACTAAATTAAATCTATTCATACATGCATGCACACACATACATACATACATATACAGACTCTATATATTATTGTTTTTGTTGTATTCTGTCATTAGTTATTGCAAGTGTAAACTAATGTTAACTAATGGATTTTATTTTTAATTATTTTAGTTTTTCTACATTTTTATTCAATTTCTTTTAGTTTCATCAAATTTAAAAAATATTAGAGATTTTCAAAATACGTCTTAATAGAAGATTCACATCGGAAATGAAATTTCACACTATTCAAATATCAGCAAAAGTGGATCTGGCAAACTTTATTTTTAAATTGCTTGTGTAGACGATCCCTTTCCCTGATGTTATCCCGTCCAGTAAATAGTTCCTGAATGAGTGCTTGAACCAAATTTGAGAACTCGCATTGTTATAGTTCTTTAGATGTTCGATAATCAATATTTACCTTGCATGGGCTATACCCTTACCCAAAGTCTTATCCTATGTTTTGTCTAGTAAAATTGTTTCCTAATAAAGTTGTTGTGACTAAATTTGAGAAGTCTCGATATCAAAGTTCTTTAGATATTCGATAATAAATATTTGCTTTGTATGGGGGGTACCGCACCCCCGGGTCCTATCGGAATTTTTTTACAGATTATGTTACTTACGAACATTTTGGGATCGATCTGTGAAAATTTATTATATTATATTTATTTCCTGAATTTGCCCCTCTTTTGAGGCCTCACAATAAGTATAAACATCTATCTTAAAAACTGTATTTATATTTTCTTATCTAAAAAGATCTTTTAATCTTAAAAGATTTCCCCTTTACACTGACCATGTCTCTCATATTATAATGGCGATAAATCATTCCCCAAAATTATGAACCGGTCTGTACATCTGTAAAAAGTCAGGCCATCGTATAGGTTGTTGTCAAATGTTCGACTTTTATCCGATTATTATTTTTTGTGGAAAAAACTTTAGTTTGATACAGCTATCGCTTGGTTGGCAGTCTTTGGCCGAGTGTAACTTGGATCGTTCCGGAACGGAGATCCAATTGTCGTGGGAACGTTTATGATATGTTCTTATTCTTTCTGTTGATATCTATATAATTTCTCAAACTTTTCTTTTACAAATGGAATATCGATGTTTCTATAGATGAATCGCCGTTTATGGATCGTTGAATTCTAGATTATGTCCTCTGTATAACATCAATACTCTTTTTGCAGAACATATTCCATATTTGGATACCAAATGTTTTATACATAATGATTTTACTGTCAAGACGTTTTTCGACTTATAGTTAATTAACCCATATGCTAGAGGCATATTGGTCCAAAGAAAACGACTATTCAAATAAATACAAAGCTATGTAACGTAATCAGCCTAAGGGATGTTAACTCCTTTAGGAAAAATTGATGGATAGTAGCATGATTACTTTTCAGTTCGTTTAGTTTAACCATGATGAAGTCCAAGGTATCTGCTCTTATAAAACAAGACCCAGTTGATTAACAAGTTCACATATGTGCGCGTTATTTTCGTACTCTTTCAACGCATTTTCTTATTGCGGGGAATGAATCTATCGTTACATGGTAATTATTTATTAATTATCCAACCATATTACCCAAGAAGGATTCCGCCTAACCAATGAGGAACCCATAATAATACAAAGAAAAACGTAGGAAATGGTAATTGATCGGTCGTATTATCAGAAAGCAAACTGAATTAAAAGTAATAAAAGAGTGGAGCTTGAGTATAATTCCCAAGGAAAACCTGGAGATGTGTAATGCTGGAGATGTTAAAGATCGCTATCAATCGAAAGATTGAGTCATAACCAAAAAATATGTCTCTAGGGTAAATGTCTAGCAAACCAACACATAATAAATTATTTCAAAAGCATAAAGATCTGGTTCTCCAAACATTGTACTGGATTTTGGTGAACCAAAATCTTTTTGGTGTAGCACGCTGATAACTTGTATAGATAATTTACAGGATTATCTGAGAATGGATCAAACTAATGTTTCCAGCCAAAATACTGACCTACATTTTTAAGAAACTGGTCTTGGAATCAAAAGACAAACCCTTTATGAACTCCCTGGACTACGAAAAAAATTAAATAAATATAACTCCATTAGTCCCAAAAGAAGTTTCTCGATTTTTTTTTATTTTTATAATTTAATTCACGGATACTTATTCAAATTCTTCTTCTTCTTGTTCTTTTTCATCAAACATATCAATTTCATTTCATTTAAGTTTTAATTTCAAATTAAAACCCTAAAACAACAAAACTTATAACAGAAGCGACAGCAACAACAACAACAAGAGCAACATTCAATTAAATTATGCAGACAAAATGTGGTGGCAAATTTCATCATCGGCTGGTGGGTGTATTGAGTCGAACCCCCCAAAAATGTTTGTTAGATTTTCTATGGTTTCTATACTTTTAATTTTGTTGTTGTTGTTGATATTTTTCAGAACACTTTTCAAGAAGCAGCAAATTGCTTTAAGCCTTAATGTGGCAAATGTTTGTTAGTTTTTCTGTCGTTGTGTTGTTGTTGCCTCTCGCTTTTTTCCTGTTCCGGCTGTCAGTCAATTCATATATTCACTCATATTCACTCACTTAGTCAGTCATTGAGTCAATGTTATGGGCATTTGTTTTTTATTTTTCCTTATTTCTTAAGGTGAATAACAGACAGACAGCGATGAGAAAAGAAATAGCACCACAAAGTGATATTTTTATTTCTCTGGAGAAGAATGTCCCCCGATCAATCAATTGTTCTGCCCAATTGTTTGATCAGGGGACGGCGAATTGTAGCCGGTTAAGCTGTTTGTCTACAAAACAAGAATCAAAGGATCGAATCCAACCGCATGTAAAAAATACCAACTTGATTCATTGAATATTATAAAATGTGCATTGTTTCATCTTCCTCCAAATCCAAACATCAAAGAGGAGATCCGCTGACCGTCCCAACTTTGAATAAACTGCAGAATGTAAATAAAGAAACCCCAGAGAGCAGCCAATTAGTGCCACCAATTTTCTTCCCTTTAAACTAAGAGGAAGACTTTCCTTAAAACTAAAAGGAGGACTCAGCTATCGGTTTATATTTTAGCAGGTTTTATACACGAAATTTCTCAAAACTACAACAAATGCTCAGACCAAATTTCGGCTCTGTCAATTGTTGTGGATGTGAGAGTGCCAACAATAGACAGACGAACACAGCTAAATGACTCCGATTTCAATTTAATGCAAGAATGTATTTACATTATGAGGTCTTATCTCATCACCAATTGTGGTGGAGGGTGCAGAAATTGGTTATTGGGCAGCTTGACATGCGAACGTGAAGTCCAAAGTCTGTCAATTCATAATAAATGTCATGTACATTCTTAATTGTTTTCGAAGCTCACCAATTGAGGGCAAAGCTTTATATATATATATCACTATTTTCCGCAGATAACGCTAGTTTGCAAGAAAATCCGTAGGCACCATTACAATGGCCCACATCTGACAACCTCACGAACAATATTCATCTGAATTTTGAAAACTTTGAATTTCACCATTATTTGCTGCACGAAGTCTTTCTTTAAAAAATTCCAATAATCAATATCTCAATATTTTGGAATTTCAATAAAATTCTTATGTTACTATTTATTTTTCCTCCACTGTACATATTAGAAAATAAAATTTAAAAAAAGTAAAAGTGAGATGATGAAATATTTATGAAGCTATAAAACACGAAAACGTCCAACAAAGAAGGCATTTTTTCCATTTCTGCCAACTCAACTCAAATTACACTCAAAGAAAATACATGTGAGAAAAGGAAAAAAATATATGCAAAAGATGTTTCTAAAGAAACACACAAGAATGACAAAAACCATAAAGGGAGTGGGTGATAAGTTCTTTGTCTTCGAATTGATGAGTAATAATTTTGTGGGATAAAAATGGTAAAAAAGTAATAAAACATAAAATGTGGTTTCAATTTTCTTCAACTTGGGGGCCCCTCAAGTGCAAAAATCTATTTTTGTATGAATGTATGTATGTATGTATGTATGTATGTATGTATGTATGTATGTATGTATGTATGTATGTATGTATGTAATATGTATGTATGTATGTATGTAATGTAATTTGTGTGATTTTCCCTTAGTAACACAAACATGAAAACTATTTAAATTAATCCATATGAACGTTTATGTCAATATGCATCAATGAGGTTATTTAATGGAAAATCTATTTAAAACGAAATACAAAGAAAGATTGTGGTAGAAAAAAAAAAAAAACACCAAAAAGGAAAAAAAGTAAATATTTGATTTGATTTGTTTTTGCAGTTCAAGGAGAAATTGTTCAATAGAATGTTTATTAACTAAATATCAAAAAAATGTCGATTTTTATATAAAAAGTGTAGATATTTTCAAAAGCATCTATATTTTCCAAGTCTGAAATTTAAGAAAATACACGGACCCGAACCTACAACTTCAAAAATTAAAATTAATTAGAAACTGAAGACTCCAACTTTATATCAAGATTTATTGAAATTCGATTTTGTAGGTCTGAAATGAGAAACGAATAGAATTTGTTTTTCGGAATCCAAGTAATCGGATCTGAAGTTCAAAACCTATAATTATGAAACCATTATATCCGATTTTTTGTAGGACTTCGTTATGACGGAACCAATTCTACAAAAGAAAAGCAAAAGTAAATTAGGAAATAGGACTTCACAAATTATATCAATACAAAGCTAATTTTGTGGCTCTAATATACGTAACCATGTCTATCTATATTTAGTAGGGTCATATATTCGGTCCCTCAGACTTTCGATTCGAACTTTGTTCAGGAAAAGTCTATAATGAGAAAGTGATTTACGATCCAAATCTTGATGGTATAATTTCTGAACACAGAAAACTCATAGCTTTATCGGCAATTTTAAATTTTCTATAATGTTTTTCGCTGGTTGAAGAATGGCGGACTGAAATCTTCAAAAAGCAATATTAAATTAGGAACTGTAAACTCATTTAATATCGATACATTTCGCAAATCAGTTTATTACATCTGAAATACAAATCAAATCGAAGTCATTTATGAGCATGTAAACAAATCGTATCTGGAGTCCATGACCTATAATTAAAGTCGGTATAAAGAGTAAAAATACTCTGAAAGATTTAAAATACGCTTTTTTCATTTTCCATTTAAATTTGTTTGTGTAAATTCAGATGAATCGGATAAGGAAATTTTTTTTCGTTTGCGGAAGAATAAGCTTTGGCGGACAAAAATCTATTAAAAATTCGAATTCGTTTTTGAGTATGTAAAAAAATCTGGTATCTGGAGTTAAAACCTATAATTAACGGGGCCTTAATTAAAATCGGTTTTGATAGATACTTGTTGCAAGCAGCATGGAAAAGGCACATTTTTAGCGAAAATCTATAATTAACGTTTCCGAATCAATTTTTTCTTTTATACTCAAATTTGAAATACACTTTTTCCCTGAATATATGACCTCCGATTCGTACTTTGTTCGAACAACTTTTGTATAAGCAAATGGAATACAATTTTTATTCTGCAAACGTCTGAGGATTCGATTAAGCAAGATGACAACTTGATTCGGAATTTTAAATTTTCCAAAACGTTTTCGTTGGCGAAAATATAGGCTTCCAAGACCTTAACAAATCGTTTCTGACGTCTATAATCTTACACTTGAGGGGTCATATATTACAACAAATCTGATATATGGAACTGAAACGTGAAATTTTTTCTAAATTGACTTAAGATTTCAAATACTTGATATATCTTCTCCGTTAATTTCTAAGGAATCAAAACAAAGCTTGGTCTGAAAATAAAAATCAAATAGAAGATTTCAAAATGATTCATTTAGATATTTATTTACAAACAGAAGAAGAATAGAAAAAGCGCTTCCAACAATTATCTTTGCGTGAGTGTTTTAATGATTTTATTTTATTATCTATTTAATTCGCCTAAATTCGCTCTACTTCCGCTGATGTAATTTATTAAAACCTTTTTTATTATTTGTTTTGATTCCTCTCAAATTGTTTGTTGTTTTTTTGTTAGATTTTCTTTCAGTTTGGTTTAATCATGTTTTTTTTTCTTTTCGTTTGTTTTAACTTTTAAATTTTTAATTACTTTAACGTGGTTTATTTACGCCATCAGCCATTAAGTAAGAAATTTATAATCAAAAATAAGATACGATTACAATTATTTTTAATTGTGTTAAAAAAGTTGTTACAAAAGAAAAAAACAAACTTTTAAACGGAAATTGTCGAACCCAAAATTACTGCAAAAATTTAAGGTCCTTTTGCAGTTAAAACTACAACAAAGGAAACAATTAAAAATCTCTGAGAAGACATGATGATAGTTTGTTAGAAAGGATTTTGTTAATAAGGACATTTGAAATTCTAGACAAGATGCAAATGCTTACAAAGCGCAATGGACAAGAATTGATTTTAAATATCTGTAAATTTTGCTTGGGTGATAACTCATGGAAATTTTAAAAAACCTTTAATCCTTTTTAAGGGCCACAGCGAAATCTTTAAAAAAACATCACAATATTACATTTTTTGTGACTTTGATCAAAATGTTGAGATAAAGGAACAAAATTCCTTATATCAGAACATTGGAAGAATATATAGCATAGTTTACGAGGTATTGGACATTATTTTTCATTTTTGATGTACAAAGCAGGGGCACATACATATATATACCTTCACATCTTGAAGTCATCAATCATCCACCAACACTTTGATTACTCGAAAACGAGGACTTCAGACATCAAGATTGTTAGAGTATCTTTTATGACAAAACATAACCATGACGGCATAAAGAATCAATATTGATCAGAAAAGAGCAGGAAAAAAATCATCATCGAACATAGTTGATTTTTAATTTAATTTTAATTTTTTCACTTTTAACTTTTAATATTTATTAATTTCAGTTTCAATTCAACATGTTCTTACGACAATGGCCGAAAACTGTATCAAACGAAAGTTTTTTTTCCAAAAACTTTTAAAGCTAAAAATCTCGCCTTTACGAGATATTCAATTTCGCTGAATTCTTCACGGAGACAGAGGCTTTTCTTCGAAATTCCTTAAACTGTTTCACACACAAAAAAAGGAACAAATGAAAGTTTTCAATATAACAATTTAAAAAATACACATGAGATGAGATATCGCAGCTGATACCTTCTAAGATGAAACTAATCATTTCATTAAGAATTCTCGAATAAGTTACATAAGATTGAAATCAGCACATAAGGAGGCATTTTGCAATCAACAAAAGACTTGCGCACTTCAATTGCTTCCTTTCACAGGGCAAAAAAAGGAAATTTAACCTTTATTGGCGCCCTAGCAAAAAACGGGGCAAAGCCCTCGCGTACAGAATGAATGATACAGCGCAACACAAATTCGAAAACATTATATGAATATACGTACGTAAACACCGATTACAAGTATGAAATGGATCATATTGGTTGGAGTGAGGCCATCATTCCTACTCATCATCTCAAAAACTAGCTTGAGAGACGCTGTTGCGGCAAGATTTGGCGCTTTGCCATACATCCAACATGATAATGGGTCCTATTCAAATGATTTTTGCAAGAGTTGTTGGAATAGGGAGAATGAAACGATTTTAATTTTCTTCCAGTGCCCCGATTTCGAGGGCATTCGGAATGCGGGTCTTTGGCTCTGACGGATTTGACGTCTGCCGATATATTAGATATATGTGGCATTTATTCGCAATTGCAATTGCGGAAGTTCAGTGTTGCGACTTCTACATGGGCTTGTTCATATTCTCTGTGATACAAGAACTACAACAATCGTCTCTCATTATTTTCTCTCCTTCTCTAATCTTTGCTTCAATCTAGTCTTTTTTCTATCTCTATCTTTAGTTTTTTAACTCTTAGCTGCTAGCAATTCTTCTCTCCATCGGCAACATAAAGTGTGAAAATCCCTATTGAACCACATCTTGTTTCTTCAATCATTGATGGCAGTCCGATGACTTAAACTAATCTAATAAATCTAGAGAAAATGATTGTAGATTTTCTTCCAAAATCAGATTTTCTCTTTAGGATTAAAAGTTATGAAATAATTTAATTTTTTATTATTTTTTTTTATTTTTTGGAAATTCTTTTCTAAAAATAAATTTTAAATTTATTTCATTTAAGTCTTTTAAAATTAATATAAATAAAATTAATTATCTAACAACTTTAACTGTGTCATAATAATAATCACTATAAATACATACAAACACATATACCTACACATATAAATATATATGTATGATAATCATATATTTACTATTTTTCACTGTCATACAGATAAAAAATATCATTTTTTTATCAAAATTTCATTATTTAGTTTGAGTTTAAGGTCATTAGTTAACCATTCTATAATCATTATTTCCTTCTCTCTATCTCTCTCTCTCTCTCTATACGGCATTTTTCAAATTTCCCTTATCGAGTACACTTTACTACAGTTACAATAAGTATACACCGGCTTTTAAGTAAAATTATTACCAAAATTAATAAAAAAAAGGCAGGGAAAAAATTATAAACGCGATTACTTATCAGTCCAAGGTAATACTCTGTGTGAGTGTATGAAACACCGCCGTTGTGGTTGGATTTTTTTTTTTGTTAAAATTATTCTGTTTCCTGTTCAATTCCCCCTGGTTACCGCAGCGCAGCGCAACACAACACAAACTGACATTGAAAATTTGCCCATAAAAATATTTAATGATTCATTTGTTAAAAAAATAATTTTAATAAATTAAAAATGAATACAAAACAGTAACTGGAAAATAAAAGAAGACCGATGAGTTGTTTTTTTTAACTTTTACAAATTTTAAGAGTTAAAAAAAATATTCGAATAATTGTTAACCAAAAGCTGCTACAAATTATAGGAAATTTACATTATAACAGTTTTTATTGCAAAAAGGTGTAAAATTTTGAAAAAAATACAACAAAAAGATTGCAACTTAAATAAAATCACTAGGGAAACCTATTACAGGTATATTGTTTCCAAGGGTTCTCCAATTTAATAGACGTTTGGAAAAACTATTCGCTACTTGTTACCAAATAGCAAATTCGCAACAGCAACGTTACACATGTTTTAATTTATCTGTTTTAAGCCGAATCAAATATCGTCGACTTCGACACGGTTTTCAGTTATACTTCTTCTCCTGTTAGATCAGGAGAAATTTATGGTCCTTCTTGTTGAGAAAACTAAATAATTGTTTTCCATATACTCAATATCTTTCAACAAAGATTTTTCCTAAAGTAATGATGTAGTACCAGATCGGGCGAAGAAACCTGAACACATTTGCTTTTATAAAAAATGAAGAGTAATCGATATTTGCGAACCAAACAATTTTAAAAAATTACTGGAAACTTTTGAAAAATTTACATAAGATTACGTTACACGTCACATGAAGGAACATGTCGGCTTATAACCATCGCAATTTACACCAATAACTGTGAACTGAACACATTTTCTTCAATGATCCTGAAATATTCTTTTTCATGAAATGAAAATGTCAGGTACTTTTGTCCCTAAGAGCACATGCAACTTAATGCTGATTCAATGACCGATGGTCAATGTGTAGAAGGCTATCTCAACATCTATAATATTACTTTAGTTTGGAATACTTTACATAATAATACCTTGGAATGAACAGGTTATCTTAGACATACGAACCACTAGGTTGGTATGTCTCCAAAGTAGGATGGATAGGACCATGTGGAGGTGTACCACCCACTTTATAAAGGCGGCAAAGCGTACCAGGTCTTAGATAATACTTTATATAATTAGATCATATTGTGATCTTTTTACACTGCCGATTTTATACTGAAATTAATTCTTAGGAGCGATTAATCGAACAGTGTAATTTCTTGTAATTTTTTCGAGATTTTTTAATCGAATAAAGGGTGGTATTAATGGACTTATAAATGGATATAAAATAGTTTATTGAAAAAACATAAATCGATTATTCATTTTGTTTTGCTCTTCATTTTGGTCACTAATTTTATCAAATTATCTGACTGGAGATTATGTTTAGCTCAAATCAAAATTATTTATTTTTCATTATTCCGTTAGACCTCCTTTTGTGAAAATATATCTCATTTTTACCATGATATGATTCACACTTTTATTTATATTTAAAACTATAAATTAATTATCTTAATAAAAAATGACAAAGAATTCTTCATAAATATTTGTGATATTAAAATAATCTTTCTTTATGCTCATAATCGTATTGAAACACTTTTGAAGACGCTTTAAAGTTCATTAATCACTTTTAATACTTTAAAACAATATAAATTTTGTATAAAAACATTAATGAGTTCATTAGGAAGACGTTTAATTTAAGATGCTTGTTAACAATACAAAATACAAAATAACTTAAATTGCTTTGTCGATTAATTTTAAATGTTTCTCAATTTAGAATTAAAAAAAATGCAAAATATTTTAAAAGTTTTACGAGTAGAAAAATTTTAAGTCACGAAATAACAATTTACTTTCAAAAGAAAATAATTATTAAGAATTATTTAAATTATTTTCAAAAAAAAAAAAAAAAAAAAAAAAACGTTAAAAAATATTTAATAATTTTTATTGAAATGTGAGTTGAAAAAAGTTTTAATATTTTTTCAATTGCCGATTATTTAGATCTTAATACAAGATAAATAGGAGATTAAATAAGGAGTAAGATCGAAAAATTCTCAACGTTTACAGTTTTAATTTCATATTGAAATTGTAATTACAATTTACAAAAAAGTCTAGTTCACTTAATATTAAATTCTGAATCTTTTTCGGAAACCCTTCCATTACCATCCTCGTTTAAAATCTTCCACACTTTTCGATATCTTTTCTATGCTCTTTAATTCTTTTCAGCAAGAGCTCAATATTTCTCCACGGACCTTAACTCCGGCCATTTTCGTAGATTTACCTATACCGAGACAAATATTATAATATTGTTTTTGTACCACTCAAGGGCATGTTTACCATAGTGACTAAATGCCAATTAAGGCTAAAACAAAATGGCCGGCGTAACAAATGTTTGGTTTCTTTCGCCGCAATTGTATATTTCTTGACATATCAAGAACTTTCTGGGAAAGTAAAGGTCCTTCATTTTTCTTCAACATACCCTCGATCATCATACAATTTTTGACCAGAAAGTTTCAAAAAATCAGCCAGAACATACGTTTCGTCATCCATTCTGCAGCATGAATTTCCGTGCTCTATTTTTGTCCACATGTCAGTATCTTTTTGAGACTTATATACTTTTAAACCTGCACTAACTGTGCTACTCTCCTAACGGATATGTTGAGAGTTGTTTCGAATATTATTTCTATTTTTCGGCTTTAAAAACTCCATTTCTTCTATATGAACCAGAATTTTTATCAACGTACAAGTTCTCCCAGTAACATTAGAAACAGTTTGTCGGCAGACCTTTGAATAGTTGGAAAACTTTTTGTAGACACAAGTTTGTTCATGTGGAAAATATTTAATAATTTTTAAAAGTATTTTTTTCTCGTCGCATATTTTAGTTATCAGATTAATATTAGTATTGCTGTATATATTCCCTAAACTCACTGCAATATTGTCTTCTATTTAGTCACTTTATAACTTGACAAATTCTACATGATAATTTCTTAAATTTAGAGAATGTCCAGATATCAGTCTATATCTTTAAATATACTGGACTGGTTTTAAATAGGAAATTTCTCAGACGATAACAACTACTCAGGTCAAATTTCATTCTGTCAATTATTGGGGATGTGAAAGTGCCAACAACAGACAGAAAGATGGGCAGACGAACAGACCGACAATGTTATACATCGGATGACAAAGTTAATATACCCTTTTCATCACTTGTAATCGTGGAAGGTATAAAATCAAATGGGTTAAAAGTTTTAAACGTGTGTTAATAATTTGTCCATCTCACTCTTTAGTTAAATAATCAATTAAGTTCTATATTTTTTAGAGTTAATCTTATTTTAATTATAACAATATTTTAATTTGTATCATTAATTATTTATAGATATTTTTTCTGTTTTATGCGACACTTTTAGTGTGAACATTTTCAAGAGTCATTTTTAATTTTTTCTATTTATTTTTATTTCATCTCATTATTGCTGTCAGGCAATTTTTTAAAAATAAATAAACAATGAATTGTTGTTGTTATTTTTTGTTATTATGGAATTAATATTTTTTTATAAATAAATCATCAATTTCAGTTCTACAAATAAAATAAATTTATTGTGGCAAATAAAACAATTTTATTTTTTTTATTTAAATATTTCATTAGTACAAATATGTAGATCAAATACAGTGAAGATCAATAAAATAGCACAACTAAGTGAAATTTATAGAATGATTATTAAAAGAAGAAAATATTTAGTAATAAATGAACTTCTAAAAAAAGAAGTAATATATTCCGCGATGCGGAATCTCCCAAACCCTCCACCATAAATGCATGTGAAGAAAATCCGTTATGTTTCGTAAACACACAGTCACACATATACTAACAAAGGTATACAATATATAAAAGTGTTTTCTTAATATAACACGGAAATATAACTTTCATTACTGAACCGAATTGGATCATTTTGGAATAGTAATGATGTATATACAGCAAAGTTATACAATAGATTTTTGCTTGAACTTAGAGGTCCATATCTTTAATATACTGAACTGATTTTGCTGGTTTTATATAGGAAAATTCTCCGGACTATTACAAGAACTCAGGTCGTGATGGAGGCTAATAAAAATGTGTTAAAATTTTTCCATCCTCACTCTTAATAAAATAGTTGAATGGGGAGAAATCTAAGATTTCCTTTATAATAAATACTATCTTGTGCCCTTTCTTTATCCCCAACTGTATGCCGATAACAAACATATACATTTACACATATTTGCTTTTTTAATACAAATAATTGAATTAAATAGAATTAAATCATTTTGATGTTGATAATGATGATTACGACGATGACGATTTTAGTGCTGCTGCTGCTGATGATGATAATGATTATTATGATGACTACAATTATTTATCGTTTTTATCACAATTATTATCATCAATTCATTTTAAATCCCATTGAATGATAAACATCATCCATCGTCACTTTACTTTCCATCATCATGTGAGTTATAAATTTTTAAATGATTTTTATTTTTTTTGTTTTTTATTTGCATTTTTTATTACAAAAAGTTTTCCATTTTATTTCATTTTATTATTACATTTATCCTTGTACAATATTATGTTTTCCAAAAGGATGTCCTTTTTTATATAATAATTAAATAGTAACGATGCAATTGAAGGTTATTTATATAAAATTTTATTGGTAAATATTTATTCTGTCAATTCAATCTAATGAGAGTTACATTTACCAAAAAAGTTAAAGAAATTCCATAAATTTTTGATGAAATAATTGGCCGAATTCTAATATTCTGATTGTTCTGAAAGTTAGATCAAATATTTCTAAGCATTTAAACCATTTTTCTCCAAACTCTTGCTTAATATGATATTGATTAAAAATAAAATAGAAGTTCATTCTAACAGTTATATGAGAAATTCCGATTCGATCGGTGCTAATAATTCTTTTAATGTCAGTATCATGAAAATCAGGGTGCTAGACGAAGATTATACATACTAAGTAAGTCAAAAATAGCATTTCTCAAAGGAGACAAACAGTCAAAGTCAGACAAGATACAAACTTCTCCCCTTACTCCACATACTAAATACTGTTACAAATGTTATTAAAAATAACATGCATATCAATCTCGCAGTGTCCAGAAACAACTGAGATCGGAATTCAAAAACTATGTTTTGAGAAACCTGTCTAGACTTATCTTACAGAGGACACAGATCGTTAATTAATTTATAATAGATCTGTGCAATGCGATCGGTGAGCCAATCGGGTTATCTATATCAGAGGTGCGCAACTAAACATTTGCCTTTGTGTGAGTAAAGCAATTAAAAATAATTCTCAACTTGAGAGAGCAGCTGTCATTTATAGTGAACGTATAAAATAATCAGGAAATCTGTACTTTAAACACCACTGATCCGCACGACGGATATTCTTATCGATTCTATATTCCCGTAGAGTAAAACTAGGAGTTACACAGAGGGAGTCCAATCAGCACACTCTTGTTTGACTTTAATCTTTAGAAATTCCCAACGTCTGAAATCGACAATGAACAAATTTGCCGTGGTCAACAGGAGTAGTTCTAGCAGAAGTAACGTTTTGGATGAAGCAACGGTCTAATTGCCTACTGGTCTCGTATTGACAGTGCCGTCCCAAATCTATGTCCTGCATGTGGCCAAGGAACGCTTTTGACAGTGTCATTCAAGAAAGCCTACAGTTTTATAAGTATCCTGCAGAGACAAATTATTCCAAAGGAATTGAACGTAAAATAGTTGTAATTTCAATTAAAAATGCATTTAGTTCAAGATATTAAATCTTTAACTTGTTTAAAGGTATCAAACTGAATTCAAAGCGATGACTTTTGTTTTTGATGACGGACCTTATGGCTACAAAGTCGCGATACATATTTTTATCTTTTAAACAATATTAATAACCGATAATATACTGATACTTGGGAACAGAATACGGAATAATTGATCCTCGCCTTTAATAAGACTTTAAAAATACTACAAGTGTCAGGTAATTTCATTCGAAATTTACAAATCAAATACCAGATAATAATTTCCGAAAATTAATTCTGACAAATAATCTACTTGAACTCCATTTCGTGAAAATATCAATAGACATCAACTCTTGCAACAGTTGGGTGTTGAAAATAATAAATATTAATATCATTATCGCCTTTGAGGTGCCAATAGATAATTTAGGAAAATTTATACTGAAAAAACCGTACTTGACCTCATTTTCATAGACATGGAAGGTTCAGTTGCCATCAGCTTTAATTGAAAATTTACACCATAGACATCTCAGGGGTTAATTCTGTAGAAATCAATCATAATATATCCTGGAAAAGGTGCAAGACAACCAAACACAAACATTTTTTTCCTTTCCTATAGTCAAGATTTGATTATAATTATATCGAATTTGGTCACATTTAATAGATTAGAACAGATCACAAAGTGTACAAAATGCATTTGGATTTCTAGGTCCATTATTGGTTTTGCAATCTTGATGCGTGTCTCAACTGTTTATATGTCTTGTTGGTTGGAAATTCTTAAACACTGAAACATGATGTTAAAGTGTGACTATAGATCATTGGAACACTCATTATTAAGGTGACAATCTATGGGACCAGTTTAATGATGATCTATTAATATGTTTTTGTCGAAGTCGCTGACATCCATACACACATGATAATTAAATTTTATATATAAAAATTATGTTTATATTTATTATCTCATATTAATTTCCTCTAACAAAATTTGTCTTCTTATTGACAAATTCACTTATTTCTTTTTTATTTTTCCTCCAGAAAGATACATCAAACAAAAAAAAACATATCAAAAACGACAAGAACAAATTATGACAACATTTCATCAGATTCGATATCCGAAACAAAAAAAACTTTCCATTTATCAAGTATTTTTCCTTAAGATATAACAAAATGAAAAAGAAAACAATTATGGTGCAAATTACATTAAAATTGTGCAAATTTTTCTATTGTACACACACACATACATACACACACACCGAAAAAAGTATTCAATAGATAATAAATATTTTTCAAATTTCTATAATGAAAATATCAAATATATTCAATTGAGATATTTTTTTTTAATTTTTGGAAGTTTTCTTTTCTTTTTTGCTGGGTAATAAAAATTTAAATAAATAAGAAAGAATTCTCTTCAGGAAACATATTCCGAATTCTATAACCAGAGAGTATAACAAAAAATTAAGAAAACAAAAATTTCCGCACGACCTCAAAACAGAAGAAAAAACAAGTAAGAATCCTGTATTCGGTTATGCCGAATCTTCAATACCCTCCACCACAAATGCGTATGAAGTAAATACCTTATGTTTCGTACATACACACTCACACATACACTCAGAAAGGTATTCAACATAATAAATTTGATCACTTAGTGAATCATAAAATTAGTTACATTTTTTGCTATAACTTTTTTTCAACTGAACCGATTTTGATAATTTTTCTGAACGGTAGTGTAGTACATATAACTTAATATTATAGCAAAATTTCATTTTAATTCTAATTTTATGAAAGAACTTCACTTGAATTGACAGGTTGCCTTTGATATTGATCTATATTTTTTATATATTGAACCGATTTTGCTGCTTTTTAATAGGGGGAGGTGATGGAGGGTATTAAACAAGAAAAAAACGAGTATTTGAAAAACTAATTTGTACTAATTTAGTCAAGTAAATAAAACTCAATACGAATATGAATTGAAGTATGAACATTGATGACGAACGAAGGGTAAATAGCAGGAGAGGATGACGAACAGAAGAAATAAAGTAAAAGAAAACAAAAGTAAGTTTTTTCGTTTCATCTACAAATAATTTTGTAGGTGAATTTAGGAATAACTTTAATACAATTAAATTCCGAAAAAAATAAAACATAAAAACGTTTTAATTCAACAACAATTGCTGCTTCTTCTTCTTCTTGTTAGTGTTTATATCTTAGCAAATATTTACGCTTCTGTTCAAGTCAAAAGTAAAATAAAAAAACATAATAATCGTAGGTAAAAAAAAAACTAATAGAAACAACAAATTAAATAAATTGTTTATATACAATGTACAGTAAAGGCAAAAAATATTTGATTATTTATTATGTGTTATGTGTGGCCTTATTGAAAGGTCACATATAACAGAGGTGAGCTCACGTTGAGCATTAACTATGAACTGATCATTTTGTTTCTCCTTATGAACGGCTGCTAAGTTCATTTCCTACTTAATACTTTTAATAAAAAGCTTAAAACGGAAAAATTCATTGATCCAAATAATTTAAGTGTTCCCTTTTGTCTAAGAGACGTGGAATGCAAGTCTTTATTTAACCGAAATGTAAAATTAATTGGAATACATGTAATCAACTTATGGATGAATGAGCTTATTCCCCCGACGATGACCCTGAGTCGTGGTCAATTAAAAGCGACTAAGTTCCAGATAAGTCAGCTAAAAGCAACAGAATAGATTATAACTTGTTCCTTCCGAAGTAGAATTAAGGTTCTAAAAGCATTAGTCAGTAGTATTTGGGTACAAAGGAACCTTATGAGCTACATATAGAAAGGATTGACCGCTCAGGAATGAATTATGCTAATTTAGCGTGGTCTTCTTCGCTAAGTGATAGGCAATGGAAGATATTCTAATTTCCTCAATTTGCCATCTACATGAGGAAACGAAGATCATTTCAGGTAAGAAACATTATGTAACATCAGTAAGCAGTTCTTCTAGGATGTCATCAGAGGAATCATTGACATCGAGGCATTTAAGAAAGGATATTCGTATATACGAAAAGAGGATACTAAGATATGTGATAGTAATTTATATATGACAGGTTTGATTGTCTCTCACAGAGACGCTACAAATTTCGGTGTTTCAAGTTACCGTGCCTTCCCAAACCGATGCCTTCATATGGAATTATTTAGAAAAATCTATTAATTTTCTAACAATATTAACTCTTAATCATACTGAACTTGAATTAATTATTACAAAATGGAACAGTAGCGACAATCTGATATAAGAGGGGTTCTCTTTGGATTGCACACCTTAATAGTATTAGTTAAACGAATGGGGGACGAATTGCATATCATGGCGGTTTAAATCCTTACTTATAGCAAAAAACCAACCAAAAGTCGAAAACTTTTTATTATAACTATTGATTGAGTCAAAATATTTAACTGTTAGATAAAGTCGAAGTGATCTATTCGTATTATCTATAAATCTTAATTTTCTATATCATTTCGATGTTAAGCATTTTTGCCATGGGCAGATGACTACACATTGCAGTCCAATAGAATTTCTCTGCTAAATTTTGTATAGGGAAATTTAGAAAGTGTGGGACATTCTTACAAGCCAATTTACTTACTTTCATTTGTTGCAAAAAGTTTCAAGACCTTCATCTCTCACAACTAAATTTTCTCCTATCGACAACTTATAACCAGCACGGATTTTGGAAAATATAAATCCACTTAAATAATTCTCGGCTACAACTACACGATACTTGTTCAACTACCAGTCAAATATTTTCTCTAGCTGTCTTAAAGATCTATAGACTCATCTAATAGAAAATGCCGATTTCTTGGTTTGAGATGGAAAGAAAACATTAAAATACATTTCTTACATAATTATTTTTTAAAAACTATTAGAGCCACAACTAATCTGCATTATACTGGCGACCAACAACCTGCAGAAGGAAGCAAACCTAACAAATGTTACAAAAAGGCAATAGTAAAGGGAAAAAGCCAAAAATGCATCTATCAAAGTATTAATAATAATTCATTTCCTGGATCTTCCAATACATTGAGAACCTTTATTTAAAAAAAAAAAGTTTCCTAGAAATTTAATTCAAATAGTCAAAATCTCCAATGCTGTTTTATGTCATTAGAAATAGATCGACAGCAGTACGTTTATTGTCTGACTATAGAGAAATAAAAAATTGTTTTCATCCAAAATATTGTCAACAAATTTAATAATACTTTTTCGAGATTTTTTCAATATCGCTCCCAAAATGTTATTTTCATTTACGTCATGTTTCGAATTGTTCGCTTACTTTTCTTCCCCACTGTTTACATACTTTTTCCCTTTCAATTTATATCTTTAGTATGTAATTAATTTATTTTAAAGCTTCTTCAAAATTTAGTGTGACATGGCTTAATTACTTAAAGACAATTGTGTTTTCATACAAATTACACAAGAATTATCTCACCAAAATAAAATCATCGACCCAAAAGGAAAAAAAAAAAAAAAAAACCACCCACAATTCATGGAAGGAAAAAAATGTTTATTCTATAATTAACATTTTGTATGGAATTGAATTGAATTCAATTTAATGAAAGAAAAAAAATGTTGTTAACAATATTTTGACATGATGTTTAATTAAGTCATTATTATTTCTGGAAATGGTAGAAAGATAAAAATGAATTTCTACTAATAATAAAATAAATGAAAAATAATTTAAAAGGGAAAAAAGGAATCTTTCATATAATAAGAAAGTTTTTGATTAAAATATAGAAAATGTACATAAAGTGAGAATGGGAAATGTTTAATTAGGAAGAGGAGGATAATGGAATTCGAACACGTGCTGCATTTTCGTGATTTTTTTTTTTTTGGAAAATATTATTTACTTTTTTTGGTTTAGTCTAACTTTGAAAAAGAAATCGGATATTATTTGAATAACAATTAGGGCAATTTGTTATGGGTTTCATCAAAGTGAGTAATGATACAACGTAGGTTATGAAAAAAGTCCAATTGCATCTTGAAGGAATTTATTAGAATCAAATCAAAATTCAAATCGAAAAGAATCAAATTTCTTAACTATTTTGGAAGCATTGAAAATGTATTATGATTTATTTAAACTTAAAACTCAAGCGATTTATTGTGGGTTTTATTGAAATGAGTCCTAAAAAAATTGTACCTTCAACAAATTTGTTAAAACAAAAGATCTAATTTAAAACTATTTTCGAAGTATTGTAAAAGTATCAAGAGAAATTAACCTTTAAATTCACGCTCAAAAAATTCAACACCATCAGGTTTCCTTCAATGAGTGGACAAACTTTGGCATAGACTAATTCGGGACACTTCGGAACAAAGATCCAATTATCGTGGAAACGACAAGTGTCCATATCGATTTCTTTACAAGTATTTCTCAAGTGACCTTATTGTTACACTTGTGCATATTCCTATATACACAAGTTTGTCAGTCTCCTTTCATTTTCTATTACCTCAATTTCCTCAAAAATAGGGACTACCATTGATTTCGTATATCTTTTTAAAGAACAGAATCAATTCCCCCTCCCCCCTCAAATTTATGATGTTATTTTCAGCATTATTTGAATCAATTTTACAGGTAATGTATCCCCACAAGTTCTCCATTTTGCTTAATTCTGGACTACAAGTCGGCCAGTCCAAAAGAGGTAAGCAGTGTTATTTAGATTGCTTTGAAATATGTACCGTAGCACTAATTTGTTGGAATATAAATTCTCAATTTTTTCTTCATTCATAAAAGAGAAAAGATCACCATCCAGCTCTTCCATTTCATGCTTTTATCTCTTTCGTTTTGCAAAGTTACATTTTACGAAGGATCTTTTCTTTATCGGGCAGAAAAGCTGCTTTTAAACGTTATTGAATTTATCGATCAAAGTCAAAAATTCTGAAGTCTTTGAAATAATAAACATTTATGCATTTTATTGTTTGGTAATTTTAAAAAGAAATTCTCACGTCCACGTTTATAGAAATATTCCCCATGAAATAACAATTAGAAAACTTGATCGCATGAATAAGGCAAATAACAAGAAAATCTGAAATGCTTATATAGGAATATGTATCAGTGCACTTTGTTATAAAATAATTAACTTTTGAAAATCAGTTTTATCTTTTAGTCCTTCATATAATTAACATTATAAATTATTTGACACGTGAACCCATTAACTGAATCTCTAATGTTATTTCTTAGTTTTTAAGAAAATAAACTTAATTATATTAACATCCAACCTTTTATAATAATCGAAATATTATGAAATATTTAATGAAGACTAAGAGTCTAGACTTCCAAAAAAAAGTGTTTGCCACTTAAGAATAAATAATGACAAAAATACAATACCAACAAAAGCATCTCTTTGTTTTGGGAGACTGAACATATATGTAGTGTATTATAGTTGTTATTGCAATTTTACATTATCTATATACATATATATCTAAAATATATATAGAAATATTCATAATAAAGACGTCATTGTTGTCTAGCATTCCTGACACATTGTAGCCTTCATCAACTTATGCATGCGTGCTTCTCTTCTATTCTTCTCCATTTCCATTCTAATTTATTTTCTCCAACATACATATTTTCTTTGGCAAATTTGCAAAGAATATAAAAACAGAAAATAAGTAATTGATAACTGAGAAAATATTTTTCTTAAAAAAAGTCAGTCTATCAACTTTTTTATTTATCTACAGGATTGTTAGACTTTTTCATTCTCTTGTCCAACTGTCACTTTTTTTAAGTCGTTTTGTCAGCAAAAAATACGATTTTTCTATATCATTTATTTAACAATCCAATAAACTAAAATACACATCAATCGTAAGAAGAAAAATAATTTAAGGAGTGAGATCGAAAAATTACACAAGACACGTTATTCGTGAAAACTTCTTTTATCAAGTTACTTTTGTAAAACACGTTTGTTACTATATTTAATATCAAATAAATGTGAAAAATCACATCAAAAAAACCCAACTTGGTCCTACAAATAGTTGGCCAAACATTCAAAAGTCTGCGGTCAAAATTATTTCATGTTATGAAATAATAATGGGAGAACTTTTTGTTAATAGAAAATCTGGTTCAGATAGAAGCAACAATTCAAATTCAAACACATACACCTGGAAAGCAGCCTAGCTAGCTCAGTGCTCGGGCTATTTGGTACTTAGTGATACAAAAACAATAATGCATCATTTGAAACCAGATTTGCCTGGAGCTAAGGATATTGGGGAAATAATTGGACCTTGTTAAATGAAAATTTGAAGGGTACACAAAACTGTGGTAGATTTTTAATGAAGATGGACTGTTCGAGTAAAGTGACAGAAAGCACTATAAAACGTTAATGGAAGTGTTTCCGAAAAGGATCAAAATTTCATCAAAACTATATTTTTTTGTAAATTTTAATAATAATTCCATAATGGTTTCATTTTCATTATCATTGAAATGTATGTTCTGTATAACAATTTTTAGATCTCATTCCTTATATAATACTTTTTTTAGTTTAAAATACTTAACTAAAAACATATTGAAATTATAAAATACTTAGAAAAAATCGCTTATATTTCGACGTTTTTGTAATTTAAATTTCCTAATAATTTTTCCATGTTTTTTTTCTTAATTTCAATTTTCTGCTCTATTGTGCATAAAGAAGACATTTTGTTTAAATAAAACATTCCAAACAAAATATTTATTTTATTTGATTTTTCCATTAAATTCTACTTCAAAAAACTTTATTTGTTTACAACAATTTTCTTGCAAAATATTTTTTTATGTATTAAATGTTTTCTTCTTTTCTACTCTTCTTCGAAATAAATTTTAAAATATTTTGAAATATTTCTTGTTAATTTATTTTAATGTAAGAAAAATGAAAATTCTTTTTTATTAAAATTTAATTATATTTAAGTTATTTGTGGTTGGTTGATGTTTATTCAAGATTAATATTTCTTCGCACTTTAAAAGTTTCTTAGGAAAAAAATCACGAATCATTAAATATTTAAAAATTTTTAATACCAAAAGAAAACTTTGTAAATAAATTTAAACAATTGATTTATTGTTGTTATTTTGAGTTTGAAATTTTGTAAATATTTTTGTATTTTCAAAACTGTTGCAATTGTTGTTGGGGCTTTTGGCTGGGAATTTTTTAAATAAATTTTTTTAGGAGTTTAAATTTTGAAAATATCAAAAATTTTAATTTTTGTTAATATATAATATATTTTGTACATTTTTTGGACCGAAATTATTTTTATCTTATTTATTTAAAATTCATATATTTTCGTTACACATTCCAAAAACCTATCAATTGTAGTCGATGAATAGTAAAATAAGACAGTATTTACACTTTTGGTAGTGAATGGTTTTACATGTAAATAACACTATCGATAAAGGTGCATCCAATGGACAAATATAAAGTTTGTCAAAATGCAGTTTTAAAAACTGTAACATACAGCTGAAAATGAGCTGACTGCACTACCCACATCAGCAAAAAAACGTTCAATTTAATCGATAAATTTCATAAAGTTATAAATAAAATTTTCTATGCGACCAAAAAAAACTAATTTATTTTTTTTTAATACCAATAATGTTCCATTAGAGAAATTGGTCATAAAATTAACGCGCTTTCGTTATGATCCGTAATTTCTTTAAAAAAGGACAGAAGCATGATGTTCGAAAACCTACCAAGGAAAATACAAAATTAACAAAAAGGCAAATTATCCTCGTAAAACAGAAGCAACCTCGCAAAGCCAAAGTAATTTTCTCTGAGAAGGACCTGACTCATACATGTTAATGGCTCGATTTGAGATCAAACGATGTTCGTATGTTAAAACGTAATTTAAGCGATGGTAGTTTACGTTTTGGGGAGCATGCAGTCTCAATCAGCATACCTCTTTTGGGCCCGGCTTGCGCCTGGACATAACCCATGAAAAAAGTTTTGTGCGTTTATAGGAATATGCACCCGAGTTAAGAAAAGTATACACATGATTAGTGATTATAAAATCGATTTCGATTATGATTGAGAATTGATTCTTTGTGTAAAAAAAAACTATTTGAGTCGATTTAACATCAATTATAAGACACGATTAACTTACTAAAATAATAGAAACAAAATAGTTGAACGAAAAATTGTGAATCGATTGTTTATTTCATTAGCCATTTACTATAACTGACATGTTTTATAAAGGTAACTTGATCAAATAATCAAAGTTCTGTTCAAAGTTTTTATGAGAAACGTGTCTAAAAAATTTTCCATTTCACTCTTTAATCTTATTTTTTATAAAACAAATAAACGCATGGAATAAATATTATAAAGATCTTTAGTAGAAAAACAAATACGACTTTTCTTTAAGATCATCCCTTGAAATAAGCAGACAAGAATTACCTTTCGCATGACCCACCAAATGGTTAGAAGATAAAAGTTTAAGGTGGTTAACTAGAGTTTAAGGAAAGAAAATGTCATGGCATTTATTTAGGTAAAGATAATATATTTTTGTGGTAACATGGATATTTGTCACTGACATTTACCAAAAGAGATTTTCTTCTCACTCGTAAAATCTTTCTGAGAAATTTAAAAAAATTCATCCAAATTAGAAAATATATTTAAAAACATTTCCAATTTTTCATTTTTCACACAAATATCAACACTCCCAATTTTTTCTGTATTTTTAATTAAAAATAATATAAAAATTTTTAAATAAATAAAATTTTTGTTGTATAATGTTAACACTCATCAAGGACACAAACCTTGCAAAAAAACGAATTATGATGAACTTGAAACAGGTTCGTTCTTTTTTTGTTTCCCCCTTTTCTTTACAAAATCAACACAATGAAAATTTTTGTAAAAATTTAATAAAGAAATAAAACAAGTGATGAATTAGTTGGTAAAGTAAACAATAAAAAAGTAAATACTTACGGATAAAAGAAGAAAAGAAAAGTGGTGGTTAATAGTAAAATCCAAGCGAAAGTCGCAGGAATGTAACGTGTCTTAACATCGCATTTGGGCATATTGGGGCTGCTGTTGTATTATATCTTACTCTGTGCTGCCTTCCTTTCTTCCTTCCTTCCAGTAATTCACGGCTAACGACAATTCCTTAAGTCTCGTTGGAGGACAATTTATACAATAAAGATTGATGGCAATGATGAGTATGAATGTAGATGAGGTGGAGTGGAGTGGTTACAGTTGTGTGTAGTAATCCAAGGTTGTAACTTGTTTTTCACTTTATTCCTTTTTATAAATTATTCTTGTTGTATTTGTATTTGAAGGTTAAAAACAGGTGCACTTTATTTTCCAAATAAGATAAATAAGAAATTCTATTGGAAAATGTCAAGAAACTGGATATAGAATAAACTTTTTTTCATTTAAAACGTTGTTGTTATTATTATTTAAACAGGAATGCTGCTAAGACCTTTTTAGGGGATTTGAAGAAAATCTTTGGCTAATTTTTATGGCAGACACAATGGAGCTCAAACCATAAGATATTATAGCACACGGTGTAATAATAAGATGAAATGTTTAGAAATGCCCGAGACACCAGACAACAATAACAACGACCACAACAACAGCAACAATAAATGAGAATGATGATTAAAAAGGTAAAATTGTGGTATAAAGAAAAATAAATTGATAAGTGAAGATGAAAAATAAGAAGAAATAGCTGAAGATATAACAAGAAGAAGAAGACTAAAATGGATGACTAGAAGAAGGATGTTGTTTTGTTGTAGTTGGCGGAGATATATTCAAAAATGTTTTGCCAGTTTTAAAATAGTAAACAACGCCAACCGCAGACTATTAATTGTTTAAATTTTCACGATTTTATTACACTTTTTTCGCTTTTTTATTATTTTATATTTCTTTATTTTCATCACCACTTTATTCACACATAAATTTTCATTTTTTGTTGTGTATTTTTTTTATTGTTCTATTTTCTTTTGTATTTGCACTTTTTTCCCTTAAAATGCCGTAAGAAAATTTCGCTTTTCTTTAATTTTCTTCTTTTGCTGTTTGTTGGTTGTTGTTATTTATTTTGTTGTTGTTGTTGTTGTTGCTTTTACTTCTACCACCACACCAGTAGCAGCAGCAGATAATTCAATTCAATTATGAAAACATTTTTCGCTTTCTTACAAAAACAAATAATAAAAATGTAAACAATTTTTTTCTTTTTGTTTTTCACTTTTTCTATTTGATTTAATTTATTTACACAAAAATACAACTCTCAGCATGCAATTTTTTGCGTTGAAATTTTTCTTTTACATAAAAAAACAACAATAAGAAATCCCGATAATTTTCTTTTAATATTTTGTTTTACACTGTTTTTCGCACTTCAATGAACCTAAAGAGGAGAGTATTGTAGTGTGCAGTAAAAGGCAGCAGTTAGCAAAAAAAATATAAAATATGACAATTGGAATTCCTTTTTTATTTTTCCTTCTCTTTAATTCTCTTTTATATTTTTTGCTAAGGTTGTGTTGTTGTAAAATATCTATTGAATTTCCACATTATTTATAGTTGTTGTTGCCTTAATTAAAATTTTGATTTTGCGAGCATTTGTATAGATTTTTTTGTAATAAATTTTCTTTTATGAATTAATTAATCTTTTTCTTATTATTTCTCAATTATTTTATTTGATTTTTTTATTTATACATTTTCTTATTTTTTCTCTTTTACACACCACCTTTTTTACACAAACGACACACACTGTATAAAGAAATGTATTTCTTTGCCTTCAAAGGGCCCTTTTTTGAAACTTTTGCTTTAGATTTTATGTTTTTATTCTGTAACAAATTTTCTTTATATCTCAATTATTAAAATTCACTTTTTCTTTTTTAATTTGTTAATATTTTTAATAAAATTTAAGTATTATTTCATCCGCTACACTGTTATCCATGTTTCGTTCGTTCGCTCGGACAAATTCGATTTTGCAGAAGAAACCTGCGCCGAAAAATTTTAACGGCGGTAATAACAGCTTTTGTATAATTTAAGGGATGCGGCTTCAATTCATTTCAAGCCGGCGCTATTGATGAACATTTTTAAAATTTTTGGGAAATATCACTATTTTATAAAAATAGCATGTGTATGAAACGTATGGACTTCAAAAGGGCTTGGCTAATTTTGTTTGAATTTTCAGAGAATGATCCCGATAGGATCCAGAAAGAAGGGCATCCCCCATACAAAGCAAATATTGATTATCGAATACATTAAGAATTATAACAGCGAAAATTCTCGAATTTAACCTCAATCACTTTCTCAAGGAACTGTTTTACTGGACAAAATGTAGTATGCGTAGGATCAAGGGGAGAAGTACCCCCATACAAAGCAAATATTGATTATCAAATATCTAAAATACAATAACAGTAAGAGTTCTCAAACTATGTCACAACTACTTTCTCAATTTTCCATTGAACAGTTGCATTTTGTCCTATGAAACGGTTTTATTGGAAAATTTTAAAATGGATAGAAAGAATAAAACACGTCATGATTTGTAAAATTTCTTTCGCGATCTGCAGCAAAGCGCACCGGGTAAAAGCTAGTAACTCATAAAAACAACACTAAAATAAAAAAATATGTGTTACGATATTTCAATTTAATTTTGCGATTTGAAATCAATTCTAAAATCAAAACAACTGGCAAAAAAGCATATCAAACCATTGTCAAAACAATGTATTATTCGTCAAACCTAATTATTAACCGTTCTTAGAGCGAATGATTTATAAACCTTAAAAACTGAAATAATCCTATTTTCCTCATAAAATTCAAATTATTAACCTTTATACTTTAGAGTATAAAATTTAAATGAATAAGGTTTTTAACGAATTCTAGAATTCTCTACTACGGCGACTAATATAAATAAATTATTAACATAGGACTCTTTTTACACCTTTTGCTTTTTATGTAAACAATGGTGATAAGTTGATAATTTTATCAGCGATTTTATAGTAAATTAACTAATTTGGGTAAATAGCCACATATAAAGAAAATTATTGTAGTTAAATAAAACTAAATTAATAGAAATTTAATTTTAATATTTAACAAGAAGTTCTTAATACATAGTATATTTTTTCATTAACTATTGTTATTAAATATTAAAGATTTAAAATAAAACAGGTTGTTGAAATGTTTTCATAGTAATAAGCTTTTATGTAACTTGAAGTTTTTAGAGTGTTGATAAACGTTTTTATTTGTCAATTTCTTTAAATTACTGTTGCTTTCCAATATTAAGTGAATTTTAGTCTGTCACTTCTACAATAATTGACATAGCTCAACGAAATTCTTCCTGAGTATTTCTTAGAGCAAAATTAGTTCAGTATATTAAAAGATATGCACCGATATTTGAGGCAACCTTTAAGTACAATTGAAGAACTTTCGTAAAATTGTCAGTTATAAATCTACGTATTAGAATGAAATTTTGTGTTAATATTAACATTCCGAAAAGTATCAGAACTGGTTCAATAGGCATTAATATATTTTTCTTTGGATATAGGGGATCTTAGTAGTATACCTCAGTCACACATTCTTCCGTTTGAGGCTTTTGTATGGTGAGCAGCAACAAGAAATCCATTTAGATAGAAGAAGTAACTATTACTCAAATGTGTTAAGTAGGTAATTGAAGATGTGAGTTAGAGGATTAAGATTAACATTTGGGTTAAAAGTTCGACGGCACTGAAAACCATAGACTGGATATCGTAAACTCTGTGCTGGTAGGGGATATAGGAAAAGTCCAAGAAAGTTGATGAATACTTGCTAGCAAAAAGGTGATGACTTTTGACTTCTGTTAACTGTAAATATATTTATCACTATCGCTCTAAATTTTATGGCAAAACAAAAAAAATGAAAAAAAAAAAAAACAATTTAGAAAAGTTTGTCGCGCCATTTTTAAAAGACGAAATTCCTACCAACAGTAATACTACTTTAACATAACTTTTCCTAAGTGTTAACAGATTCTGTTTAAAGAATGTTATAATATTGGCAATGAAATGAGACCCATTTTCTCATCGTTTTTTAGGGGAACGAAGAAGATACAATGGATCTTAACAGTAGCCTAAAATTGATATAAGTTCGATTTAATATAAACTTAAGGAAATAAGTTAATATTATTATATACACACCTTGTTAAATCTGCCTTTTGAAGGCTTTTAAAATGTTAGTACGTTTCCAGCGATTTTTGAGAAAATGGCTGTTTTGCTGTCAGTTTGTAAGCTACCACCACTAATGCTTTAATTTTTACGAACTTCTACAGAAAATTCTAAAATTATTAAACAAAATCTTAACAATATTAATTTTAAATAATTATTTGTTTAATATTGAATTTTGATTGTATAAAAAATTAAATATTTAAAAACCTGCTAAGAAGTTTAATACTTCCTTACACAAGAATTTATTTGTGAAATTTTCTGTAACGGGTACTTAATGTTTTTGTAAACAGCTGTCAAAATACGAAACGTTGCGGCCATTTTTACAAAAAAAAACTTTTTTTTTGCAGCCACCACTGGAATAAAAAACGTATGTTGGTGTTTACGAGTGTAAGAAAAGACAGAAATAAAAAAGAAATATTTTAATAAATAATTAAATAATTTGAAAGTTTTAAGTGAAGAAAATCGTTTAGGAAATTGTAATTAAAAATGTCACGAAGTGTAAGAGCTGAAACACGTAGTCGGGCCAAAGATGATATCAAACGTGTAATGCAGGCGGTGGATAAACCCAGGCATTGGGAAAAGAAATGGGTAACAATTAATGATACCACAATGAAAATTTTCAAATGGGTGCCCATATCGAATAATGACAAAAAGAAATTAAGTTCCTTGAACAAACAATCCGATAAAGAAAACTCGCAGAAAGGTACACCGACGCCACCACAAATAACACCCAGTTACGGTTTAACTGCTGAAGATTCTAATACCTGTGAGTTTGAAAACCGGGATGAAAACACCCAAATGTCGGATGACAATTATTTTTCTAAAATATTCCCATTGGCTTAAATCTAAATCCCTACACTATTCAATTTAAACATTTAGTTACGATATTATGAAAGTCCTTCAAGTTATAATATATATAAATCCATATAATTTGTGTTTGGTCGATGTAAACAATATGAGATCGAAAAATTCTTAACACAAGTTTTTCATTAAAAGTTTTAACTCATGTATTATTTGATTCTTTTGATAAAGAAACCTTTGTAAAACATGTCAGCTGTTCTTGTTGTTGCAACAGTTCGGCTGTATCTGGTTATTCTCTCTTGTGATACAGCTGTCACTTAGTTGAGGTTGACTCGGATCGTTCCGGAACGGAAGTCCAATTATTGTTGGAACGAAACATGTCAGTTCTTATGTATAATCTGATCAAAATGAATGACCAGGAAAGGACTGCCGTCAAACTATTTCCAATGTTATTAAACAATGCCAAAAGATCTTGTTCGTTGAAAAAAATATGGTTTGAAAAAGGAATCGTAAAGACCGAAAAATAGAAAGTATTTTCAAAAAAGCTCCCAAAACATTCGATAGGAAAGCAATCCGGTTAGCTCAGTGCTCGGATGGTTTGGTACAAAAAGTTAAAGCTTTTGCAAGTTTAAAAACAACAAATATTTCATGAGCGTTCCTGCTAAAAATTTAGATGCTAATAATACAGCAGGGAAGTTGATATGTTAAGAAATTTTTCAATCTCGGATTAGGTGGATTACATTTCTCTGTTATGAAAAAAGATTAAAAAAGTCGATAGTGTAGAGATTAAAATTTATTCCAATTTCTCATTATGCTGTTAATATTATATAAATTGATAAAAAATATAATGTTGTGTTTATATTTTTAGGCTTTTCCGTTGTCAGTGATTCTCAAGGTGCCGATTTTGTTAGTAGTATGCCATTCTCAGAGGATTCCAATTCTCAGGGTAGCGATGGTCCTGTAAAACGTTTAAAACAGGGCGATTAATTGAAACTTCATTTTACTCAACTCTAAATTCACCAGCATCTACTCTCATCCATTAATTAGCATTCAATCACTTTAACAATAACAACAAACTTTAACGAATTCCTAAATGCACAGCTCAGAGAATTAAAAAAATAATAAACAAATAAATTCATCATTTAATTCATCTTTCCTTCCTTTAAACTTCCTTAATTTAGTAAATTATCCCTTTTAAAAGCAACTTAAGCAATGTTATTCTATGTATTATTAAAAAAATTGTTTTTTTTTTTTAAAAAGCATAAAACAAGTTTTTTATAATTTTATTTCAAAATACTTAACTGCCATTAACAAAAACAAAACAAAATGAAAACTGTAATAAAAATATTAATAATAATCCTTTCCCTAACTAACTACTCGTACAATACTTTTGTAAAAAAAGTGAATTATAGATTTTTTGTAAAGTTTATTTCCGTCTATTTAATCTAAATACTTTAAATTAACTAACATTTTATTAGAAATATGTAGTTTTGTAAGTTTCTTCTAAAAAAACATATTTATATCTTGTATTTTTGGTTTCTATTTTATACTTTTTCATTGTATGAAATTTACTTTTAATTTTTTAGCTTTTAAGTTTATTTCTTGTTTTTCTTAATTTTTTTTATACAGTAATCTTAACAAAATGAAAAATGAAAAGAAAAATAAACCTTTAACATTGTAAATCTTTTTTTATTTTTAATAAAAAGGAATTTAAAATAACATATTTATAAAAATATAGATGTTTGTAATTACTTAAAATTAATTTTGAAAACGAGTTCATAAACAAAAGTATTTTGCAATAAAAGTCAATTTAATGCATGTTAGAAAACAATTTTTTTTAAAGATTTTCTTTAAAACGGATTCAAAAATTGGTTTTGGTACAAAAAAAAAAAAACATGTTGTTCTTGTACGACTCAAGGGCTTGTTTACTATATTGAAAGGATGCCAAGTCGGGTTAGAAACAAGTAGACACATTATGAAGTTTTCTGAATGGATACAGTTTTTTTAACATTCTTTGATGTAAATTTCGTTGTTTATAGAGCCCGTAGTAACACATGATGGGTTGCCAATTGGATTTTTGGCCACTTTCAACCGCCAGCAACGTAAAATTCTTGACCAGAAAGTTGCGAAATTTCTGTCAGAACGTATGTTTTGTCATCCATTATGCAGCAGGAATATTTTTTTAGGAAATTTGACTTAAATTTTTGGCCTCGAAATTTAGCAGGTTTTTCAGACTAAGCCTTTTATGCTTTTTTTAAATATCTATTTTTTGGCTTTAGAAATATCATGTGGACAATTTCTTCCAGTACTGTTCAATAGCATTAAAAACAGTTTAACGGCAGACCTTTGATTAATTGGCCAACTTTTTGTAGGACCAAGTTGGGTTTTATTTTACAAAGGTAACTTTTATAAAAGACATGAAATAATACTTGGGTTTAAAGTTTGAAAAAAAACGTGTGTTAAACATTTTTCCATCTCACTCCTTAGTTGCAATTAAATGTTTATTGCATTATTGTTTATTGTTCAGTTATTTGTCAAGGTTCGCTAGAAATTCCTCATCCAAAAATAAAGTTGAGTTTTTTTTAATTAGTGGCATCTTAACGGTACTTGTTAATGGTCAACAAAGTTTATTCTTAGTCTTGTTGTGTGTCCTTAATCATGTGATAAAATGTTACGGGTCCTATTTTTAGTAGAATATTTGTGACCAAGCAAAATTTTGTACTAAAATTATTTAATATTTCAACAAAATCGAATATGGATCTACAAAAAGTAGGCCAATCAGTCAAAGCTCTGTTATCAAACTGTTTCCAATGTTATTAAACAGTACCAGGAGAACTTGTCCGTTGATAGAAAACCTGCTTATTTAAATATTATATATATTAAATATATATTATTTCAATAGGAAAGCGTTCCAGTTAGCACAGAGGGCAAAAACAGAGCATGTTAATTGAAGTTAAGTTTAAACAATTATTTTTGATGCATAATGGTAACAAAATGTATGCTCTGGCAGATTTTTTCAATTTCATGGACAAACATTTTATGTTGCCGATGCTTAAATGTTGAAGAAATGTTGGAACCTAAAATCAACTAAAATTTCCCAAAAAGTTCATGAAACGACAAGCAATTGCAACAAAACAACGGGTTCTATAAAAACCGAAATATACATCATGGAATGTTTACAAAAAGGCTGTTTCCATTCATTAGACTTTATAATGATACACTTATTTTTGACCTGACTTGGTATCGCGTCATTATGTTAAACAAGATCTTGATTGGTAACAGAACAATTGGGCTGTTAAAAGAGAATTGAAGATCACAAAAAAGGTGTCTAAATATATTAATATGAATTAAAAAAAAATAAATAATTATTTAATAATTAAATTAATTAATTAAATAAAGTATGTTAAAATTTTTCAATCTCACTCCATATGAGATAAGTTTGCCCTTTATTTTAATAATTCCTTGCAAACGTTTTTGTATTTGCTGTCTTGGATTGATGTCGGGTGACTGAAAAGGTGTGAAAAGAAAGAGATGTTATGGTCCATAATAGAATAATTGCAAAAAACGTCCGTCTTACTTCTATATTTCTTCCCTGACTTCATCATAGATGATTACATGAAATGTCCATTGCTTTATTGATGTTCCTTTTCGTGAAAGACAGGCGTTTTATTCGGTTCACCTTGCTTAATTGCGATATTTCCTGCATTGTACAGGCAGAATGGAGCACTCGCATACAGTATGGGGTGGAAATTTTTACAATTGTTTAATTTCGGACGATGAAGTTTTAGGCCCTTTTTTAATTATTTTTACAATTTCCCACTTTTCCCAAACAGATAGTACTGGTGTTAGTCCTCCAATTCTTATCTAATATTCATATGTTGAGTCGGCTTTAAATAATTTATGATTCCAGTAATGGTGGTGTGTGGTGCTCTTTGCTGCACAAGGAATTGAAGAATTTTTTCAGTCCAAGATCTCGAAAGAAGTTTCACAAATCACGGCATGAATATTTGCCGAAATAAGAAACATTATAAGATAATAAAATAAAATTATTAGAAGTACCATAACCTACAAATTTAAAGGTAGGAAGTGGTGGACGAAAAACTGTGGCGACACCTTTAATGGTTCATTGTTTATAACGTCAATGCTGAAACTTAGTTGGTCTTATTGAAAAAGGGGAGTAGTATTTTGTGGACCGATGAGTCTATAATAATTTTAATTGTAACGAGGCCTCATAGCAACGAATGAAATAAAAAAATTAAACAAAATATTTCAAACAAGACGGTTCTTGTTAATTGGTATGAAGGTGATTTTCGTACTGTGATATTGGACCAGTATACCGTATTAAAGATATTTTGATTGCGCAGAATATGTGAAAATATAAGACGAAATAATGCTACTGTATATGTCGGAAGAAATACCACTAATTTCGGCTATGCAACAAGCAAAATAGCTAAATAGTGTTTTCAGAGTAATAGAGTCCCTATAATTGAATGGCCTGCCCTGTCTTCCGATAATTAGTGAACATACGTATAAAAGAAGAGTTCTGTAATTAAACCGACAGATAATAGCGAAATTTAGACCACTATAGAGCAGGCATGGAACTCAATTAACCCGCAAAGGTGCCATAATATAGTAAATTCAAAGGGAGGGTGATATTTGGATGTTATTACCAACAAAGAAAATACTACAAAATGCTAAGAATAAATGGAAAAAATAAATTCTATAAAATAATACGAAAGAATTAAACAACAAATATTTATTTTTGACTTTTTGTTGCAGTTGAAATGGGGTGGTGCTATTATTTTGTCTCTAAGTTTTATCAATACTTCTGGAAAAAATTATTATTAATTAGAAAGAAATATTTTTGTTTTTTTTGTTTAAACCATAATTTTAGAACAGTTTTTTATTCAAATGCCTCGTATGACTAATTAAAGAAGACGTATGTATGTGGTACTATTTTTCTGTCCGCAGCTGTATATAAATAGAGAGATTGTGGTGTAGTGTATTACATAAACGAATTTAGCCAACTATAACATTCTAACTTGTCACTTAACATAATAAAAAGATTTTTAATTATAATTTATTTCTGTAGGTCGAATCGTAAGTAAATTAAATTAAAAAGAAAAACTCGAATAATTTTGAAATAATTTAATTGCAAACTTTATTAATTTGTTATCATATATAAATCGCTAAACAAAATCTTCATTCTCAAATATAATTTATGTTTTTAGTCGGTTTTGTTCCTTTTCGTAATTAAACAAAATTATTGTCTATAATTAAATAATTATACATTAAAGAATTAAATATTCACATCACATAGATAAGGATTTGGGAAAATTGTTATAAATTACAAAAACAAAACAAGAACTGAAAACAAAAAAACGATTATGCCGATTCACAACGATGATATGAAAAAAGCGATATGAACAAAATTAAATTAAACAGTTTTTTGTTGTTTTTAATTTATCAAATAAGTTTGGCTGATATTAATTAAATTTTTCATTCTTTTCTAATTTCAAATCTTAATGTTTAGTTATTTATTATGTTTTGTTTACAAGAAAATATTTATATTTTATATATAATATATATGTATGTATATATTTATTTTATTATTATTATTGTATATATATATTAAATATATAAATAAAAAATAACAAGATATTTTGTTTTAAATCAAAATAAAGACAAATAAAAAAATCTAAATAAATTAATTTCACACTTTAGAGGGGGGTCTGGTGTAAAATCGTTTTTACAAAATCACGTTTAACAGGAAAAATTACTAAAATTTTTAATATAAAAATCTAATCGAATTTAATTATTTATATTTTTGCATAAATTCAGCATGGAATTTTTGGAATTTGTTCATCATGTCCTTTAATACAGGTGTTTGAGGTAAAATAGTGCTACGGAAATGATAAGTGCCAGGTTTTTGGCCAAAACCACTACCAGCAACAATGCAAATACCTGAAAAAAAGATAAGAAGAAGCATTATATTAGAATAATCCAATTTGATAAATGAGAAAATGAATTTGAAAAATTATTTATTGAGGCCACAAACTACACTCAGCAGAGTTCTCTTAAGCACCTAAAAGAATCACTATTAATAATTACCTCTCTACATCACAAGAGTATATATAAGTACATTATACCGTTTGTAATTTTAAATCGAAACCCTTTTGCACATATAAGACAGTTTTATTTTTTGAAAAATCTCTGCAATGTTTTGGATTTTCATTTGAATGTGTTCATCAATGATTTTTAATAAGTTTTTGTGATATTAAATCGTCTGCGTATGGACCTTGTAATCTTCAACTCTGCTGTAACAGTTCGAATGTACCCAATAGTTCCTTCTTGAGGAAAAAACTGTCGTTTGATACAACTATCGCTGGGTTGATAATCTTAGGCCAAGTGTAACTCGGTTTGTTCTGGAATGGAAACCCAATTGTCTTGGGAAATGTCGATTGATTATACCTGATGCGAATGAAATGAATCCGAGGTTTGACTATAATGCTTGGATCTGTAGGATGTTCCAAGCGACATGAATAGGAGAAGGATTCTTAATGACGATTTCGGTGTTAAAGTGTCTTTTAAGTTGATTGTAGCATCTTACAGGCAGAGATCTCTGCCATCAAGAGGGCGTCAAACTGGTATCGATATAATCAGATATTGGGAGATATCAGGTTCTTTGTCGACAGCAAATGGATCATCAGATCTATAGCAGATGTTCATATAACATACACATTAATGACTTTATGCCGGGTATCTTTGAACCATACAGCGATATTGATTGACCAGCTATTTGGAGGAGTTTTGAGAAGGTTAACTGAGTAAAACGTGACGAACTTCACTCTTTTTTGACTTAGCTACAACATTAAAAGAACTAGGTAGCTATCTATTTTCAATGGAAAGCAGATTAAGCTTCTTTTATCGATTACAACTGTAAACAGTGTTCTGGGAAAACTGCAAAAATAATTGATTTTACCCACAATTGTTTTTGTGACGAACTAGAGAAATTTTTTAACTTATTGCGTCACGGTAAAGTATTTTAAGAACTTAAAAGTGCTGTGTATCGAGGAACCTATACTTCCTTTCCTTTCACTGTTGACAGATGACTGTTATTTTAGACCAACACAAGGGGATCAAATATATATGATCCAAGGACTGCAGAACACAGCCCTCAGATCTCACTATCTCCTCTTAGGAAAAGGAGGCTTGTTTTTGCAATAAACGTTTAAAAAACTTACTTAAATATATCATTAGCATGTCTGAATTAAACATAATTCAAATTATAATATATCAAAAAGTTATCTATACATTGACCTATTGATCTATATTTCGATCTTTTTAAATTAATATTTATATAATAATTAAAAAAAGATATGCATTTTGAAATGATTAATAGTAATTCTATTAGCTGCTTAATAAAGCTCTGATATCTTTGTAGGTTAGTGGCTCATTTAAAAAAAATATAAATAATTACCAGTCGATTCCAATAACTCAGAGGCATAGAAGGTATCTGGAGCCATATTCTTTGATTTGGCAATTTCAATAGCTTTGGGAGGAATTTCAATTTGTGGGAAAACATACATGGCACCTTGAACTTTATTAACTTTGTAGCCTTCAAAACCACTTAATGTTTTATAAACCAATTCAGCACGTTCCTTAAGGGCACCCAAAACACCCTCTCTTTCTTTGATATATTGATTATAAGAAGGCTCACCAGGTTTGGGATGGTTAACCTGATAATTAAAAAAAATTTAAAGTTATATGTTTTATATTCTTTTCTAGAACCAGAACTTACCAAAGCACTGACAGCCACTTGACCAGCAGTGGTACCACACAATGAAGCTGTAATGGACTTGGTTAACATGGCCATTACTTTGGGGCACATATTGATGATTTCCATATAACCACCACGTATACCACATTCACCCAAATAACCCTTAGAGGTAGACATAAAGCTAGCCAATTCCATGTCCTTGTAGGGGGCACCCATCTCAGTTAATACCTTTTTGAAGGAGAAGAATTTTGAATTCTTATCGTAAACATTATCTTGATACACTTCATCGGCCAAAATAACAAGATTGTTATCGTAAGCAAATTTAATAATCTCTTCAATGTTTGCACGGGTCAATACTTGACCAGTTGGATTGCCAGGATTAATAACAACAATGGCGCGGGGATTACAACTCTTTTTGGCCTCATCATAAGAGCGTTGCAATTCTTTGCGACTAAGACTCCAACCAGTTTCTTCTTCCAAATAGTAATCAATCTTTTGCATGCCATACTCAGCAATAGTGGCTGAATACAATGGATATTGAGGAATGGGAACCATAACACCTGGTGGTTTACCATCAAATTCGCATCTAGTAAATTTAAAAAGTAAACATTATAAAAATAATGTTTTAATTAGTTTTATTTTTGTAGTATAAATACCTCATCAAAGCCAATACACTTTTAATGCCAGGTGATGCACCAGCTGTTAAAAAGATATTATGCCAATCACAAGGTACACCATCACGTTGGCTTACAAATTCAGCAACCTGTTTACGTACTACTTCCAAACCAGCGGAATCAGTATATGAACCAACAGAACCACCTTGACAACCAGCCAAAATCTCTTTAGCATGAGCCTTAACATCATCTGGATAATTGGGTGAGTTAATAAGTTCTGGATCAAAAGTTAAATTCAAAAGCTAAAATAAACAGAAAAAATAATAACAATACAATATTAATTTGTTTAAATAATTTGGAAAAAGTGTTCTACAAATATGACCATGCTATTTGCAATTATATACTATAAATTTTATAAGTGCATTCAAATCCATTTATGGATTTATATCGTCGTTTCATAAACACGCTACAAAGCGGTATAATTTTTCAAAATGTTTACTTTTTTATTGTATTTTTATAAATAACAACAATTACATTAATTAGCTGGAAAAAAATACAGTTCATGTGTACATATTTGGTTTAAATGCCACAGTGGATCCCAAATGAGTTTTCGAACTTTGAGATATATCTTCTAATAATATCTCAAGATTTAAACTGAGGTATTTTCTAGTTGATTTGGTGAATTATGGGTTTCTATCTAGTCAAGAGTGTAATCAGTGAGAGTGGTTAAACATCCGAATAGTATTTTCTACCAAACGGTCCCTATAACGACAGGGTGATTAATTTATTGCAAATAATCAGACTTTTAAAAATGTTGTACACGGATTAAGATTTTGGTTATTTTCGTTTGAAATAGACATTTTTATTCTCTGTTTCATGGACAAGTCCAACTACATTAAACTTAAAAATTTATGAACCCCCGTGATCTAACGTTTTATAGATTAAGGAAAGAGATCGGACATTTTTTCCATTAAAACTTTAAACCCATGTATTATTTGATTTTATTGATCAAGTTACCTTTGTAAAACATGTCAATTATTTTGTTTAATGTCAAAGTAATAAATATATTGTTAATCTGATTATCATGAGTGACAAAGAAAAAGTTCGTACTAAAATTATTAAATATTTTCAACAAGCCCCAATTTGGTCCTAGTGCCGAGAGGAGAACTTGTCCGTTAAAAGAAAACCTTGTTAAGGTAGAATAAATGATCCACATTATCTTTCCAAATCCAAAAATAGAAAGCAATTAAAAAAGAGCTCCTAATACAACCAGTAGAAACGAAAAGTTATAGTTAATGCAGGTTAATTTAGAAATCTACAAGCAGTACCAAAAATGAAGTCAAGTTTTTTTTAATTCTTGCAGCATGATAAATGATTAAACGTTTTTTCTGGCAGATTTTTTGCAACTTCCTGGTCAAAAATTTTATATTGCTAATGTTAGTGGAAACGTTTAGTTTAGGGCCCAAAAGCATTCAAAATTTTCAAAAAAATGTATTTATATGACAAATGATATGCATTTGCAGCATAAGAAGACAACCATTTATTGCAACGGGCTCTAGAAATTCCAAAATTTATATTTCGGAATGTTCAGAAAAGGGGCTGCTTCCATTCATAAGACTTTATAATGTGTCCACTTATTTTTGATCTAAATTTATATCCTGTTGCTTTGGTAAACAAGCCCTAGAGTGATACAATAACAATAATGTGGTTTTTGTACCAAGAGATGCAAATCCCCCATGATACCGGGAGCTACAGCCAGTGGAAAGTTATTGAGCTTTTGTTAAAAGAAAACTGAAGAAAAAATGGCATCAAAAATTGTAGTAGATTTTAAATGGAAATGGAAATTACTATAAAACTTTAATGGAAGGGTTGGTTTTAAAAAAGGGTTCAAAATTTCGTCACTAGTAATTAAAAGTATAAAAATATATATTTTTTGTAAATTGTAAAAATAATTTCAACTAAATAAAAACTAAAACTGTAAGTTTAGTGGTTTCATTTTTATTAATATATAAATATTTAAAAATGATCTCAATCCATAAGTTCTCAGATTGCAATCCTGGAACCATCTTTAAGTCATATGAAAAGTGAATATGACACATCCGAAAAGATTTCCTTCTGCCGGACGGCCCTTTAACCGACAGGGAGACCATTTCAATAGAAAAAGCTTTTTTTTAACATTTTTTGAGATTTTGGAGTATTTTTGCATGAAAAAGTTTGACTTTTTTATATCTTGTTTCGTGGACAAAATCATATAAATAATTCTGAAATTTCAAATAAACATCTTAATTCGTTTTAATTTTTGTAAAGTTCAAATATTAAGTTTGTGCTTCAAAATCAGATAAAATTGGAAATTTCAAGTTCTTGATCCATTTTCTGGCTCAAGAAAATACTCTGACAACTTCTTCTTAAAAATGTGTGAATCTAACGTTTTATAGATACCAAATAATCATGTAAGAAGTTTTTAACTTTGCTTAAGTCCATCATAAACAAGACTCCTCCAGTTATTTGCGATAAATTTCTACAGCAAATGTTTAATTTTGGAACCACTGTGTATGCAAACGTTTGCATGCAAGTAAATTTTGTTTGGAGAACTCAATATTTATTTATTTAAATTGTTTTGTTAATTTTCGGTCATGAACATGTAAAATTCATTTGGAAATAGTGAATTTAAAAAAAGTGAATAATAAAAAAATTAAATTTCTTTTTCTTTTAAATTTCAAAATAAAAATTGTTCTTTTATAAAGTGACCGCTTTATGTGGGTTTCAAAATGTTGTATTATTAGATTTAATAGCTAAAGATTAAATTTAATTTATATTCCCACTAATTTAATACTTTGTTCTTTATAAAAAATCTTTGTTATTTTACTCATTCTTTTAAACACTAAATTTGATTTTTTAATAAGTCGTTCTCTCTCTCTCACACACTTATGTTTCTCTTACAGAACAAAATTGTGAATGGTCAGTATTCTAATTAATTGAAATTTTAAATATCTTGATCCGTAAGTGATAAATTGAGGATATAGAAAAAGTTTTTCGAATATAAACTAATGTGGATTAACATATCAAAAGTAGCTCTATATTGGTCGGTTGCAATAATAAAACCCAATTGAATAAACTTGGCCCGGGTTTGGCCTCCTGTAATTGTTGTTCTTGTACCACTCCAGGACTTCCTCTTCATAGTCAGAGGATGTCAAGTCTGGCCAAAAATAAGTGGACACATTATGTAAACTTTTTTGTAAACTTTCCTTGATCTAAATAGTATCATAGGCTTCTTTCTCCTCAACTTTCTTGACATACCAAGTACTTTTTGGAAATTTTTCCCTCGAGCGTCAGCAACATACAACTTTTGACCAGGAAGTTGCGAAACATCTGTTAAAACATACGTTTCGTCATTCCTTATGCAGCAAGAATATTTTTTAGAAAACTTGACTTCAATTTCCGTACATCGTTCCTGTCAGGAACTTTTTAAGCCAGTTTAAGCTTAAACCTTTCGTACCAAATAGTCTGAGCACTGAGCTAGCGGGTCTGCTTTCCTACTGGTTGGATTGGAGGCTCTTTTGAAAATGCTTTCTATTCTTTTGGCTTTAAAAACAGCAAGTGGACCATTCCTTCCAACTATTAACGGTACTGTTTAATTATCATCAATCAAAAAAAAAAAAAAATACTTGGTTTAATATATTTAATCCATAAGCATGCTTTTAACGGTCTGGTCATATATCCCCTATGAGGCTATGGTGCTACACTCTGCTATCCACCCCTTTTAGTGGGTTTACGCTTATTAATTCACTGAGAGTCATAAAAATGAAAGCGTGGTTTATTCTTAAGATTTCAGATTATCTGTCATATTCAATATCTTAAAATTCGAAAGTCAAGTTTGTTCATCGTCCGGTTTTCTCATTTTAAGGCGAAAAGACATGAAGAGTTTGATTGCAAAAAATGTAAAGACTGACGCTTTTCAAATTTACTACAAATTTACAATTATTCATATCAAATACTTCCAATTTTTCGAAGTATTCTAGTCTTCCTGATATTAAAGATAAGTATTATTACTATTTATAATATTAATAATAATTGTACAGAGTTCAGTTAGAATAATTTAGTAAAATAGAATTTAAAACTCTCTCTCTCTCTCTTAATGAGGGAATTTAATTTTTCTTTTAATATAAATTCAAGTAAGAATGTTATAGTGGTTCAAGTCTGACTTTGTAATTATGTTCCCCACAATGCGGGTTATAAATTTTAGAAACGAAAAATTAATGAACGCCCATCGTATAACTTGTTTTTCTAATTCATGCTTAAATGTGTGAAATTTATGCGTTTTAAAATTATTTTTTCTGAAGGGATTTCTTCTCTCTCCGAGAGGAACATTTGCAGGGAGGGTTAGGTGAAATTATTCTTAAGTTAACATGGACAACCAGCCAAACGGACATCGTTAAATCGACTCAGAAAGTGGTTCTGGTGGTAGCAACGTTTTTTCTGCGCGTTATAACTTTTGTACAAAAGTATAATATCCCGAATACCTATGGTGGTGTAGGGTATAATAAATAACAAATCATAAAATGTTACTACTTATTATTAACATTATTAAATCTTATAAGAAATAGAAAAAAATGAGCAACATAATTATCATTTTACTTACTTGACGAAGGAAGGTAATGGGTTTTTGTCCCATAGCATGACAATCACCAATATTGGCACGAATAACATAATCGAATGGTTTCTTAACACCCTGAAAAAAATAAAAATAAATAGAAAAATAATTACACAATTAATTTTATGACATTTTAATGAAGAGCAAAATAAAAGGAGGATTTATATTAATTTATGTACGTTAATTTATCATATTCTGGTAACAAACATTTTCTCTATGAACATAAACTTATTAAAATGAACGTTGGGGGGTTGGGTATTGTTTTGTGATTAAGAGATTAATTTGAATGTTTGTGAAGATTATTAATACGAAAAGTAATAAAATAATAAATAGAAAATGTATTTTTTGGGGGGGGGGGAAGAAGATTTAATTTATCCTACAGAAATTATAATGAGTAAAATAAACATTTAGATTGATTAATAATTAATAGTTAATTTAAAATTAAATTCAAACAAACTTTGATAAAAGTTTTTTTCATGTAAAGAGTGAGATCGAAAAAATTCTTAACACATCTTTCTTTATGTTAAACAAAGGAATATATTGTTAATCCGAAAAAAGTTAGTGACCTGAAAAAAGTGCGTACTAGAATTATTAAATATTTCCTACAATACCCAACTAGTTCTTACAAAAAATTGGACATGCATTCGAAGGACGCCCGTCAAACTATTTCCTATGTCATTAAAAAGTACCGTAAGAACTTGTCCGTGATTCAGGAAAAAGCAATTGTCCAAATAATGTTTCTAAAAACAAGTCATTGCTACAAATATTTGATACGAATAGTTAACGAAAGGTAAAGCTCAAAAATTTCCTGGATAAAATGCTGCTAACAATTTAAAGGACAAAAACAAAGCACAGTATGACGAAATGTATCTTCTGGCAAATTTTTCGCAACTTCCTGGTTAAAAATATTATGTTGTTGATGCTCGAGGGAATGTTGAAGAAAAGTTTAGAACCTAAAATAAGTCAAAATTTCCAAAAAAAGTTCTTGGTATGACAAGCAATTTGCAGTTGCTTCAAAAGAAGCCAATTATTTTTGACAACGACCTCTATAAGTACCGAAAATATTTACAAAAATGCTTCTTCCATTCATAAGACTTCAAAATGTGTCCACATATTTTTGGTCTAACTTGGCATTCTGTCACTATGGTAAACAAACTCTTAAGTGGTACAAGAAAAACATTGTGGTATTTATACTAAGAGAGAAAAATCCTCCAAACTGCCCGGAGTTAAGAGCAGTGAATAAATATTGGGCTCTTGTTGAAAAGAAATTGAGGGTGTCCAAAAATGTGGTAGACTTCAAATTAAGATGTAGCCTCAGATATCGGTGTATATCTTTGAATACACTTAACTGATTTTGCTGCTTTTAACTAGGAAACTTCTCGGGACTATAACAAATAATCAGACTAAATTTCATTGAGCTCTGTCAATTTTTGTGAATGTGAGAGTGCCAACAACAGAAACACAGACGGACAAAGTCAAATGGACTCAGATTTTGCTATGATACATTAATATATATACATTATGGGGTCATAGATGATTGCTTCTTAGTGTTACAAAGGGAATGACAAATTTTAAAGTTTCTCTTCACCACTTGTTGTGTTGAGGGTATAAAAACGCTAACGAAAGGGTTAAAAATTTCATCACTTGTGATCGAAACAATAAAAAATATATATTTTCTTGTAAATTATAATAAGAATTTGAATCAAATAAAAAAAAATACAACGAAGTTTAGTGATTTCGTTTTTATTAAAATATATATGCATGTTAAGAATTTTTCTATCTCACTACTTACTAGTGGTTAATTTAAAACACAAACTAAATTTGACAGTTTTCTCATGTAATTCAATACTTTTACATGTAACAGAAAATATATAGAAATTTGAATAGAAATTATAATTAAAAACCGACTAATTACATGATTATATGAAATATCATACTCATCATATTGCACTAATTTCCTATAATTAAGCTATTGTCTAATGTGTATGTATGTGTGTGTGTGAAATATATTATAAACAATAGTAAACGTAATAAACTTTTAAATAACAATAATAATTTTAAATACAAAACAAATAACATTGAAATCACCTTTTTCATAATCACCGAATGTAAGTTACTTATATTTCACACATCGCAAAATAAATAAATAAATATATAGAAATATTGCAATTGCAAGAAAAGCAAAAGTTTATATTGAAAGTTGAATTGTATGTTTGTAAATTTATACTGTTTATAATAAAAAGCGTAAAAATGTATCTGTTGTAAATCACACATCAATCCAGTCAATGACGTTTATTCTAAAGAAAGTGTAAAAATAATATTTATGGAAAGAGTGAGATTGAAAAAATCTTAAGATACGTGGATCTTCAATTATCCTCATTTTATAGTTACACATATAAGAAAAATTCCTAAAAGTACTTTCTGCCGGATGCCTTTTAAGTTTTGGTTTTTTGGTCAAGTGCTCAAATTGGATAGCATTTTCTGTCTATTGCCTTTTATACCGACAGGCTGATTCGGTATGGAAAAGTGGAAGTATTTAATTCCCTTATTCATGGACAACTGTATATATATATGAAAAAACAGCTCGGTCTCACTGCCAACAAACTGTTTTCAATGTTATTAAACAGTACCAGTACTGGTCAACATGATGTTTTTAAAGCCAAAAAAATATAAAGCATTTTAATAAAAAACTCCCAACACATTCAGTAGGATCAGCTTATTGCACGGGCTATTTAGTATGAAAAATTAAAGTAATTACAGTTTTAAAAACATTCAATGCTCAAAAAGCTCCTGACCTTACTAAAGTCAAGGTTTCTCAAAACATATTCTTGTTGCATAATGGACGACGAAACGTATGATTTGGCAGATTTATCGCAACTTTTAGATCAACAATAAAGGTTGTTACCATTCATAAGACTTCAAAATGTGTCCAGTTATTTTTGAAAATTGAAGAGCACAAAAAGGTGTTCAAGAGTGTGATCGATTTTAAACTGAAATGGACACTACCTGTTTGAGTCAAGTGATAGAAAGCAGTTTAAAAACGTTAATGGAAGGGTTTCAAAAACACGTTCAAAATTTTAACGCCTTTTTGTAAATTGTAAAAATAATTTCAGAATAAACATTAAAACCATAAGTTTAGTGGTTTCATTTTTATCACCATATAAGTATATTAAGATTTTTTCGATCTCTCTCTTTATTATACATTCGATTACATTCTATCAAATTCACAATTATGAAGAGATGCCAAAGTGAACATTTGTCGTGACTAAAGCGATATTACAGGAAAAAAGTCAGACATTTAAAGTATCCAAAGCTAAAATCAATGAGGAGATATCGGACTCTTGAGGAGAACAAACTGAAACTATAAAATTATAAACTTAAAACCAACAAATGTTTTTTGTTATCTGTTATATAATATTAATAAAAAAGAAATTTAATATCTCCGATTGAATTTTATATAGATTAAGGTTTATTTCAATGGGTAAATAACATATCAACAAGATGACACTTAAGAATGTAATTTAATTCATCCATTAAATATGTTTTAAAAAAATCTCTAAAATCTAATAATAAATTTATAAAGTTTATTTTACTATTTGAATAAGTAAAAGTTCTACATTATTTTTTTTTTTGCTCAATAAGATAAATGTAAACTTTGATTGTTTATATGAGAGAATTAAATTTCAAATGAAAATTCTTTTGATTTATTTTTATTGAATAAAAGAAATTGTTGAATGATTTTGAAATTTAAAATATATATAAATATACTTATATGTATATAATAATTTTATTATGGTGTCTGTGACCTCAACAAACATTTTAGATTAAGCACGTAGACCAGATGAAAACTTCCTTAAGACGTAATAAATATTTGTAACAATTTTATTAGATGTTTGGAAGCAAAATACTACATCTATATGCATATCTATAATACAGTATTGTTCGAAATCAATATTCTATATGTTGCAAAAAAGGTAGAAAAGACACCTATGACTCGTACTCGATCCGGAAATTAAGCTTAAATTGCAGATTACTGCTGAGGAAGCTTCATACAACATTAAAAGCCCACGTTTACAAAAAAGCTTGAAAAGCATAATCAAATCTTTGGAAAAATCAAAGATCGGATTTTGCGAAAGCATATATTATGAAAACACTTCTAGAAATTTTTGTGATAAACCGCTTTAAATTAGAGTGAAAAATTGTGACTAAATATTTTCTAACGAATCTAAAAGAATATGTGCTCATGTTTCGACCAATACTGTATATGTAATAAATAATATCTATAATAAAAACAATTTATGGGCATGATTTACATATATAAAATTTATAATGCAAATATTTATAAGAAAATAAAAATTTTAAAATTCTATTATAAAGATTAATTTTAAGCCGGTGCGCTTTTAGCTGCACAACTCTTCTTCTCAGTCCTAGATCTCGAAAGAAATTTCACAAATCACGACATGTATTAAAAGAATTTCTTACAACGAGCATTTTGCTAAATTCTCATGATTCTATTTATTCTAAAATGTTCCAATAAAACTGTTTCATAGAAAAATTACAAAATTTTGACTAATTCTTAATTAGATAGTTAATAATTAATCAGATAATAATCTTCTTTCCTCTTTGTTAAGACCACATCTACCATCTATTTCTTCAGGAAAAATACTGGGACTAAATCTATGAATTTTCACCAGTAAAACGGTTTCTACTAGAATGTAATTGTTATGGATTTTCACTTCGATAGTACTTAAGATATTCGATAACTAATAATTCTTTTTTACGGAGGAAACCTCTCCCTCATAATGCTATTCGTTTTATATTTTGTCCAATAAAACTTCTCCTTGAAAAGTAATTGGGATGAAATGTTTATATCCACAATGATAATCAATATTTGCTTTATATGAGGGCTACATTTACCCTGGTCTAATCCATCCTTCATCTCGCCGAAGAAAACAGATCAATGAGAAAGTGATTAGGACCAAATTTGGAAAATCGATAAACAGTTTCTTGAGAAAGTTATTGGAATCAAATTTGAACTCTCACTGTTATAGTTCTTTAGATATTTTATAAACAATATTTGCATAAAAAATTCTTAGTATCAGGCAGTGGCACTTCTGGGTATATTGGAATCATTCTGTGAAAATTTTATCGAAATTGATTCAGGGGTTTTGGAGTCCATACGTTACAAACATACACACATTCTACTTTATATATTGATATATAGATTTTACAAAATAAAATTGTTACAAGATATACAATTGATATTATTCCAATGTTTCACTAATATTCTGATTTATTGAATCTACCATATATTTTATGCATAATTACAGTTATTTAGTGGGATTAGAAATAAACAACTTTTGTATTAATTAATATAATTAATATTTCATATTAAGGGCATACAAAATACAAAATTTTAGTCAGTTTAAACTAGTTTTTCTAATAAATATATTCTAATAAATCTATTATAGTATATATTTTTCAATTAACTTTTAATTTATATATTTATTGTTGTTATATTCCAAAATATCAGTTATTTATTATCAGTTGTTCTTGTTGTTGATAATTTAATCAAGTGTTGTGTTTATATTTATTTTCTTTTTATCAATATATATTTACTTTTAACTACTCTCTACATTTTACTACCTCTAATTTAGAAAATATATACCAAAAGTTGTAGAACTACAGTTACTAAGTGTTTAAGTTTCTTATCTTTGTCGTACATCTTAATTCATAAAGAATGAAACAAGTTTGTACTGAATATTGGAAAAATATATATACAATAATATATGAGTTATATATACAATAATATCGATATATTTGATAATTATTAATAATCAGATTTATGTTTTAGAATCAGAGAAAAAAAAACGTTAACGATTAATAAAATTTGAAATAATTTACGATAACATAATTATACCCTTCACCTGACCAGGTCAGAAGGGTATATATAAGTTTGTCATTCCGTTTCTAATTTCCACAATTCTCGACCCCCAAAAGTATATATTCTGGATTGTATGCCCGTCCATGTGTCGGTTTAAATCAAGATTATGAAGCCAACCTATAGTTAACATATATGATATGTATATCGAACGGTTGGAAATGCTTTCGAGAATTGCTATTGGTATCAGGGGTTAATTGGTTCACAAATAGCGCAGATATTAGCCAAAAACTGAAGGTACCTCAAACTTTTTTCGTTTTTTCTATTTTTTGGGGCAGTTACGAATCTAGTTGTCACCCAGAAAATTTACTAACTAATTAATAGCTAATTTTTTCCTCGAATTTTGTTTATTTTTAATTTCAAAATCGGCCCATAAATAGTCGAGTTATTAATCTCTCTTTTATTTTTATACTTAATATTGTTTTAGTGAAAACGATCTGAATAAAATTATGCATGCGTGATGAGTGCTCTAGGGAATATATGTTGACTCACATAATGGCTATAGTAATGGCTGTCATTTTCTCCTCCTTCTACAAGTGATGTTATTATGAGAGCCACCTAATCAGCTGGTGGCCTTTAAAAGTCTAAAATCAAAACCTCCTAAGCTTTGTTAATTTTTATTAAGATATTTTCAAAGGTTCCTTTAAATATTGAACCGGAATCATAAGATTTTACTCAAAGAAAGAAAATTTATATATTCATGAAATTAGCATAATATTCCGGAAAAGGTCATAAAATAGTTAACAATAATCGTAATAAATTTCAAATTTAATAGTCGTCTAAGCTTAAAACCCTTTTCCGGGAAGAGGACTTTTATTACATATATGTTAATAAAAAACGATGATGTCCTTCATTCCTTTAAGCCAATCTCCACTAGCTTCAGCTCCAGTCGGTTTAGAGGAATTGCCTCACATTGTACAATACTACATTGTTGTTCTTGTACTACTCAAGACCTTGTTAACCATAGTGACATGATTTCAATTCAGGCCAAAAATAAGTGGACACATTATGAAGTCTTACGAATGGATGCAATCTTTTTTGTAAAAATGTTTTGATGTTAATTTCGGTATTTATAGAGTCCGTTGTAACGAATGATTGGCTTCTTTTGCCGCAATTGCATAATGCTTGGCACACCAAGATCTTTTTTGGAAATTGTGACTACTTTTGAGTACTAAACTTTACTTCAAAATTCCCTTGAGCAAAAACATATGTTTCGTTATTCATTGTTTAGCAATAATATTTTTCTCTGGGTGGCCTCTACATTTTTAGCAGCTTTTCTGTCATAAACCCTTTAAGATTTGTATGTTTTAAATCTGTATTAGCTTTAACTCTTCGTAGCAAATAGTCTGATCACTAAGCTAATCAGGTTCCTTTCCTACCGAATGCTGTGTTTAAAAACATCATGTGGACCATTCCTTCTACCTAAGCCAAGATTTCATTCAACGGACAAGTTCCCCCCGTACTGTTTTTTTTTTACATTGAAAACAGTTTGGTTCCGCTGACTTTGGAATGCTTGGCCAACTTTTTGAAGGACAAAGTTATGGTTTGTTGAAAACATTTAATAATTTTAGAAGGCACTTTTTGTGGTCTTGGACTTGGATTAAGAGTTTTAAGCAAAAACTTGTATTAAGATTTCTTCGGTTTCACTCCTTAAACAACATATTTTTTCCGATAGACCTGCGGGAAGCAAAACAAGAAGTTTATTTTGAAACTCACTTTTCTTTACAATTTTCTGATTTTTATCTTAATAATCCCACTGTTATCTATATGATACCATCCACATTTTGTCCTCCTTATATTATCATTAATTACTGGCAGAGGAAAAAACAACGTGTTTCTATCTGATAAACATTTTTTCTTTAAACAAAATATAATGAAAACATAATTATTGTCTGTCTATATGTATAATTAAAATAATTCCAACTTTAACATTAATCTCATTTTTTCCAGTTACTTTAAAAAAATAAATATATATTATATATCTTGAATTCGAGTCAAGTTCATTGAACGGCCTTCGCTAATTTTATTTTGTAACAAAATCGTAATGACAATGAGGTTTTGTGCATAAATGCAATTTCGAATTGGCAATCACTGTATTAATACATACACACAACATACATACATACAAATTTTTAAACATATAATAAACTTAATTAGCTGTCATATTTAGGGGCACTAAAAACTGTCACTGTATATTTTATAAAAGTGCATCATTAAACATTTATTTATTTAACAAGAACAAAAAGTGAGTACAGAAAAAAAAACTAGTGATACCATATGTGGGGATTTGTATCCAATTCGGGGATATCGAAAGATATTTGGGGGCAGGTTTTTGTGGGTAGGGATTTCCTTAAAATCGAAAAAAGGAAGAAAACTATGTTGTATGTTTGTGTTAAATACCTTCCACCACTACAAAATGTCTGAATTTCGACGGAATATTTAAAAACCATTCAAGTTTTAAGCCGAAATGGCACGACAGAGAGTTTAAACAACAATTGTACCAAATTTTAATAAAATTAAAGAGTCCTATAAGCTTTAATCCCTTTTCCGTTAAGGGGACTTAATTGAGAGCAATAGCCAAATATTGCCTATAACAAAATGTTGCAAAAGTTTCCCTATAACTTTTCTTCTATTTCTCCAATTTTAATAATTTTTTGTATGATGATGAAGTTCATAGAACTAAATATTATGGTTAAATACTGTTGAAATCCAGTTACTTTTTGTTCAGCTATATATCTATATATATGGCACGATATAACTGTTTTTAAATAGGAAACTGATAAGGACAAGAACAAGCTGACAAGCAACAACAGTTAATCTAGAAAGTAATCAAAAGACCGAGAGACGAACATATCTAAATCAACTAAAATTTTTATTTCATGCAAGAATATATATACTATATGGAATCTTGGACTATTCCTTTTTGGCGTTACACACTGAATGAAAAAGTTAAAAACTTGTAATGATATATTATACAGGATAATTAAAACATTAATGTACAGTGCACTGTCATAGAGATTCATTTGAATATTGTTTAAATTATAATAACATACTAATTTTAAATCAAAAAAATATACAAAAACAATTCCAAATTTTCTAGCAATAAAATTCTATGTTACAATGTAACTTTTTTATGTAAATATTTGGTGGAACATTTAGGTATTTCAAGAGCTTGAAAATGGGGGACATGAAACAACATTTATTTCTGGTAACACTGATAAGAGCATATGTTGTATATATTTTGCATTAAATTGATAATATATATATTTATATAGACAGTATTACACAAATTAATTAATACAAGTTATTAGTTGCAAATTATTGTGCAATTTAAAATTATTGTAATTTAGTAATGTTTACTTATTATATAATACAAAACAGAATATATACTTGAGGGTATTTATTGAATCATTAATTTTCATTTAGCCATATACAGATGACTTAAAATTGAAAGGAACATCAATTAATCACAATTTGTATTATCTGTTTTTATCACCCTGTAGTTGCGTAGTATAATACTGCACTTTTGTTGTACGATTTACATTGTCATTCAGTAAAAAAATATATATCAAAATATAGTATGTACACAATTTTCGCTCTCCCAAACATGCGCAAAAAATCCTTAACAAAAAAGTCTGCTGCCTATAACAATGAGTTTCCTCTTATCCAAGTTTTTTTGTTGTTGTTTGTATTCAGTAACCATTGAATGTTGTAGTAGATATCATATACAGTGTCAGATGTTGCCGTTGTCTAATGTCTAAGGCATTTTGGAGGCAAGCGTTTCCTGACATTTATTAAGCCCACAAATCTTCTTAGTCTTTATTTTGAAATATCAATGTTTCACAGTCTTTTCGAAAACGTAATAAAGAAAACATATTGTGTGTATAATTTTTGTTTTTTTCTCTCTCTTATAATCGTTCTTTTGTGAACATTTTGTAATGGCATGGACGGATGAATGAATGGAATGATGTTGTGATGCTTGATTCTGATAAATTTTTCTTTTGTCTAAAACACGTTTCATGTTTGTGTTTTTCTTCTTGTTTGTATTTATATATTGATAGATTGTTATATCTGTTCGATTCTTTATTTGGTTTTCTGTAATACGTCACAAGTTGGTTTGTACTACAAATATGTATATTTTATGTAGAATTTGTCTATAAAGATTAAGAGTTTGTTGTGTATATGTGAAAAAAATAAATAAATAAAAATAAAGAAATGATATTTTAAATCAATAGAGAATGTTATATAATATAAATATATACAAGGCACAGTGTTTCAAATAAACAATGAAATGGAAATAAATCTGCAATCCGATTTCAATACGATGAGGTACTCTGTAAGTCTTCACTAGCAGATAATAGATAAGTAATCTGGATCGTTTTAAATATTTTTATAACTTAAGGTGACCAAATTTGGTACCCTATGGATCTATCCCCGTTAGTTCAATAAAGACCAAACTCTAATCCTAAAATCGCTTACAAGTCTGCTATCACTATGTGAAATTTCAATTTGGGACTCTGTGGACCGGCCCACTTTAGTTCCATAAACACCAAACTCTAATCCTAAAATCGCCTTCAAGTCCACTATCACTATGGGAAATTCTCGGAAGTTGCAGATTTTTTTAAATTTCATTTTTCATTTGAAACACTGTGCATAGTTAGGTATCATTGAAGACTCACTGTATATCAAAATAAACAAATAAATACTATCTCAAAAGGGCCATAGAAAAAAGAGTAAACAGTAAATGTTCATTTGTCAGTCGTACAATATTATTGAAGTTCTTGTAGTCTGGTCTTTATACATTTTATAATTTCAAGAAAACTCTTGGTTTGGGGGATTTCGCTTAAACTTATTGCTTAATATGCAAGCAACTAGTATAACATATCAACAACTTTTAAACTTTCAAACACAAAATCATGTGTTATAGTTAGTTTAGTTTTAAAACTCTTGAAAAAATTGCTTACGAATATTTTTAAATATTTTCTACAAAACCTAACAGGATCCTACCAAAAGTTGGTCAAGCATTCAAAGGTCTGCCTCAAACTGTTTCAAACTTGCCATGATAAAAACTTGGTTTAGGTAGAAAGAATGTTCCACATAATGTTTCTTAAGCTAAAAAATAGAAAGCATTTTCAAAAGAGCCCCCAACAGAACTAGTAGGAAAGCAGTTCGGTTAAATCGGACTATTTGGTACGGAAGGTAAAGATAATGCATAATGGATGACGAAACATATGTATGTTATGGCAGATTTTACATTTTACGTTGCTGGTGCTCAACGGAATGTTAATGAAAAGTTTAGGACCCAAAAACAGTCAAATATTCTCAAAAAGTTCTTAGTATGATAAGTAATATGCAGTTGCGGCAAAAGTCAATCATTTGTTACAATGGGCTCTACAAATACCGAAATTTACATCAAGGGTTATTTGAAAAATAGATGCTTTCATCCATAAGACTTCGTAATGTGTCCACTTATTTTTGACCTGACTTGGCAACCTGCTACTACGGCAAACAAGGCCTTGAGTGGTACAAAAACAATAAGTATTAGTACCATTCTCCAAACTGTCCGGATATAAATGCGGTGGAGAGATATGTTCAAAACTATGGTAGATTTTCAACGGAGATGAAGTATTTGTTCGAGCAAAGTAACAGAAAGCACTATAAAAACGTGAATGGAAGGGTTTCGAAAAAGGTTCATTACTAGTGATTAAAACTATAAAAATGTATATCTTTTCTATAAATATATAAATGATTTTTAAATGACATTATTATGTAATAAAACAAATGATTTACAACCCAAAAAGGTCGTTAGAAACAAAGGATATCAAAAGAAATACGTAAAATTACTTAGGTTTTGAACAGATTAGGTTTGTTTTTATTTTATTAAAAAGGAGACTGCATCACCACACAAGTTTGAACTGGATGCTCTGTTTAAATGAATGATTCCTCTCCGGCGGGCTTATCTTAAATTCACCAAACACTCCAGATCTAGAACTAATCTCTCAAAAGTGAAGACAAATGTAGGAATTCAGGATGATTCTCTTGTAACACCTGAAAAAGAGAACGAAGGGAAGAAGTCTGGGTATTTGTCCTAACAAATCTTCCTTAAAGAAGAGTCTCATAGAGCCAAGACTGGAGATGATCAGTCACCTCCTGTTGCGAAGAGAGCTGGTCAACCTTCGACCACCTCCATAAAGACCACCAAGAGGCAGTCAACAAGCCCTCCACTTCAAGAAGGGCAACACAATCTCTCAAGAGTAGCAGAAAGATCCAAATGGAAAGATTAATTCTGATCTATGGCGGTCAATGGAAAAACTACTCTTGCAAAGAAATATTCTTGACACAAGTTGGACCGAATACCGTAACGTTTTAAGGAGCAGATTGTTTAAGGAGTATCAAAACTGTCAACTGTGGTATTAAAGAGTTTTATTTAAATTTTTATTTTATTTAAATTGGCATCAGAACTTCTATTCGGACAGTCGTGACAGTGCGGATTCCACCGTCCATGCAACCTGCGGAACATAAACGTTAGTATTGAACTAAAACCAATTAATAAATAAAATTTATATAAAAATACATGTTTAAAACATATTTCCACAGATATAAAATCTATATTTAAATTCTTATTAATTTAAATTTCAAACTCTTTTATCAATATTAAAAAAAAAATTAGGAAAAATATTCCAAATTCCCTTGTTGTTTTTTGTCATATTTACAATAATGGATATTCATCATTTAAATAAAATATGAAATGGATTAACTCATAAATTAAGGGAAAAAAATATATGATAATTTTGTTCTTTTTATTTCATTCACTGGGTGACGGATGTGAACAATAATTCTTGTGCATGAGTAGAAAATTGAATTAATATTTAATTTAATTGACTTTAACGCAATAACATTTTAAAGTCATTTTGCACTAAACCGCAGAAAATTGGGAGAGTAAGATAATAATGATAATAATATGTTTAGATAAATCGTCAAAACAAGTTAAATGAAATTTAAGATCAATTTTAAAAATAGAAAAAAAAAGAAATTTATTAGAGAAAAAATCCTAAATGACCTCTAGACTCTTTAAATTACGATCATTATTTAATACTTAAAAATACATTTGAGTTTTTTTTTTAATTTTTATAAAATTCAAATTTTGATGAAGATGAGAAATTAATAATTTTTTTTTACAACTTGATGTTGTCTAAGGTCATGATTTTTGGTTTATGGAAGGTTTTGAATTTTTCATGTTTATGAAGTATTAAGTAAAGTAAAGTCCATTTAAAACAAAAGTTGTATAAAGAATGTTTACCCCAAAAAAAACTTTTTTTTTTATTGAGAAGTATATAAAAAAGAAACCCTTTTGAGGTTTTTGGTTTTATAAATATTTAATAAATTTAAAACATAAATAAACAATACAAATACACATAAAACTATTTAAATTTCAAATAAACACAGTTTGGATACAAACGAATTCGATACTTGAAAAGTTGGAAACTGATATAAGGAAAAGTGTAATAGTTAACATCAACAACTATATGAGATCCTACACCACAATGCTGGCAATTGGAATGATGGTTAAAATATTTCCATGAAGCATTGATGAATTATTTATACAATTTAAGGTGATTTTCGGAAGTCGGGGCTATAAGAGAACAATCTGAGATTGGACCGAACATTAACAATTTCAATAGGTTTCTTCTTGGCCTTAAAAGTTTTATGTATCTTTATCCTTACAATCTCTGTAGAGTGTTAACAACGTTAGATGAACAGACATCTCGCCAGCCGGCAAGATAGGCAAACCTCGTTAAAAGACACGTAAACACCTATGGGTAGGGTTGTTGTAGGGTAAAGAAAATATATTTGTAAGTTAGCTAAGAGTTCAGATTATTTGGTACGAAAGGTTAAAGCTTATGCAAGTTTAAAACATACATGGTTCAAAAATTTTGAGGCTAAAAACCGATTACGGAAATTGAAGTCAAGTTTTCATAAAAAATATTCTTGCTGCACAATGGTACAATATCCTGGCATATTTTCACAACTTCCTGGTCAAAAATTTTATGTTGTTGATGCTTGAGGGTATGTTGAAGGGAAGTGTAGCACCCAAAAGCAATCTAAATTTCCCAAAGCAATATGCAGTTGCGGCAAAAGATGCCAATCATTTGTTACAATATTCTCTATAAATACCGAAATTTACATCAAGGAATGTTTACAAACAAGCTACTTCCATCTATAAGACTTTATGTGTCCACCTATTTTTGGTTGACATGGCGTCATGTCATTATGTTAAAAAAGCCTTTACAAAAACAATAATGTGGCAAATCCTCCAAGCTTACCAGAGCTAATTAGATTTGAAGACTGAAGCTGTTCGAGCAAAGCGAATAAGGTCTTATATTTCATTACTTGTGATTAAAAATATCTTGTTTTGTAAATTGTAATAATAAATGCTATAAAAAAATAAAATTGAGTTTAGGAGTTACGTTTTTATTAATATATATGTGTGTTAAGATTTTTTCAAACTCACTTCTTAAAATTTTATATTTTTAGTTTATCAGTTTTCCTATCTTAACACTTAAATATTTTATCAACAAAATATAAAACTCTTTTATTAAAATACGTGTAAAGAAAGTTTTCAAAACTGAACAAACTATTTAAACGAAAACATTTCGACGATTTTTTGTTTTGAAAATTTTTTGACAACAAAAAATATTATTAATAAATACATGACATTTTCAAAATTTTTTTATAATCATCGGTGGTCATTCCGTCATAACTTAAAAAGCAAATAAAAATTTGAGGAAAATTTTAGTTCAAGAAAAAAAAAACATATAATTTTTGAAAGAGATAAATTTATGGATGACTTAGCAATTTTTTTTAACGAAAAGTTAACAATTTTATAAATTTTTGAAAAATTCTTTAGGAAATTCTAAAGGAATATTATTTACATAAATTATGTATGTATATATGTATGTATGTATGTATGTATGTATGTATGTATGTATGTATGTATGTATGTATGTATGTACCTATGTATGTATGTAAAATAGATCTACGTATATATATGTTGGTTTGGAAATTATGGACAGCTAAACTAATGACTCAATTTTGCTGAAATACAATGATCCCATTATACCCGAAAGTAACATTGGCTAATAAGTAATCTGATTGGGCCAGGAGCAGTAGCCCTTATACAAAGCAAATATTGATTATCGAGTATCTAAAGAACTATTACAACGAAATTTCTCAAATTAGGTCTCAATCATTTTCTTAATGATCTAATTTAGTTGAAAAAATGCAGGACGGATAGGACCAGGGGGAGGAGTACCCTCATGTAAAGCAATTATTAATTTTAGAGCATGTAAAGAACTATAATAGCAACAATTTCTAAATTTGACCCCAATCACTTTCTCAAGGATCGGATAGGTACAGGGGTGAAGGGTTTTCTCCATTTCAAACAAATAGATGAGAGAATTCTTGTGCATCAAAGCGCACCGGGTAAAAGCTATTTTATTATAAAAAGGAACGCACGTGTGTTAAATGTCTAAGTGATTTTCTAAACTTTTAAGTAACATTTTTCAAAAAATGCTCATATGGTAATTTTTTAGTTTAAGAAGAAAACACTCAAATATTTTACTTCAATTTTATATATTTTAAATTATATGATCAAATATTTAAAATATAATAAAAAATTAACATTAACTTGTGATTTGCAGCATACATATATAGCAATAACATGATTAGAATATTAATATTAAATATTTAAATGAAAGGTGTTCAAGTGGAACAAAGTGGGGAAGGGTGCCATACAAACAATAATATAAGATATAAGATAACATAAATGTCTTTATTAAAAATTGATTTATTGAGAAAAGATAGTTTGTTTAGCTTTTATTCTATTTAACTAACAGTAATGCACAAAAGTAATAATTGATCTACATCAATTAAAAAGTAGTTAAAAAGTAGTCAAGAATCATGCGGTTTAATTAATATTTGGATGAATTGTGTTAAAATTTTATAAAAATTAAAATTCCAATTCAATAATTCAATATTTAAATCATAATTTATTTTCAGAATATTAAAAATGGCATTTTGCCAAGGTTAAGGACTTTTTACTGTAGAACATATCGCTTATTTAATGCAAGGTCGGCATAATACGAATAATAATAATAATAATTTTTATTCAATATCTTGAAAGATTTTATTCAGTAATTTGGTCACTTAATCGTTTGAACCATCAAAAACTTCTTAGTATAAGGAGTGAGATCAAAATTTCTTAACACACGTTTTTCATTCAAACTTTTAACCCAAGTATTTCTGATATATATTTCATTCATCAAGTTACCTTTGTAAAACATGTTAATCTCAGTCAACATAAAAGTGATCGGAAAACCCTAACTTGGTCCTTCAAAAAGTTGGTCAAGCATTAAAAGTTCTGCCGTTAAACTGTTTTTAGTGTTATTAAACATTACCGGCAGAAATTATTCGTTGCTAGAAAACCTGCTACAGGTAGAATTAATAGTCAACATGATGTTTCTACAAAAAATAGTATTTTCAAAAGAGCATCGGGTAGGAAATCGAAGTGATAAGATTAGTGATTGAACTATTTGGTCAAAAATTAATGCCGGTAAAAAAAATACAAAGCTCAAAAAGTTTCTGACAGAAACGCTGCTAAAAATTTAGAGGCAAAAAATAAAGCACGCAAATTGAAGTAAAGTTTCCTAAAAATATTCTTGATTCATAATGGATGATGAAACATATATTCTAAAAGATTTTTCACAAGTTTATATTGCTGATGGTCGAGAGAATATTAAAGAAAAGTTTAGGTTCCAAAAGCATCTACAAGCAATATATAGTTGCGGCAAAAGAAGCCAACTATTTGTTTTGACGGGCTCTATAAATACTGAAATTTCTATCATGGAATGTTAACAAAACGGGCTGCTTCCATTCGTTAGAATTCATAATGTGCCCACTTGCTTTTTTGGTCTGACTTGGCATTCTGTCACAATGTATTATTTGTCACAAGAGAGACAAATACTCCAAATTGCAGAGAGCTAAGGCCAATATGGAGATATTGGGATCTTCCTCAAAAACAAATATAGAGTTAATGGAAAGTTTCAACATTTCATCTGTAGTGATAAAAACTATAATTTTTTTTTTTTTTGTAAATTGTAATAATAATTTCAATTAGTTTCGATCGCACTCCTTAAAAAAATGAAAAAATAAAAAAAAATTGCCACACAAAATAATATAAAATGACAATAAAATCGCGTTAAAACTTATTCACTTTTTCGACTTTATCGGCATCTAAAAACTACAAATCTCAACCTAAGATCTTGTAAATTCACTATATAACGCAGAATATATTGTTGGCTATCGAAATGCATAATTTTTAAATTTAAATTAATTTCTTTTTGGCGAGATTTTTAGATAATTAACTACACTGAGCGTAATTTTAATTTTTTTGAAATGGAATATTTCTCGAACATTTCAAATTGGGTATCTTTCCCCTGATAGTTAAGAAATGTCATATACTGTTCTTATTTATTTTAAAATTTAGATATTTTTTATTAACTAATCTCAATACAGCTTTAAAGAAAAAAAAACGAATAAAGTTTTTATTATTTTTGGCAATAACGTGTGTTATCAAAATATTTTTTAAGTGACTTTTTGTTTTAACCTTCAGTTATAAACAAATTAAAGAGTAAAACAAAAAACAACAAAATTAAATAAGAAAGAAAAAAAAAAAAGCAAGTAAAAGTTATAGTCGTTTAAGCCCGATTATTTTATACCCTACACCAAAGTGATATATTCAAGAGGGCTGTATTGAACCTATGAGAAATAGTGGTCCGATCATTGTATAATTTGACATATCATTCTGAATATTAAAACTTATTTGTAAGGTGAAATAATGGAACCACCATCACCAATTTTAATAGGCATTGTCCTTGGATCAAAATAATGACACGTGTTTGTTCACAAATTAATGGACATCTTTAAATCAACTCTTAAAATGGTCCAGAGTCGAACGGTTTACTTAAAGTGGTGGTAGCAATAATTTTTCAGTCCATTGCAAACTTTTGCACAAACGCATAATACCCCAAACACCTATGGAGGCGTAGGGTATGAAAAAAAAAACAGAACTATAAAAATCTTAAATAATATAAAAAGTCATTATGTATTATATTATATTTTATATTTTAGCACACAATTTTAAATAAAAAACAAGTAAGAATTCTACATTCGTCTATACTGAATCTTCAATCCCCTTCACCACAAATGCGTGTGAAATAAATACACACGCAAACGTATGCAATAAAAATATTTCTTAAATATAGGAACACTTAATGAGTAATGAGCTTTATTTTTTCAACTAAATCGATTTTGATAATTTTTCAATATAAATGAAGTACAAATAGCTAAATGTTATTTATGACAAAATTTAATTTAAATTTGAAAATTTGTAATTGAAAATTTAACAGAAGTTCTTCACTTGAACTTACAGGTAGCCTCAGATATCGGTCCTCATCTTTTAAAATACTTTACGGATTTTGCCACTTTGAAATAGGAGACTTCTCAGGACTATAACAAATACTCAGGCCAAATTTCATTGAGCTCTGTCATAATTGTGGATGTAAGCGTGCTAACAACAGACAGACAGATGGAGACAGGTAAATCGGCTTAGATTTTGATTTGATGCAAGAACATATATACATAATGGGATCGGGGATGTTTCCTTTTTAGCGTTACATGCGGAGTGACAAATTTAATATACCCTCTTCATCACTTGTTTTGGTGGAGGGCATAACAAGTGTTTGGAAACCAAATAAAGTATAAACAAAACAAAAACAATAACAAATGAAATTTATATGCAAGAAATAGAAAAAATGAAAAAATGAAAAAAAAAAAAAAAAAAATCGCCAAAAACCAGTTCATTTATGTTGTTATTGTTGTAATTATTTTTGGAAAGGTAAATAAAAAATAAATAGTTTCAGGTGAAAAAAATAACAACAACAAACAGTTAACTACTTACTCCACACAAAAATATATTGACGGCAATTAAAATTTTTAGTGAAAGAGAGAAGTTTAACCGATTAAAGAGAGAGAGAGAGAGTTATGTGAATGAACTTTAACTCAATTTTTAGGACTTTTTTTCAAAGGAATTCTTTTTTTAGGTTACAATCAAACATAAACAATTAAGTTAAACTCGGTAATATTGTTGTTGTTTTTTGTTGTTGTAATTTAGAAACTTTTAAAGTGATTATTTTGATATTTCACAGACAATTTGTAAAATCAAATATATCTGGCTACATAATGATTGTAGTATAAACTACATACCCAAATAGTAAATAGTTCAATATATACATACATATGTAAGTAATTTATGTACATTTGTTTATTTACTCATACGTTTCTTTTTTTCATTTATTTTTTTATTATTTAGAAAAGTAATAATAAAGAGAGCATATTTATATAAAATGTCTGTATTTATTTTGTTTTGTTATTATTTCTTTTTTGAGACTTTACACATTACACACACATTTACACTTATTAAACACACATACCTGTTTTAATTCTTTTTCAATTTCTCCAGCTCTTATGACCAATGGACCACGCACTGCATATTCCATGGTTATAAAATTTGGATTAATATTCTCCAATTGTAAACATTTACTAGTTTGTCCAGGCATTCTGTTTGATGAATTAACTACGGCAGAAGTTGATAAGGCGCGACAACAATATTCCGTTGTAACAAACGTTTGATTACTGAGTAGACGACTAGAAGTGCGCGCGTTAAATGTTTGAGCCGGACTGAACGCTGTTGTGGAGAGTTGACGATGTTTTTGTTGTTGATTCACATGAATCAACAACGATTTCCAACGACGAGCTACATGTTTTGATAAGACCGGTGATGGTGTTCTCACGCTCTGGATAACAGCATTGGAATTATTAAGTAACAGACGACTCATTTTGTTTGTATATTATTTGTTATTGTTGTTCTTGTTGTAGGAAAAGAAAAAACAAAAGTTTATTTCGTCGTGCCTCAGGAGTGAATGAGTATTATTGTTGTATTGGAAAGAGGTGGAGTGTGGTGTTGTCTACCTTTTTTTGTTTTGTTTATTTGGTACAGTAATATTTTTTTAGTGGTTGATTTTTATTTGTTTTGTCTCTGGAAGAGCTTTTTTGTTTTGTTTATATTTTGTTTGTTATACAAAAACAACTGTAAAGAGATTTTTAGAGAGAACAGAAAGAGAATGTAAATATAGTTAGAAAAAGAGATAGAAAGAAAATGCATAATAAACAATGGAAATATAATATAATTTTCTATTATTTATTATTTCTATTCAACTGGAAAGTAAAATAAACAATTTGTAAAAGAAATGTTGATTCGTTTGTTGCCACATTAAGTGCAGACGCTTTTACAGATTTATAGAGAGAGAGCAGAGAGTGTAATAAGTATTGTAGTTGCCAGAGATATTTATTAAAATCGTGAGTTGGGAAAATATTTTAAAATTTTAATATAAGGAGTGAGATTTTAAACCCAACCTGATCCTTCAAAAAGTTGGCCAAGCGTTCAAACTTTTTCCAACGTTATAAAACAGTACAGAAAAGTTCTTTGATAGAAAACCTGGTTCAGGTACAAGGAATGGTGCATATGATGTTTCTAAAGTCAATAAATATAAAGCATTTTCAAAAGAACTTCCAACACACCCGGTAGGAAAGTAACCCGGTTAGTTACTATTAGTGCTATTTGGTACGAAAAAATAAAGTTAGTAACAGACAAAAAACGCTGCAAAATATTTAGAGGCCTAAAACAGAGCACGGAAATTGAAGTCAAGTTTTCTAAAAAAAATATTCTTTCCGCATAATGGATGGCGAAATACAAGCACTGGCAGATGTTTCGCAACTTCCTGGTCTAAAATTGTATGTTGCTTACGCTCGAAAAAATTTCTTGGTAAATGAAGCCACTAATTTGTTACAACCGTCTCTATTAATACTGAAATTTACATCAAGGATTATTTAAAAACAAGACTGCTTTTATATTTCATTAGACTTCATAATGTTCAGCCGATTAAAAGTTACGGATTTATTAAAAAATCTATTCTGCCCCACTGTACATTGTTTTACTTAATTTTCTCTATAAAAATATAAAAAATAACTTCTGAAACATCTATTTTGCACCCTTTGCAAAAACTTTATTATAAAATTAATTTATCGATTTAATTTAAAAAGAGTGGTGAACTTATAAGAAATTCACCTCCAACCGTTATGTAAAAATTGTAAAGGCCATTGTAGGTTTTGAATCATGCTAATCACATTCTATTTACTCCTTAACATATGCTATGTATTACATTTTCGAATAAAACAGCTTTTAAAAGCTTTAACATATACTGAAAATTTTATTAGAAACACAGTGGATTGTGAAGAAAAATAGGAAGAGTAAATGGTAACGGTAAACTTTTTAACACTTTTTTAATTTAGAAAAAAAACATTCATTTGTTGAATTTGTTATACTTAACGCCATCATAGGTGATTGGGATATTATGCGATTGTGAGGATGTTTGTACCGGGAGAAACATTTATATGTTAATAATACAACGATTCAATACACCGATCGACAGAAAAACAATTCTGAATCAATTAATTCGATCAATTAATCGATCATTTATATCAGATAGCTCTCATACAAATGACCACGCAGAATGGAATTTTAAGGTAATAAATTATCAGAAAATATTTTTTGAATTAAATTTGCCACGTATAATTTTATATAAGTTCAAATCAAATATACTGACCCCATTTCGAAAGCCACTTTAAAGAATATAAATTTCAAAAGATATGAATATTTTAATAAATAAATAAATGAAATCGTGTTTTAGAATCCTCTACAAACCGCACAAAATTTGATTCAGTTCTGTGGATGATGGGGCTGCACTTTTGTACTCCTCGAAGAGGACTGTATTTGTGATTCTTAACTGGTTACCGTCCTAATAATTACCAGGAATTTTGCACTTCAAACGGTAATTAGGCTAAAGGTCACGGAGAACTTTGGGTACAGGAGGTTTGGTCATGCAAGTATGTTGGGAGTGAATATTATAATTCAAGAACTCATTGGCTATTGTATGTGGAAGCAGCGTGTTCATTTCCTACCGGGAGTGTACTTAGCATACAATTAGAGGTTTTAAATTTTTGATCCAGTAACTTTTATTAAACATTATTATTAAAATAACGTTAAATTGTTTAATATGAGTGACCAGGAAAAATGCCTACTAAAATTATTATAAATTTTCAACAAACCTTAACTTGGTCCTACAGAAAGTTGACCAAGCATTTAAATGTTTATGTTTATATTTATGGAGGTTAATTTAACATTAATGCAATTATGATTTTGCTTCATAAAAGTTCATTCAACATTGTTTCACAGTAAATTGTATCTTGAAATTTTACTGCTAAAAATTAATTTAAAAAATTATTGTCGTATAATTTTATAAATTAACAAACGTTCAATTTAAATTGAATAAAAACATTATAGTCAATGTCAAATCAACCATGATTTTGCATCAAGTTTTTTTATTGTGAATTTCTTCATCTCACTCCTTATAGTTGGTCCTAACCAAGTATTAACATTTCACTTGGCAACGATATACATATTTATGTATAAGTTTTTCAATTTTAGAAAGGATCAACGTCATTGTTTTGAATAATTTTATAACCTCAAAAATATAGATTTTTGTATATGTAATTCTTCCTAATAGAAAACTTGAAAAAAGATTTCTGCTTTAATGTTTTCGATTCAAGGTCTTGATTTGATTGTTATTGAGTTCAAAATCTCGTTCAAGAAATCGCAATTGAATTAATTTATATATAAATGAAATCTAAAATACTCTGCACTGCAAGTTAAAAATGACGTTTTCTAAAGAAAGAATTATTAGCAAACAATGCAATTTTATTACATTTAATTGCTTTTAATTTTTATTCACTTCACTTAACAAAAATAACATTTAATCATGCATTCGCTCATTCGTTCCTTCATGCAATATTTTAAAGAAAAACAAGTAAAAATGTTATAGTCGGTGAAGACCGATTATATAATATTCTACACCATAATATTGGTGGTAAATAACTGCTAAGAAAAATGTATAAACGGCCCTCGTATAATATTTACATTTATGTGAATTTATTAATTTTAAAAGGAGTTTTATCCGGCGGCTTATATAGGAGTTAGAAAAAATTCTAGATCGAACGTCGTATAATTTCGCACAGCATTTTTGGCTTATATTTATCTAATTTAAGTATTATTACAATACCTACGTATATGTGCGGTTTATGAGTTTTTTTGCACCGTGATAATAAGCAGATTCACGTAAAATTTACGTTTTATAATAATTTGGTTAAAACCATTTTATATTTCGGAATTTTATGGGCCTCCATTCCGGGGGTGACATTTGCATTGGATCTACATGAAATAATATAACGATCATAAGCAATTTCAATAGGTATCGTCATTTGGCCCACACAATAGTTCGTGCCAAATTTCATTAAATATTTTCAAAACTGCGTCTGTACTTTGTGAACAAGTTTTACGTGGACGGACGGACTTGTTAAATCGATTCAGGAAGTGATTCCGAGTCGAACGGTATGCTTCAAAGTGGTGAAAGGACTATTCTTTTTGTCCGTTACAAATATATCCACAAACGCATAATACCCCAACGATGGTGTAGGGTATAATAATAACATTTGTAACAAGATACTAAAGCGAATAACTGAATAAAATGTAAAATGAAATGAAAAGAAAGTATGTATTGGTACACTTGTGTAAATTAATTTCTATATAAATAAATAATTCACATATGCAAATTGATTTTTGTCACTCACAATTTAAGAAAGAATACATCATTCTTATATTTTACATAACCTAATTATTTCTTTTGCATATTTCAATTTAAATTTTTAAATATTGTAATTATTTTTATTGATACAGTGTTAAATTCTATTTTTAATTTATTTTTAAATTTAAATCGTATGTCCACATAATTTGCAAGTCATGGCAAAGGTGTTGTTAAGCTCCAGACATGTTATATATAACACCAGGGTGTAATATTAATTGAATTGTTATTTCCATATAAATAATAAAAATAAAATTAAATAATCTTTAAAAAATATTTATGTGCACATTTTTAAATAAGGACTGAGATCGAACAATTCTGAACATTCATATACGTTAATAAAATCGAAAACAGGTTCAGTTTTCTTTTATTTTATTAAAATTATTAGAAAAGTGGCTCTTCGAACATCTAGTCCATCACCGTTTAAAATTAAACACACCTTTCTGTGCTCTTCAATTCTTTTTTAAAAAGAGCCCAAAATTTTAGTTCTCTTGATACAAATACCACATTATTGTTCTTGTACCACTCAAGGGCTTGTTTACCATAGTAACAGCATGCTAAATGAGACCAAAAATAAGTAGACACATTATGAAGTCTTATGAGTGAAAGCAGCCTTTTTTGGTAAACATTCTTTGATGTAAATTTCGTTATTTTATTTTATATTAAACCAGTTGTAATAAATTATTGGCTTCTCTTGACGCAAATACATATTGCTTTTCATACCTAGAATTTTTTGGGAAATTTTTACTGCTTTTAGGACGTAAAGTTTTCTTGAACATTTCCTGGCGCATCAGCAACATAAAATTGTTAATTAGGAAGTTGTGAAAAATCTATTATGTCAACTATTCTGACCACTGACCTAACCGGACTATTTTAGATATCTTCTTAGCGCTCTTTAATTCTCTTTTAACCAGAGCTCAATATCTCCCTGGTCTTAGCTCCAGGCAGCTTGCAGGATTTGACCTTTGTTAGAAAACTTGACCTCCAATTCTGCGTTCAGTTTTGGCCTTTAAATTTTTAGCAGCGTTCCCTTTAAAAACGTTTAAAACCTTGTATGTTTTAAACTTTCACTAACTTTAACTTTTCATACCAAATGGTCCGAGCACTGAGATAACCGGACTGCTTCCCTTCCGGATGTATTGAGAGCTCTTTTGAAAAAGCTTTCTATTTCTTCTGGCTTAAGAAACGTCATGTGGACCATTCCTTTCACCTAAAGCAGGTTTACTATCAACGGAAAAGTTCTCCCGGTACTGTTTTTATAACATTGGAAACAGTTTGACGTAGATTTTTGAATGCTTGACCAAATGTTTTGTAGTATAATTTTTTTCTAGTCACTCATCATTCAATCAGATTAATAACTGATATGTTTTGCAAAGGTAACTTGATAAATTAATTTGGGGTTAACATTTTTAAGCTTTTTTCGATCTCAGTCCTTAGTATATTTGTTTGTTTACATTATGTACAGATCTATATACATTTAAATAGACAAAAGGCATATGACGTTCGATCATGAAATTTGAACTGAACATTGAAATTAAAATCGGATGAAAACAAATTTACGGTTTTGAAAAAAACTGATAAGAAAGAATCAAACGCAAATGCGACTTGAATAGGAAGATTTAAAGACTTCAGCGATTTAAATTTATACATTTTAAAAATAATTCAAAAATATTTAATGATTTTTCAATGAAATTGTTTTACAAAAATTATAATTTCCAAAACATATAACAAACATGAAACGTTTAATTTTCTTTATGAATATTTTATTTATCGAATAGCATTTAAACAGTAATCGGAATTAAAAATCGATAAAAGAAAATTGTGAATTTATTAATTATTAATCAAATTGTTTGGAAAACATTTCTGTGCTTCAGGTGGTAAACACCATTTCCATATGATTAAATATTTTATATTTAAATCTTAAGTGTTTTTTTGAAAAAGTGCAAATTGAAAGAAAAAAAATCAGCTGATTCTCGATTATTTGAACTTTGACTACAAAATTTTATAATTTCGCAGATACAAAGAATTTTATAATAAACAACAAAATACAAATGGTGTATTAAAAATTTGCAAGTAATAATATTATATTCATTGAGTCTAGACGAAACATATATACCCTTCACAAATTGAAATCGTAAAAACTGTTGTAAAAATATTTACTTCCACTTTGCGACTTAAATTTTATAAAAATGAGGACTTAATCATTCCAAATAAAATTGTTAAATAGAATAATTGATTTATGTGAAAGATTTGTTTGTAATCCAAAAATTGAATTCATGGATAGGAGTTGATAGATGTCTCGTATGCTGGGCCAACGGACGAGAGCACTGGTGTTGGTGCATATGTCCAAGATAAGGATGTAAAGAAGGTATGTAGTATCTTCCAAGCGGAGATAATAGGAATTAGTAGGGCGACAGAGTTGATCAGGGATCACATCCCGGTAAACTCTTGCATCTGGTGATGCAAGGGATTACTTAGTAGCCTCATGTGAGGTTATAATGTAAGATTCTGTTGGGTACCCGTCCATTGCAATGTTTGTGTCAACGAGATTGCAAAGGAGGGGTCGGGCATTACCTTGGTAGGTGATGATGAGCTGCGAAGGCCACCTATAGGCCTCTTCTTTGGTGAGATTGATAAAGGACTTCAAACTCGAGTGAACCATACAGCTTAACCCTAGAGGTACAGACATCATCATTGACATGGGGTCATGGGTCCTTTAAGTGTAGATTGCATTTTTGGAATAGTTATATCCCTGAATTTCGCAGGATGTGTGGTAGGCAGAGGAGAAGGCGGAGCATATTTTGTGCCACTGTACAAGTCTGGAAGCCGGTAGATAGAGGTGGTTAGGTATTCGTAACTTTGAAGAGCTGGTCGATATCCATGGTAATAGATTGGATGATCTGATTAGGATTCGTTAATAGTATCGAGTGACATTTCTCAATATTTCTGTCCATGATCTAATTCTTAACTGTCTTTATTCTTCTTTTCCTATATTTTTATTGGACCATAAATGTCTCCGAGTGGCGGTGTTAGGCTATCATGGTTAAGGATCTTAACACCTATCTCATCCTATTCTAATCTAAACTAGGGAATAAGGAATTTTCGAGTAGATACCAGAAATATACTTTCTTCACTTAGATTAAGACCTAAATGGGAGAAATTAAATTTTAGAAAATATGTTTAATAGATTTAACCAGATTCACAAAGAAAATCTGCCAACGTAATATTGGGAAGATCAGGAAAAAGTAAGAATTTTAAAAAACTACAAAATCATTGCTGCATTTTTTTAGATTTTATTTTCGTTTCAAATGTTTGAGGAAATACTTTTAGAGCGCCCCAATAACCCAATGCATAATTAAAATAATGTTTCTTCTAATTCTTAAAATTTTAAAGCCTAAAATACGTCCAAATATTTCTCAACACATCCGGAAAAAAACAGTCCGGTTTGCTCAGTGCTCGGACTGGTACGAAAAGTTAAGGCTAATGCAAGTTTAAAAACATACAAGATCCAAAAAATTTCTGTCAGAAAAGCTGCTAAAAATTTAGAGGCAAAATTAGCTGAAATCAAGTTTTTTAAGAAATATTCTTGCTGCGTAATGGATGACGAAATGTAAGGAATGTTTACCAAGATGGCTGCATCCAAGAACAAGATTTCATAATGTGTTTACCTATTTTTGGTAAACTGTCACTGTGGTAAATAGCCCCTTGAGTGTTACAAAAAAAAAACAATAATGTGGTATTTGTACCGAAAGAGGCAAATCACCCAAAGTCTCCAGAGCTAAGACCAGTGTAGAGATATTGGGTTTTTGTTAAAAGAGTATTGAAAGAGCACAATAAAGGTGTCCAAAAGTGTGATAGATTTTTAACGAGCAACATGACAGGAAGCACTATTAAAACGTTGGTGGAAAAGCTTCTGAAAAAGGTTCAAAGTTTCATTACTTCATTATTAAAACTATAAAGAATTTTTTTTGTAAATTGTAATAATAATTTCGATTCGATTTCACTACTTAAGACTAAGATCTATAAAAAATCAAAATACTTCGATTCAAAATAATTATATTTTGTATATGATATTTTTCGATTCCATTTATTAGAACCAATTTTGAAGATTTTTTTAGATCACAAACTAAACTGTGAAATAATAATAATAATTTGATGTGAAGTTGTAGAGAATAAAAACAAATTAAATAACGAAAAATGTTTGCATGACTTGATAAGTATTAAAATTAATTTTCAACTTAATCATTTGTAGAAATTAACAAAAAAATAAAACAAAACAAAAAAATATCAAAATATTTGATAAGATATGAGTGTAGAAAAGCGTAACGACAGACAGACAGACGGAATTAAGGACATACTAAATTATGTTGTTTTTTGTTGATTAATTTATTTCGTTTATAAAAAACATTCATTATAAATGTCAACAAACATATAAACCTAATGGTCCAACCCTCAAAATTTCTATTAAAATGTTTGTAATTAATAGTTCGAAGGGTTTTTTTTATGAAATGAACTTGAAATTTCGAAATAAAAAAATTCACTAAAAAAAAAAACACTTGTTGCTTCTAGAGGATTAATTTATAGACTTTGATATGACACACAATTCATGAATTTTATTAACACCTTTTTTAATTGTTAAGCGACATGAAACTTATAATATTTTGAATTTTCTTTTGCTAAGATAAATTAGAAGAATGAGTTCTTTATAATGGTTATTTTCCTCTTTCAATATGATTCTGTTTTTAATTTTTCTTTATTATTTTTTTTTTAGAAAAATACATTTTGGCAAATTTTCAATAATTTCTCATGTTTGTTGTTTTTTTTAATGAGATCAACAAAAAATAAAATAAAGAACATATTTAGAAAAAATCTTGTACATCTATATAATATATATGTAAAAGTGATCTTGATAATGAAAGTAAAAAGATTTAAATAAAATAAATTATATTTAAATGTTAATGAAATTTTAATTAATTATTTTTCTACTAGATTTTAGCCGGTGTACTTGCTGCACAAAAATTCTTCTCAATCTTAGATCTCGAAAGAAATTTCCCAAATCACGAGGTGTATTAAAACAGTTTCATGCTACGGGGATTTTGCGAAAGCCGTTCCAAAATTTTCCAATAAAATCTTTTCATGGGAAAGTGACAAAATTTGGATCAATTATTACTTCAATAGTTAATAATTGGTATATGAAAAATTGGCTCTCCTAAAACTGTTCGACATAAAAATTAATTTGTGAAAGTTAGCTGCATACTTTTATAAACAATACCATGGTCCTTGATCCTAACCGTTCTACAATTTGTCCAGTAAAACTGTTTCTAGTAATATTTTTGGACCAAATTTGAAAATACTCGCTTTGGTAGTTTTTTTTAATATTTGATAATCAATATTTTCTTTGTGAGAGGGCTAAATCCCCCTAATTCCATTTGTCCCACATTTTGTTTAATAAAACAATTCCTCGAGAAATGTATGGAGGCTAACCCCCCCTGGTCCTATCCGTCCTACATTTTGTTCTGTAAAACAGTACTTGAAGAAAGTAGTTGGGACCAACTTTCAAAACTCTCGTTGTTTAGAAATTCGATCATCAATATTTGCTTTGTATAAGATGTACCTCTCACCATGGTCCTGTCCACCATACGTTTTGTCCACTTTAAGAGTTTTTTGAGGAAGTAATTGGTAGCAAATTAGAGAACTCTCGTTGTTATAAATTCGATAATCCATATTTGTTTTATATAAAGCGTATTTCTCCCCTGTTCCTATCGGAAATTTTAATAACATGTGCTACTTTCGGGTATATTGAGACCAATCTGTAAAAATTTCATTAAAATTGGCTCAGCCATTTTTGAGTCTAAACGTTACATACAAACATCCTATTTTATATATTTACATATACATATAGATTAGAAATTCAAATAAATCTGTATAAAATTTTCCAAAATATTTATATTTAATTCAAAATATTTTTCCAATAACAACAAAATTAAATAACAATATATATTTTTGTTATGTTCAGAATTTGCTAAAAAAAATTATCTCGTAGTAGTTAAACAAGCTGATAAGAGAGGTGGTGGGTATTAAACGTATTTAGCCGGTTTAAACCGCTTTTCGGAAATTTGTTGACTTATGTTTGAAAATTCTTATTTTAAATAATCTCTATTCACTTTTTGGATTATATTTTCAGAGATGAAAATGTATTGTACGTATGTGTGTTGGTAAGTATATATAAAAATAACAATAATAATTTAATTTATAACCAGATTTTTATATAAAAAATATTTTCAAATAATTAAAATAAACTAAAATTTGGCGGAAAATTTTTAGAATCAAAAATTATTTTTAGAAAACGAATATAAAAACAAATTTTATTCAAAATTCCATGTGATGTATTGTTTTGATTTTCTAAAAAATATATTTTTTGAAATACATGTGGAGATGGATGCATTCATTTTTGAATGTATTCAAATCATTTCGAAAGAAATTTTATTCTTGAAAACGAATTACAAAACTGGTTTTTGTTGCAAACAAGTTTGAAAGAACTCAAGACAATTTTGGTGGACGATTTTCTGTTGTAAAAAATAAAAAAAGTAAATGTGGCAAGATATTTCAATACTAAAGAGAAGAAAGAAAGAATCACCATTCTCTACTAAAGTAGAATAAGAAATATCATCAATTAAGACCTTTTTACAATAATACAAAGATCGAAAGTATCTAAAGTATCTATAACTTTGATCGAAAGTATCTATAACTTTGAGTTAATATAAAAACTGGATTTGAACTAGGCAAAACAAGAATTAACCGAAAATTGATCTTAAATTGAACTAGAACATAATTAGAAAGAAAGAAAAGAAAGTTCAATTCCATGATACATTAATTTGGCATTAACTGTTTATAAAAAAAAAAAACAAAAGATCCTAATTATATTTCAAAAATAGTAAATAAGAGAACTGAAATAGAAACAAAATCTAGAGCAAAAGTGTTTAAGGCTCATTGATGCCGGCCAACACGTAGAAGAGCTATGAAGGACATGATACAAAAGAATGCACATTTTAGAAATAATTATCGGCTCTGAGTTATGCAAATATGGATGGAATTAAAGACGTATACCATATCAGCGACTTACAAAAGATACGTATATTTCTACAACAATTTCTACATTAAAATATTTGAATCGTTATAAATATCTTGGCCACAAAAGCATTACATGTGTAGGTTATCTAATAAAGTTTAAGAGATATTCAAATTGAAATAATGTTTAAAATGGGTTAAACATTTATTTATTTATTATACAATTGTTTTTCCTTCTTGTTGATTTCAGTTAACAGGTTTAAAACCGTTTTTACTTAAATATGTACCGTATTCATATAATCTCAAGGAGAAAATTCGGAAAAACTATTTTTTTAATCACCGATAAGAATATTTTTTGTTCCGTTTATTAAGAAATCTTGATGGAGATGCCAGTAGAGTAAATTCGTATGAACTTGGAGCAAAGACCTGTCCATAAGTCATTTATAAAGTAATATCATAATGTAAATATATATTTCACTACATTGCTTATTTACGATATGTAGTACTTAAAACAAATAATTACATTTACTGTTATAATTTCAAAGGGTGTTTTCATGAGGACTAACACTTTTAGAGACAATATCCAAAATGATTGATATAATTTGGTAACAAAACGTGAATTGTGAATTTCACAAAAGTCTCTGAAACTTTCCAAGGTTGTAAAAACCGATGTGAACTTAATAGTGACATATTTCGGTAGATTAACTGGATTCAAAACAAGACCACTATTTATCTTCTCTAAAACAATCCTCTACAACAAATACAAAGTTTGTTAGAAATTGCATTCTTAAAACGAATCCAAAATTGAATCGGTTTAGCTTTGTCTGTTTATTGCAAACATGCTTAGATTGTTTATAATATAATTCAGCAATAATAATAATAATAATAATAATAATAATAATAATAATAATAATAATAATAATAATAATAGATCCCTCAGTTTGGCAGTTTATGCTAGTCTCCCCTATGGTTATTAACACTTTGTCCTGTTCAAACTTTTTCCATTTCTTATTCATAATTTGAGATTTTTTATTCTCAAACTAAAGCGAAAGTGTCACAAACTGTTTTTAGATGGGAAACTATGAAGTACACTTTTACTTCCTTTCAGTTTTGACTGAAAAGATGCCATAATTGTTCATCCACCAGTGGTACACAATTTTATTTTTTTGTTTCCTTTTGTTTTGTTACCAACCAGGAATAGTGAATATAAATAGTCATTCCAAATAGCGTGTCAGACATAATGTAACAAGTGTGAAATTTTTAACAGATTGTCATAAAAAAATATCGAGAAAAAAGAAGCAACAAAAGCAAGTGAGAACGTTATTGTCCGCCAAGCCCAACTATCTAACACCCTACACCACAGTGTTGTTTAAAAATGGTAGCAACGAAAATTTAATAAACAAACCTCATAAAATTTAAATTTCTGCAGTACATTATTGTGACGCTAAATGATTTTTTTTGGGGGTTATATGGGAGCTACAAGAAATTATGAACCGACCCTCGTACAAGATTGCACATCGATGTTTGCTTATATTTATCTTAATATGAGAATTATGCCCTTCCAAGCAATGACCGACCGATCCTCGCATAATTTGGCATATCGTTTTAGAGTATCATAAATCTCATTCTTGTCAAATTTTGTTTTGGCCAATAATCTCATTCCGGGAGTCATTTGTATAGGAGGTACTTGTATAATGTTTACAACCAGATGACGTTCCGTTGATAATTGAATCTCCGTTTTGGAATAATAAGACAAAGATTGTCAACCCGGGGACAGCTGTATTAAACGACAGTTTTTTTCCCAAAAAAGAACGACAAAAGCCAGCCGGACGGTGGGTGTTACATCATTTTTTTGTATGTTACAAACGTCAGTACATACGGATAATACCCCAACCACCTGCTGTAGTGTAGGGTATAATAAATAGTATATAAACAAAAATAGCTACAAATATAACAAAATGAAATGAATAACAACAACTATTACTAACTAGTAGGGCAATAACTTAGTAATTGGGATACAATCAACAACAACAACAACAAAATGTAAACAAACAATAAAGCACACACCAAATAAAAATAGTAATTGCAAAAGTAAACAATAAAAATTGAAGCAAAAAAATATGAGAAAAATTATTTAACTAACACAGAGATTATAAAGAATATTTAGCAAAGATTGATGGGAAGTGAAAACAGAGAAAAAAACCCGTCTGAAGGAGATATAAAAATATACACACAAACAATGACATTAAATATTTGCCAAATAATGGGGGGGGGGGGAGGGATTACATGAATGGAGAGATTAAAGGCCATTAAATGAATAAAAACTAAAAATGTACAACAAATGGACATAAATAAATACCAGATGATGATGAAGAAAGTGTGCAGTACAGATGAGCTACAAGTTTTAAGAATAAAAAATGGAACAAGAAATAAGCTCAATCGATTTTTTTAGTTCGAAAAAATATTTCATATTCTTTTTGACCTCTTTTTAGTTAAAATTTTACAAACAGATTTATTTATGCTTTTTTAAATTGAATTAAAACAGATTTGAAAAGAGAGAAAAAGAAAATTATTTGTGTTCAATGAAAAATAAACATCCTTTTGCAAAATAACAGCAGCAACAATTTTACCATCGACTGATTATCTAACAAAAATTATACCTGACTAAAGAGGTCTTGGCCTTGCTTATATATATTTATACACACACGCACACACAATTTTTTATCTATAAAACACTTTTTGAAGATTTCAATCAAGCACGTTAAGAACAATTAAACTTTTTTCCCAAATTTATTTATTTTCATTGTTGTTACACACACGTGTTTCTTTCTTATTTCAGAGGAGGTTTGTTTTTATTTACTTTATCGTAAAATATATACGCATTTTTCTATATATACGTTTGTCACTAAGTTGATTATAATTTTTTCTTACAGTAGTGTAGGAGAGAAATTAATGCTTACGTACACACAAAAGATTTTTTGGTAGCGGATTTAACGAAGAGAATAAATAAACTACCAGTTCTCTATCAGTCACTTCTTAACACGGCGAGTTTTATTGGCAAACTGATTAAGGAAAAAATGTTATAGAATTTTGTTAGCATTTTTTCATCATTCTTTTTTCGTTTTGTGAACCACAAACAAAAACCAACAACAACCAAAGCTCTTTTTTTAGTTTATGTTTCTATGATTTTTTCTTTTTAGTGGGGGGATGTTTTAGCGGTTTATTTTTGCATCTTTTCTTTGCTCTGTGATTCTTCGAAATATAAACACAGAGTTGTATTTATAAATTTGCATTATATTAGTTGTATTTTAAAGCAATTGTTTTTAAACAATGCCAAAGTATGTTATGATATTATGGATGCAGATATTTGCTGAGCACTGAAATTCACCAACAGTGAGAATCGAAACCCATTATCAAAGTAACGATAACACAGTTCGTCGATAAAACAGTTACAGAACAAAGGTAATGCAGTATGATAATGCAGCGTTTTTCGAATAACGTTTTTGTGGTGAATAAAATTTTGTTCACCACACCGGGAGAAACTTACCACGATAAAATTCACCACACCAAGAGAAACCCACCACATTGGGAGAAACTCACCACGTTGGGAGAAATTCACCACAATAAAATTCACCCTAATTTTTAAAATTTATTTATTTTATTATGAGTTTATTTCGAAATTTTTTATTTCGAAAAAAATTTCAAGTTCGAAAAAATTTTCGAACAAAATTTCATGCATCCTCAAAACTCATCATCACGTACGGCCATCTTTGAGAGGAACTCAAGAAAAAAAAGACATGCCTGTCAGTGAAAACAAGTTGAACGGATAGCGAAAACTTCCGTCTGTTGGAAACATTCTCACGCCTAGAATAATTGACCGAATTCAATAAAACTTGGCCACATTGTTTGTTATTGTCCTAAGCAGTTTGCTATTTAAAACCAGCTATATCGGTTTATAAGCAAGGAAATTATAGACCGATATCTGAAACAACCTCAAAATTTCGAAAATGAATAATTTCTTTAAAAAATTGGATTTAAACAAAAAACTAATTTTAGCATACAATTGCACGTACTTCATCATCGTGCAAAAAATTATCAAAATCTGATTGAAAGAAAAAAAGTTATAGGCTATAATATGCAAAATACACCCCGAACTCTGTGTGTCATATGTATGGGCCGATATTTTTAAGATAATTTACTGAAATTTGTCACATATACTTATTTTGATACAATAATAAATCCAAAGAAGTCATATTGTTCTGGGATTATTAATTGACCCAGCTCCCATATAACGCCCCTTCCCGGAAAACGGGTTTGAGTCAAAAGATGCACATACCAATTTCCTTACAAGCTAAGAGCGTAGTAATTGCAAATCCGAAGGTTGTGGAAGAAGTTCTAATACCATTTATTGCCAAAAATGTAAAATATTTCTTGGTGTAAAGTTTTAAGGAATTTTTATACCACCATAGGTAGTGGGGGTTATTATGCGTTCGGGGAGATGTTTGTAATGAACAGAAAAAATAGTCCTACCACCACTTTAAAGTGTATCATTCGAATTAGAATCACCTTCCGATTCGATTTAACAAGTCTGTCCGTCCGGCTGGCTGTTAATGCAAAGCTTATTCTTAAAGTACAGGTCTTGAAGATATCTAAATTTGACACTTAGTTCTATTTTGGCTCAAGACAAAACCTGCTGAAATTGGTTATAATTGGTCCATTATTTCATATTATTCCTATACAAATGCCCCTCTGAAATTGGGTTTTAGTCCATAAAATTCTTAAATATTAAACAATTTCAACTAAACTATGGGCTTAATTATGGATCGGTCCCATATAACCACCCTTCCATATATCACTTTGAAACTCATTAAAGGCACATATACGTGTGTATTGTACAAATATTTAGTCAAAATAAAATAGACATAATCCAAAACAACTGTGCGAAATTATGCGAGCGTCGGAACTTAATTTTTTCTATTTTCCATAATTCTCCAGAAATAATACATTGCACACATATAAGATAATCAAATTATACGAGGGTTGTACATTATTTTTTTTTTCGTAGCAGACATTAACAAGAAAAGGGTGTAGGGTATAACATAGTCGGGCTTGTCTGACTATTACAATTTTCCTGTTGCGAAATTAAAGTGTTTTAAAGTTTTTATGGATTTTCTTCATATAAAATATCGATTTTTGGTGCAAAATCTAAGTGATTACAAATTGAGCTCCTTTTTCGATTTAAACGTTTATTTACAAAGTTATTTACGTTGAAAGTTCTTATGGAATTTTAATAAAAATATCGATTTGTTGGTATGAATTATACTTGTCGGAAAGGGAGGTTATTACCATTTCATCCCGCAATATGTCCCTTTTCGAACATGACTTGGCAGTTGTTAAATTTCAAACTTTTCCATGTTGAGCCTTTTTTGAATATTTTGTTTTAATATGGATTTTGTTTGCAAACTTTATCAGAAAATTATAGCATAAATAAACTTTTTAAATATAAACAATTAGCTTTTACCCGTTGTGCTTTGCTGCACAAAAAGTTCTACTCAGTCCAAGATTTCGAAAGAAATCTCCCCATGATTCTATCCGCCCTTCATTCTGTCAAAAAAAAAGAGTTACTTGAAAACTTTATTGGGACCAAATTTGAAAACTCTCGTTGTAGTGGTATAAAAATTTTCCATGTATGGAAGCTACCCCTCCTCCTTCTTTCATTATGTCTAGTAAAACAGTTCTTTGAAGAAGTTATTGGGACCAAATTTGAGAACTCTCTCTATTAAAGTTCTTTAGATATTTGATAATCATTATTTGCTTTGTATGAGGGGATCTCTCCCCCTGATTCTATGTAAAATAGTTCCTTGAAAAAGTAATTGGGACCAAATTTGAAAATTCTCGATGAAGTGGTTCTAAATATATTTGATGATCAAACTTTTTCATTGTATGGAGGGAACCTCTCCGCCTGGTCCCATCGAAATTTTTTATAGCATATATTACTTTTGAGTATTTGGAAATCATTTCAGCAAAATTGGTCCAGTTGTTTGGCTGTCTATAAGTCCCAAATAAACAGACAAACAAACACAGAATCATTTTTATATATAGATAAATCATTAAAATTAAAGTTGAAAAGTCCAAGTCATTTTGCGTTCTTAACCATGAGTATAAAGTAAAAAGTATAAAAACCCTTGATTCTTGCTTAATAGGAAGTCAAATCTTAAAACAAATTTAAATTATAAGAAAAAAAGTCCAGAAATTAATATCCACGATGGAATTGAAAACCATTGAAGACGTTCCACTTTATAATACCAATTTGCGCATAATGAAATTTTGGTCATTTTTATTGCAACATAATTGGCGTCGTTATTCATGTTTGATACCCTACATTATGATTAATACAACACAATTTTTGGATATTTATTTTAGTACCGAACCCATAGATGCTGTGGTCCGTAATGCTTATATAGCGGTTTTATTTTTCAATACGATTTTACGAGCCGTTTTGTTGTGCATAAATCGTTTTGATTATGAGAGATTTATGGAAAATATACGTTTATTGTATATTGAATTAATGGTAAACTTATAACTTGACTTTTCTTTTAACTGTATTTTTCGAAATTGTTGAGATATTTTTTTTCAGGAATCTGAAGATAAATTTATTCGCAAAATGCTACTGGAGACCACACAAGCTTCGAGATTTATATCGAAAATTAATTTATTTATGGGAACTTGCTCATGTATTGGTTTTATAATTTATCCGATATTTGCTTCATCACGAGGTGAGTTAAACATAGAAGTTTGACTGAAAGATTAGTCCCTCTACAAAAAAAAATTGATTTTTATAGTGACAACCATAAACAAATTGACCAAAAAAAGTGAAAATTTATTGTGATAACGTTATTAAGCAGTATTAGAAGAAATTGGCATTTAATAGACACTGATTCCAGATAAAAAAAATATTTAAAGTTGAAAAATATTTTAAACTTTTATCAAATGCTGTTTCTGACCTGTTTCACATCTGCAGCTAACTTATCACCATCCACTTTCTTTCGTATTTAGATTATTCGTTTAAATGTCCGACGCCTGTTCCAAACGTTGAAATTACTTCTCTTCCTTTTTAATGCATTCTCAACGAAAATCCTGTGCACAGCGAAGTATATATTCCGGTATCGTTCATATCCATGTTTTTCCTTTTTGATCATTTTGATTTTCGTGAAGAGTTTTTTAGTTTCCGGTGGTGATATGCATTTGTAAGTGTGTTACCGCTTAATCTGACTATGAATTTCTTATCAACAGCTCAATACCATCAGACAACGAAAATTATTTTTCTTGATCTGATTTTATTGTTGTGATTCGTTTTTCAGATTTATTTTTAACAGCTGCCTTTGATGATAGTAGATCTAATTTTTTCATTCTGATTTTGGATAGACATGATTGTGATCTCATTTTTGTGGATATCAACTCAACAGTTGCATCTGGCAATGGTAGTGGATTTATTTGACTCAGATTTTAGATCGAAGCTAAGATTAAAAATCATTCATTCAAACTGTTTGGTTGATCTGTCCAAATTTCAGGTGGTCGCTTTGATTTAGTACATTTTAGTTTATTTCCTGATCTTGTCAAGAGAATCTGCTACGATGGATTTCTTGATGTTCGAAATCATTTTCGTTATCTATTCTTCTTCATTATTATATACATTCCACGAGATCACTAGTGAGAAAGGTTTATCGATGTTTCGAGCATTGAAAAGCTGATGTTAGGTAAATAGCACTTTGATCTTAAGACGCTTTAGGACTATCACCGATAGAAAGGTATTACAATAAGTCAGGCAACTTTGCTAAATACGTTTTTAAATACTGGAAAATTTATTTAATATTTAATAATGATGATTTTAAGTAAAGACCTTTCATGGGAATTTGCCGATTTTATTCAAACTTCCGGTTAACATTTTTATATTATTAGGATCCGATTTGTTTGTATGTATTTCTAACCCTAAAACAATCTTCGGGCACTGATGTGATCACACTTCTTTACGGGTTTCTTAAGTGGAAATAATATTCTGTTCTTGTTTAGATTCAGTCAGATAAAAACTTGTAGATTTATTTACAAACTGATCTGTGCTATTTCTTGGAAGGAATCTACTATGTTCATCTTGAAATCTGTTAGAAGTACTCAACTGAGTTACTTTATCTTTGCCTCACCAGCGGAATCTTATACAGAAACGATCGCATCAACGCTAGTCTTTGTAACATTATTTTTTTACTTGTGCTTACGTTGTTGATTCTCATTGTATTGGGTTTCTTAATATTTATCTCAAGCCCAGCACTGCGCGTCGGTCTTTCCAAGTCTTCTAATTATGATTCTATATTGCATATCTTGTCCAAGACAAATAATATCCGCATAATCCAAATCATCTTGTTGAGGTAACAGATTAAATGGCACTCCTCCCTGAACAGACATTGTTCATTATATCATCCGATAATGAATAACTGAGATGAAAGGGGCATCCTTCTTTTAAATTCATTTGAAATGAACATTGAACATTGCCGTTGTGAAGAACTGAGTGTTTAGCTCTGATGATTTGTATTATCTTTATGAATAGTAAGTTCAGAAGGGTACGCTATTCCATTATAATGCGTAGGGTATTTGCTTTGTTTTTACAGCTCCTGTTAAGTCGGAAATCAGCTTGTTAGTCTCGAAGATTATTTCCATTTTACTTTAAAGTCTGAAGGGATGCGGTACTAGTAAAATGCTACCATTCATCATTTGCACTCTCTTTTCTATAAAAAAAAACTTATTTCTCTTGCAGTTTTACCTTTTGGAATGTATGTACCGGGAATTGAAAAGTATGAAAGTCCCTTCTATCAAATATTTTTCATAATGCAAGTGATCATCACCCCAATGGGATGTTGCATGTATATTCCCTTTACCAATCTGATCGTATCATTTATACTCTTCGCCATTTTAATGTGTAAAGTTTTGCAACATAAATTAAAAAATTTGAAAAATGTCAGCAATGAAAAAGCCAACAACGTTATCGTTTGGTGCATTAAATATCAGTTGCAACTGATAAGGTAAGAGAAAATCAATACTTTTTCAATGGTAACACCTCGTTTTATGGAATTTGATATTTCAGTTATGTTGATACTCTAAATAATCTAACAACTCATACATTTTTGGTGGAGTTCTTAGCCTATGGAGCCATGTTATGTGCCATGCTTTTTTTGCTGATTATAGTAAGGGAAATCTATTTTTTTTTTTGAAATAAAAGATCCTTTTCAATTCATATTCTTTTTTGTAGGTCGAAACTTTGGCCCAAATGATTATTGTTAGCATTTATATATTCATGATCTTTTCCCAAAGTGTCATCATGTATTATTTTGCTAATGAGTTGTATGATCAAAGTTTATTGGTGTCCATTGCTGCTTATGAAAGTAATTGGTTTGAGTTCGATGTGTCAACACAGAAAACGGTCAAATTGTTGATCTTAAGATCTCAAAAACCTTGTTCCGTAAGTTTTTTTTAAATAATTTTTTAATAATTAAAGTTTAAATTTATCTTTCAGATTTTGGTGGGCAAAGTTTATCCCATGAATTTGGAAATGTTGCAATCATTGCTAAATGCTACTTATTCGTATTTCACATTGTTGAAAAGAGTTTATGGTTAAAAATATATTAAAAATAATATCTTAATACCTACATATCTCGTTGTGGGGTTAATTATCAAATTTATATTGCACCTACACTGCGTGATATCATTATCGCATTTCACTCTAAAATTGCTTACAAATACAGTTCAAAAAATATAGTTTCAAGTTTAATTTTAATTTTAAGAAGTCAATTGTAAATATATTAATCGAACACTGGAAAATGTTTCCCATTTGAGAAGCATAATGCTATAATTATAATATATATTTTAAGAATTACTTTTTGAGTCGATTTAACGATATAAGGCCGATCATACCGACTCACTTTCGAAAATATCTTTAAAGTGCATAAATCTCAAAATAATACTTGCATTGCGATCATATTTTGATTCCTTAAGATTTTCACCATAAAAGCTGTAAATGTCTGAAATAGGTGAGTACATTTTCAATAAACATCTCTTATACAAGCCAAAAAAATTCCATAAAAGTTCATGCCTGCGTCATGGTGTAGGGTATTATGACAATATATTGTCTAAATTCCAAATGATTTTAAGAACAATAACAACAAGTTAGAAGTTATATATAGCTACCCAACATTAATGAACCATCCTCGTATAAAGTATTTTTAATTTATGCTTAAGTGCGCAGTATTTTATACTGGTACCAACTTCCAGAGAGATTTTTTTTGTGGGCCTTACATTGGAGCTACAAGAAATGATGGACCGACTCTCGAAAAATTTCGCACATTGATTTTTGTCCTAATTTGACTAATTTTTATTATAATAACAACGTATTTGTGCCCTTCAAAAGCAAGGGTATATCACAATGCTTCCGGTTACTCCAGATAACGACATATACCTTCATATAGGAAAGATGAGTCCTTTAATCCATTGTTTGAATTATGTTTTTTATGGTCTGCACCAGTGTTATTCCAAATAAAACGATTGCATGTGGTAAATGTGTGAAACGCTGGACAACGGTAAATTGATACCGCTATGCAACGCTTCAACATTAACCAATGCGTAAAAGCGAGACGCACAACTCTTGAAGGCAAGCAAACGAAGTACAGCCTGACGGCCTTCAAGTGATAACGACGGTAACGCGAAAGGTGTTTACTCCCCCAGAGCTTCTTTACGACTGTTTGTTTGTTTGTTTTGGATTTATAGGCAGCTAAACTACTGGGCCGAAGTAGTCAAGAAACTGTTTTACTGGACAAAATTTAGGACGGATAGAATCAGCTGAAGAGGTAGCCTTCATACAAGGCAAATTTTGATCATCAAATATCTTAAGATATTCGAATTAAGTCCAAACCACTTTATCAATGAACTGTTTTAAAAGATAAAATAAAGGACGGATAGGATCATGGGGAGAGGTGTCCCCCATACACTTTCTCAAGAATTTGTTTTACTGATCAAAATATAGGACGGGTACAATCAAGGGGAGATGTACTCCCACTCAAAGCAAATATTAATATTCGAATATCTAAAGAACTGTAAAAGTGGGAGTATTCAAATTGGCTCCAATTACTTTGCCAAAGATGGGGACCATGGGGAGGGCTATCAGGTGTAATAAGCATCTTGTTAAGGAACGGTAGTTCAAAGGAGTCGTACTATATATTAATACTTAATTTCCCTAAACTTTAATTCTTTGCAAAGAGCTTTCGTTGCAACTGTGCAAATAAGTCCAAACCACAAAGAATGTGCGTATATAATTATCAAGCGTAATAAGGTTGAAGGCGTTTTGTTGTGCTAACAACAACATTTATACATATAAGGATATATATTTACACATAAATATCCTTTTTCCCATATTTTTTTATTTTGTGGTTTTCTGTAGAAAATTTGATGTAAAATTTTAATATAAAATCGTTGTCACCTCATCAAGTTACCAGTAGTTCAAATTGCTTTCTAAAACTCGTTTGGTTAGTTCGGTTAGTTGTGAAACGATATGGATATAAAAACTATAGAAGATGTGCCCATGTTTATCAGTAGTTTGCGTATAATGAAATTTTGGGCATTTTTATTGGATCACAATTGGCGCAGATATGCCAGTTTAATACCCTACGCTTTGCTGAATATAACACAATTCATGGAGATTTATTTTAGTACCGAACCCGTGGATGCCATAATCCGTAATGCTTATATAGCGGTATTATTTTTTAATTCAACTTTAAGAGGTGTCGTATTGTCTATAAATCGTTTTGGTTTTGAGAAATTTATGGAAATTTTAAGGGTTTTATATATCGAGTTGAGGGTAAACAAAACAAAAAAAAAAACAAAACAAAAAACATTTTATGTAAAATGACGTAAGAAGAAATATTTATTTTAAGGCCTCCGAGGAGAAGGAAATCCGAAAAATGTTAAATGAAACTAGTAAAATCTCAATGTTGGTTTCGAAGGTCAATTTATGGATGGGAGCATTTTCGGTTTTGGGTTTTTTAACTTATCCGATATTTTCCACTTCAAAAGGTTGTTGGACTCATCAGCTTTTTATTAACATAACATTTTTGGTATTTTTTATCTCTTTCCAGCTTTACCTTATGGGATATATGTACCTGGTATTGATAAATATCAAAGACCTTTTTATGAAATATTTTTCGTTACCCAAATCGTGTTGGCTCCTATGGGTTGTTGTATGTTTATACCTTTTACAAATCTTGTAGTGGCTTTTATTCTCTTTGCCATACTCATGTGCAAAGTTTTACAATATAAATTGTCCAACTTAAAGTCGGTCACCAACGAAAAAGCACGGGAGGTGATAGTATGGTGTCTGAAATATCATTTGGAATTAATAAGGCATTGAACTCTTTACATTTTTTTCAATAAATTTATAAAATTTTAATAATTTTCTATTTTCCAGAGTTGTGGACACCATGAATAGTTTAACTACTCATACCTACATGATCGAATTTCTTGCCTTTGGCGCCATGTTATGCGCCATGTTGTTTTCATTGGTTATTGTTAGTAAAATTAATGTTTTTAACTCATTTTTAGTTGAAAATTTAATTATCTTTTAGGCTGAAACTTTGGCCCAAATGATTATTATCAGCATTTATATGTTTATGATATTTTCCCAAAGTGTGGTTTTGTATTACTTTGCCAATGAGTTATACGATCAAAGTTTATTGGTCGCTATAGCGGCTTATGATTGCAGTTGGTTTGATTTTGATGTGACCACACAGAAAATTTTAAAACTTATGATTTTGAGAGCTCAAAAACCATGCGCGGTAAGACTCTATTCCAATAAAAAATTTGTTAAACATTTTGACTACACTGATCTTTCTCTTTTCAGATTTTAGTTGGCAAAGTATATCCCATGAATTTGGAATTATTGCAGTCCTTACTAAATGCTACTTATTCATATTTTACATTATTAAAAAGAGTTTATGGTTAAAATATGATTAACAAAATAATTATAATTATAATTTATATGTGTTACAAGTAGTTAGTAGAGGTTGCACGATCGCTTGTTATAGTATTTCGCAATGAATAAAAAAAATAATGCTGCTTAAAAATTCTTACTTTATTAATTACTTCGATAAAAATAATACGAATTTACTTTTAAAATATATTTGCCTGTGGCTTCTCTTCAATTCATAACGAGGTGACAACATTTTTGTTACCAAAAATTTTAGAACTCATAAGGCTGTGGAAAAAAAACATACCCTCCACTAAAAAATAAATTATAATTCGTTTATCAGCTTAAGCATCGATTCCGGAAAAAGATCACTATAAAAACTATAGTGAAAGTATCGTTAAACATTGCATGGAATATGCATATGCAGACTTCTTGAAAACATCTAAATGAGTGACTGAATTTCAATTGAATTGGTCCATATTTAAGAAGGTAAGATTTCAAATCTTTGAAGAAGTTACTTGCAGATTGTGCGGAAAATTTGTTGAGGACATTTTTTGCTTATTGCATGTCCTGTCAGTCTTACAGAAAACACTTCGATCTTATTTCTTTCAAACATTCACTGACTTCAAAAGCCTAAATCCTTGGATATTGCTAGATTTCATTAAGCAGTCTCAACATATTGTATCCCTGAAAACGATTCATTTTCGTATTGAAAGGTTAGTATAAAGGGAAGTGGTAGCCCTCATGTCATACAAATATTAAATAAAATATTAGAACGGACTGGTTAAGGGGGATTTAGCGAAAATTCCCATTGCATGAAATTTTGGAACTATTGAATTATTTTTTAAAGAAATTTCATATGGACATACTTAAAGTGCTTCCCAATTGATTTGGAAAAGAACATGTTCTTAGTGTTTTCCGGAGTCGAGAAGTAGATTTCAAAGTTGATCGCCTCAGATTTTTTTTCAGAAATCGCCAAAATTTTATTTATGATTTTTATAGACCTTTTTTCAAATATTTTTCTTTATTATATTTTTTTTTGCGGAACAAAATAAAGTTATGCAACATTATTTAAAGACATGTTGAAGTTGCTATTCACTTTTTACATACAATACTGCAACACATATTTGTATGGGAAATGTGGAAATTTCTGCAGAGGGGGCCAAGATTTAATGTTGGTGTATAATTTATATATACGTATTTAATTTCGTTGGAAAGGTTATTACTTGAGATATAATATATATAATAATAAGGTACTTAAGGTAAATATATCTTGAATAAATTTGTCAACAATTAAACTTTTTCGGTGCACTTTTGTAAAAAAGATGTATTTTTAAAAGAACTAAGATATTTGGATGGTTTTCCTTAATGTAGGAAATTAAAAATATTCCCACTTTTTTACTCCAAAATACAAAAATTTCAATTCGGGGAAAACTTGTTTAAAAACTTCAACTTTTTCAGTAAATTGCTGACCCGACTGTTAAGAGATGTTTGGCCCCTTAAAGATTTCTTGATAGTTTGTTTATGTCGCTATATAGCGACATAAAATATTGCAAAGCAAATATTGATAATCGAATATCTAATTACAATTTACCGCTTGTTACAGAAGATAGTACACGTATTTAACCAAACATTAATGAAAAAGTTCCTTTTTAAATGCTTTATGGGCACATTAATGCGTTTTTTCTTCTTCTATTTAATGACAATATTAAATTTGCGGTGGCTAAACGAGACTAACAATTTAGCCACTAAATTGCCAACTAATTGGCAACACTGATGTGCAGCGAAACGCACCGACTACAAATTAGTTGTAAAATAAAAACCATCATAATTATTTTTTTATTAACAAATTTCTTCATATTTATTTTTTTATTTATTTTTCTTTTTTTGTTTGTTTGTTTCATTATAATAATAATATACTTTACTAAATTTTTAAAATTTAATTCTATTTATTTATTTTCATTTAATTCTAAACAAAAACGAAAGGAAGCACAGATTCGCTTTTAAATAAAAAATGTTTTTTTTTTTAATCCTTTTTTTCTTAGTTTGACATTACAAAGTTTTTTGTTTTTATTTTTATTCTTGTTGTTGTTGTTTTTGTGATGACATATTGTTCATAATATTGCAGGTTTTTATTATTATTATTTTTGTAAAAAGCTAAGCTTTTTATTTAACAAAATATTGTTTATTAAAAAAATTTGAGAAAATTATTAAAATTAAGAAAAAATTTTAAAGAAAAAAATTTTAAATTTAAAAATTTAATTTTTTGTTTTTTTATGCTAAAAAATAAAATAAAACATTGTTAAAAGTGATGTATTAAAGATTTGTGATATAATTATTAATTAGTTGTTAATTAAAATATATAAAAAATCAAGTAAAATAAGTGATTTATTAATTTTTTTATAAACAAAGAAAAATACTATTTAATTAATTAATTATTTATGTATAAAAAAAGGAATGTTTAAAGATTACAAACTTAATAAAAAGTTTAAAAACTTAATAAGACACATATAAAAAATTGTTGTTGTTGTAGTTTTTATAGTTAAAAAAATAATTTATAACTTTTTTTTGTAGAGGATTTCTTGTGTTTTTTTCTTCTTCTTAACTTTTCTTCTGCTTTAGTTTTTTGGTTAAAAAAATAAAACAATTCCAAAAAAAAACATTTGTTTTAATAATAATAACATATTACACATTAAAAAATATATTAATTAATAATAAAAATATTTATATATAAATACAGTACCGAACAAAACTATTAACACAGCAAAAATTATTCCCAATTTTTAGCCGTTCAAAAATATTTCACACAAATAAAAATTTTTAAATAATTTTCGATTTTGCCGAACAAAAGTATTCGTACAACTAATAAAAAATAATTTACACTGTATTTATGTAACTCTTCAGTACTTAGTGGACAAGCCTTTTTGCTTTATTATTTCATCCAAACGCTTTGGAATTGAATGAACCGAATCTTGAACCATCTGTTTAGTTGCTCAATTGGATTGAGTTGACTGAGTACATGAGCCACATTAGAAATTAACCACATATGTACATTATAGGCTGAATACTTTGGATCGTTCTCTTATTGAAATGCGCAATAGAATATTTTAATTATATTCTTATTGGACTTCAGCAGCAATATCGCTAGAAGATTTTTTAAGATTGTGCTTAATTTTTCGGACAATTAGGTTACTTCCACGGAAACTTAACACTTTGAGTCTTTATCCTTTAAATGATTGTTATATTATTTGGTCTATCTGTGCATTTAACTTGCCTTATTTATGCAGGTGCTGTATTATTCTTTTACCCAGATTCGCTAGTTTCTTTTGTTTTGTTTTTACATCAAAAATATTAAAATTAAATGGATTAGAAAATATATTTTATGGTTGCTAGATTTGTGAAAATAGTGAACATGCTGAGTGTGCCGATACTTTTGTTCGCAAATTTATTACTTTTTGTTAACAAATTATACTGTTTGAAGTATATTTTGTGTATTAAGCAAGATAAGTGTTTGCATTAGTCAAACCACTTATGATTGTATTCAGTATTAACGATTTTTTTATTCTAAAATTTGATCAAAATGGCAGAAAAATTAAAAACACGCTTGCTGTGCCAATAGTTTTGTTCACGTATATACCATTTTCTTTTTCTTTTTTTTTCAATGATAAATTTTAAATAAATTGTTTTTGTTCATAATTGTGGAAATTTTAACTAATGAAGAAAAATATTTTATTTAAACTATTTTTTATAGTTATTTTTTTTTCAATATTTTTAACTTTTTATCATGTTGTTTTTTTAATTTAATGATTTTTTTGTTTTTATTTTTTTTTATAAAAATATATAAAATATTTAGAAAACTATTTAATTTCTTTTTTCTCTTCTATTTTTTTAGTTTACATTTGTTTTTTTAGTTTTTTTCTAAGTTGTTTACTAGTTTTTTGTTTTTGTAATTTTTTACAAAATTATTTCGTTTGATTTACTTTTTTTTAATTTTTCTTTTTATATAAATACAAAAAATCTGTTTTATATTTAAAGATTTTCTTGTTTTAAATATTGTCTTTTTTTAATCATAATGATAATTATAATATTAATTTTTATCTCTGTGTATATAAAAAGAAATTAAAAAAAAAAACACATAAAATAAAATATCAACTCATTTTGCTGTCATTCATATAATACAGAGTTGTATTTATCCTAGAGTTGCCATTTAATGTTTATATAATATGATTTAATTTTTCAGATATGTTTTTTTCCATTTACTTAAATTTCTATAAAAAATGTGTGTTTGTTGGTTGGTTTGTTTGTTTGTTTGTATATGTAAATATATAAATAATTTATAATTCTGTCTCTCTGTGGTTTTTGTTTGTTGTTGTTGTTGTTTGTTTCATGAAATTATTTGTTGTTTTGTTTATTTAGGTTTCCTGTTAAATTAAATTTAAATTTGTTCTTTTTATAGTTGTTGTTCCACATGTTGTTAATGTTATTGTTGTAGCCGTGGCCAAAATTTGATGTTAGGGTTTATATCAGCACTCAGACTTATCTTCTTCAACCAAATATTGTGTATCCTTGCCATTATCGGCTGATGGATCTAATTCTCTGGTTCTTAGTTGTAATTGTGGTGAGGATTTGTGCGTTATACTGCTAGGTGCTATAATGGCTGATACGGGTTCCGTAAATGGACCAATGGGTTTACTTTTGGAGGGATCATGTGGCACTTCATAAATTCCTAAAGTGGACGAAAAAAAAGGTTTCGATTAGTTTTATTTAAAAAAATCAAAACAGGCATTCAAGGTTCTGATATCGACCGAAAAATACAAAAATTTGTAATATTACTAGTAAACTTGGGGAATTTCGTTTTTCTTGTATGGGCGATATCCCTCCCCCTGATGTTATACCCTCTACGTTTTGTCAAGTTAAACAGTTTCTTGAGAAAGTTGTAGGGACCAAATGTGAGAACTCTCGATATTATAGTTCTTTAGATATTCGATAAAAAATATTTGCTTTGTATGGACCCACCCTTTGGTCATATAAGAACACATCCTATTTTATACATATATTCATTATTGGCTCCTACTTTTTCACCTTTCTGATGGCGGTAAAAAACTTTTTTAAGTGAAAAAATTAATTTAGCCAAATTCTGACACATTATTCTGAATTAAACCAATTCCATTTAAAGCGTTCCATTTCGAATATATAGTAGTCAAAAGAGACATGTACTGGGCAATAAGTCATAACTTGAGTTAAACTATTAATTATTCAAATGAATTTATTATCTTCGGTAGAGGCCCCTTTTAATCGTCTGAACCGATTATTATCTGAACAGATGATAAATAAACCATTCGGTGTCATTGACATTTGCTTCACAATACAATAAGAGGGGTAGGTCAAATGCAAATTGTGCAATATAGTTTTTGCGGTAGAAGATAATTATCTCGTTCGGATTAAATATTCCGCTTGTTCTTCGTGGATTACTGTTTGCTAAGAAAAATTTGTCTTTGACACAGGCATTTCGTCACGATTTCAACAGATGGTCGGTTATTGACTCGTGTTTATTCGAAACTCTTGTCCCCTTTGTTGATTACTCAATCCAAAACAATATATAGGTTCTCGTGAATTAGCTGATCCGATTTTAATAGCTCAAAGTACAAAAATCTTAAGTCTTTTGAGTCAACATGATGATCGTAAGCTTCTAACAACAATCAATAACTATCAGGCGCTGTATTTTTCAAAAACATTTTCTAAGTTGGACATTTTTAAAGCGAAGTATGTTTACACTTTGATACCTATAAAATGCTGAGTTTTAATGGCAGATATCTACCTTTCCAAACTACCATATTGTAATTTGAATAAGCTAAACGATAGCTTTGTCATCTTGACCAAATCAACATTTATTAACTTGAATTCGGAATTATTTCTTATATATTTAAAAAAAGACTTACCTGATCCATTGCTAATACTAGGATCGGTGGTGGTACCCGATTGTACAGCATCATACATGGGATTAGAGAAATCCCTTGTTTTGCCGCTATTCACAGTTTGTAAATTATAGCCTTCTAAAGGTGGCACATCTCCTGTTGAAGTACCGGTTGGAGCAGTGGGTCCTGGGAAGCCAGGAGCATTAAATTCAACATTAGTACCTTGGCGGAAGGTAACACTTTGTGATGATGTTAAAGTAGGCAAACGAGCCAATTTACCACTAAAATAAAAAAAAACGCATTAATATACAAAATTCTTTAGTCCCTTCGTTTCAAAACTTACAAGGGTTTCTTGCGTATCACAAACCAAACGCCTGCAGCTGCCAATAACACTAACAATATAACCATTATTGGCACTACAACTGTTGTAACATTAGCACCTCCATGACCAAACATGCCAGCGGCATTTTGTTCACAATGATTGCCTTTGAAATCTTCCAAGCACTCGCACATTAATTCACCATTATTGTCCTCTACACAGAAACCACCATTTTGACAGGGGCAGATACGAGGCGAAGGTCTTTGTCTTTCAGCAGCAGCATCACATACTACTTCAATAGTGCTGCGATGTGAAGGTAATGATCCTGAGCTATCAGGACAGGCACAACGATGACCTCCTGGTACTAAGAGGCATAAATGAGAACAGCTAGAACCAAAGCAAGGATCTTTCAAAGACGTATTGTAGCGCTTCTCATGATAAATCTTAAGACCAGCAGGATTAACTAAGTTACGATGCACAACAACTTGAACACCACGTCCAAATTTGTCTTGTCTTAAGAGTTCTCCAGTATCACGGGTAACCCAATACATATTCGACTCAAAGATATCCAATGAAACTGGATGTCTTAATTTATCGCTCTTAATAATGGTTTTGCGTCCAGAACCATCTGGTCTCATTGATTCAATGGTATTCAATTTAGTATCGACCCAATAGATTACATGATCTTGAGAATAATCAATAGTTAAACCGGCAGGATGTCTTATTTGTTCGGTGATAATGGGACGTCGTTTAGAGCCATCCATCCAGGATACTTCAATTTTGGGAGCAGAACCAGCATCAGACCAATAAATTCTACCCAATTGAGGGTTGACAGCAATAGATGTTGGAACTTCTATACCAGCATTAACTATAGATCTGCGATAACGTCCATCAGTGGTGGCTACCATAACTCTGCCTCGAGGCTTAGAACCTGTTCGGTCTACTTCAGCCCAATACAAATTATTAGCCAACCAATCCACTGCTACTGCTGTTGGTTTTGAGCCTCCTTTCATATTTAAGTCTTGGGCATAACCTATCTTGGCCTGACCATCCACAGCATTAACCATGTACGAGCGTTTGATGGTCTTATCATAACTGTCAGCCCAAAATACTATTTGCTGTTCGGCATGATAATCCAAAGCTTCAATACGTTTCTCCGATAATATCACATCAAACTCCTCTCTCTTTTGGAGATCTAAACCTCGTATCTCTGGACCATTTGAGAATATTAGAACCACATCATCCTTATCGGCTTTGCAAACACCAGATGAACTATCCACTAAACGGAAGCCTTCACGACAAGAGCAAGAGTAGGTGCCATTTAGATTGGTACAAATATGAGAGCAGGTATGTTGGCGTGTGGCACATTCATCGACATCTATACATTTCTTTTTGTTATCTGGTGCTATTATGTAACCCGGATAACAGGCACAAATATAACCACCATCAGTCAAATTGTGGCAATGATGTTGACAGCCACCACGATTCTCTTCCAAGCAGGAGGAGGTATGATGACAACCCAACTCATCAGAAGCATCACCACAATCGTCAGAGTAATCGCACACTTGAGCTCTTTCAATACAATTCTTGTTGGCACATTGATATTGGGTATACAAGTCACAAGGTTTAACTTTGGTAGCACATATAGTCATATTGTTTTCATCCGAACCATCTCCACAATTATCAACGCCATCACAGATTTGATAGCGGGCCACACAGCGATGGTTGGCACATTGGAATCTACGCAAAGTATCACAATTGAAATCGGTACAAACTTTAGGATCCTCATCGGAACCATCACCACAATCATCGGTGCCATCACACAAATCTGAAGGAGATACACACAAGTTGTTATTACATTGGAAGCGTGACTCGGGACAGTAGCGTCCGCCAGGGAAACGAGGTGGACAATCCATTTCATCAGACATATCGCGACAATCACGATCACCGTCGCAACGGAAATAAGAAGCAATACAATGACCAGAAGTACATTGGAATGTGCCATTTTTACACTTGAAGCCTTCACAATTCAATTCATCAGTATTATCGCCACAATCATCCTCATGATCACACTGCCAACGTGATGATATACATTTGCCGTTACCGCAACGGAATTCAGATTCTGAGCAGTCACGATATTTGCCTTTGCAAATGGCTTCATTCTCATCAGACCCATCACCACAATCATCAGCAAAATCACACATCCATTGTCTATTCGAAGGAAAATTGGGAATCAGTTTGTAAAACTAAAAAACTGTATACATTCGTTGTACTTACTTTGGTATACATCTGTTATTGTTACATTTGAAATCAGTGTCCAAATTACAGGAAGGACAATTTTCGGGCAATTCATCACTATTATCGCGACAATCATCTTTACCATCACAGAACAACCATTTGGGAATGCAACGGTAATTTGATTGTCCAGGACATCTTTGCCAACCTGTGGTACAGTTGCGTTGACGACACATGTAGGCAGGTTCATCAGAATCATCACCACAATCATTATCGAAATCACACATCCATAGCTTAGGAATACAGCGGCCATTCTTACAACTAAATTCGGTATCAGGATCACAGGTACGTTTATCTGAAAGAAATCAAAAAAATATTGAAAACTCATCTCAGTAATTGAATAAATTTTCAAACTTACGACACACAGCAGGATCTTCATCACTACCATCTTTACAGTCAGCATCACCATCACAGCGCCAGCTGTCCAAAATACATCTGCCACTGGATTTGCATTTGAAATCCGAGTCGGGACAAGGTAAATCACAATTTTGTTCATCCGAACCATCACCACAATCATCAATACCATCACAAATAGTGGCTGAGGGTGTACAATTAGTGTTCTTGCACTGGAATGTACCGGCTCTGCAGTGGCGTTGAGGGCAAGTAGCCGGTTCATCGGAACTATCTTTGCAATCCTTTTCACCATCACATTTCCAGAACCAAGGAATACATTTCTCATCATCTCCTCCACAACGATGTTGCCCGGTAGTACAGTTTGCTATACAGGTCTTGCTATCACGGGCCAGATAAAATTGATTAGGACATGCACATTTATAACCAGGAGCTCCTTCTTCAATATAACCCTCAATATTCAAATATGTTGACTCAGGTGGTGGTGAGATCAGGCAAAGGTGTGAACAACCACCATTGTTGGTACCACAAGGATTATTATAAGGTAACTGTCTTAAAGGATGATTAATATGTATATCATAAGGACGGTGGGTTGTATTACGTAGGACGGTAAAATTAGCACCAGTAAATTTGTTAGCACGAGCTATAGCCTTCAAATTCCAATCACTCCAGTACAAATAATCATCAAATACAGAGATGGCAAACACGTGAGGCACCTTAGCTCCAGATAAAACAATATGACGATGTCTGCCCTCCAAATCGGCATAAGCAATATAATCTAAATGAGCATCAGCCCAATAAATACGATCGGTAAAGTAATCCAAAGCCAAGGCATTAGGCCAAGCTATATCATCTTCCCAAGTTAGAATACGAGTAAAGTTCGAACCATCCATACCCATTTTAGCTATGTAAGCTTGTAAGTGCCAAGAGGTGAAATACAAATAACCAATACCCGGATGTACAACAATGGCACGCGGATCAACAACACCACTTCTTAAAGTTTTGCGTTTGGTGCCATCAAGTTCCGAAACGTCAAGATTTTTCGAATGTCTGTCCAACCAATAAAGTTTACGGCCTACCCAATCAATGGCAATACCTTCCAAACCGTGAGAGTCATGGCGAATAACTGCCTCTCTGGGAGGTTTTTCACTGGGATCAGTGTATTTGGATCTGAAAATTGTTTTGGCAGTAACATCGCAGAAATACATATATTCTTCTTTGATGTCAAAGTCCAAAGCTACAACATTCATAAGATCCTGATGCATAAGATTCAATTGATGGCCATCGGCAGACATATTGCGTACATAATATTTATTTGTAAATATCAACCAAGCTGGGGTTTTGTCCTTTCGTTTGCAAGTATGTTCATCCAACTGACGTTCATAGTAACGTTCATCACATTTACAATAGAAGCTGCCGGGGGTATTGGAACAATGCTGTGAACAAGCTCCTGGTAGTTCTATACATTCATCAATATCAGCACAAGCTTTACCATCAGCCAAAAGTCTGGAAAGGATTTGGAGATAAGAAAAGTTAATGTGTTTCCAAAATTTCTAATAGGAAATGAAGCACTTACTTGTAACCTTTGTTACAATCACAATAATAACTTGTGGGCGTATCCACACACTTGTGGCCACACTGATTAATTTCTACCTTAGCACACTCGTCAACAAAACAATGAGCTGGTTCATCAGATTCATCCGAACAATCTGGCACTTTATTGCAGACCAAAGTTGAATTTATACACTGACCATTATTGCAAGCAAATTGTCCTGGAGCACAGGTAACATTATCCTTTTTACAATCCACCTCATCCGAATGATCACCACAATCATCTTCACCGTCACAACGATATTGATTACGAATACATTTGAAATTTTGACAAGTGAATTCCTGAGGTGAACAAGTCTTATATTTGGAATTACAGAATTTGCCTTCATCGGTACCATCACCACAATCATTGTCATGATCACAAACCCATCCCTGAAAGAAAATAAGAACATGTAAAATATAAAATCGAATAAGGAGGAAGGCAATTTAGATACCTTATTAATACATCTTCCATTGCCACAGGTGAACATATCTTCTGCACAGGGTTGTTGGGTGGCACAATTGTGTAAAGTAACATTTTCATCAGCACCATCCACACAATCGGGATCACCATCACAAATCCATTTCTTGGGTATACACTGAGCTCTGCCCCAGGATTTATTTTCAACACAAGTGAATTCAGTCTCTTCATCACATTTACGATTATCTAAATGAAAATTGATTAATTTCGCCCAAAAATTTAATTCGTATAAATAACTTACTGCACTGATGTCTGCCATCCTCATCGGAATTGTCCAAACAATCGTTATCTCCATCACATATGTAGATACGTGGTATACAATTGCCATTGTCACAAGTAAAGAGATCACCGAAACATGTTCTTCCTTCTGACTTGCAATACTCTGGTGGTTCATCAGCACCATCACCACAATCGTCATCACCATCACAATACCAAGTGGCTGGAATGCATCTGTGGTTTGGACAACGGAAACTGTTGGTAGGACAAGTTCTTTGCAAACAATGTAAAGGATCTTCATCTGAGTTATCGCCACAATCGTTATCACCATCACACAACCAATAGGGTTCCACACAAATATTGGTCTTTTCACATTTCAAATGATTTGCAGGACAAGTGGTATTCGTGGGACATCTTTCATGTGTTTCATCCGAAGTAGCATTATCCTTGCAATCATTAACACCATTGCAAACTTGTGACTGAGGTATACAACGGCCATTAGCACAAGTGAATTCACCATCCACACAGGGAGGATATGTACAGCCAATTTCATCTGAACCATCCTTACAATCATTCTCATGATCACATTTCCAGCTTTTGAATATACAACGACCATTATTACAACGGAATTCATTAGGAGAACAAGAATGATAGGCACAGTAGTTGGGATCTTCATCGGAATTATCGCCACAGTCATCATCACCATCACAAGACCACATCCGTGATATACATTTACCATTTTGACAATAGAATTTGCTGGCCTCACAAGTATTATTACGGGGAGCACACATACGTCCTTCGTTAACCACCTTTGAATTATCATCACATTTACATTCGGCTTTACCATTTGGAGCCGGATGACAAGATTGCGCACAGCCGCCATTGTTGATAAGACAGGGATTGACACTACACTTCTGTCTCTCAGCACTGTAGACTCTTATATCTCTAGGGGAATCTTCTAAACGTTTAACCATCTCTACCATATTAGCACCAGTGTGTTTTTCAGCTCTATAGACACCTCTTAATTGCAAATCAGTCCAATATATATAATTACGGAAAACAGTTATGGAGAAGGGATAAATAGTGGCAGCTACCAATAGTTCTCTGTTTTTGCCATCTAAATCAGCTCTTTCGATCTTTTCTCTCACGGCATCAGTCCAATACAATTTACGCTCATCATAATCTATGGCCAAACCGGAAGGTTGAGAAAGATCTTTATCAACAATGGCGCGTTTAAGGGAACCAGCCATGGTGGTTTTGAAAATTTTGCCTGAAGTACCAAATCTACCCCAATCGGTAAAGAACAAAGTACCATTGCAGGGATCTAAGACAATAGCTCTGGGTCTTTCTACTCGTGCAATCATAACCAAATCGGAGCCATCCAAATTCATGGCATAAATGGAGTTGTTTGAACTGTCAGTCCAGTAAACTTTGTTTTGAGTCCAATCATAAGCTATACCTTCTGGATTAATGCCTCTACTTAAGATAACTTCGGCATCACTTAGGCTAGGACTATCGGCCTTGGTGTAGGCGATTTTAGCCCATGGACGGATTTGAGTATAGAACATATGATTGTCATTGTAATCAAAATCTAAACCGACGACATTGGTTAGATTTGTCATCGGTGGGAAAGGTATTTGTGTTGAACGGGGATCCAAGTTGACAGCACGAATTTCGGTACGTGTTGCAAACACTAGATATTCATTAACAGTTTCACATTTACGTTCATCCTTGGCCAATTTACCAGTGGCACAATCGCATCTGTAATTAAGGCGTGAAGGATTTGAGGCATCTGGCGGGAAGCTAAAGCACAATTGATCACAACCTCCATTACCCAAACGGGTGCAAGGATTACTTTCATCCTGTGGTTGGTTATTAATGCTGTAAATGGCTATATCTCTTAATTTCGATAGATTGGTTCTTACTTTGGTGGGCAAAGAGTTATTGCCAGGCAGTTTGGAGGCTTTGAATACTGTCATTAAATTACGATCAACCCAATAGACGTCACCCAAATGTATGGCTATACCCATGGGATTGGGTAAGTTGCGTCTTATGATTTGACGATTACCTCCTGAGTAAGAAATTTTTTGTATGGTGTCCAATTTCGAATCTACCCAATATACATCATGCGTTAACATATCCACGGTTAAATCTCTAGGGTTCGATATGCCAGATGTTACTACCGGAGTCCAGTTGCTGCCATCTAAATAGGCTTTACCAATACGAGGATATTGACCGTAATCAATCCAGTACAAAAGACGTTTAATGGGATTTACTGCCAACTCGCGAGGAGCATCATTGGTGGTCTTAACTAAAACCTTGCGGTGACTGCCATCAAGCCAACATACTTCCACATAATTTTCATGGGGGTAGACATTTGTGAAATACATGTTTCCAGCCACCCAATCGATGGTTAAACCTCGAATGCCATTGCTTCCAATGCCCAATTTAATGATATGTTCTAATTCGGTGCCATTGGGTCTTGTGCGGAATATACCACTCCATTCACCTCTATTGTATTCAGCCCAATAAATCCATTGTTCACGGAACAAAACATCAACATGCAATATGTGATGACCCACTCCAGATATAGGAACCATAGCTTCGGAGCTATCAGATAAGGAATAACCGCGAGTAACATCTAATTGTGATACTACAGCGAAAGTCTTATAAGCCAGACAATTTATTTCATTTTCATTGCGATAACCCATGCCACAGGCACAAGTACGTGAGGCACTATCATCTGGTATACATAAGTGTTCACAGTTGCCATTATTGGTCTGACAAGGATGTTGCATCATGGGTCTCTTTTTGTAAATCATCATGCTCTTCAATTCGGGTTCATTGTCTACTATAGTTTTGGGATTATCACCTCTGGGGAGATCTACCCTTACAATATTTTCATAAATTGGATCCAAATAATACAAACGGGAATCTAAGATACCCAAGCTTTTAGGTTTGGAAATTGAATTTTCTTCGGTCAATAGAACTCTGTGATCATCACCATGATAATCCATTACACAAATAGTTGCCGGATGTTGTGTGGAATAGTATACCAAACTCTTGTCTATATCCAATGCTATACTTACTGGGTTTCCTATATCTTCTCTCAACACTATAGGATTATTGCCATTCATATTAACACGTCCGATTTTAATGGGCACTCCAAAGCCACCTTCATCTATCCAAAATAGTTTACCATGATTGGGATCCAAAACAATTTGTTTGGGTTTAGAAACTGAAGTCTTATTGCCATCATCTGCCAAAATTATAGTACGATATTTGATTTTACCATCTACTCGCACTACTTCTATGTTGCTAGCCACACGATTACCCATGTAGAGATTGCGACCCAACCAATCAAAGGCAATGGTATAAGGCGCCCCTACAATACCAGTGTCGGTACCCAAGAATTGTGTTTTATTTCCACCACCATAGGGAGTAGTAAAGATGGTACAGTTCTCATCATCATCTTCACGACCTTGGATCCAATACAAGGTTTCACCTTTACGATCGAAATCTAAACCAGTACTGCTTTCAATGCCAATGACAGGTGCCAAATTACCAGCACGGGCATCACCACCATTCAAAGGAATATCTACGATTTGGGTGCCCTTTACAACCATTAGGAAGGGATTTTCTTCTTCCACACAGCCGCCACCACTTAACAAACGATAACCCGGTTTGCATTTACAGGAGTAGCCTTCACTAGCACTTGGACTTAGTAAACATAAATGCTGGCACTTGGAATTTTCACAAGGATTTGGATGTAAGGGCTGCAACGAAGGATGGTGCACGTGTATGGACAAAGGTTGACTGATAAGATGGGATACCACAGTTTGATTGTGACCTCTGAATTTATTGGCAGATAATACACGATTCAATTGTCTATCAGTCCAATAAAGTGTATCTTCGAATAGCGACAAGGAGTGTGGGTGCAAAAGATAATGACTACCAGCCAAGACTTGTTGTCTGCCAGTACCGTTGTAGTAACAGAAATCAATGAAATCTAATTTAGAATCAGCAAAGTAAACACGTTTTGTGGCTGTATCCAAAGTTAAACCATTAGGCCAATAAATTTTGGTATTTATAATTGTCTCTCTCATTGTGCCATCCATACCAATACGTTCAATACGAGGATTTTCACCCCAATCGGTCCAGAAAATGAAACGGGCATCTGGACTGGGATCAATGCACATACCTCTGGGTTGAGTAATATTTTCTCTGACCAACACCAATCTATTGGAGCCATTTTCAGAAGATACTTCTATGGTGTTCAATTTACTGTCCAGCCAATATAAATTCTTAGCTATCCAATCATAAGCTAAACCTTCTACCAAATCCAGACCTGTGGTAATAATTTCTTGAGGATCAGAGCCACGATCTAAACGGGAAATCTTTTTTAATTTCATATCACTCCAGAAGATGGTACCAGTGTGCATGTTTGAAGCAGTGGCAACAACATTCTCCACATATATGGGAACTCTTTCAAGACCTTGATCCTTTAAATCAGCTACTAAGATAGAATGACGATTGGAAATAATGAGGAAAGCGGCAGAATGATTAACAGCTTTGCATCTATGTTTATCGGCATCCAGGAGATAACCATCTGTACAGGAACAGAAATATGAACCTTTGGTGTTGGTACACATTTGAGAACATAAGCCGGGAGGATCACATTCATTGGTATCTATACAGGTATAGTTATCTTCACCAATTTCTGAACCTGGAGGACAGACACAAGTAGCACCTAAAGGAGTCTTTTGACAACCATTCGAACATAGACCAGTTTGATGTTCGCATTCAGCCAAATCACAACCTTCACCCTCATCTGCACCATTAGGACAGTCAGGGGTACCATCACATACTGAAGTCATATTAACACAACGTTCACTTACTCCCGGACATTGCCACTGACCATGAGGACACTTGAAGGGTGGAGGAACACAAGCATGTTGGGTACTTTCATCGGAACCGTCACCACAATCATCTTTGCCATCACAAATATAAGCCTTGAATACACAGTTAGCGTTGTTACATTTAAAGAAATTAGGGGCACAGGTGATTTGACCACAATCTTCTTCATCGGAGTGGTCAGAACAATCATTGGAACCATCACAATGCCAGGCTATGGGTATGCAAAAACCTGATGATTTACATCTGAAGTGTTTTTCCAAGTTACATTGATTTGGACCCATGGAGGGACAACCCAATTCATCAGAACCATCATTACAGTCAGGTATGCCATCACATTTATATGATTCCTCTACACATTGACGCAGATCAGCGCATTTGAATTGATTCGCCAGACATGTTATGGGCGGACAATCCTTTTCATCTTGTTTATCGAAACAATCATCATCACCATCACAGACCCAACTTTGTGGTATACAATGACCTGTACGTGGACATGTGAATTGGAAGTAGGCACAAGTTTTCTCCGCACAAAAATCACCCTCATCAGAACCATCACCACAATCATTTTCACTATCACATTTCCACATATTGGGAATACAACGACCATTAGCACAAGCAAACTGAGCTGTACCACAAGTAACATTGCCGCACTCAAATTCATCCGAGTTATCGCCACAATCGTTTTCCTGATCACAACGGAAATTGAGGGGAATACAACGGCCAGATTTACATTGGAATTCATTAGAGCCACAAGTAGGTTCTGGAAAGAAATTTATAAAGATTAGTTTGGGGGAAAAAACTTGTTAGATTTCTTTTTAACTTACTGGTGCAATTCTGCTCCTCATCACTGTTATCCAAGCAGTCATCATCGCCATCACAAACCCAAGATTTGGGAATACATCTTTGATTATTGCAAGTGAAATCCCAAGAGTTGGGACAAGGTTGTACAGGTGGTTCGGCACTTTGATCCACTACACAAGTAGTCTGATCATCTGCTAAGCGTTCACCATACGGACAAGAACATTTAGCCTCCAATGTATTAGTTTCATTATTCGGAACAGCAAAGCAGATCTTTGAGCAGTTGCCATTATCTTGATGACAGGGTTGAGATTCTTCTACCTTCTGCACATCATGACTGTAGACTTTGACACCATACAAACGATTTGTTTGAGGTTCTCTAACCATCATTTCTTCTTGTTCTCCTGTCAGTTTATGCAAACGTATTATAGCATCCAAACGCCAATCTGTTATATACATCCATTCATTGTGTATCACTATAGAGAAGGGATGTCGTACTAATCTTGAATTTACGGTCTTAATATCAGTACCATCCAATTTAGCATGTTGGACATGATCAAGTAATGCATCACACCAGTAGACACGATCTTCTTTGAAATCAATTGACAAACCATTAGGCCAGCCCAAGGTAACATTTTTGAATACCAAAAGATTGGTACCATCAGTATTTGCTCTGGTAATATTTGCGGGACGATCCCATTCTGAGAAGAAGATGTAACCCCGGTTGGGATGTACAACTATAGCTCTGGGTCTTTTCAGATTTTTCAATAAAGTACGACGATAGGTAACATTGCGAGTAGACAAAACATTTAGAGTACCTTTACGAGAATCAATATAATACAGATTCTTGGAGACCCAATCAACTGCCAAACCTTCTACACCTTCATTTTGTGAAGCCAAAACAATTTCACGTCCTGTACCATTACGATGTACCCGATAGATAACATCTTGTAAAACATCCGAATAATAAATAAATTCATCTCTGGCATCAAAATCTAAACCAACAAAACGTGCTCTTCTCGATACAACGGGCAAAATAGCATCACTGAATCCCTCAATAACGGGTTCCAGTACCTTCCCTTTAATGAAACGTTGTTGCGAATACATAAGGAATTCCCTCACAATTTTACAATTTTTCAAATCCGATTGTAATTGGAATCCGGTACGACATGCACAACGATAACCCAAATGATTGGCTCCTTTAACAGCTGTGACAATACACATGTGATTACAGCCTCCATTGTTGGGACCACAGGGGTTTGAAGCTTTTGGTTGACTTAAGGCATGAACAGCGACTATACCTTTGGGTTCTCTGATATCTTTGGCTTTGTAGGTGACTTGTATGGAAGTTGGGCCAGCGTATTTATCTACCGACATAATACCCTGTTTAGTGGCATCAGTCCAAAAGATTCTGTTTTCGAATAAAGCCAAACGTGAGGGTGAAGGAACTTGTTGTCCTCTCAAAACCATAACTCTTCTATTGCCTTCGTAATCCACGGTTTCGATATAGTCCAAGAGAGAATCACACCAGAAAACACGTTTGCCTATGATATCCACGGTAACACCAGAAGCTTTGTAGGCAGCTTCCGAGACAATTGATTTGGTGTGGGTGCCATCCATATGAGCTCTTAACACTTGACCACCATCTGCCACAAACATTAAACCGGCTGTAGGATCTAAGGCCAAATCAGTGGGACTAGTTAAATTAGAACCTAAGACCACAGCATGGAAATTGCCACTCAATTCAAATACATCAATCTTTTGGCCCACTAAATCGGCTACATAAATTTTATCACCCACCCAATCTACTGCCAAAGCAACGGGAGCCCATGTTCCAGGTAACGTTAAGTCCAAGGGTTGTATAGCACTACTGAAAACATCTAAGGGTAAACTTTGCACTTTACGGGTCTTTATGTCCGACCAATATAATGTATTTCTTTGGTAATGATAGGCCACACCAGAGGCAGCACTGGCATTAGCAATAACACGAGGATCACCACCATGGGCAGACATTTTGACTACAGCACGATCATGGGCAAATATCAATTGTAAATTATTAGCATCGGGAGCTATACATCTGGCATTATTGATTAGAGTATAGCCATGACTGCAGGAACAGGTATAGGAGCCTTGGGTATTGGTACACAGCTGGTCACAATGACCCCATTCAGCACATTCATCTAAATCTACACAAGTACGATTATCAGGGGCCAATGATTGGCCAGGGCGACAATAACAAATGCCACCGGTAAACGAGGGACCACATTTATATTCACAGCTTAAGGCCGGACAGGAAGTAGTGGCTGTAATACACACATACAGACACACACATATTAACTATATTAGATTATATCTTATATCAGTTGCATGAAAGCTTTAAAGGATTGTTTTCATTTTTAAATAAATTTTAACAATATTGTTGTTATTGTTGTTGTTGTTGTTGTAATACATTCCTTTAAAGCCTTGTTTTTGAGTTGAGTTGAAAATAATACTTATGCATGCTGGCATGTGTGTGAGCAAGCATTTATACTTACAACAAGCTGTTTCCTCATCACTGCCATCTTCACAATCTCGTCTGCCATCGCATAATTGCGTTTTCAATATGCATTTCGGTGTCCCATTAGCACCACCACGTGGACAAAGGAACTTATTATCAGGACATGCTATAGCAGTACAATTGGCTTCATCACTTTCATCAGCACAGTCATGATAACCATCACAATAGAAATTCGAAGGTATACACAATGCATTCGTACAGCGGAATTGACCATGATGACAGGGTGGAAAATCTAAAAAGGTGAGTGAGATAGTATGAGTAAGAGAAGTAAGAGAAGCAAAAGTAAGTAAAATGTGTGATGAATGAAATACATATTTATAGTTGACAGACTCATTAGTGTATGTTTTGTTAAGATATGCAAAAGATTTACAGTTTCCAATATTGCAATGAGGGAGCACAAGGAGCAAGGGAGACAGAGGAGGAGAGAGCGATAGAAAAAGAATAAAACGTTAATTGCAAAGATATTTATACATACATACATACATACATACATACATACATACATACATACATACATACATACACACATATATTTAGAAAAGGGTGACAATAATTAAAATGAATTTTCAGTAACATTTTAAGGACACTAGTTTTTGTTGTTTGTTTGTTTATATGAAATAGAATTTCGTTTCTTTTTAGGGGGACTTAATGGGAAATAAAGTTTATATTTATTACAAGCAAATCTATTTTTTGAAGGGGAGAAAGATATTTTTGTAAAGCTTTTTGTGGTAGATAAAGAAGTGTTGCAAAAAAGTTGTATTGAATTTTTTAAATTTGCTGCATTTATTTCAAATGTATTTTTGGGGGGGGGCAGGTGGTAGAAGTGTTAATAAGTATACTTGAAATTATAATTAATATTCTGAGATATAAAATTTTAATTTCAGCTCTTATTGCAGTCTTCTATTGTGGAGATGAATTAATTTACTTCGACAGTTAAAATGAGATGTTTTTAAAACAATTTTTTGAACTTTAATTAGTGTCTTGAAAGTAAAACCTGAGAAGGAATTAACGCCGTACTTATTTCACTAGTACTTAAAAGTACCTTGAGCCTGGCTTTTTTATACCAACTACGAACCAGAACTTTGGTTGCCTTGGCAGCTGTATTGAAAGGTCCATTTTCTGATTCCTGTGCGCACGTCTGGCAGAAATTTAATGATTTTGAATCTGCTTCGAATCAGAGTAATCAGTACCACTGACAAAATGGAGTATGAATGTCAGCATCTTGGTAAATATGTTGGAGTGCTTAGGCAGCTGCACTTAAAGGTCTCTTTATTTAAAAAAAATCTAGGATTTTGAACCAGGTTTATATCAGATCAACCAATTACAAAGACAAACGAGCGATCCTTTTCAAAATCGGTAACATGAAGTTAAGTCAAGTCGTGTCATTTGGGAGAAATTCAATGATGAATCAGATGCGGATAAAACAAATTAAATACACTGACAATGGAGACGATCCTTGCAATGTCGAAGTCATAAAATACTAAAAGTAGTACAAGTTGGAACTGCCGAATTCAGAATTTATTCAAATGGAGAAAGAGGTCACAGTCACTTTTCGTTAAATGGAAGCTTTAACCCCGCTTATGATTGAATATGAAGACTCAGAAGGTTTATGTTGGTTATGTTGGTAACATGTTATACAGCGACCCCTGATTAGGTTATACATTTCATCGCTACGAAGAGTTATACGAATTCTGGCCAGTTCATCAGAAGTAGTGTTGTCGGATTTATTGGAAATATATTTTTCCCAGATTAACACCAGCTTTTAAAACTATAGGATTTTTTTGGTATCGATTTATGGGTTTAATGTAAAAGATTCTTAGTAAAAAAATTTTAGAAATTTATTGATCGATAATTTGTTCAAAAAAGGTAGAAAACCCAAGTTATTGAAATAGAATTCTTGTGGTCGAAAGACAAAGCGTCCATGGATTCAGTTGATAGCTCCTGGATTTTTGGTTATACGTATAGTTGGACCGCTCATTAACATAGATTTTTAAAATCCATTTGTGTAAAACTTGAATTTTCTGGATTTAGAAAGTCTTTACAGACATAAATTTTTTCTATCGGGATTTTTGCGTTGCCATTCTTAGAGGTCTTTAAAGAGCTCAAAGTTGCAGTTGTGGAACATTATTTTTTTTAAAGAATTGATCGTATATATGAAGTGAACTCTAAACTTTAATATCGTTCCCGAATTAATTTGCATAAAAACTAAATTTTCTGAATGTTTCATCGAAAAATATAGGAATATTCACATTGATTGGATTCATAGAAGTAGATGTTCTATAACACATCATCTTTTCTTCCTATTGATTTCTATGCAGCGTTTCCTAGAATTGTAGACCGATATTTATTGTCGATAAATCGATAAACGATTTTTAAGCGCATTAGCTTAGAGTTTCTGAATTAATTTGCGTAAAAACTTGTTTTTCTGTTTAAAGACTCATTATAAAGCTTTACATCCAAATAGAATCCTTTTCTCTATGCTATAATTATCAGAAAACTTTCGTTTTCACTTCCAAACATTAGATTTTTTTCAAGACCATTAAACTGAAATATAGTCGAGGAAGCCGCTATTTCTTGCAACAGACTGGAATTCACAAAAAACAGAAGAAGGAGAGTTCAGATAAAAACAAATAAAAATGACGGTGAATCATTTGGACAGAAATGGATTTAGTTGTTCTTCTATCTTAGAAAATTTTGTGTAAACAGAAGATGCAAACTCCCAGTATATAATTTGAATAATTCAGATTAAAGCCGGAACGAAGAGTGCCAAAATTAGGTTATTAGCACCCTTTGAACTTCATTAGGACATTTAACTTAGTTTCAAGTACATGAATATTTAATGAAATTCAGTAAAATTTATTATTATCCATTAATTCACATGAACTAGTGACCAATCAAACAACAGGTTGCTTTAACTTTCTATTAAATGTTTGCTTAACCCATTCCAGTTAAAGTAAATATTTTACTTTTTTTAAATCTCTCTAGCAGAGGAGAAAGCAAAAAAGTAAATAAATCTCTTAAGCAGCCATCACTTAAACTCATTTCTAACAAATGTATCTATATTTTCATCTTGTTTTATCTTTTCCTAACCTCGCTTATCATACGACCTTGTTAGATTTTAATGCGGCTGTATAAATTTGCATTAAATTTTCTTCTTGCTTTTCTCCTCTTCTTTTTTTATATTATTTAAATTTTGCATACAAAGTGTGGTCCCCTACACACACAGAAAGAGAGAGAGAGAGAGATGGGAAGGGGCACATACACAAAGAAATGTTATAATAAAAAATTGCATTGAAAGAGAATGAAAATAAAGAAAAAAACAAATGAAAAAAAAGTAAAGATTATACTTACTGCATCCTTGTTCGTCCGAATTATCACCACAGTCATCTTTGTGATTGCACTTCAGTGAAGCACTAATACACTTTAAACCATTGGCACAACGAAATTGATCCAAACGACAGGCAGTACCCCTACAATTCTCTTCATCACGACCATTGCGACAATCTAAATAGCCATCACAACGTTTCTCTTTGGGTACACAGGGACCGGATAAGCGACTGCCATCGGAGGGTGCAAGACCACCAGGTTGATTACAAAATACATCGGTTGTTTGACATTTTCTATATGCTGCACATTACACACACAAATATACACATACATATAAAAGGAACATATATTTAAAAGGAGATTGGAGTACAGCAGCATCAGGAGAATTAATGACGGTTGTTTGAAATTGCAGAGATGCAGATAATGTTGATGTTTGCAATGCGTACAAAAAAGTGCGTGTTTTCGTTGTTGTTGTAATAAAGTTCCAGGTTTTTAAAGAAGAAAGGGAGTAGATTGGAAAAGGGATGAGGTGAAAGGGGAAAAGGTCACATGAGTAAATGTGGCAAAGAAATCAAAAGATTTATTTGTTTAAACAGAGGCAAACGAGTCGCCAAAAGGTAAAAGGAAAGAAATATAATAAAACGAATGAAAAGCGAAAATTGAAAAGGATAAAATATAAATAAATTTTATATATATTGACAATTTATTGTTCATAGTCGTTGTTATTGTTGTTATTATTGTGATTGTGAATGTTGCAAATATAATATGGCAAAAGATAAAATTGTTGTTTGTCGTTGGCAATGATGGCATTTTTTGTTTGTTTGTTTGTTTGCATTTGTGAAAGTGCAGCCATTAAAGAACAGCAACAAAAATGTAAATAATAAAAAATGAACACAAAAAGGAAAGTAAGAGAAGAAAAACAGTAAATAACAACCATATCATTTAAAGGGAGAGAATGGGCATATTTGTGGACATAAGAAAATTATATGCATAAGAAAAATGTAAACAGGAAACGGATACAATTATTCACATGCAAACACACGGACATAAGGCATAAATAATAATAAAAATAAAAAAAATGAAATTAAAATTAAATCACAATGTTTATCATATATCAGTGATGAATTTGCATGGGGAAAAATTACACACACACACATCCATACAAATAGCCAGCCGGAAACGGAAACATGAAAAGAAAACAGAGAAAAAGAAAACAAAAAAGAGACAATTGAGTTTAAGTAAATATAATTAAATTTACAATAATATTGTGTATTTAATAATAATAATATTTTATTGAAATGAAGAATATATATTTCTTAAGTAATTAAATTGCAAGAATCTTGAACTTAAGTTTTTTTTTTTGCTGAGATTTCAAACAAAAACTTCATCACCATCTATCATGTCAATTTCATTATTTCTTTATTTGTTTCTGTTTTATTTATTTTATTTTATTTTGCGTTCAACTTCATATTTGTTGTCAGGAAGTAAATCTTTTTCAATCACTTCCTTTCTCTATTATGCAATACAAAGACATACATATATAAGTCTACACTAATGCATATTCCTCCAATGGTACCTCTTCAAAATTTCATTGTTTGTCTTATTCGTGTAACAAAATGACGAAGAGTATTTATGTTTAGATTATGTGGAATATTTCTATAAACGCAAACGTGAAAAATGCTTTTTAAAAACTAACCAACGATAAATTTCGTAATAAAATTGATGTTCCTATAGAAAAATTGGTCACAAAATTAAACATTCCGAGAGTGTGTTGGGTAATTTTTTTTTAGAAAAGTACGTAATCATGATTAAGATTTTTCGATATCTCTCCGTCTGTTTTCTTTTTATGGATGAATAATGAATGAAGACAACATCTTCTAGCAAGATAAAGTTACCTCTGTTATATTGGCAATATGGTAGTTCGGACATAAATCCATCGGAAATATTGTCGGGATATATGTCTCGTAAGTTTATTCGAAACTAAAGCATTATTTCTTTTACATGGTAAAAACTTAAAATAAAGCATGTGTGGAAGGAAATTGATTCTGATCTTCTTAAGAAAATTGTGGAATTTTTGAGGTTATCTCTAACAAAGGATCATCAATCAATTTATATTGTTTGACTACTAAATATTTTCTGAATAATTTTTTCTAGTTTTTTAAAAAATAGTTTAGTGCGTTTATAGGAATATGCTCTAGTGCACATGTATGTGTTTTATACTTTACTATTTGTTTTCTTATTGTTTCTTTTTTTTGTTATTATTTCTTTCCATTTATTCTTGTTAAACTTATTGTCTGTATTTGAAATGTTTCTAAAGGAGGAAAGAAACATAAAATAAAAGTATATTTCTTGCAAGTTTTTTTTGTACAGTATACTTTTTGGCATTTTTTTGTTATATTTTTCTTGCCTGCCTGATAACTGTCAAGTTGTATTAACTCTTTTTGCCCATTTTGCTTTATTTTCTTGGATATTTCAACTTCATCTTTAGGTAAAGTTTTTTTTTCACAAACTAAACTTTAGAAAACAAACAATGTGCATGCTACATTAGGTTTAATGAGTTTTACTAAAAGCTTTGTTTTTAATAAAGTTTCTAAAGAAAATATTGAAATAAAACTTTGTTATGTAATTAGTAAAAGTAAATAGTTTTCTATACTTTACTTCCGTTCTAAAAGGGGAGCTTTTTATTGTCTTTATCTGTAAAAAAACTATAAATCTTAACCTCGAAGTCGCCATTTACCTTTAAATTACATTTTCTAAGTTCAAGTTTTTTGTTTTTGGTTCTTTTTTTCTGTAATTTTTATCTTGCCATGTCATGGCTTTTTCTCTGCTCCTTCCAATTTTTTTCCTCTTTAATTTTTGTTTTATTTGTTATTCTTCTCTGTTTGTTTGCCATAAGTTTTTTCTTCTATATTTGTTTTCGATTTATTTTTTTTAGTTTTTAGTTATATGAATTGTTGTAGTTTCTATATAACATAAATTGTTGCTGTTGGAAATCAAACACACACATATACTCTTAAATATTACATTTATAAGTGTGAATGTATGAAATCACAGACGTCATTATGATTTGTTCACTTTAAGATTTTCTAAGTTTTTCTTGGTTTTAAGAAAAAAAAACTTAATAAAAAGTGAGAATAAAAAAGCTTAACACATATTTTGTCTTGATAACTTTCTGCCAAAGCAAAGTTTAAAGTATATATTTTTGCAAAATTGGTTAGTTATTTAATCAAAATGATTGACAAAAAAATTTGTTCCAAATGTATTTCTTTCTATCGAAAATTTCAATGTGAATTTTTCATTTAAATTTTGTGGTTGTCTCAGATATCGGTCTATAACTTTTATGTTATTGGTTTAATATTAAAAGAAGTTTCCTTCATTTCGAAACATATAATAAATATAGCTGTGAGAAAGGCGAATAAAGCTAAATCGGTTTTGATTTTAATATAGATCAAGGACATATAAAGTCTTTAATGATTTCACAAGGAACTTTAATAGATATGGTGGGTATAGAAATTGAACTCTCTAAAACCAATTAAAATGCAGGCATTTAAGGAAGTTTTAGTGGTTCAAGCCTCGCTATGTAATACCCTACACTTTATCATGATGAATTGTCATTAGAGATTTTGCATTTTGAAATTATTTTTTTAGGAGGTTCTGATAGTAGTGGAGGCCATAGAAAAGTATGGACCAGGGAGCTTCGTTAGATGTACTGATGAGTTTCTGAATGGAAAAATATACTTCATAGTGACAGCTTTCAAGAAAATCAAGAAAACTGCAAATATATCAGGCAACTTCACTAATCCGTCCATTTGAAGCGAAAAAAACTCAATTATGGATTAAAATATTGGAAGTCTAAATGTAAATGCTTAACGAAAAAGAAGTTAAATACAGGAAACGGAAATATCTATGCATTCTCGTGTTCTAATTATTCTGCGGAACACACATGAAAATCTTCTTCTAAGGAAACTGGGAAGTGGTGCTATAACGAATAATGTAGTTTCTGTATTAAGAGGAGGGTCAAAAGAGATTTGTGGGGTCCCATAAGAGGAAAAATAAATGTATAACTAAAGTCTCCAATAGATGAGCCACCGAAAGTCTCCATAAGCTCTCAACAAGATATCAAACTTCCAAATCCAAATCATTCAATTTTATTTATGCTAAGATTTTACTGCTCTCACTCCTTATATAATTTTTTCCAACAGCTAAATACTTTTATTTTTATATTATGAAGAAAAAAAGACAGTCATAATTTGTAGCATGAACATTGAAAAATTCATAATAGTTTAATTAAACTTTAATTAGTTTAAAAATGAACACTTAGCAATTTATGATAGATTGATGAACTATTTATAAGAAATATATAATTAATTACTATTTGATTAAAAAGCAAACAAAAGTTATAAGTTTATAATAATAAACTTTAAAAGAAAATTTAGTATAAACTATTAATTATAAACCACAGGATATTAAGTGAAAATGAATGAAAAATTATACAGAAGACGCGTATGGAGTGCTCTATATGAATGAGTACATTTTAAGATAATTTAAAAATAATCTGGCATCACTGGTTTCAAAATTGAAGTGAAGCAAATAAAAAAACTTAGTGGCATAGGAATACATTTCCTTATAGGCTTTTAAATAATTGTATATTAAGAATAAGAGCCATAATATATACTCGATCATTATCTGTGAGGTTATGGCTATAAAATGGAAATTTTAAAATTATTTTTGTAGCCTAAAAATAGGCAACAAAAATGAATTTATGTCACATCCTTACAGGCTATAGTCTTTCGAAGTGTTATAAATTGTAAGATTAAAATCATATTAGCACGCTTTAATTAAAAGGCTCAAGTCTATACTATATCATAGTATTTTCTGTTCTATAATTCACGGGTTATAAAACTCTATTCTTCTGGGTTTAAAATTGTCATTTAACTTTTGCCAAATGTGCTGCAATAAAGTCACTTATTTAAGACAAAATCGTGTTAACAAATTTCCGTCTTTTATAAAATGTTTCACGACAGTCAAAATCTATTTTAAGCTAAAATAAAATCCTTTTAAATATTTTAATACGTAAATAAACTCTTAAAATACAAAACAAAATATCCTTCCATTATTCTTTTCTTTTTTAATTTGAGTTCACTATTCCCTAAATTAGTTAGTCACAGTCAAAAAACAATCCACTTCTTATAATTTTAGTCTTCTTAAAATATTCCCCAAATTAGTTAAACGCATCAAACAGAAAACAGAAAAAAACTAAAACTCCATTTTACCAACATTTATTTCAAGCATTTTTCAAATAACTCTCAGATATATATACACAGACACTCTCTCTTTTTCTCTCTCAAACAAGAGAAAAAAATACAAAAAAGCTAAAAAACTCAAAAAATACTAAAACGGAAACGGAAATTTACTGAAATGAAACAAGAAAATTTTAAATGAAAATGCAAAATTGCAATATATTTTTATTTTTAGTTTTGTCTTTGCTCCCCTCTTTCCCCTCTCTCCACCCGAAAAAAATGCAAAAATAAACAAAGTAAAGGTAATTGGATTATAAAAGTTTTTTAAATGTTTAAAAATAACAGAAAAATACTAAAACCGGAAAGAAAAATGTGCAAATAAAACTAAATACTTGTTTTTTTTTCGGTTGGTTTAAGGTGACCAGCTTAACTTTCATTTAAAATGTTAAGGCTTAAGCCAAACAACCCCAAAAAATTTGCGAAAAAAAGTTTTTAAAACTGTTTGAAATTTCGCTTTTGCTTGAACTTAGTTTATAGCTTTTAGTAGCAGTAAAGAAACTAACTGTCATTAAATAAAACTACGTGTGTAAAATAAACATTTATTTAGTTGCAAAAAGGGAAAAATGAGGGGAGAACCTAAAACACGGTATATTAGATGAAGCCAACCAAATAACACCCATTTTAATGGGAATACTTTGGAAATTATTTGAAAAAGCCAACTTTATATGAGAGACGTGTAACTTGTGAAAAAGGGCTTAAAGACAAAAATTATTTAAGAAGCATTTTTTTAATGAACTATCTGTCATATTAAAACGACTAGATACTGAGTAGTTCTTGAAAAATAACTAAATCTGATAAATTTTCTATATATTTTTTAAATTTTTATCAGAAAAAATATATTCTTTTCCTGAGCCAGGAAAAGAGTTCTTTAGTAAAAAGGTCTGCTAAAGAAATTGTTTTTCCAACAATCTTAAAGCTTTAGTGTACATTTATACTTTCAAAAAGCTATCTTTCATTCAGTAGCTGATAGAGTTGTGGAAAAGCTCTATCTACGTTTTTTTGTAACTCTCTTGATTTTTAAAGTGTTGTAATTGATCTCTCTTTAACTCAAAATAAAAAAAAACTCATTCTCTCATTCTCTATGAAATATGTTTCAAAATAAATTTTATCTTAATATCACCTCGCAAATAGGCTTAAAGTGCAATAAAAGCTCTCTCACTCTGGTTTAACATTAATGCAAAATCTATAACTGTAACGTGTTTTTAGTCAAAAGTCAAGGAAACTTTTTCCCTCCCTTTAACTAGCCAGGATTGTAAAGTACTTCAATTGGCTTAAAGAAAAAAGTTTTAAGAAGCTTTATTTCGAAATTTAATTAAGGAACCTCACTCTTTAGTTGAAAATAGAAATTAGCTCCATCGCTTGGTAGGGTACAGATATGAACAGAAACCTTATCCAAGGTTCAACGTAAGTAAAACCCCTTCTACATTCAAAATATCAAGATCTCTTGTTGGCTTAATTCCAAATAAACTTTTTCGGCATTTAGACTAAAAGCTTGCAATCGCTAGCTTAGAAATGTAGTTATGAATGGGCTTGTAACATGATTTAATTTTAAATTGTATCTTAAGTCCTTTTTGCAATAAAGGGAGAAATGTGACAATAGACTAAATATTAAGATCAACACTCTATACGTAACACACAAATAAATTAAGACTCTATATATATATATGTTCATGGATCACATCCAGTTTTTGTTTGGTATATCTCTCGTTAAAAAACAATGATTCGAATTCAATACGATAGAAGAACAGAGAGTTTCTTGGAATAATTATAGTCTGTATTTATATAACACATAGACAATTTATTAAGGAGTCATGTGGAACGGTATACTTAATAATATTGTGATACTAACTGTTGAAGGGTACTAGAGATCCGGCTCATACGCATTTAATATTTTCTTCTCTTATTTCAGTTAACATTGAGTGTGTGTAGTGTGTGTGTGCATACATATTTCTTTTATAGTTAAAAGTTGTTGCACATATATTGTTGTTATTGTTGCTGTTGTTGTTTTTGTCCTTAATGTATAAATTTTGTTAGTATTTTTTTCTGTGAGTATTTGTTATTGTTGTCTGAATAATTTAACAACCTTTAAACAAGTGTAAAGAAATGCGGTTTTTTACACGTTACTCTCGCATTTACTACATTAAAGACTAAATACCAAAAAAAGAAAGAAGGAAAGAAAGATGAGGAAGAGGAAGGTTAAACTACAACCATAAACATTTTCTTAGTCTTTATCCCATCATTATGCATACACACATACAAACATACATATGCAGTTAATGTTTCTCTCAGTTTTTTTGCACCACGAGTTTTAAATTACTCCAAATATGCAAAGTTTTTCTTTGTTTTATAATGTAAATTTTTGTTTTTGTAGAAAAAGGAACATTTTTTTTCGGCAAAGCAAAAACTCTTGCATGTAGAGACAACAATAACAAGAAAAATAACGCCAAACTAATATTTTAACAATGACATTAACGTGTTGAGTACGAGAGAAAATAAAGAAAATGGAGCAACAAACAAAGTAAAAAAAACAGGACATAAGACAAAAAATTGCATTTGGGATTTTGTTAAGAGTAAAACAACAACAAGGAAACTACAAAAACAACTAACAAACTAAGTCATACAAAAACTAAAAAATAAAGTAAAAGAGAAAGAATTAAAAAAAGAAACTTCTCCAGAGACGGTTAGACACTTTCAGTGTTCAACTGTTCCATCGTTTATTGTAGCGGGAATTGAAAGAACAAACTTAACGAAATTGTAATTAACACAAAATGCACAGAAAATTGCAATAAAATACATTTAAGACTAAAGAACAAAAACTTTTGTTTTATTTGTTTTGCATATTTTTTGTGCAGCTTTTTCTTTGGGAGTATTTAACATTTTTTAGCAAAAACATTGAATAAAACAATTTAAAAAGTAGACAAAAGTTGTGGCATAAATAAGTTTAAATTGTAGAGAAAAAAATGGAAATGACTGAGTGAGTTAGAATTTATTTTAGTTTAATTAAAACTAAAAAAAAATTATAGTCTGCTTTTGGGCGAAAAAAAGCAATTTAAATTGAATTTTAAAGTTTTGTTAATGGAAAATATTATATTAAAGTCTAAATTTAAATTTGAAAGAGAAAAAAGATAAAGTTTGATTAAAGGAATAAAATAGAAATTTTAATGAAGCTTAATCGCTCAGGAGTCAATTTTTTTCGTTTTCTAAAGAATTCCCTTTTTCAAATAAATGTTTCCTACAACTAAAGCTTTCTAAAAAGTATGCTTTCAAATATAATTTGAGCTGATCACATATTAATAAAGATTTTTGTTCATTTAATATACAAAATGAAAAAAATAATATTCCCTTCCGAGGAAATCTACTTTTTAATTTTACTTGTTTATAAACTAACAACAACTAATCATTGCTAAAAGTATACTTCCAAACGCGCATTTATAGATTTTTCATTCATATAAAAATTTTCTTATAATAAAATACTTTTTTCCTTTTCAGGAAATCTATTCTAAATCAAATAACTTTCTTACATAATTATCTTTTTGGGAAATAATTGAAATCTTACTCCTAAATGTATGCTCCCAAATGCTTTTAAAATGATCAATTTGCTGAGGCATTTTAAAGACTGTCACTTGAATAACTGTTTTCCTTGACAAAATTAAATTATTTGCCTTTCTCTCTTTCTCTTATAAGATGAAAGTTTTTAATAACACTTGTCAATCCCTTGCTCCTAAGAGTATATTTCATAATGTTATGGATTCTGTATATTGAAGAGTGATTCTGAATAAAACGTTTTCTCTCTACTGAACAAATCTCTTCCGCTTCTCTTTATTGATAAACAACTACTTCAATGTTAATGACATAAAATTATTTTTTTTTAACTAAGAATTATAATTACTTTTTCATTTTTATGCTTTTGTACACAAAAATTAAAGCTGACATCTTAGAATTCTTAAAAAGTTGTATGTGTGGCAATAAAAAGAATCGTTTGTTTTTAGTTTTTTTTGTTTATTTAACAACTTAAGTTGTCTGTCATCAAAATTCTCCCTTTGGCAGATATTTTTACACATACTTAGACATACAAACCCTCACACACACACACCCCCACATACAAACATACTAACAAACTAATAAAACTTGGCAATAAAAAAGAAATTATATTTTTTGTTATGATGAAGTTTAAGTCAACGAAAGAGAAGTTAAAGTAAAAAAAAAAAAAAAAACAAAAAAAAATGTAATAAAAATTTTAGCAATTGCCACATTATTATGTTGCACCGTTAAACTTGAAATCTTCAAGTTTCAGCTGTTTCATAAATGCAGCTTAATTTAACCAGAGGAAGCTTAGATTAAGTTTCAATTTCATCTCAGTTATAAACTTATTTTATAAGTATTTGATATCTGTGAAAACTTCAGAACTTGCAAATTCAGAATTTATTGACCAACTTTGGATAGGGATTTGGGGGACCACCGAAAATTAACCTGAAGAGCTGGGGAAGTGTATTTCCCCAAATCAATTCGAAGACACCTCTGCCTTAATCATTTAAAATTTATAAAGTCTCTTTTAACGCTTTAAAAGTTACAGAATTATATCCAAAAAAGTTCGATTCGAAAACACAGTGCATTGCAAGTATGAATGAGCGGGTGTGTGTGCGTGTGTGAACGTGTTAAATATATATAGAGTCTTGTAAATTATAGTTTTATTTTTATAAAAAAGGGTATGACTTTAATAAAAAACTTTTTTTGAAGCGCATTTCTCTTTTTCTTTTGATCACTTCGCTTCATAAAAAGTTAAATATACATTTTTCTGTGAAATTTCCCCTCTTATTTGCTGAGTTATAGTGAAATAAGTTAACTGAGATATTAGTTTATTAGAGAAACGTTTTTAAATCATAATTTTATTTTATTTATGCCATTTTTACCATTAAATACATTTGTGCGTTTTAATGCGAAAATAACAAGAATTAAATGTTACTTTTTCATAATAAGCTGATAATAATCTAAAGAAGACTATAACTCAGGTTTTCATATAGTTAATTAATGGAAAATAACTATAAATAATAATAAGTATGAAATTTAATGAGACATTTCTTTTTTCTCTTTAACACTCATACGCTTAAGTGTTCGAGTGTTAATAAATAATATTAATCATACGTTGAGGTGTTTTTTTAGTTGTGATTAAATAAAAAAAATTTTCTTGTGATTATTTTGTATTATTTGTAGTCTCATCACGTTTTAAATGCTTTTTATTTATAGAGGCAATTAACACAATTATTGTAAGTTATTATAATTATGTTTTGTTGTTGTATTCACATATTTAATTGAGGTTATAAATTAAATTGTAATTGTATATAAATAAATTGTTTATTTGATTATGGCAAGTGAGTGGTAACCTTAATCTTTATAAATACTTAATTTTCATTTATTATTTAAGTACAGTAATTATAATATGTATCTGTTTGTGTGTGTGTATGTGTTTAGTTTTTGAGTAATTTTTCTTTATTTTGTGATGTAATTAGTTGTTTATTATTTGGTTTATTTTTTTGGTTAAAAAGAAGTGAATTTTGTAAAAATAACATATAATTAGGAATCAGGTCAGTTTATGGTCATTTTGTTGACTTCAAATAAATAAACATTTGTTTTTGCGTTTTGAAAATAGAGAACATTTTTGAAAGAGTTATTTGTTATTATATATCAACAAGTTTTTTGGAAACTCTTTTGTGGATGGAGGACTTTAAATGAAAATATTTTTATAATAATCTTGAGTTGAAAAGAAGATTATTTTAATGCTTTACTTGACCTTTTTAGAAACATTTATTTATAATATAGATGCACTTTGGTTTGTGCCTCGGTTTTTTATATCAAACTACGCCATCTAGGATTTTCTAAAACTTTTGTTTTTAAACTAATTTATTATGTAATTGTTTCTAATATAGAAGTTTTTTAGGGGAAACGTTGAGTATCATATCTCTAAAAGTATGCTAATAATTGTTATTCCTGTAGTTATCACATTTTTAAGGCATTTAAAAGTCAAACAGTTCAAAAGCTTGATTTCCTTCAAAAAGAATATCCCTGACAAGGTCAAGTAATTGCAAAAAAATTTTCATTGTATTTCTATTAAAAGAAGCTTTCAAAATTCGACTTGCTTTGGATTTGATTATTTTAGGAATTTTCTTTTAAAGAGAACGTTAAAAATATTAATGAAATGAAAAGAAAATTTTAATTGGTATTTTCAAAAAGGGGGTGAAATATGTGATTAATTTACTAAAATTCAAATTTTCTAAAAAAACATTAAATTAATTTATATTGATTTGTAAGAAATTTTCCTTTCAATTTAAGTTTCATAAAATTAAATTCTTTAAAAGACATTTTCTTCATAAATGTTTATTTAATTAAAAATTATAGTCAATTTCTTAAAAGGACAAAAATTTATTAAACTAAAAATTATAATTTTGTTTTTGGAAACAATTTCTTTAATTGATAACAAATTTCAAAAACAAATTTTGTTTAAATTTATGAAAATGAATGATTTTATGTACACACATACATATACACTAATATACCTATACATGTATAAACCAATAAATTTTACCACCAGTAACATCTGTTTAAACAGTTAAATACAATTTTAAGTGTCACTCACACATTGACTAAATGACTGACTGTGTGTATATGGTTAAGGCAATAGTGGTAGAAAAAATGGCAGCAGCATAAAACAGCTGCTAGCAATACCACCAGCACTAACATCGATACTGACACCAACTAACTTAGAAAATATTCTCTTAAAATAAAGAGAGAGAGAGAGAAAACACTATTTTGCTATTAATACTTGGAAAACCCTAATTGTTTGTGACATTTTTAACCCGAATACCATTAATTATTGTCAACATAAATATACCCAAGTGTGGCAATCTAAAAAGGTTACTACTGTAGTTGTTGCTATACAAAATGGTGCTAAAAAGTATTATTTAAATAGACACACATACATACAATGTAAAAAAGTATGCAGTAAATAACCCAAAAAGTATTTAAGAAATGAAAATTGTATAATTTTAAAATTACTTTAAAAAGGGAGCAAAACACATACAACTTAATAACAAATTTTAACCCTTTAAATACCCACATATATTTGTTAAATTTTATTAAAAAACAAATAAATTGTTTTCAAAGAAATTTTAATTTAAAAATATTTTCTTATTTAAGGAAAAGGTAGGTCTTTTTCGTAACAAGCTTTCGTAACAATATTTTCATTTCCGCTTTGCTTATTTTTTCGGAAAACTTAATAAAGAAAATATAATTATGTTGTTGTAATTTTTTTGGTTTAACATAATAAATTTCATTGCTATTCATTACGAATTTCTAAATAAAGTGCGAGAAAAGAAACAACAAAAAATTAAATTAAGTTAGAAAATGAACATAATATTCCCTTAATAGAATTCAAAATCATACAAACGCATATAAATCTCATTATAAAATACATAAACGCATACATACACATGGAGTAAAATGTACTAAGGGTTTCGTGTTGTCAGTTTGGGGTAAATGATTGGAGACAGGAAGTAAAAGAGAGTAATGTTATTAAGTAGAAGAAGATGGTGTTAAAATCATGACAAACGGATATCCGTTTACGCTGATAATCATTTATGCAAAATATATTAACTACTACTACAATTACAACAACAACTACTACAATCACTACTACATTCAAACTACAACTGGAAGAGACACAAAAATTTATATCAACTATATAAAAATATCTACTCTGACATCAAATTCAACAAACGATTCATGATTATAGGTTATAAACTGCAACAACACACTCGAGAAAATAATGTTAGTAAATTAGGTTTAATTAACTGTATTACAAGGAAAATTAACTGATAATATAAGAATTAATGAGAGAGTTTAATTTGAGCTGGCAAGAATAACTTTCTTAAAACAATTTTCGTTAAATAGAGAGAATTTTGATGGCTGTTTGAGTGAAAAGGAGAGTTTCTTTAGATCATTTTTAGTTCAATAGATATATGTTAACGTTCATGTTGAGTAGAGAGCTTTAAAAAAAAAAAATAAAATTTTCAGTTAACGAGAAATTTCCTTTAAAATATTCAGAGAGCATTTTTAGAAGGACTGAATTCATAGGAAGACTTTATTCAACGTATTAAGATGACGAAGGAGTTCTTTTTGATCATAACACCACTTTAGTATATGTTTCTGATTTTGCCCAATTTTTTTTTAATTAGAATGAGTATTTCTGTAAGAGCAACTTCTGAATTATAATGGGACTTCCTAGTTCTTTAGAGTACAGTTTTAAGTTAACGAGTAATCATAGAGAGTTAGAATTAGATTTTTCTTCGAATTAGATTTAATCGGGAGAGTTTCTCTTAAGATCTAGACTTAACGATAGTGATTCTTTACAATTGAATGTAAAGAGAGAATTGTTCTATAACATTTAAATATATTTTTTTCAAACAACTTGATTTACAAAATAAAGTTCTTTAGCTCAACTGGTGGTAACGTCATAATACTTAGAATTTTCTATTTTTTCGAGCGTATAAAGTAATTGCACTGCTAACAGTTGTACATACATAAATCGTACAACTACAAGTGCATTATAAAAACGGAAGTTTTTAAATGACCTCCTTTCATCACCGCAAAAACTCCCCAGGGAGGAATATGAAAATTAATCAAGTTTATATTATGTCAACAAGATAGATAGGAAATTATATGGTCGGAACAAAAGTATATAAAACATTCTTCATATATATATAAAATAATACTATATGAATCAATGTGTAAAATATATGCGTATATGTGTACATATGTATATGTGTAAAACATTGCTACACATGTCAAGTCTGTAAATTTCAGATTTTCAAATACGTCTACATGAATATGTGTGGTCTATATGTATATACATATATTATGACAAGATATTTGCAGTTGTTGTAATTTCTACAACAATAAGTTAAACACAAAAGAATAAATACTGACTGAGTAGAAAATTAAAAAAAAAAATATATATATATAAATTCTAGAGAAGCGTGTTCTTGTAAAGATTGTTGTACATTATAAGTATCGAACATAATAAACATAAAACCAAACATGTAATGTACATGTTTAAATATACTTATCTTTGAGTGAGTGCGAGTAGTGTGCTTGTTTACATATATTATATATACAAGTATAAGAGTGAGAGTGTGTGTGTATGTGTATGTGTGTATTTTTGCGTAAATGTAAATAAAGCAGATGGTCAGATATTTAACAAAACCAAATATCACAAAAACATGCAGCAATGCCAACAGCTACAGCAACAAGCAGACCTTTTTTTTCAGTTCACTCTTTCTCTCTCTCTCTCTCTCTTCCGCTTTTTGTGAAAGTCTATATATTGGTAATGACAGACAGGCATATGTCCAAATGATTACAAATTTACTTAACCCTCTCGGACATACACAATATAACCTTCTCTTTGCATTCTACTACTCACACCCAAACAACCTGTTTCTTTTTACAAATTTCCACTCACTTGACCACATGTATTTACTTATACAACTAAACAAACAGGACATATGATATACAATCACACACAGCTGCATTTATAAATGTAGTGTGTATGTATGAATGTGTAAGTAAACATGGTAGGTAGACTTGTTTAAAGATTTTCCATATTTATTTAAATTTATGTAGGCTCTGGACTTTAGTAGTTGGATACGAAGTTAAAGTTAAAAATGATTTATCTTTAAACATTTTTAAACTCTTCGGAAGCAGATTTTGTATACGAGTAACTGTCAATATATATTAATCTAAGCTGATTTATTAGTGTATATATCACTAATTTAATTCCCTTGAATTTAACCCAGTTTTTTACGATCCAGAGTTAAAGTGGAATTTTTTATAGTATCTTGAATTCAAAAAAGGGATAGAGAATATTTTTGAAAAATGTTCAGTCTTGCAAATATTTAGTTTTGGAGAGTTTGGGAGTTAAGGAGAAATTTTTCGGAACATATTAAGCTAATTTTCTTTTAAATCTTTGGCTAAACGAAAATAGGTTTTTTAGATCATATTAAGAATTGTTTTTTATCGTCTTAGTTACCGAGAGAGTTTCTTTTCGATCACTCTAGATAACGATATAATTTATTTAATACAATGTTAGGATCGTCACTATATCACTTCTTTATCGCCTTGATTTACATCAAGTATTTCTTCAGAACATTTTATTTTAAAGACATCCATTGTTGAATTAAGATATTAAATTGTTTTTAAAATCTTCTTAGAAATATTTTGATTTCAGAAAAAGAGTCTCTTTTAGTTTTGAGTTAACGGGACAGTTTCTTCGAGTTCAAGTGAGTTCGCTTTTTGATCGTATTGTTAACGAAAATGTTTTTTAAGAATATTTTGAACTTTTTCTTAGAATATCTTTAGATATTTATTTAATATCTTGAGTTAGAAAAGAGATTCTTTGGAATATTTTTATTTCATATAAAAGTCTCTTTACACCGACTCTAGTTAATGAGAGGACTTAATTTGAACCTCTTTAATTAAATTGGCATAAGCTTATCAATGATTGGCTTAAGTTAATCAAAAACGATCTTCAGTAAAGTTTGAGAACCGAAGAAACCCTTGTTTTGATTCTCCTTAATTAAACAATCGATTTTTATATTTTGAGATAAAAAGACAGTTGCTTTTAAACCTCTTCAGATCAAGAGAGAGTGTATTTTTAATCGTTTTAGAATAATTTCAATGGGTTTTAATTAGACTATTTTGAGTTAATGTAAGACTTTGTAATCGTCTTTAGTTAATTAGTTAGTTAGTTAACGGAACTGTTTTCTTTGATTATCTTGTGTTCCGAAGAGTGGAAGAGTATACGAAAAAGTTACTAGAGATCAAGAGATTTTCTTTAAATCACAGGTCTTCAAAGGGATGCACATATGCATCTGAACCCATTACTTCTTCACATGTCAACAACACCACTGTTCTCAATCTGGCTTGAGCCATCATTGAGAACAGTGGTGTTGTTGGATAATTGTTAAAATACACTGAAAGAAAAGTTCAGAGAAATTTGGATGGTTGATGTTCTAAATATTTATTTTATTTCAGGCAAGGAATAATGTTATTTTTGAAACTAGTTATTATTTTAATAAGTTAACCTATTTTTTTGCTTTTAACCTTGAGAAAAAATTAGGAAAAGTTCTCACATACCCAGGCACAAATGTGGAATTACCAGCTGCTGTCTCTTGTTTTAAATTGTCTTGCAAAATGTTTGGGTAAAAGAGAGAAGCCTTTTACAAAAAAAAAGAGTCTCTGGAAATTCGTTTGGGCCTGTTGAAGAGTGTTTGGTTTACGTACTGTAATTTTCTATTAATATTATGGGGGTTTATACAACTTAAATGCTGGGTTAGGTTCTCTTGAATTTTCAGTCCCATTTTCTTCAACTGAAAAAGATACTGGAGTTTCTAATAAGTATTTTTGTACAGGAAGAAGAAACCTGTTTAAACATTATTTTTGTCGAAAAGGAAATGGAACCCATTATAACTCCCTGATTTCAGGAGAGGTTTAAAGATTCGTTACAGCCGATTATAAAATTTTGCAAATAAAATACCACTAAAGAATTCCCTTAAAAATCACTGCATAAGAATTTTTATTTTATTATAAAATTGCCTTATTGTTTTTATGGTCAGATTGTAATACAAAATGTTTATCATTTTGACTCTGACATGTTATATATTTGTTGTTTTTATTAAAGGCGATTTATTTTCCTAACAAAGTTTTCATAATGCAATTGCATCATTATTTTTTTTCTATACACAACACAAAAGAGGCAACAAAAATTAAATATCCTTTTTGATCATAAATTATTGTGATTGCAAAATAATGTTTTTTAGCAGAGAACAAAGGATGCAATAAAATTTATTCTATAGACAAAACAGTAATATATATAAAATACGCACACACACATACTTATGTACTTTAACAAATACATATATATATTCATATTCATACATATTTACACATTTAATACTTAATAATAATTTCTCTATGATTTTGAATAAGTTCAAAGGAATCCATATTCATACTTACACATACAGACATATTTAAGCATATTCTATGTTGTTTTTTAGGAATTTATATAAGTGTAGAAATATGTATTCATACATATTTAATTTTATATACATTCATAAAATATAGTACAAAATTTATAATATTAATAAAATTCCTAAGGGCTTTTAGAAGCCGAAACAAAAATCCTTGACTAATAATTATAATACTTCTTAAAGGATTAATTATAATAATTCCAATGAAATAGAAAAGGGAATAATATTTTACTCTCTTTATAAGCCAGTTCTATATATTGAACTTCCTTTATTTAACTAATTTGTGTTTATTTATTAATAACTACTAAAAACATTATGAGTCAATTGAATTTTCTTTATTACAACAAATATTTTAGGATTTGCTCATATATATATGTATATGTGTTTGGAATACTTAAATGTATAGAATTTATAAACCTCTTATTATGCCTACTGAATTGAACTGAATTGAATTGAATTTTTAAGATTTTAAATATTTTACGCTATTTAAACTTCAATTAATTAAAACAATGAATTAAATACAAAAAAATCTGTATTCAATTTGAGGGAATAAAATATCCATGTATGTGTAATTATTTCAATTTAAAATTATTTAAATGATTCAGAATTAATTTATGAGAAAATTTTATTAAAAATATATTAAAGAAAAAATATTTCATTTTGATTTTATAGCAAATGAATAATTTATAATAATTGTGAAAATTAGTTAAATGTAAAGAAATTATACCTAAAAGTATGCAATAAATAATGGTAAGAGAGAGAGAGATTTAATTAACGAGAGATTTTTCCTTATAAAAAATTGATCTTTGGGTAGCAAACACTAGGCATTATAGCAGGACAGAGAGTCCGTTTTGTATTGGTATAACTAAATCCTTAAACATACCGATTCTAATTTAGAAACAAAATTTCCTTTTTCTCAAGGAAATTTAATTTTTCCTGGAAATTTAAAACAGACGGTCATGCTATAAAATAATTTTATTGTTTTAAAAATAATTTCTTGCTGAACTTATCTTTCAGTGTTTTTTTTTTTTCATATTAACACTACTTCCTCGCTGGAGTGAGATTGAGTGCATTGACCAGGTTCTACTACATATAAAAAATCTACAAGCAAACAGATAGATAGTTTCTTGAAGAAAATCTCTTGGAGCTAGCGACAAAGAGTTTCTTTTAGAAAATCTCTTGAATCTAGCGACAAAGAGTTTCTTTTAGAAAATCTCTTGAATCTAGCGACAAAGAGTTTCTTTTAGAAAATCTCTTGAATCTAGCGACACAGAGTTTCTTTTAGAAAATCTCTTGGAGCTAGCGACAAAGGGTTTCTTTGTTATAGACAATGTTATTTGAAGAGAATGTTATTATTAGGACCTTTTGAGTTCGGTAAACAAGTAAAAAAATGCCATTTTTTGTTGCAAATGATTTTTGTATATCTTTTTTTATAATTCTTTTTATTTTGCATACTTTTGGCATTAACATCCTGTCTTAAAGTCTTGTCATCTAAGTAATAATTTCAAAAATGTCTAAATTCTTATGTAAATATATTGGTATTTAGATTTCCTGTATTGTTGTTATTGTTTATCCTTAACTATTTACTTATTTAAACGTACTAAATCTTTCAACATCATTCTCTATCTAACTACAATTTTATGGCTCCGTAACACGCTTCTCATCTATAACTTAAACAAATGTTTACATTGAAATATCATACATATTTCACAATATAAACAACAATAATAAAAGCAACAACAACAAAAACAACAATAATAACAATAAGAAAAGCAATATGCATTAAAATATATGTAAACGATATGTAAGAATGTGTGAGTGAGTGTGTGTGTGTGTGAATATAAACGTAAATATGAACGTGTAGAATATGTTTATAGTCTACAACAACATATCACTGCAGTAAACATCTACAAAATACAATCTTAAACGATTGATTGCATACAATATTTTTACTGCTGCTACTGTTGATGTTGCTGCTGTTTGTCTTGTGTTCATCTTTATCGTCTCTACTATGGCTACAATGTTGCCATTACATATACACACACATGCATACACAGATTGAGAATTATATAAGAAAATTTATATTTACAAAATATTTGTAGAAAGTTTATCTTTGTTGCAAAGACTTAAACATTTTATGCCATTTTATATATCTACATACACATATAAACACTCACATACATACATATGTTCAATCTATAAATAGGTATGTGTTTGAGTTTGTGTATTTTGTCAACAATGAAAATTATAGCAACATCAAGACAATAGTCACACAATATTGTTGCAATTTAATGTAAAATATTATTTTTCTTGTTGCTCGTCTCATCTTCTTATTCTGGTTGAATAACGTAGAATTATAAGTGTTTTTTTCTTTTTTTTTGCTTATTTCTAGGAAGAAAAGCAAAAAAGAAGTTATAAAAAATATTTACTTCCTTAACAATAAAAGTTTTATGATAAAACAGTGAAATCTTGTCATAAATGTTTTCAAATGTAAATATTTTATCTCAAAGATTTCCATCAAGTTGCCACTGTTTTCATTTCAATGAAATTTATACGAAAGTAAATAAAAAGAATTTTGTAAAGTGTTGTTTTGTTATTTTCATATAATAAATATAAAAATAAGAATACTACATACGGCTTTGCTGAATATTCAATGCCCTACACTACAAATACATGGAAGTAAATACGTTAGGTCAATTTTGTTTTTGCTATAATTTTTTTCTAATGAACCAATTTTTATTTGATTTTTGGAAAAACTTAATATTAACTTAAACTTAATATTATGGCAAAATTTTATTCCAATTTCTCAATTTATTATTCAGAATTTTACGTAAATTCTTCGCTGGGACCCAGATGCCGGTCTATATATTTTAATATACTGAACTGATTTTGCTGGTTTTAAACAGAAAACTTCTCAGGACCATAACAAATAATTAGGCAAAATTTTTAAGCTCTGTCAATAATTGGGAATCTGAGCATGCTTGACAGATGGATGGACATACGGACTTAACTTAATAGAATCTGAAATAATTCTTTCTTTAGCGTTACACATGGTATGACAAAGTTAATATACCCTCTTTACCACATCTGGTGGTGGAGGTTGTAAAATATAAATAAGAAAATTTTGTATTTTCGTAAATTTATGTCGATGTTTTATAATTGTTTATTTGCTTAAACAATTTGTAGAAAAATAATACGATTTTCTTTTCAAGTAAATTAAATCAGTAAATAAATAAACAAAGAAACTTTTCAAGTATTTTGCCAGAAATAATAAAAATGTATATGAATACAGAGAGATTTAATCTATGTTGTTTAGTATTTAAATTATTTTTAATAGCAAAAAGTAATCTACTTTTTATTTAAACAAATTTATTATATCAAGAAAATATTAAGTATAAAATAAAAAAGATAAATTAAATAAATAAAGAGATTTAGAAGAAAAAAAATTATAAACACAACTTTTAAGAAATCCAAGGAGCGTATGAGTTATAAAGAGTAAGAAATAATAAAAATTAATCATACGTCATTCCAGGTGATATGGAAATTAAGCCAGATAAACGGTAATAATACTCTACACCACTGTAGGTGGTTCCGCTCAGAATCACTTCCTGTCTGTCCGTCCGTCCGTCCAGGTGAACGTATTTTTTTAGATATCTTGATGAAATTTGGTACAGATTTTTATTTTTGCCAAAGGACGAAGCTTATTGAAATCGGTTATGTACGGTCCAATTTTTCACGTATTTTCCATACAAATGTCCTTCCGGAATGAGGTTTTAAGTACATAAGTTTAAAAGTTTATTATATTCTACAATGATATGTCAAAGTTTCTAAGAAACTTTCTCTGCCAATAGTTTTATGATTTATTATAGGCAAATCTCTCCTTTCCAAGATGTTTCCATGAGAGAGCTCTCGGTCTCTAGCTCAAAGCTTTAATGGAAAATTCTATGTCTCTAGATTCAACACTGTTTATGTACTGTCATATGGGGTGTTTATGTTTTAATGTTAATTACCCATTAATCATACGCCACCGTTCGATATTTTGAAACAATTTATGTTAAAAACATAATACGGAAAATTCGTACAAAAATTTTTATGTTCGAATGATCTTCGTTTTTTTATATAGTTTTCGAAGATTAAAAAATACAAATCTTTTTATTAGGACTACACTTTCTATCTTTTAAAAATAAAAGAAGATTAAAAAATAATATTTTTTAACACGATCATAAATGCGAAATGGTAAAAAAAAACAGAAAAACACACAAGCACACACAAACAAATTTCTTGCTACGAGCGTCTTCGAAATTTTATTTTGCATTTTGCTCTTTTTGGTTTTTATTCCCATTTTGTCACTTTGGACTTTACACTCCTCGATTTTTTCCTTTTCGAATCTTTTTCCATTTTTTACTTTAGTTATTTTTTGGAATTAAACTCTTTTTGGCAGAGTGAAAATTTCCTTTTAAAAATTAAAATAAAAAAATCGAGTTCTTTCTACTTTAATTTTACCTCAACCCACTGAGAGAAGTTCAAATAAATCATTTTCAAATATGCAGCATATTTTTAGGCTTTTCAATTATAAAATATCAAGCTGTTTTTTCTTGAAAAATTATTTAAAATTTATCTCGCATTTACATTTTATTTCATTTCTTATAAATCACTTTAAAATTCTTTTCTTCAGATAAGAAAAAGAGCAGGAACGCAATACATAACATATTTAATTTAGATCTAAAGTAAAGATTTCTAACCTTCCAACAGGGCGGAATGAAAAGTATGTAAAATTCTAAAATTACATTTGAAATAAATTAACAGCAAAGGGAGCAAAAACATGTAAATGTAACTGTAATGGTGATGGCAAAAAGAAAAAGATCTCTTTTGAAAATTCTTGGTTACAAGTTTTTCAATTGTTGTATTTTATTTTACGTGTTGTTATTTAAATGTAACACCTTTATTAACATACCAACACAAAACACTTGAAAATACATAAAGGGTATTCAGAATACTTTCATCTGTGTGAAGCAATTTAATAAGAGAGAAATATTTAATCCCGAACACCCCTAATATTTATTCAAATTTTTTTAGTAAAAATTTACATGTTGACTGTTACTAAAAATACAATTAAAATAAAACACGAGCTCTACACTTTCAAATAATAATAAAATAAAACAACAACAAATTTATTTAATTTTTAACTGAATTTTCTTCAAAAAAGGGTTGAAAATTACAAAGAATTGAGTTTGAAAAAAAATAAGGATTCAACGTGAATGACAAAAATGGAAAAAATAAAAACATGATCTAAAAACAGTTCAAGCAACCTTAATAAGTTTTATTTAAAGAAAATCAAAATCTTTCGTTTCTCTGCTAGAAAAAGGGGAAGGAAATACTTTTTTTTTTTTTTAAGAGGGAAAATTTTTTGTAACAACAATAACGAAAACATTATAAAATATTCATTGTAAAGATAAATATGGTTGAAGAGTAGCGCACGTAATAAGGAAACATTTTTGCAGCCATTAAACAACAATAAATTTTTGTTGTTGTTGTAAATGAATCCCTTCTTTTCTCATTTAGAACCACATAAAGAACTATTAGAAGACAATTTAAAAAGAAAGTAATTGCAGGAAAATTCAGGTCAAAAGGGAAGATATTTCCTCTTTTTTCTGCAAAAAAGCAATTGAATTTTAAAATAATGTTTTTTAATTAAATTCTGTGTTGTGAAGAAAATTTCATTGGAGATAAATTTTTATTATTTTGAAATTTAGCGTAAAATTGGCAATAAAAGATTAAAAGTTTTTTAAATTAATAAAAAATGAAAAGTTTAACTTTTACAAGATAATTAAAGCGCAACGAAATTCTAATTAATTGAATAAAGAAAAGAGTTTGAAAAAATTTTAAAATAGATTAAATTCTTCGATTTTTAAATATCTGAACATAAGAATTCTTCTTCTTCATTTTATACAAGGATTTTTCTGTCGCTATCTCCAATATTTTCTATAAAAAATTTTTGTGACGCTTGCTTAAAGATTTTCTTCAGAAAATCTTCTGAGTTTAAAACTTCTTTTCAAGATTTTTATTACAAACTCTCCGTCGCTAGCTCCAAGATTTTCTCTAGAAAGCTCTCTGTCGCTTCCTCCTAGATATTCTTTCGGAAACAATATCTAATTTTCTAGCTCCAAGATTTTCTATTAAAAACATTCTCTCTCTATCATTAGTCCTAAAAAATTCTCTAAGAAATTATAAGAAACTTTCTCCGTCACAAGTTTCAGGTTTTCCAAGATTCGTTTTTCGTTCATGCTTTTAACAGATTTTTTGTAGAAAATTGATTGGTCTTAGATTTTAGCTAGAAGATATTTACGGAATAGTTCAATCAATTGGCTTTAACTTCTTTGCACCAGTTAGTTAGAGTACTAAACTTATTCTTTAAGTTGTTTATGAAGCATTTTCATTATGCTCTTTCAAAATTATATGGACATTTATCCGGTGCAGATTGACGATATTCAAACTCTCCAGATTCAAAAGCATTTGAAGAATTTGAATACTCGAGAATTCTGTTAAGCAAAGCTTGAGCTTGCAAGTTTTAGTTATTGATAGTTTAAACCTTAAGGAAACTTCGAAAAGTTTAAGAAAGCACAAGTAAATATTTTCTTAAGGAGAGAAGTTAGATTGTGAGAGTATTCTTTTACAGAAAGTTTGAAATTGCGAGATTACTCACCTTATAAAATATGAATCTCTAAGATATTCTCAAGCTCGAACTATCGAAAGCAGTCTTTTAGTGAAGTTTAACGTGAATATTCTTTTAAATAAAGCTTAATATAGATTAAAAGAGTATTCCTGAAGGAAAGCCTTAGCATACGAATGTATACCTTAAGGAAAGCTTGAACGAGGTGAAAGCTTGAAAAAAGTATCCCTTTAATGGAATTACCGTATTTAACCGATTGAGCAAGAGAGAGAGAGAGAGAACTTGATGAGAAGCTCTTGGTGGTATTACTGTAGACCATTAGGAAAATTTAAGTTGATGTTGTTTAAAAATGTTTTACAATAAAGAGAACTTGATCTAACAAGTTGTACACCATTTTAGGAGATAAAGAAATATTAAAGCTCCAGTCCAGAGAGCACACTATTGAAAGAAAAACAAACAAACTTTAAATCATGTTTATTAAACTTTTGTCATGAGCTTAGGCTGGCGAAAGTGTTCTTTGAGAAAGGTACAAGTTAATGCAAGACTTTCTGCTGCAATGTTTATCAAGTGAGAGAAAATATTTAGTTAGTGAGAAAGCTTATTTAAGAAAAGTTTAAAGTAGCAATAAAGATTCATGGGAAGAGCTTAATCAAGTCATGAAATTTTTTTAGGAGAGCTTGTTGTTTGAATAAATTATATAATTTGAAAACAAATTTTTCTATAAAAACTGAATAAATATTTCATGGTAAATTTTTAGGCTTTAGGCCTTAGCTTCCATATTATTTATTATTATCTGAATTATAATTTCTAAGTTCAAGATTCTATTGAAATTTATGAAAATAATCAAGTTGTTTATTAACAATTTAATAAAATGATAAAACTTTAACTTACTGCACTGTGCCTCATCCGATTTATCTTCACAATCTTCTGTCATATCACAACGAAAATGCGGTGGTATACAATAAGTTTTATTAAATACATATTGGCCGCAACTTATCTGACCCGGCTCACATTCAGGGGGTGCTGTATAGAAAATGCATAATATAAAGATTATAAATTAATTAAAATGAAAAGAAATACTTACGACATGACTGTTGCTCATCTTCACCACCCTCGCAATCTTTTTGATAATTACACACCCATAAGGAGGTAATGCATTTACCATCATTGCAACGAAATTGTCCCGGAGAACATGGCACATTTGGTGTGGCTAGGGAACTTATAATACCACCATGTACAACACCACTACTATCACCAAAACCAATACGGCCACCATCTGTTAAACCACCTGCAATGAAAGAAAAATATGAAATAACGAACAAGATTTAATAAAAATTTCTCATTAAATTTAATTTTTTTTTTGACAAAAAATAATATTGTGATGGTTTAATATTTTATTTTAGGTTTGTTGATGAGTTTAAATGTCACTGTTTTAAATAGGGGGAGGGGGGATTGATAGTAAAGACAAATGGATCTATCTCAGTATAAGTTATGTATATTTATTTTTTGATGTATTAAAATGTAAATTGTATATGACTGGTTAAGCAAAACAAATATATATACAATATATATACTATATAGTAAGTCAACATAAATTCATGTATGTATTTATGTATGTATGTATGTATGTATGTATGTATGTATGTATGTATGTATGTATAGAGATCTTACCAGCCATAAACAAACATACATTCACATGACTTTCAGTTGTATATGCAGCACGCAACAATTATTTTTTGTTGTTTTTTTTTAGTTATTTACATATTGTTGCTACTCTTCAGCCGCTGTTGTTGTTTTGTTGATGATTGCAACCGTGGTTAAATCATTGGGGAGTCCTCTTAACAGACAATATACATATACATACAACAACAGCAAAAAAAAATCAACCAACATTGACAACAAAACAATACAAGAAATATAAAATACAAGCAAAAAACCACAACTAAAGCAACAACAAATAAAATGTTAAACCAAAAACAACAAAAAGGATATAATTTTTTTAAACAAAAACAATCACAGTTAAATGTACAACAGCAACACATATTCTCACTCTCATTCTACTCATACATAAAGTAGCAGCAGAGTGTTCTCATAATCTTGTATATTGAGTATGTGTAATGCAATGTATACTTTTAGGCGTGTATTGTATACCATGATAAGTATAAAATAAAATGTAGAATATTTTTTCTCTAGTTTATAAAATTTTATTCAGCAGCGTTCTTGAGAAGGGGATAAATTATTTAGATTTCTATTTTATAAATATTAGGGATGTGTTAAACTGTTAAAAGGAAGCATACGGAGAGAGAGAGAGTGCGAGAGGGGATGGGAGATCATAGACCCCTTTTTGAAAATTTAAGCTAAATACCCGTTTCTGTTTCATTTTTATGTATTTATTTTCAGATAATTTTTTTTGGTTTTTATTGTAATAAAACAACACTTTAAACAACTAGGTCGAATTCAGAATACTCTCCCTTAATTTATCATATTTTATAGGGGATCTTGAACAGTTTTAAGAATGCAACAAATAATCTTAAACAATTTATGAAGTGATGTCTTATAGATATAGAATATATTTGGAATATTTTAATGGATTTCAAAGGTCATTTGACTTTTTAAATTTTTATAGAAAAGTAAATAAACTTTGGTGACCTTTGACCTCGTTCAATTTTATTTAATAATTTAAACATTTAAATAACTTTATTAATTTACTCTTTTCCTACTTATAGAGTGCCCAACATAAAAAAGGCCCACTTTTGTTTTCACAAAATCCTCAATACAATAGCAACAACAACAATAAAAACTTAAACAATAAAACAACAATTTATATCCCACTAGGACAGTATTGTCTCATATCTATTCTTTCACATGAATTTAAATATTTTGTGAGTTTTTTTGTTTATTTCTTTTATTTGCTGAAATACTTTAAAGAGCGATTTTCACATAGTGAAAGAAAGTGTTGGATTTAGTTTTAAATAATAAATATTTTTTTAAAGTGCAGTGAATTACATAAATGGTGTAAAGGTGGACTTTAGCTTGAGCTTTAGAGATAGAAATTTTTATTAGAAAAGCTTAAGTTTTAGGCACAAATATTTCTATATGAAAATATTAGGCTGAATTTTCAGCCAAGATATAAAACTTTCACAGATTAACATCTACGAAAATAGAAGAACCTAAAATTTCCAAAAAAGTAATAATAATAATAATAATAATAATAATAATAATAATAATGATAATAATAATAATAATAATAATAATAATAATAATTATAATTATAATAATAATAATAATAACAATTATAATTATAATAATTAAAAATTAAATAAAAAGTATTTTTTTTAAATAAAATTAATACTTGAGATTTAATAAAATTAAAATGAATGACGATATTTATTTCAAATTTTAATATCACGTGTACGAGCATGACTTTTAATTAGGAAATTTAAAAATTCTCCCTTTTTCGTACGGAAATATTCGAATTATTAATCCGTATAAATCATGTTTTATACAGTTTATACTCAAATGATCACACTGTCATTAGAAAGTCCATTCCAAAATATGGGATGAACACATAGTGAGATCAAAAAAAAAAAAAAAAAAATAAATAACATACGTCCATGTTAATAAAAGCTTTAGCTTTGTTTATTTAATGGAAAATATAGTTATAATCACTAGTGATGAAATTTTTAACCTTTTTCAGAAATCCATCCATTAACGTTTTTATAGTGGTTTCTGCCACTTTGCTCAAACAGGTAGTCCATTTCCGTTTAAAATCTACCACACTTTTGGACACGTTTTTTGAGCTCTTCAAGCCCAATATCGCTTCTCTGCCCTTAGTTTAGAGTAGTTTAAAGAATTTGCCTCTTTTGGTACCGAATATTGTATTTTACTGTATAGCACTTTAGAAGAAATGATTGGCTTATTTTTCCGCAATTGCATATTGCATTTTTAGGAATTATGACTGCTTTAGGGTCCTTAACTATTCCTCAACATTTCTTCGAGCATCATCAAAATAAAAATTTTGACCAGGAAGTTGTGAATAATGCTTCGCCATCCATTATGTAGTAAAAATATCTTTGTAGAAAACTGGACTTCAATTTTCTGTGGGAAACTTTTTGAGCTTTATATGTTTTTAAACATTTTTAATTTTGAACTTTTTGTATTAAATAAACTTATTTTGGACACATTGTGAGCTGTAATGTTAGATCTATAAAAAAGCTTGAGCTTTAGCTTAACACAGCCAATTGCTAAATAAAGTTTGAAATAGAGAGGACTTGAAAACATTCGATAGCTCATTGTTCTCAATTATTTGAGTAGCAAAAACAGTTATTCTCTTATTCTGGAAGGAAAACTTGAGCTTCGATTAAAAAACTATTCCTAATAAAAAAGCTTGAGTCAAAGATTTTTTATGTGTCAACATAATTCTTATTATATTTTATATATTTTCTCGTAAGTTTAGCTCCTTCTTATTATCTTATAGAAATGTTAACAAAACTCCTTTCCTAATTAATATATAAAATTTATTTCCTTTTTAATTCTTGTAACAAATTTTCTCTTCTTTTAATATTTATTTGCTCTCTAGAAACTTGTTGTTTTCTTAAGAGTCCTGTTTTTTTATTATATTTAATATACATCCATTCTATTGTTCACATTTCATTTTATAATGAGGCTAATTGTTCTAAACAACTTTTCCCTTCTTTTTTTTGTTGAGGAATTTTTTTAACTTTTTTTCCGCGTGTACAATTTCTACACTTTTGTTAAAATAATAATTGAACGCCTTAAGGTAAACAATTTTAACGAGTTCTTATTTTAACATTTTCTTGCTTTCGTTTTCATTTTTTCTTTGTCGTCTTCTTCTTCGTTAGAAAATAAATTATTTTTATTTCGTTTTATAGGAAATTTTATGAGTGTTGCCTTTAAAATACGGGAAATAGTCAAGTTTAACGTTTTTCCTTTAGTTTCCGTTTTTTTTTCTCAACGTTTTCAATTCTCTAGAATTTCGTTGTCTCTTTTGTTTAGTTTTTGTTGTTGTTGTTGTTTTTAGGTGAGCAAATGGTAACCTTGGTTTTCTTTTCCCGTTTAACAAAAGCCATATTGTTTTTGTTCTTTTTGTTGTTATTTTTGTAAATGGTTGGCATGATTTTCATTTCTTTTGTTTCATTTAAAAATCATTTTTTGAAAGAAAATCATGCACGAGGTCCTTCTGAATTTTTTTTGACAGATGATATTGCTAATGTTGTTGTTGCAATTTGATATTCAGAACTAATTATTGTTGGATGAAGAAGAAAATAATTTGTCTAAAATTTCAGTTTATACTTTAATAGTTGAATGGTGCCAAAGGAAATGGACTATCTTCATTTCCACTTAAAATCGTTGATTTTTTTTGAAGATCTTTTATTTTCTTCTTTTTTCACAAAAAGAAATTGGCTCTGAAAATTTGTATACCTTTCTATTAACACAAGTGGTGAAAATGATATATAATAAGTTTGTTTTCAGTGTAACACGAAGAAGGCATCACCTGAGACATCAGAATGTTATATATATTCGTGCATCAAATCAAATTCTATGGCCAACAGTCAGCCTGTCTGTCTGCTTTTCTGTCTGCCTGTAGTTGACCATCTCACATTCACAATACTTGTTAGAATTCAATGGAATTTAATCTGAGTATTTGTAATTTTCCTGAAAAGTTTTCTATTTAAAATCAACCAAAACTTTTCAGTACATTAAAATATGTAGATCGATATCTGAGGCAACCTATAAGTATAAGAGACTATTATCCGAAAAATTATGTTATGTGTATCTCAATTTCGTTTTATGAGAGAACCTAACGGTACATTTTATAAGAAAACCTAAGACAAATCTTGTTTTCTTTAAAATTTCAATTATTTTTCCAATAGAGAAATTGGTCGTAAAATTCAATATTCCGAAAGAGTAGACCGTAATTTCTTTAAGAAGGTTCTGATGGTCCTGTCTAATACTCATGTTATTAACACGATTTGAAACGATGTTCGGATTTCATACTGATTCGGTGGGTAGTTTTATGGTTTCTGCAGTTTACAAATCTTCTCTCATTTATGGATGAAAAATATATGAAGATGACATATTCCATTACCGCATAATGCTGCGGTAAATGCTTCAAAGGCCCGCTTAAATCCCGAAACTAAACCCAATGGAGAACTTGTAGGAATACGTGTTTTATAAAGGTTATTAAAATAATGCTAAAGACGCGAGCGTTATAGCTTTAACAGAACTAATACTAAAACTAAAGCTCCGATATAAGCCCCCAGAAAAATCCTTATGAAACGCATAAATTTCACATAAATGTTAATAACATAATGAAGTACTTTCCACTTAAGCATATATCAGAGAAGCAAATTATACGAGGGTCATTCATAAATTTTTCGTAGCTGTCATTTACAAACAACAATGTGGTGTAGCGTATTAAATAGACGGTCTTGATCGACTATAACATTTATACTTGTTTCTTATTTCATTTTAGTTATTTAACATTTTGACTTTTTCTATCATCATACATCTTCCTCTATTATCACTTTCTTGTTGTTGTTGGTATTTTTTAGAGGTTGAACGGAAATTATATTTTGATTTGATTTGTTTTCTGTTGTTACATTTTTTGTTTCATGTTACTTATTCTCTAAGGATATATTTAGTATTTACGTGTGTGTGTGCTATTGTATATGTATTTGTTTATAATTCAAAATCTTTTTGTTAAAAACTCTATAGCAAATAATAAATGTGATAAAAATAAAAGAAATAGAAGAATGAATATATACAAAATACATTATAAATATAAAAATAAAATAAAATAAAATAAAATAAATAAAAATCAGTGTCATGAGACATCATCATTTTTGTTGATTGATGATGATTTTTGCTGTTTTGTTTCTTTATTTTCATTTTTTCTTTTTTTTTTGTTGTAAAATATTTTATAACATAAATTGTTGTTGTTATTATTTATGTTCATTGTGGTGTTATTGTGATTTTTATTATATGTTTCATTTCATTTATTTAAAAAAAAACATAAATATTTTTAAATAAATTATTATTAAAAATATTTCATTTCATTTCTTTTGATTTTTATTTGCAACATTTAAAATCAGCTTTAATGTTGTATGTTATAGTTGTAGTAGTAGTTGTAGTTGTAATAGTTGTAGTTGCTGTTGTGGTAATAATAGTAGTTCTGACAATTTGTGTTGCAAAACTTTTAAAAATGTCATAATAAAAATGATTTATATTATGGTTTCAAAATTATCATTGTAACAGATGGATCTATTATATAATAAAAAATGTAATACAATTTATTATGGTTTGAAACACCAATAATTTATGAGAGAGAGAGATACAAATACAGAGGGAGAGTTTACAGGTAAATAGTGTCAAGTTTTTAGTGAGTAAAATACTAGTTAAACTTTAGGGATTTGAAATAATTTAAATACGAAAATTTATGGTGAAATTTTATTGTAGACATTTTGCAACATAGGTGAGCAGGGTTTAAGGTTTTTGTGCTGACATCCTAAATATACATGTAGAGAGGAGAGTACATTAGTTATCCTTAAATGCACTATTCGAGTTGAAATCACTTTTAGAAACGATTTAACAACGTCTGTCAGTCTGTCCGGTTTGTTATCTATGGCAAGATTGTGACCATTCTATAGTTTGTTGTATCGAAGATATCTTGCTGATAATTTGTCCATTATTTTAACTGGCTCCAAAAAATTTACCTGGAATTGAGTTTCAGACTCTTAGTTATAAAAGTTTGAATTCACGTATTAATTGAATCCTTGAAGTTCAGTGGACGGGGTGATCCTATAAGATGGTCACCTCAAGTATTTAAATTTTTAAAAAAATCTAATTTATGATTCGCCTATGTTAAATCTATAATGCCCTTCACCACATCTATATATGTATGAAGTTTCAAGTACATTAAGTTAGATACGCTCTAATACACCTTATAACCAAATAACGACGAAATGTTTTGTATAGCGAAATTACTTATGAGCGTGTATTTAAAGTCATATGATTTGATTTATTTTTGACTAAAATTTTTTTCACGTAATCGATTTTGATGATTAGAATGATAATGAGTTATATTTAGTTACAAATTATAATCAAATTCTGTTTTAAACTTTAAACTTAATTTTGAAAAATAATGTCAGAATTTCGAAGTTGTCTCTGATATTGGTCTATAACTTCTATGTAACTGGACGTATTCTATTGATATAGAAAAGAAAACTGCTTTGGACAGTAAGAAATAATCAGGTTAAATTTCTATTTAATTCTGATTATTAATGTGATCATGAGAATGGTGTTTAGGCAATGAGACGGACAGGAAAAGATAAATCGTCTTAGATTTTAATATGTCGAAAAATTATATACTTTATAATGTTTGAGTTATTTCGTTTTGTTGTTGCACGTGTAATCACAAAGATATTATACTCTCGTTGTCAATTGTGGTATCAAATAACGATTTAATTAATTCATGTACACATGTAGTTTCGGGGAATTGAACATTTTGAATAATGTTATTTCAGAAAAATATTCGAAATTGTTTTAATCAAAATACAAAATGATTTGCTAAATTGAAAGAAAGTTTTTTTGGTGGGAAATATTGTATTGTATGACATGAAACAACGCAACTAAACATAATTTGTTCTTCTGAATGAAAAAACAAAATAAATAATTTCTCACGATTTTAAAGTTCTTTATAAAAATCTTTTTTTATCCTTATTTTATATAAACTAATTTTGCAAATTCAAATCCTTTACTATTTTATTAAAGTTAATAGAATATCACATTTAACGTATACATTATATAATGATTAAATGATACTCATACGCATAGATGGCCTAATAAATCATATGAAACCATTAACTAAAAGTCTATTAAATTCTTTACTGTTGGAATCCTTAAATTAACAACTTCCGTTCATTAATCAGTTTACCAACAACTGCCTACTTTTTATCACTTTGTAATCAATCTTGTAATCACTAGAGATTTTTTCCTTTATTTTCCTTCACAAATATTTAATAAAATCCATTTCTGTAATTTTGTGAAATGTTGGAATTTTTTCTTATTTTACACTTATTTGCGCACTCATTTGTTGTCTACACAAAGGTATACTTGTTTTAATTTCTCTTTAGGGTCTAATTCCATAGACTTGTTTTTTTGTTTTTGCTTGTTATTGTATTTTTTCGCAGTTGCTTTAACGACTTTTTATTCACTTATTCACTCATTCACTCATTTGTTCGTTCATTTTTGTGGAAGTGATGAGTTTTATGAACAGATGCATTCTCTACAAAAAATATAATATTTTAATCTTGTCTGTGCGATTGTATGTGTTTTTGTTTGTTTGTAATAGAAAAAAGGTGAATAATTGAAGAAAAGGACTTAAGAGACAAAATTGTAAAATAAATAAAATTAATTTCAGGAAAAAATTTTAAATCAAAAATCGCTTTTTAGGGTTTGATCACTTTTAAAAGTATAAACAAAGTTGGAATTATCTTTTGAGAAAAAGATAATTACCAACTTTTGCAAGTACAAAATAATATTCCGAAATTATTCAAGTTTACTTTCATTTTTGTTGTTGTTGCTAGTTATTATATCCATATTCACCGATATCTAAGACATCAGCAAAATATCTTAATTCACAGAGCCGGATTTTCAGTACAACGGGTCTTAAAATCCAGGCATGAAGAAATTCTATTTATAACTTTAAAAAATAATTTCTTCACTAAATGGTGAATTAGAAAGAGAACTGAGTTTTATCTTTGTGAATCATATCTAAAGCAGACCGTCCGCTTTCGAGACATCCCATCATTTGTGAATATAAAATACAATCAGAAAAAAATTGCTCCGACAATTTCTTGTCAAGGGTCCCAGATTAATATTCAAAGATGTCATAATTTCTTTAGTGTAAAATAAAGTTATACACCGATAACTGTGACTTTTTTAAACAAAAAATTTAAATTTATTTTTTTGTCGCCTTTTTTAAATTTTGGTATTTAAGATTTTTTATTAAAAAGCATTCATTCGGAAAAAAATATATTTAATTCTTTTATATTTTAATTCAACAAATTGTGTAACAATGTCCTCTTGTTTCAACACAAATACATATACAAAAAATAAAATGAAAAAATACAAACGCAATTATTCATAGTCAGTCCTTAGAGATACTCATTTAGTTCACTAATATACATACACATATAGGAGAATATGTTAAAAAGAGTGGAATAAACGCAAAGCTAAATATACATATGTATGTGTGAGTTAAATTAAAAAAATATATATATCGCTAGTTAAAATTGAAAAATCTTTAAAGTCAAAAAAGGTAGCAAACAAATAATATTTATGACAATTTGAATTGAATATTAAATTATAAAATTATATTTAGTTAATAATCTCAGACAAAATAAGACCGGAAGCTCTATTAATAGTAAACAGGAAGTTTTTAAGAGGAAGTACTTTTTAAACGATTTGAATCAAGTCATTGAATATTTTAGATAAAACATTCCTTTCACAGATTACATTTCTTCTCAATTAAAAGCATCTTGAAAACGTTCCGCTCTTTATTTTTAGAATAGATCTATTAGACCTTCTAGATCATTTACCCAATGCGGCAAAGGAAATGATCCCTTCAAGTGATAATTAGGTGCACTGTGAGAGTAGAAATTTTTTAAATGAAAAATGGCTAAAATAATATTTATTTCAAGAAAATCTAATTGAAATTTAATTCGTGAGTAAAAATTTAAAACCACGTTTCTACGTCCAGAACTCTTTGAGCGTTTTGAAAGAGTGGATTAAGTCCTGTAAGACAGATAATTTCAAATTTTTCCAATTCTTAATTTTTGGGCGTTTTTGATTGTTAATGCTCTTGAACTCTAAAAATTTAAACTCAATGTTGAGTTATTTGAGAATGTGCCAAACGTAAAACCTTAAGGTTGGGCTCGGAAATTACTTGCGGATTATGGTTTAGTCTTTTTTTAAATATTCTGGAAAGCTTCAAATTATTCTTAACCTTAAAGTTGGTATAGGAAATACCTTTAAATATAAACAGTAAATATGGAGAGCATTTAACAAATTCTAAATTCGAGAAAATGGTAATTAGTCAATGCGTAATATGTGTCACTAACGGAAGAATTTAGATATTATCTAATATCATTTCAAGAGCTGTCAAAAAAGTAGTAACTACTCGTTACGTATTGCTTACTTTGGAATGGATCGCCAAATGGCAATGGAAGAGAGAGAGAAAGAGTAAGACATTTACTTCGGTAACTCGTTGTATAACATTAAAACGATATTTTGATATAAATCTAGTACTGTATCCTAAAATAAATCTCATTCATAGAAAACTATACAGTAATCTTAAAAGTTAAAAGCCATTACGTTCTTTATTCCTTTAGAATCGGTTGTCTGAAAAAAGTGTTGACAGTTTAAAATGGGATGTATAGTGGTCTCAAAAACCATTTCTAATAACGATATATAATTTTTTAAATAATTTTTTCTCTCCTTAGAAAGGTGTATATATAAATCTAAATCTTCTTTGAGGTGAATATTGTTAATTTTAATTAAATCATGTTTACGAATAAATAGATTTTTATGCCTTTAATGACACTTTAATACTTTCGTGGTAACGCAGAAGGAACCAAATGTGTTACAGCTCTGTAAATGTGTTACTTGCTATAATTAATAATTATATAATAATTTTATCTAATAATTAAGAACATTTTAACTTAATATAATTAATAATATTTTAAGCTTAAATTTGTTAAACTTAATAAAGTTGTTTTCAAAAACACACAAAGATTTTTTAAGATAAATTTGAAAGCATTATAAAAGGAGATATTGTGATAATGATATCAATATAACAAAAGAGTTGATTTATTTATGTTTTAAGCTGTTTCAATCAAAAAAGGATAATTAATTTAATTAGCATTTAAGACAAATTGCTTAAGTCAAATTTTGTGAAAAAAAGTTTATTAAGCCAATTAAGACTTTAATAATAGAACAGACAGACATTTGTTTAAAACGTTAAAGCGTTTAAATTAAAAGAACTGAATTGTTGGAAATAAATCTTTAAATAAATTTTGTTACTTCTTCGTTTCCTCCTTTTGAAATTATACTAAATCATATTTATTACCATAAATTTAGTTTATTGTCTATATTTTTTCCATGGATTTTATACTCTCCACCACTACAAGTGGTGAAAAGGGTATATTAACTCTGTCATTCTGTATGTAACGCTAAGCTATGTCCGTCTGTCTACACAGATAACTGAGGCAACCTCTAAGAACTTTCGTAAAGTTGTTTATTATAAATCAATAAATTAGAATGAAAATTTACCATAATATTTAATCCAAAAGTGTTCTAAATCCAGTAGAAAAAAGTTATAGGCAAACAAAAATTAATTTTATGACTCACTGAGTTATAGATATTTGTGGAATGGCCTTTATTAAAAATGATGTGATAATCCCATGCATGTGGGTGGTACGTAGAATGTTGAACTGGTCATCAGCAATTCCTCCAGACTTCACTCTAATGAAATCGAAATTACAATCTGAAAAGTTTTCACAACGGATATCATAAAATCGATTCGGAATATAATTCTGAGTAGATTGGAATACTTTTAGGCGTCAGTATAAGGCCTTTACAATCCCACCTAAATTGTATCTGTGTTGGGATTGTAAAGGCCTTATGGTGATCCCGAACCATTACCAGCTGTTCCCTATATTTATTACAGAAATTGGTTTCTCACTGGTTTATCCAGGACTGTAGATACGATTATATAATACCATTCCAATAATCTACAGCATATGTTCCCTATGTTCCGGATGTTTGGATAACTTCAGTCTTAGCCTTTGTTTGAAAGAAGAATCACACCAGATTTTTATATTAAAAAGCCTTCTGATCTGCGTCTGTCTCCAGAGCAGCATCAGTTTCTGTTTATTTTCCTTTCATATCCATAAGAAACGTACCTGTTGACAAACGTACTGTTTAACAAAAACGTTTGTATATGTATACGTTTGTAAGTGTATGTGTTAGTGTGTATGTACGAAATATAACGTATTTACTTCACACGCTTTTGAGGTGAAGGATATTAAAGATTCGTCATAGAAGAATAGAATATAACATTCTTACTTGTTTTGCCTTCATTTCTTGCAACCATTTATCTATTTATTCCCTCTGCCTCATTTTTATTACAACTATTTACTTTCGTTCGTTCTATTTTTATTTTTTTTTTTATTTTTTATAGCAAAAACGAAGTCATTAGAAAACCATTAAAACTCCATCCGCATTGCCAATGGCATCAAAATATTTTATATCAACAGAAACGGAAAATAAAGTGAAATAAAACCAAAACGAATGAAAATAATAAGTACTCGTCCGTAAAAATAAATAAACTAAATAAATGGTTGGAAAGAAGAAAGAAAAAAGAAAGAGGCAGCCACCACATCATGATCAAAAGTGATAAAAATAAAATGGAATAAAATGAGATAAAATAAGCTGGGATGCAGAGTAATGAGTGGCAATAGTAGACAGACAATAAAGTTAAAACTGAAAAAAATCATCTATCAAAAAGTAAATGAAAATGGAGGGCAATAAAAAATAATATAGAAATAGAAGAAATAAAGGAATGTTTAATAAAGAAATAAGTTTTTCGCATCAATTGCATGACATTTAAATATGCAAATGAAAAACAGAGTAATAGACATTTTTATACAATTTTTACATTATGGAGAAATTTTGTGATTTCAATTATAATTTTAAATATTTATATTTTTTACTTAAACAACTTAAAATACTTCCGTACAAATAAAGAGGAGCTTTAAAAACATTCAAAATACGAATGGGAATCTTTCATAAAATATGGCAAATATTGAAACCTTGAAAGGATTTGACAGTATCATCATGCTATAGACTTATTAGCTTTCTTTTCTGTTTGTCAAATTTACATTGACATTAATTGTAGACGCTTGGAAATATGTTTGAAAGCAAGCACATCATCTTTGCTCTAAGAAGAGGAAACTGTCCACCAGTTTCTTTTAGTATTGTTGACATCCCTCAGGTTGATTATGTTACATACCTTGAATAGACAACTTACATGACGCCAACATATAGAAATCAAGAGTCTTTCTTTGAAGTCAAGTCTTCAGCTTACATTGGTTAAATAACCCTCAGTGAAAATATTCCTTTACGATAAAGTCCCATATAAAATTATCTTAAAACTTAATCCAATTATGGAGAACGTCTCGCAAAACGAGTATTGATATTATTAGAGGCGAGCACAATCTTAAATTCTTTTGAGTAAAACCGGTGGTGAAGGTTGAATTGAGTTCTGGGTCCATCTAAACTTTGAGTCAATAGTTCGATATGTAAGAATTTTCGGAAAGGTACATATTACATGAAAGTGGATGCAAATTTTTATAATAACATTTTTTAACCCATCTTGATCCTCACAATTTATGGTCAACTAAACTTCTGATATGATTACAAATAATCAGGTTGTTCAAACAAATATTTTGAAAACACGCGAAACAGTTGGATTCCGATAAATACAAAAGTAAATATTGATTTAAAGTGCACAATTCCCTCTTTCTCCCGATGGTAAATTTTCTGTTAAAATAGGACTGTTAGACTGTCTTTGATTTTCTTAATAAGATTAGTTCAAAACCTTTATGTAAAACCAGTGGGTTCCCAAATTCTCCATTATTTTCTAAGTGGAAAAAAGCGGCTAATTTTTCCACTACCAATAAAGTAATAATTTAGCTGCTTTACTCCGTCGATATTTCAAGTAAGAACATACAATTTCTGAGTTTTAAAATGAGTTCCTTAAAAGTAAGAAACTCCTTCTATTTAAATTTAAGAAATAGAAAGATGGATAAGAAGCAGCTCTCGCATGATATGTTGCTGTGTTACATTCTTTTACTCAGCATTTATTATGTTGAATCTCCCCTTTAAGAAAAAAATACTGATCAAATCCTACACTCATGTCCTTTTTTTACTAAAGTCTCTTGAGTTTTCCACCATTTTTTCTTTGATTAACACTGAAAGAAATTTCTATGAATATAAATTTTTAATTTTGTTTTTTTTGCAGAAAAAAACATGAATTCAATTTTTATCCTTAACCATAGATCCAGATTCTACTGTTCAAACCACAATGAATGCAACATTAATTTGCATTGCAACTCCTGTATAACCATCCATCTATCTCTCTATTATTATTTTTTGTTTTTCTTTTTGTTTTTTTTTTTTGTATGTTGCCTTTGTGGTGTTACAACTCTTTTGTGTGTGTGTGTCTGTTTTTTTAAAGTTGTCAGCTTTTGGTTTTGGTTGGAGTATAAAATGCATAAATGAATGAATGACTGACTGAATCAATGAATGCAGTTAAGCCTTATTTTTCAAAAGGATACAAACTATATTTTTTTGGGTTCAAGTACACAAACAAAATGTACACACTTTTATATAAATAAATGCAGGCATATATTTATATGTGGATTTGTGTATATGTATGTAGTAGTGAAAGGATATTATTGTGTCACAAATACATTGACACATTCATATATATGCTGATATGTGTATATATTATGTAAATGTTCGTTTGTATGCACATATTTATATAAACAAATAAATGAAGTTTTTCTTTTAAGTTAAAACACACACACACATACATGAAAAAAATATCCTTAAGGCTGGCTTATGGCATGAGTTTTAACTGGCTGCCACAATTTCTATAATTTCTATAGTTGTGGCAACAGTTAACCACTTTTTTCTTTTAAGCTCTCAATATTTTTTTTTGTTTTAAAGCTGTTTGAGTTTTAAATATGTTTTTGTTTTTTATTATTTATTTATAACGTTTTTTCTAATTTAAATAAATATTTTACAATAAATAAATTAATTTTTAATATTTTTTAATTAAAAATTTATTAATTATTTGTTTATTAAATGTCTGGACAAAAAAAACAGCAACAACTAAGATTCAATTGCAATTTTAAATCAATAAATTATGTATTTATTTTTATTCATTCTCTCGAGTTATTATTGTTTAGTTATGTTTTTGTTAAATTATTTAATTAATTTGTTTTAAAAAAGTTTTAACATTTTTCTATACACTAATTTATTGTATTTTTATGAAAAAAAAAAAATTAAAAGTAATTAATTATTAAAAAATGTGTTTGTTTGTTGTTCTTTTTGCAATAAATACTTGTAAAATTAAATGATGTATGATTATTTTAATGGATTAAAAAAAAAAAACAAAAATTTAATTATTTACAACGACAGTGACGTCTTCATTTAGACAATTGAAATCATGGAGGTTTATGTCAAAATATGAATTGAAATTATGTCAAAATATGTCTGAGTACATTTTAATGAAAATTAATTAAAAAGAAAATAAGATAAAAAATAAATTAACATTTAAATAGTCTCCTATTTACCTGTACTACAGACCAGTATTTTGTTTTTGTGCTGAAGAAACGGAGCTATAAACAGTTTTAGCTGAACTTAGACACATTTTCTATATAAATTTAACTATGATCATCTGTCTGTCTCATCTATTCTTCTTAACTTAATGACTACCCTGCAGCCAAATATTTTAAGGCAACTTTAAAATTTTCATAATAATCGGTAAATAATTCTCTATAACCCCAAGGCAAATAACACTTTTAGAAGTCAATTAAATGTAACATATCTCACAAAAAAATGAACATCATAAGTTTTGTTCAATTAAAATTTTTATAAGTCGAAAACAATATTTCGAATTATATAAGAATCGCTCTAAAATTGCCCTCAATTCTAAAAGAATGCATAATGGTTTAAGTACACTGGTGCATATTCCAATAAACGTACATAACTTTTTTTAAGAATTAGAAAAAAAAAAATAAACAAGAAAATATTTAGTGGGCAAATAATTGAATCGATTAAAACTTTATTTAAACTATTGTTAACTTAGAACTTTGTAATTTATTAAATTTTTAAACTTGATTTTGTAGTTTAACTGCCATTTTTAATGGTATTTTCCTATAAATACACTCAAGTTTATCAGTTTCTAGAGCGATATTAATAATGAACCTTTGCAGTGGATTACCTCAAAAGTAAAGTCTGACATTGATTCCACTATTTTTTTTAAGAAGATCGGAAACTTGCTTTATTTTTCAACCATGTTAAGGTTATTATGCTTTCGTTTTGAGTATTATTATAAAAAAACTTTGGGTTTGAGTCCGGACTGCAAGCGGGACTGTCTAGCAGAGGTATGCAGTGTTCAAAGAACCATGATTTAGACGGCTATGAAACATGTACAGCATCTTCATCTATTTTTCAACAAAGCAAGGGAGAAGAGCATTTTCCAGCTATTCGCTATAAATTGTACTATTCATTTTTGTTGGAACGAAACAAATTTAAGATTTGACAATTAAAGGAAATTCTACCCAGAACATAAAACTATCACCGCCGAAATTACGTGAACATCGTTTGATCCCAAATCGTGCCAATAAGTAAATTATATTTTTTTGTCAAAAATCCTTTTCCTCTCCAAACACTTCAACTTAACTTTTGGATGAGAACAACAAAGATAAAACAAAAATAAGGAAAAATATTAAATACGTTCACAGGAATATGCTTCAGTGATAATATTTTGCAAAATTAAGTTTTATACAACTCACCTTTTTTTGCTCTTTATTATTTGAGTGCTTTATGTGCTCTTTAAAATAGAAATAGGTGCTAAGTTCCCAAATAGTTAAAATTATAATTTTCAGATATATTTAGGTGCCATAATTAGACGTAAATTCTTGAGACTTCTTTGTTTGTTAACTTTTTTCGGAAGCAAAATTTAAATCCATGTGAGATCTTAATACATTTGAAGTATATATATTTCAGTTATTATTTCTCATGTCAGTTTGACTAGGAGAACAATATAGAAAATGTGAACTTATTTATTTCATTAAATAATAACATTTTTCTAAGTTACATGTTTTTTCTTAACGATTAAAATGCAAACAAAAGTCGTTTCATCAATATCTTGCATAATATGTGTAGGAGTGAAATCCTATAAATAATCGATCTTCCTAGTCTAGTCCTTGTAAGTAATTGTTTGAACTAAATAAATGATTAACTATTAAAAAGGACTAAAACTCCGGGATCAAATATTTTAAAGTTATTGAAATTCATTTGAAACATCATTAGGAACTTTAATCAATTTCCAATAATTAAAAATCCTAAATTTCACTTATTTTTCCAATTTTTTAAATTTCTCTTAAACTGTTTATTTTTCTCCACAAATCCAGTTAGTAATTTAAATCAAGCAATTTCTTCCATTTTTTGCAACAAATTCATTGCATATTTTAAACATCAAACGAAATACCAAAATAAATCATGAAATCCCATAAAAATGATAGAAATACTGTATATACACTAAAAAAACACAACACAAAAGTAGTTACCAACCCACCATATTGAAATAATTTATAGCCATTTTAAGTTTATCCTATTAAAGGGACAAGGAAAAGGAAGTGAAGTGTATTGAAGCATCACAGCTACAACTAGTGATTCTAACTTTATATAAGTATACACATACACATACATATACACTTATATGGTAAATACTACTATATAAAACTTTTACTATTGCTTGTTTTCATGTGTTGTTTTTTGTGTTTCATATATTTGCAACAAAATGTTGCAAAATATCTACAACATATGTTGTTTTGCATATAAATCACATCATACAAAATTTGTTTTTGTTAACAAAAAGTTTATTTGCTTTTTTGATTTTGTTGTTTGTTTTTAACAAAATTGTTGTGTTTTTTTTTTAATAAAATTTATTTAAAATATTTTTATATTAAAAAAAAATGTTCATTTTATTAAAATCAAATTTATTTATTTTTTAATTTATTTATTGAAAATAAAGTTAAAGTGTTTTCTATTATTGTTGTAACAAATATTTATTTAAAATTAAATTTTTGTTTAAAACTTTTATTAATTTTTATAAAATAAATTTTTGCTTTTTTTAGATTTTTTTATTGAATGAAATAAAACTACTTTTTATAAATTTGTCTCTGTATCTTTTTATGGTTTGAAAATATTTATGATTTATTTTGTTGTTAACCATTGACATCAAACATAGACCGCCCAGAGGGCTGATTCTTGTTGTTGTTGTCCATAAAAATGTGATGGTTCAATTCGTTTATATATAGCTTTATTGTGTTTGTTGTTATTTTTTTAGTTATAAAGCAGTAAATGTGATGATGATGGTGATTTGTTACGATTTATTGTTTTAGTTTATTTTTTAGAGATATAAAGCACTATGGGTATTATTATATAAAAAATCAGTTAAATTTTTCCCATTCTCCTTGTTTTCGAAAATTCTATAGAGCAGCAATTTTAACACATAGACATGGAGAAATCGTTAGAATCTTAGAAATTAAAGCAGACAGTTTTTTTAATCTCCCAGGATACAAACAGAAGAAAATTCCCTCAAAAAATTATCATCCTTAAATTTCAAAAAAATTTTTATTTATCAAAATTTTATTTGATTTCAAATATTTTATGAAATAATTTTAAGGATTTTAGTGAAAAGAAAATTTTTAAGGATATTTTTATCATATTATTTATATCATCCAGGATATTTGTAACAAGTAATATTTTATATAACACAGATTCGTATCTATTATTTGATACCCATATTGCAATTGTTATTTATATTTTTTGAATGTTTTAAGCCCTTTAACATTTTCCCAGACCTTTTCAAATAAAAACTGAACCGATATTAAAGAACTGAAAACAAAGCCTTTTCAGAATGACAGTTAGTGCATCTTTAAAAAAATAACATATTCAAAGCTATTCGGTTTTAGATCCATCTTGAAATACTCTGATCACATTTGAACTAGAGATTAAAAATTTATTAAGTTTCCCTTCTTATTAAGAGAAGTCCAATCACAACTCTACCACCCATTATTATTTTCATTCCATGTGTAACATGAACAAAATACTGAATGTATTCTTAGACATTATATTCTGAGTCGATTTTGCTATGTCCGTCTGTTTTAGATATCATCACATCCATAAAAATACGTTAATGAGATTCTGCAAGAATTTTTATCCATTATCCTGGAATGTCCTTTTTTAGGCAAAGATGATAATTTAATTTTGATTTTGATGGAATCATTATTTTATCTTTAGGACATTTTACGATATAAATTTTTATTGGTTGATTTAAATTTCTAATAAATACAATTTTTTCTATAAATTAATAATAATCAAACAAGAACCGATTAACCGGGTTTTTGACAAAAAGCCGTTTTAGAAACCGGTTTTCTGAAAATGTCAGTAAATATCAGTAAACGTGTGTATGAAAGAAGTGGTCATAGACCTTGAAAATTAAATCAAATCCTCTTCGGATGGCACGCCCTAAAGCGTTTAACCATTTCCTATCCAGCCTCCAAATGTATCATAAGAAGAAGATGAAGACTTTTTGTGAGTAAGAAATAGTTTTACTGGTAGTAAAAAGACTAAAGAAGACTAAAGTTGTTGAATAATTTATTAAGGGAATATTGTCCCTTTTTAAACCGGTAGATGACTTATCTGAGACAGTCACCAAAAATCTAATGGAATAAAACGTATATGTGTCATACTTTAGAGATGTGGTGGAATATATTGAGCATATACACCTATGAATCATAAAGCTTATGATGTATTCAAAAAACAGTTAATATTGATTTTTTTAATAAATAAAATTTCATTAAATTTAATTTCTCTCATTTACTTAAAATTGATTGATTGAGTGGGGTAGTGAAGCGATTTGAATTTAAAGCTTTAAGGTTATTTTTTTTGTATTTTTTGTAAGTTTCTAAGTTTACACAGTTACAAAAATATCCGTTCAATCTTCCTAAATCACTTTACTCTGATATTCCATCTATTTATCTTCAATAAATGACCATAATCTAATATCAAACTACTAACGTTCAAATATCACAACAAACTGAATTTTATTTTTATATATAAAAATATAAATATATATAAAAATAAAATTTAGTTTATATTTTATCTACTAAAACTTATTTTTTTTTTCTAAATTTTTAAAATCACACAAAAAATAATTCATCATCATATCGATACATAGAATTTTTCTCTTTATAAAGAAAACTACTTTGTGTGTGTGAGTGTTTGTGTTTTTTCTATTTACGAGTATTTTGTATCGCTTATACTCACACATATACATGTGCATATATTTTTTTACAATGTACGGTTTTCGACTCCTTTTTTATTCTTCGTAAGATTGGGTATTTCAAAGAGTTTAAATTTATTGTCTTAAATAAAGAGTTTTATTCTTTGATCACTCTTTAAACAGGATTAAATAGAAATTAAAAAAGATTAAAATAAAAAAGAGTGAAATCGAAAAAGAGTTTAATAAATAATAAAGTTGTTTTGTGGTCGTGTGTACGAGTTAAAATTTTTTCATTTGCCTAAAAAAGGGATGTTTGTATGTTTACCTTTGCATGAATATAAAAACGTACTCTCATATTAAAATGTGTTTTCTTATGTTGTATGAATTCTTGTGTTTCTTGTTTCCAACTTTTGAGCGAGTTGAAAAAAAATCCTCTTTTCTCACTCTTAACTAAAAAAGAGTGAGATCAATAAAGAGAAAAATTTTAATCGGAAATAAAGAGTTTTATTTTTTTCAATCTTTGCAAAGTGAAAATTAAGATCATTTGAAAATGAAGATTTTTCTCGGAGTTTTTCCATACTCTGATGTTTGCAGCAGTAGCTGCAATATAAATGTATATAAAACGAAACAAAAAGCCAATTTATAATTTATGATCAAAAAAAACGTTTTTGAATTATGACTCTTATACAATTTTTATACAATTTATACCAAAAAAAAATAAAAAAAATAAAAATGAATTGAAATCAAATACGGTCAGTATTTGAAATTTTTAAATTCACAAACACACACACATACATATACACATTCACATTTATATTCATATCAATTTTTAGAAATTTTAAATAAAAAAATATTGTTTGTGAAAGAAATAATAAAAAGAACAAAAAAAGAAGAGTTTTTTTTTGTTAAGACAGCAAAAATAAAATACTTGTATATTGAAAATTGGTTACAAAAAGGAAATATAAATTTTTTAAATATCTGTAATAAATATAAAAAAATAATTTAAATGAAATTGTTTTGTATTTAAAGGAATTTGGCAAAAAGAATTTAAAGTTGTGAAGACAATATGCGTACAAGAATGGAAGAAATACAAAAAAATCTGAATACATTTTTAGAATATTTGAAATATTTCATTATTTTGAATACTGAAACAAATTGGCTGCTCCATAAATCAATAAATTGATTGTTTATGGAACATAAGGTGTGAGAACGAAAAAATGTAAACACACATTTGTGAAATATTATTTTTTGGAATTGCAGAAAAATTTCGACCTGCTAAAGAAAATTATTTCTTTCTTTTACAGCAATATCAATAGAAAACTAGATTCGGGTAAAAATCCGGACATCCCAAGGGTTTTTTTCAGAAACCCAACCACATTCCATTTGGGGACATTCTACTACTTGTTTGTGTATGTATATACTTTATAACCACTAAGTGTATTGCTAAGAGACAATGCAGACTATGTATGCGCATCGTCTTACACGTGCACTAAGTAGGCAGTAAAACATCACCAGCAAGACGTGGTCCCGCACGATCATGAAGTTGGCGGTTAAGTGATAAAATACATTGACTTCAACCACTTCATCGCCATGAATTGAATCGTAAAGAGACAGCGTGTACGCACAAGTGTCCCTATAGTGCATAACAATGAAGATAGAAGAGACACAGATAAGCCTAAAGTAAATAGTAATTAATTTAAATTTTGTAAAATATTGTGAATCAGGGTTATTTTAAATACTCTTTGTACCTGAGGTGTTAGTCACACTTATGTTGTGTCTATAAAGCCCAAAATGAAAGTTTAAATTAGTTTAAACTTTAACTATAAAGGTTCAGAGAGAAGAAAGTTGAAAAAATTAGAAGTCAAGAATGGGCCAAAATCATTCCAACCAAAGAATGAAGATAAAAATATTTGGATTTTATTTGCATCCTCAGACTCTATATAATTATTATGAATAACTTTAGGACCAGAATCTCATAAAAAAGGTCAAAACGTATCCTTATCGGTCTTTACGTCAGTTTTGTGTGAAAACTTTATTGTGCCACCAAAATCGGTAATAAGTTTTGGTACCAAGAAATATCGAACCTCTAATAATTGACAGTTAAGGTCAATAGCAGTCGCTCTAAAATATTGAAACATTTTTTCGAAATAAATGACAAAATAAAAATACTAATTTGATCGTTAAAGTAATTAATACTGATAACATGATTTAAAAAAGGTTAGAACAGAAATCACAGTATAAAGAATAATCTTCTAGAAATTATAAATGCTTTTTCGGTCTCATTACTTTTTTCCTTTGCAAAATATTATTTTACTTACTCTTTCTTTAAAACGATTTAAAAATTTACCTGCAAAGTAAGAAAAATAAAACATAAATTAAAATTTTGAAATATTTTTAAAGAAAATTAAAATAAAAATTAAGTATACTTTTAGGTTAACATTTTCATACAAATGTAAAACATACATTGAGGAGGTAGAAAAAACGTCGCAATTTTGATTTAATGTTAAATCGATGAAAATCGATAATAATATGAAATTGGTTATAAATTTCAGTTTCTCTTTTTAAGGCATTTTCATTAAGAAATTTTATTAGGTTCGTTTTATTAGAAAGGACTTGGGATTGCTTTCGACAAACTCAAAAGCGCTTAAACGTTTTTATTTATGCTACACTTTGAATTTTTAATTTTATATTTTCTTATACTCCACTTATGCTGTCGGAGTCCATAAAAATCACTAAATCAATTTTTCCCAATACTTGATCAAAATCTTCTACTGCCTTTTAAAATTTCTGCAAAATCGCTTCATAAAATCCTTAAAAATCGTTTAACCTTTTTTAATTTTATTGGCCTTTTCCTACAATTATTTTCAATTTAAATTTCTTCATAAAATTTAGAATTTTAAATTATATTTTGATTTGTTGCAAATAAATTGCGTAAATCACTCCTTTCGTAGTCTTTTTTTGTTTTGCTTAATTCAAATTTTGTTTGTTGCTTAATTTTATTTTATTTCTTATGTTCGTTTTCCCAGCGGAATAACTAATCAGAATTTTTATTTTCTTTTTATTTTTTATTTTATTTGGGCACTTCTTCTCTTATTGTCTTCTCGGTTTTATTTTCCAAAAACGTTTGTATCGTTTTATTTTATGGCTAAAAAATATTTTTATTGAATTCTTTTAATACTCAGCAATACTACTGTCCACCAAGAGGTGAGTTTGGATTGTCACAAGTTGTGTTATAATAGAAAAAAATCCGAATGAAAATCTGAAACGATTTAACTCTAACATTGTTAAATCCCGTCAGTCTGTCCATCTAATTAAAAAATTAGAAAACATTAAAGCCAGATTCATTCTTTCATTCAAAGTTATAGGCCGATCTAACCTCTAAAACTTGAAAATATTGTTTAAATGTCAGATTTTTAGTAGAGCAAGTTATGGACTAGACAATTTCTAATTTTTTATATAACTGAAATATTAAATTTCTCTTTCAAAACATCAGAAACATAATGGATGAAGTAGAATATTCGCCATACATCGAATAGGTCCAGGAGTATGAACAGAACAATAAAAATGGTAACAATGCAGGGTACTTAAGCTTCTTTAAAGCCGAAGATGTTTTTTCCTATAAACATTTTGGGGAGCATTATCCTCATCATTCGTTATAGCCATGGGTGTCGATCTTTTTTTTAGCTGTCTGTTTGTTGTATTTTTGTCTTTTTAGTCATAAAGTAAATAAAAGTTAAATACTTGTTGTATCAAAAACAATTGTTTCCAAGTGACATGTTTTTAAGCTTCAAGTCTTATCCGTTTGACATTTAATATTGTTGGTATTTTTGTGTGTCTTATACATTGTCATCATTATTGTTCATCATGCAGTCAGGACAACAATAACAACAACAACTAGAAAACATAAAAAGAAGCAAAAACAGAAATCATAAACAACATGGCAATTGGTAAACGTGACTAAAATGTATAAACAAATTAAATATAAACAATTGATGATACCAAAACTGGGAACTTAATCAGCAGGCTGACAATGAGGGAAAGAAAGAGATAGATTATATAATAAAGAACAAGAAAATGATGAATTGTTTGCTGTTTTATCTTGGAATTAATACAGTAGCAAATATAGCTAAGCGAGGAATATTAGGCTCCTTAAAGTATACCCAAAAATAGAAAAGGGGGAAAAGTAATGTTAAATTACGAAGACTACAATTTGACCATTCATTCATCTATAAAATGAAAATTTTCTATTTTTTTACGATTCATTTATTACAAATCTAAAGTATATAAATTTAATAATATTGATTTATTAAACCTTGAAATATGTTAAATTTATTGTAAAGTTTTTATTTTCTATAAAATTTTGTTTGCCTATTTTTAGGCTGCTTTATATAAATTTTGTAATAATTTGCTATTTGTCTAGTCGTAGTTTGAATACTTGATTTTTTCATTTGCTAGACAGTCGATAAAAAATTCCATATAAAATATTTATGAAGAAAAACAAGTTTGGCAAATAATTTGCATACTTTTAGGCAGCTTTTGCATTTGTAAATAAAATGTTTAAAACATGAGGGTAAATAAAAAATAATATTGCACAATTTTTTAGCTTTAAATTAAATCATTATAAAATTTAATTATTAAATTTTATGGGAATAAAATTTTTCAATTAAAGTATTAAAATATTAAAAAAATGCATAAAATTTATTTAGCGGAATAATAAAAAATCAATATAATAAATTTATTGTAAATAATACAATAAAAAGTAATTTAAATAAAAAATTTGGTAAAATAAATGTTAAATTATTATTTTATAAAAAAAATTAAATTAAAATAAAAGTAAGAATGATACATTCGGCTATGCCGAATCTTCTATATTCTCCACCTCAAATGCATACGAAGTAAATTTACACACATATATACCCTCACAAAACCATACAACATATAATACGTTTTTTTAATACAAAACAGGAACACTTAGTGAGTCATAAAATTTCTTAAATGTTTGGCTTTAACGTTTTTTATTCTAAACCGATTGTGATAATTTGCAATGGAAAGGTGAAAATTAATATGATGGCGAAACTTCATTCTGATCTGTTGATTTATTTTACAAAAGTTTTTCGCTTGAATTTAGAGATTGCCTCAAATATTGGTCTATATATATTAATAGAGTGAACCTATTTTGCTAATTTAAAATAGGAAACTTTTCAGTACCATAGTAAATACTCAGACCAAATCTATTTGAGGTCTGTAAGTTATTATGGATGTCAGCATGTCAAAAACATACAAACTGACGGACAGACAGACGGACTTAGCTAAATCGACTTAGATTTTGATTTGATCCAAGAGCACATATACATTATGGGGTCTGACATATTTCCTTCTTAGTGTTAAGCAAGAAATGAAAATGTTAATATAATATTTAGATTTATTTACAATCTCATAAAATACTCTTAAAAAATGTTTCGAGAAAGTTTAGAAACAAATAGGGAGATAATATTTTATCAGTGTTACCCACTTTAATAAAATTTTCCAAATATTATAAAAGAAATAAACTAAATTTTGAAGTGATATTTTTAATTAAATTAAGGAGTAACTTTAACGCTCCTAAAAGCAGGCTTTAACTTTTTATAAACATAAGATGAGGTATAATATAACTCTTTAGGAAAGATTGAAATTAAAAATAAAATATACTTTTAGGCTATCATATCTACATAGATATATAGCATAAATATATAGCATAAATTAAGGCAATGAAAACATCATATGTTATTAAATTGTTACACATTGAAATCAAATAGTTAAAACGGAAATAATACAATAAACTTGAAAATTCGCTTCCGAAAAATATATAACAACGAAGTCAGCTCATATTTTTGTAGTCTGACTCAATTTAATGTAATTATTGGAATAATTTAAAGGAAGCAAAAATATATTTTAAAGTGATATTTTGTGTTGATAATAACATAGTTCTTAGTACTCCTACAAGCAGACTTTAATTCTTTTTATAAAAAAGTGAGGTATAACTTAAAGATTCTTTAATTAATATTTTAGTTTTATTTTGGTATTTCATTAAATGTTATTTAAATCAGAACAGATTAAAAAAATTAATAATGAATTTTAATTTTGAACGAAATGTTTCAGTTTAAGTTTTAAGTTTTTTTATAGTTGTTGTAGTTGGAAATGAATCATTATCATCTATAAAACAAAATAAACTGGATTGTAAATATAAACTCTATTTCATTAATTGATAAAAAAGAGTTTAAGGCGTCATTTCTCCCTCAAAATAACCTTCTATTTAGGACAAGATGTCTACATCATGACTTGGTATTTTTAATTACTGAATAAAATTAATTTTGAAATATTTTACAAATAAAATACGTAATCAATTTCAAATGCTAACAAAAAATCAAAAACAATAAATTACTTTCTATAAAATCATTTTTCAAATGAAATTCTATTTAGTAATGTATACTTTAGGGCTTATTTTTATTAAATATTTTTTAAACATTATTTAATTTAAAATGAAATCAAAGCATAGTTTGAGGTTTGAAGTGAGAATTTAAAAGTTTAGTTTAAAGTCATCTAACAATTTTATGGTTTCAATTATTTACGAAAATTATTTTATAAGAAATATGAAGTGTCAATGTGTGTAGAAATAAAAATATTATATGAATTTTAACTAAAACATGCAATAAAAATTCTTTTAAGCATATATTAAGGCTTGTATGAATGTGAGTTATAAAAATTTTTAACCAACTTTAAGACCTGTTTAAATATTTAACGAACTTTCATTAAAGCCTGCTTTAAGGCTTTTAAATAATATTGCTAAAAATTGCCTATTTTCAGGCATATTTTTTAAAAATGAATTTAAAACATAATTTAAAATTTCAATTTCATTTAGAGCATAAACTCGTTTAGATTAAATCAATATTTAAGCAATTGTTTTACATTTTTGCTTAGTTTTTTTTGTTATAGCAAAGTCTTATAAATTATTCAAATTGCTGCAGAATTATTGTAAAGCAAATGTTATTTTATATTTAAGACAAGTTTATTGTATTGTTACTATAATGTTCAATATAATACATATTTAAGCCTTGTTAACAAAAACAAAATGTCGGTACTATTTTTTTCCAACATTAAAGTAAATTTCTTTATAGCTGAATGCAGCACATGTGCTCTTCTCTCTATATTCGTATGTATATGGTGTTTCTTATGGTTAGAAAAATGCCATGATAAAACTATAAAAAATCTTGTGAGAAGAAAAAAGCGGAGAAAAGAAAATGTTAAGAAGGTTATGCAACACAGTGGGATAAATTTCTAAAATTTTGGGAATAAACTTGAAGTGAGAAAGCGAGATATTAATTTGTTGTTGTTCCCACTGTGTGTAAAAATTTAAAAAAATTTATAAAAAATAATTTTACTGCAAATATCAGCTGTTGTCTTAAAAATAACTTTATGAAATAATAAAAAAGTCAGCATTTATTTTACTTTTAAAGATAACTTCGTCTTCGTGAAACTCGTAACATTTAATGAAAATCCCACACAGACCAAAGCTCTGTGTTCTTTACACATAGACTAACTCATCACATAAACTTATACTTTTCATATTTTATTTTATTCACCTACAATTTTAGTTCTTCCTCTTTTTCTACGACATGTTACCCCTAATCTTTTTTATTCAATTTAAATGCTTAAGATTACAATATGTCCTTTATTTCTACCAGTATATGAAGCCATAACAATGTGTAACATTTTTAAGTGACAGAAAATAAATGATGGTGACAAGAAAAAAATGAAATAAAAGCACGAACCAGGAAAAAAACTATAAAATGCTTAAATATATTCACATAAAAATGCACATGTGCTCCTTGTGTAAATAACTGAGTCGTTGTAGTGAGTGAGTGTGTGTGTGTATGTATGTAAAGTGAAAGTAAGCATATTCATATGTTTTAAATATCTTTATCTTCACACTTATACACCAACACATATTTATTTTTTACAACCATAACTGCAGTTAAAGATGCCACAAAAGGACATAAAATTTGCCAACAATTGCATAAAGATACGTGCATTTGCTATAATGGCTGAATTTATGTGTGTGTGTGTGTGTGAATGTAGAAAGCACTTATGCACTGATAAAACAATTGACATATGTATGAGTAAATATATACGAGAGACGCGTGTCTATGAATGAGTGTAAATGGTTAAGGGAGTGTCATTACAAATATTAAGTTTTATTTGGATGGAAAAAAAAGACTTAAACGAGATCAGTTGATTGTTTTTAATGTTAAAGATGAAATATTATTATTTTTATTTAGATAAAGTAATGCTAATGCTACAATTAATGTAATTGGTAATAATCATTAATTAAGTAATTTTTTAATTATCTATAAAAAATATAAACTACAAATCTTAATTAAAGCACACTTTAAGGCTTAACTGTAATTGTGTTTGAATGTTGCCTATTTTCAGGTATATATTTTAACTGCTATTGAAGTAACAATAAAGGTTTCAATTCATATTTAAAGGACCATTATTAGAATATAAAATGTTAATTGAGAGTGTTATCAATTTTAAAATTCAAAGAAACCATTACTTGTCATTGATTTCAATTGAAGCGACTGGACTTAGTGGGAAAGATGCCCTCAGAAATGAAATAACTATTTTTAGCGATTCTCTACTTTTACTACTACAAAAAAAGCTGTAATATCAAGAAATCATTTGCATTTAACTTTGTATTGCTTTAATGGTTCCTGTATAGAACGTTTAAAGTTTTCTGAAAATTTCATTATTATACTTTTTATCCCTTTAGCAACATTAAAAAATTATTTTTGCAACAAATTCAAGACAATATAGCAAATTTGTATTTTTTGTTGCCGTTTGCAACATTTTTAAGACAATATTCTCTTCAGCCATTTCCAAAAAACAAAAAAGAACAACTTAAAGAGAGAAAAAATCACTACAAAAGCCAAGAAGAAATTGAAAAGGAAGTTAAAAGGAAAGTAGATGACAAAATTCTTTTTTGCTTTAATAAACAAAAAAAGAAAAAAGGAAAAAAATCAAATCTTTGAAATAAATTCATTTCATTTTTTTGCATTCATTTTTCTTCATTGTGCACAACATGTTGCTAGTGTCATTGAGAATTTCCGTTAAATTTAAAAAGATGACTTTCTTTTTGGAAATAAAAGCAAAAAGGAAATAAAAAAGAAAACTTAAAACAAAAATCGAATTTTACTTTTTTGAAAAGAGGAACGTTCTTTGTGAATTTTTTGGCGGAAAAAAATTAAGGATAAAAATATTACTTAAGGTTGAGAAGATTTTTATGTGTAAAATAATGAATGAAGGAGTATAAGGATTATATGCGAAAAAAAGATTAATATATGATATTCTGAAAAAGTTGTATAACTTAAACTTAAGAATATAGGGAATATAAGCAGAGTTTCATATAAAATAAGTTTTCAATTTTTATCTTCTTCTTAAGAAATAATTAAATGTTATCTTTGATACGGAATATCAGTAATATTTTATTTCAAGTAACAAAAAATAATTATTGTAAAAAGTACTTTGTGAATTGAAGTAATTAATTTTTTGGAATAAGTTACAATCAATTGCAATTTTAGATAGGAAAGTTTATCGTTAGGCGGTTTATAAATAAGAAATACTGCCTTGATTAAGGTGTCAAAAACAAGTTTAATTTATATTAAAAATGCCTACTTTTAAGCTCCATATGAGATATTTACAAAATCGGTGATTTTTTTCGATGGAAGTAATAACCCGAAACGAATAGTGAATGACATAATGTAAATATTAATTGTAACTTCAAATATTTGTATCATTGTTCAGTATAATGTAGGTTACTGAGTCAAGATTGCTAAATGAGGTTAAATATTTAAAGATAAGTTCAGAAGCCAAAAGCAATGATAATTCACTTTAATTTCTTAATATGCGTCAAAGAATGTTAGCATAAAGGATATTTCTGTACAGTTGTTGGTTAATTATTTAGGATAGAAACTGTTGCCTACTTCCAGGAAACTAAACGCAATACTGAAGATAAAGCATCGGTGATTTTATCTCAGCACACTAAATTAATTGTGAATTGCATTTTAACATCAAGTTTGCTAAACTCATCAAATGTGTCATAAGTTCAATTCTAAATGAAGATTGTTGGCACCTTTAATGAAAACTCGTGATTTCGTGTTTTTTTTCTGCAATTTACGAAATGTGTCCGTAATTTAGATACATGGACGTAAATTATAGTAAACTGGTAGTTTTAAAAAAATGTTAAAACTTTGAAATATGAATCGAATTTAGGTTCATTATTCAATTAATCGATTATTTTAAAGAGCTTAAGTTTAATGATCATTAAACTGTGTTGTCAGATCGAAAGTTTTGGCTCGATGACCCTTAATTAATGTAAATTTTATACTATTTAATCTTTATATTTTAAACTATATTTTATTAATATACACAAAAATGTTGCATATTTTCCGGAAACTAAACATGATTTTTGAACATATTTAAAATACATATTTTTAACAATAAGTATTAAGAATCAGTATTTTAATAAATGATTTCACTTTTTTATAGTTTATTATTTCTTGCATACTATCATTCAATAAAAGTGTTGCCTACTTTGAGGTTCATCTCTTAAAGTTCTTTATTTTATTAATTTATATATATTAATATAGATATAAACTGTATTATCATATACAATTAATATGCAATCTTAAGGTGTTACTTTAAGAATCTCGGGAAAATTCTTTAAAGAATGCGAAAATATGTCAAATTAAGCATGACAAATGTAACAAATGAATTGTTTAAATTGCATCATTACAGGATTGAAGTAACAATTACCTACAAAACAATATCAACCTCGAAAATCTAAGTAATTGCTAACAGTGAAATTAAAACTTGGTCTTAAGGAAAATACAATATAACACTCTGGTCCATCTTTAAGTAAAAAAAACAATCCTCCTATTGCGTAGCATACTTTAAGTCTGTTCTATTAAACACTTTAAGAGTATTTTAGTTTTAAAGTTGTTTAAAACCTTAGCATACTTTCAGACTGTCATAATAAAAGTCACAATAGTATTTTTACGGTTAAAGCTGTTGAATTTTTAGTTAAACTTAAAGATTAAAGGAATCTTAAAGATTTATTTCACACAATTGTTGAGTATTTTGTTATATTTGTTTTTGCGAAAATTCTGTACTTCCTTTATTTCAAGGAACATAATTTTTTCCAACTCAATGTTGTCAACAACAACAGAAGGTAAAAGAAAATTTTTAAACGAAAAAGAATAAAAGAAAGTCGTGAAAATATTATGCATCCTGCAACAAATGCCATTATGGAGCATATGATGATATTATTTTCTTGTTAGAATTTGTTATTTGAGAATTTTAAATATCAAAGTTTTCAGGGAAATAATTTTTTAGTTTTTAAAGAAAATAATTTGAAAAATTTGAAAAAGCATATTCTTGATTTAAAGAGTTTCCCATTTCACTTAAATATTTCACATTCTTTAAATGTATAGAAATCAATTAATCATTTTATTAAAATAATGTGTTGTAATAATAATCTGATTCATTATCAAATTAACAAAAAGAAATTTTCTAATATTTTCTATTCTCCTTTTTTTGCCAAGTTTTTTTTTTTTTTTTAATAAATTTCTGCACATTTTTCTTTTTTGCCCCCTTCCGAAAGTGAAAGAGGGAGAGAGCAGAAAATTAAATAGAAATTGCTACATTTCTGTGATTAATGATGTGCTCCGAATTGCCAAAATTACTCGTGCTTCCAATAATTTCATACAATTCCGTTGTTAAACGTAATTCAATAAGGCGTTTATTCATTTATAGACAATATTCGAAGCCATTCGTTAAACCTGGTAACAGACAATGGAGAAGGCAGTAGTTACAAAAAACGCAGTTTTTCATTTAAATCACGGAAAATCTATTTATAGAGAAATATCTAGTATTTGCCCTCCAGTATTTGTGGAAAATGATAAAAATCATTTTTTCAGTTGTTGTTGTTGCCATTTTCTCTATCAAGATGTCCTGATTAATGTGTTAATGTTGAAATGTTTATGGCGTATAGCATAGTTTATAGGCATATTGTTTAATGCTTTTGTGTTGCATAGATTTTAGGCTTTAAATGAAAACGTGATTTTTAAAATACAAGATTTACTTTTTTCATTAGAAGCAGCTCTATATTTGTATTATGGTGTTTGCTTACAATGACCTAAAAAATCATTCACATTAATATTATTGACAACAAGCAATAATGTTTGCTGTGTGTTTGTTGCCTAAAAGTATGCCAAAGATATTAATGGCTGATATATGGAGAAAAAGAAAACTGATTTAACAAAAGTGTTTTATTTTTCTATTTTGAATTTTAACACACTTGATTAAAGAATTTAATATAACTAAAAGCTTTCTGTATAAAGGAAATCTTTATCTAAGAGTTTGTTTAGTGATTAGAAATAAAAGAGAAGATTGTAAGATAAAAATAATTCAAGGAAATATCGCCTAATTTAAAGATGAATTTCTGGAATTGATTTTTGTTCAAAGGTAACATTTACAAATATTATTCAAATAATTTATAAATTTCCAATACATTTGCGGGAATAAGAATTTGTCTGCCAATAAATATTTTAGAAAATTGATTTTAATTATTTCAAAATAAATTAATAAATGGAACCCAGAAAAAGTCCTAACAAACATTTTGTTGAGTATCTGTCATTAAAAGCAATTTTGGATTTGTTGTGATCTTGGCAGTTATAGGAATCATAACCTGAATTTGATAAAAAATTAAAGACAAAAAACGATGTTATGTATGTGATCAACTCCAATATTAATGACTCTAACACACTGAAACCAGCATTCACTTATAAGTGCTTAATAAGCGTTTGTCCTTTTCATTAAATACAGAAATTACCAAACAATTCTGGAAACTCCTTTCAAACTCACATTAAACTCTTTTACAAATACAAACAGTCTGTTACGAGAAGTTTAATTTTGGTTTTGTAATATTTGCAAACATTTATTGTATGAATACATACGTACATTTGAACATTTTTCATAAATGCAGACGATTACATTCCGCTAAAATTGTAAACCATTCGAAAATTACCACATAAACATGCTCTTGCACATTTTGTTTGGGGCCAACGTCGGCATTATCGAATCAATAAAGAAAATCTGGGTGGCAAAAAAAAAAAAAAAAAAAAAAAATGGAAAATTTTGTTTTCATTTTCAACAACAAAATTTAAAACAAATAAAATGAATATAACAAAATTTCGAGAGGGAGAGTGAGACAGAGAAAATAAGGAAATTGAAAGCAAAAATGTCATGGTTTGACATTATTTGTGCAGGCAATGAAATTGTACATTGGCGAAAATAATGTTGGCAAAATTTTAATAATGACCAGCAAAAGACAACAACAACAATAACAGCAGCAGCAATAATAATGTTTTTTTTTGCAACAGCCCATTAAGGCGTGTATTGTAATAATAAATGGCACGAGTAATAATAAGTAAGCGAACTTGCTGTTTTTCATAACTTTTACCCTTTTTCTCTATAATAAATGTATGAAATGCAGGTCAATTGATTGTGATTTAGTCGTACACACACATACAACGATGGATAAATTCCATAATTCTATTTTTTAATTTTCAATACAAAAAAGAAAATTCATATAGAATTTTTATTTAATGTTAGAAATAAAAATTGTTAAATTCAAAATGATTTTCGGAAAATTTTGCAGAAAATTATGTGAAAATAATTTCTAATATTTTTTAGAAAAATATGTCATCACTAATATTTATTCCAAAAAAAAGAATATCTATTACCTTCGAAGTGTACAACCAATTTAAAGATCTTTAATTTAAATGATTATTTAATCAATATCACGTAATGAATATCATCTTTATAATTCTCTCTCTCTCTCGCAATGAAAATGCGAGTTAATAAATTATTTTTTGTTCGCTTTTAAAGCAAACGAAATTTTCTCGATTGATCGAATATATACATTAGTTTAGAATTAGAAGAGGTTTTCTTTTGAAAGATTATTATTTAGAACACATTTAGAAAACCTCATATAATTGTTGATTCATTTAAAAAAAAACTATAGTTATTTTTCATTGCATTTAACAAATTAAACTAATTTCACAAATATAGGTCCATATTTGGCAATAAATATTAAGAATAATGGATAAAACTTATAATACCCCTAATTATTTGGGCCCCGAGAAATTTTCCGTTGCAGTATCCGATTAAGTTATCTCTTTTCATTGGCAAAAATTTGAATTCCTCAAAACGGAAAGGCATAGACTGTAAGAAAAGTGTTATTTGTTATACGGAATTTTTTAAAATGCAGAATTACTTTTCTAACAAGAGTAGAAATAAAACTGATCAGTCATCTTTGATGTTGCCCCTTTCGAAAATCCCAGATAAAAATTTGGTCTGTTGGTTAAGTAGCATTTGCTGATTAAGAGATCTGCAGAATACTAGCGATAGTTTATACAATCGGAACAGATGATCCAGAAATTTCTGCATGGATATCGGTTCATAATTCGTAAACTCTTTCATACGATAATCACTTTAAGAATAAGGGAGTGTGACAAATTTTTTGAAGCGCGGTTTATATAAATTTAAAAATTTTTGTATAAAGTTCTCGCTTGTTGTATTGTTACAGGGTCCTTCCCTTCCATTCCCTTTTCACTACTCGCTAATGCAACACTTAAGTATTGAAAACTTCATTGTAAAAATTTATTTTAAAATTATAATACAAACAGGTTATGACTTTTCAAACATGATTTTCAAACTTCTTTACATTTTTTCACATTTATGCTACAATTTCAGTGAAATTTGTGTTACGATATTCGCATGCACCGATTTTTTGTAGGAAAATAATGAGCTTTATAAAGGAGTTTATAACTGATATTAAAATTGTCTATAAACAGGAAGAAACACACACCAACACAAATGAAAAAAAGTTCACTACTATTAAAATCACATGACTATGTGAAATCTACACTTAGTCACACACACATAAAATGTAACTAAACACATACACATAGAAAAAAACAAATGTTAAAGTTAGTTAAAAATTTATTTAAATTTCTTTCAGTTTGATTTGATCATGATTTTGCGTCATAGATAGAAATGTTAATTTAACATTGTTTCACAGTGAATACAGTTTCTTATTCTTGAAATTTTACTACTCACAAGTAATTTTAAAAATTTATGCTTGTTTAACTATATATATGAGTGTCGAAAGATTTTACTATGTACAATATTATTTTATCACGAACGTGAAACCCGTTTAATTTAAACTAAACGAAAAAAATATTTAATCTAAAATCAACTATGTTCAATATTGATTTTGCTTCATGTTTTTTCTGTGTGTGCATATACATTTATATGAATATTCATATAGTATGTGTGTGAGTGTTTCTGAATTTTCTGGCCACCGTTTTATGCGTATAAATGGCATAAAAAACCCATAAAAAAGTTATGTCTAAAGAACAAAAAAGTATTTTGGTGGACTTTTTCATTTACTATCGTCATTATCACATGTTGTCGTTAAGAGATATATAGAGGATATAATCGTAAATAATTTTCTGTTTTATGGCAATTCACTAAAATGGAGCAAAAAGAAATGAAATTAAAGGAAGGAAAAGGAGAAAAAATTGAATGAAAATAAAATGCAGTAAAATCTGTTCATTGAGGTTAAAGTCGGTTAAGTTATTTGAACAAAATTTTAAACTGATTTTTTTGTGCGGGAATTTCAAGAGCAATAAAATGCATTCCTAAAGCAATTTTTGTGGAGTGAAAGTGCTATAAAAATAAAGATAAGAATTTTGTTTAATTATTAGAAATGTAAAATGTTTAATAGTTTGGTGTTATTTCAAAATATGGCCCGATATTTATCAAATTTGTAACTTATTTCCAAGACAGTTAGATTATTTATTTAACCGAACATCAACAGAATTGTCCTATACTTAAAAGTTTTATAAGCTTAAAACAGTTTTTCAGAAATAAGAATTATATGGGAGATATAGCAAAATAGGATGGGGCATTACATGGGAGATAGGTCAAATACTGGCTCCAGAATAATCTAGTTTTATTGGGTTTACTATAAAATCAAAATAAATATATATTTTGGAAATTTCAGAAAATTATCATTATACTGTGACCTATATAAAAAGCAATTTTTGGGGTGTATCAAAATTTTACTTATTAGAGCCTATATTTTTTTTCTACCGATCCGATTTCAACGATTTCATTAATGTCTGCATTCCATCAAAATCCAGTTATTTTTTGTCGAAAAATTTATGAGATTTTTTTCGAAATTTTAAAATTAATGGACTGATATTGATGGTTGATATTGATAGTTCAACAGCAAAACAAGTGCCGAAATTTTATTTTATTCGGGCATTTATTTGAAACGTGAGGATGTTTCAAACCAAAAGAAGGATATAGCTACATCGACACAGATTTTGAGACAGATTTTTAAGAGAGTTTGTCTCTTGGTAGGAAACCTGGTAATACCAAAAAAATTTAAAGCACTTTCAGAGGTGCTCCAATCACATCTGAAAAGCTTAAAAATGGCAAGCTTTTTCTAGTTGCGGGAAGAAAATATTCTCATTAATGCTTTTTCCTTCCACGACAGTGACTAATATGTTATGTGTAAGTTGAGTCTGGTCTTTCTGCATTTTATTATGGTACAAGAGTTTTGGAGGTTGCAAATTCTTAGTACCAAAATATATCAATTGCTAAAATCGAGCGAAATTAAAATCTGTAAAAAATTGGGTCCTTATTATGAGGTGTAACCTTGGAATAAAAGCAATTGAATAAACTGGTCCGAAAATAATATCAATGAATATAAAAGAAGTGGTTAGAACCAAATAATTTATAGTTTTTTGAGGTCTGTATTGCAAATCCAATTAAAAAAGGAAAAATTCAAACTTTTTCGCAAATTTTAGATATTTTTCAATTACTTCTTTACAGCCTGATCACGATTTTGTTTACTTACAATTTCTATTAAAAATATTTTGAAAGTGTTGGATTTAAAAATTTACCTGCAAAATAAGAAAGAAAAAAATTAATTGGAAATTTTGAAATAAAATTAAGTATAAACTTAGAATACTTTAAAGCTGACATTTTCTGTAAATGTAAAATATACTTTTAGGCGTCTAAAAAATAAACTTATGTTTATAACGAATATTAAAACGATTTTATTTCCCGCTTTATTATTGAATTGAATTGAAAATATAAAATGAAAATACATTTAACTGCAATTACACTTAACTTTCAATAATATTTCTTTCATATGATCAAATTGGAAATGCTGTTATTTTCTGATGCATAAAATATATAATATTATTTAATATTAGTACTAGAAAAACTTTATAGAAATACTCTTATTTTTATGCGCAATTGACATCAGTTTTATTGAGTGTTAAGCAAACACACACACACATACACATCTTTAGTTAAACAGATATTAAAATATAACATAAAAATGGTGTGGAATATAAAATATGGCTGCATTTATTGGAGTCGTGATAAAAATTTCAATATTTTACAGATTAAATATTAAACAAGTTATAGGTTTTACTACCTCTACTTGTTATAAATTTATATAGAAAAAATAAAAAATAAATGCTGTAAAATCTTTACACTAACCGAGTTTTACCTATAAGATTTAATGTATATAAAAATTAAAATAAAATCTTTGTATGGAAATTTATTTCAAGTTAATTTCCTTATTAAATTTCCAATTTGAAAACAGAAAAATAAATCAATATTTTTCGTTAGACATTTTAATTAAGCATTTCTATAAATCCCTTAATCATGTTGTTTATCTTTGCAAAAATATCTTAAAGTTGTATTAACATATTTACATTTGATTGTATTGTATTGTGTTTATTAAATAAATGCTTGAATGCATATTAAGATACGTTTAATACACAAACACAGACACACACACACGCTCATATGTATCCCTGTGAAAACAAACAAAATAATGAACTTACTTTATTATACAAATCATATGTAAACAATATCCGACGGAAGCGGAAATACAATATACTTGTAAATACTTAATACAAGTTTAAAATTGTAAAACATCATTATCAGCAGTCAGCCAGCAAAAACAATAAAAGCGATATAGATTGAAAAGCATTTAAGATATATGAAAGAATAAACATGTATACAAAATGGAATAAAAACAAAAAATTCTGTTATAAAACAAACAAAAGAAGAGGCAAGAAGAATAATAACAACATTAACTGCAACAACATCAATTACAAAAAATCAGAAATAACAATATCAACATTATTATATATTTACAATTTGATCAATAAGGAGGATTTTTGAAGACAAACCCAACAGTTTTTTTAATTTAGAGGAGATAAAAAGAATTTTAATAATTTATACTTTTTAAAGCATATTTTTGGGGGGATTTTTATTGAAGCATATTTTTGGGGACAGATTTTATTTAAAAATCTCTGTCCAGAGTTAGCATAATCATTTATCAACTAGAAAATGATCACAACTTCGGACCTTAAAAGGATAATTTAAAACTCCATGCTTCTCTTCTTCTCTTTAATTTTTTACTTAAAAATTGGAAAATCAATAGAGTAGTACAAGGACCTCTAAAATTTATTAAACTTAAATTAAGACGTAAATTCAGAATGAACTTCAGAGTCTTTTTTAGTCATGCAGATAAATATTTTTAATTTTTTTGAGTAGAAAAGTAATAGGAAATCGATTAAGTAAAACCGAAGTCAAAGATTAATATCTGAATTTACTTCTGAAACTTGAAAAACAAATTCAATTAAAAATCTCAACCGATTTTAACAAATGTTGCGGAAATTATAGCATACAAAAAGAAGGGTTAATTCGGGATAATTTTCAAAGTCTTATCTCATTATTGTAAAAGATATTGCTTGAGTGATCTACTCTGCCAGAATCTCAATTACCATTAATATAGATTTTGTTAGATTCTGATTAGAATTTCAAACGAAGTTTTTCCAAGAATTTTTCTCTATTTAAAATTCACTCCTCATTATTAAACGATCAACAGTTAGATCATTTTGGGTGTTCCATAGTTTTTATTATTTAATTTCAAAATTAATTTTTTTATTCAATAAAAATTTAATACAAAAATTCATTTAATAACAAAAATTCATAGTACTGCGAGAGACTTCGAATTTTAATTTAAATCACATATTTCTTTTTTCTTTAAATCCCTATTTCAGCATCGAATTGATTTTTTCAACACAGACAGATTTAATATATTTATTTTGATGTTTATATAAAGTCTACATAATATACTGACTGATGTGTCTATATTTATCTACACTATATATACATATATATCTCTTCATATATATACTACATGGGATATTTAACTTACATGATAAACTTTTTTGTATAGGAATTTTTATTGTTTTTTTTTTTTTTTTTTTTTTTTTTTTTTTGTGAAAAAAAGAAAAAGAATCCAGACAGATTGATATTTTCGCTGTTTGTTTTGTTTTCTTTTATTTTTATAAAATTTTATTTTTTTCAATACAAATACAAGAGAAAAGAAGTCTATTTTATGAAACAATTTTTGGGATGCTATTGTTTAACTACCTTTACAAGCCCAAAAGTATGCCATACTTTTGTTGTGACGTTTTATTATTTGTATGTTTTTGTTTGTTTGCTTTCAGAATTATCATTATTTTATTTTTATTTTCAACTAAAAATTTGTCGTTGTTCTGGTTTCATTTTGTAGGTCCATTGTTGTATAAAATGTTTAGCAAATTTTAAGGATAATGGATCATGTTTTTTATTGTGTATTCATAGTTAATGGTTTATGAAATTTCACAAAAAATTTAATTGAAAAACCTAGAAACAAACTTTTCTTTTTATGATTTTTTTAATTGAAAATAATAATAATTTTTAAATTTTAGATATCAGAGAAGATTAAGCGTCTTTTATTTAGAAAAAAATTAAAGAGAAAATTTTTAGAATTAATAAATTGCTTAAGAGATAATGTCGATTTTTATATGTACTGATATTTTTTAATTAAAATTCTATTAAGCCTTAAATGACGGAAATCATTAAAAAATGGTGATTTAATTTTTTTCATTTAATTTATCAATTTTAAGTGTCTTTTTATGTTTGTAATTGATATCAATAGTTTAATGTAATTAAACATTTTTATATGATAAAATTGTTGACATAACTTAATTAATTACATTTTCATGTATCAAAGGTTTTGTATATGTATTTGAAATAATTAAAAATATTTAAATATATAACGTTCTCAAATATCAATCGAAGTTATTTTATTAAAAGGGGATCCTAAGAACTAATATTCGTAAGTATGTGGACACAAAGTAGTGATGTTTGTAGAAATATATGAAATTCTGACCTTTGGCAAACGTTCCTGAAATCTAAGTGCTTAAAAAAAATTGGTCCGAATTAATTCTCGTTATTTTAAAAAAATTAATTATTTAAAAAAAGTTAACAAAATTTGAATATGATGAGAAAAAATCGAGTTCCAATAGCTCAGTTTAAGAGCCACCTATATGGGACCCTTTCTATACTTAAAACGCTCTGCTTCTCTGGTATAAAGGGGTAAATGATGCTTTTCTGGTATAAAGGGACAAATGCTTGGAATATTATTTCATGGGCTCTTTGCTTTAGTATTAGTTTTTCTATACTACTGGTTTATGCAATTTAAAATAAACATGGTTAAACTGGTTCTAATAACAATTCTGAGTTATCGATACACTTTAAGGTCAGTTCTCGATTTTTTGCAGAAGGACAGACGAATATTGTTAAATTTTTCAAAAAGAATTTTTTATATTTGAAACAGTTAAAGCTGAATGAAGCACCATTTGGTCCATACGTTGGTAAAAATCTCGCATTTTTAATGACAATAATATATTGAAATTTTTTTTAGGTAAACAGACGACTCATTACATAATATTGAGACAATAGTTATATTAAAAAGTTAATTTAGCATTATTTTTTTCAAACTTCAGAACTTCAGTATATTTATGGAAATATGATTCTAAAATTGTTAATCATCTCTCAAGGTTTTTTGTTGCTGGTTTATATAAAATATACAGAAAATATTATAAAATTTAAAATCACTTTACAAAAAGCTGTTTTCTACTTTCCAGAAAAGGTCCAATCACGGTTGCGTTGATTGGACCCAACCAATTTGCATATGTTCTAATTAACTTATTATCATAATAATTTTCATATAAAAAATTTCAAAAACATAAAAATTTAGAAAATAAAAAGTCAGATTATTCATCACCCGATTTTTTATGAAGTATTTTTTTTTAAGATTTTGTAATCTGAAAATGAGATAAATTTCAAAATGGGTTAATAGGTATTAAATATAATTTATCTTTCTGATATCATGGTCACACCTTAATTAAATTATGTCTAAAGAACTCGATCATATGAGAAGAGCTCATTTCCTCCTCTTTTTTGAAAAAAGACAAAAAGTCTTTTTGGAATTCAATAAGTCGTAATTAACATAAAATAAATTATATTAAAATATAATTCGCTGGTTTTGTGAATTCTAAATAAAATATTTAGCTCTTCTATCCACTAAACTGTTATAACTATGCATACATACACTTGTGTTAATGTATGTGTATATGTAAAGTAATATAAACAAGAATTACTTATAATCAATTTGTTTAAGTCGACATAAAAATCAAATATAGAATATGAAGGTAATTTTAATAAAATTTACATGTAAATAAACCTGTAAGTATTTTCAATGTAAAATAAACATTTACGTGAGATTATACTAATACATTCTCACATATAAATATTTAATATTATAGATATTTTCGCGCAATATCTAAATATATCTGCCAAAGACATTACGAGTTATTCTTAGAAATGTAGTAAATTTAATTTATATTTTCTCTTATTACATCCTTTTCAATTAACGTATGTATTGTTATGTGTAAAGACATCATTATATAACTTTAAATATAAGAAATGAGATCAAAAAGTTATTAACACACGTTTTTAATTAAAGCTTTTCAGCCAAGTATACATGTAATTGAATATGTTTAATGTCAAACAACTGAAAATATCGTTAATTTGATTAAAATAAGTGACCAGAAAAAGTCAATATTAAAAGGTCTGCCGTTCAACTGTTTTTCAGTGTTATTAAACAGTACGGGAGAAACTTGTACGATACTCCACATGATGCCAAAGAGCTCTCAAGGAAAGCAGCCCTAGTAGGCTATTTGTAACAAAAACTTGCATGATTCAAAAAGTTATTGACAGGAACACTCATAAAAATAAACTTTCTAAAAAGATGTTCTTGCTGCATAACGGAAGCTAAAACTATTTGTCGCAACTCCAATTTTTTATTGCTAAAATTTTTCAAAAATTCCTTTCTTTTCTTGGCAAGCAATATGCAGTTGCAGCAAAGAAGGGCAATTTGTTACAAGGAGCTCAATAAATACTCTACATGAAGGAATGATTACAAAAAGGCTGCTTCCATTCATAAGATTTCATTATGAATCCACTTATTTTTGACTTGGCATATTGTCACTATGACTAACAAGACCTTGAGGGGTACAAAAAAAATGAAAATGAGGTAGTTGGACAAAGAGGTGCAAATTGTCCAAATTGCCGGGTACTAAGGACAGTAAAGAGATGTTGAGTTCTTTTCAAAAGAGAATTGAAGAGCACAAAAAGGTGTCCAAAAGCGTCGTGGTTTTTACCAATCTGTTCGATTAAAGTTACAGAAAGCACTATGAAAAAGTTAATGGAACACGGTTCAAAATTTCATCACTAGAGAATAAAACTATAAAAATATAATTTTTGCAAATTGTAATTCTAATTTCAATTTAATAAAGAAAAATTAAAACTGTAACATTAGTGCTTTCGTTTTTGTTAACATATAAGTATGATAAGAATTTTTCGATCTCACTTCTTTATGAATAATTTTGTTCATCCTTTAAAAAATATATATATGTTTATCTCTTGTCTCAAGCTGTTGATGTTTTTCATTTACAACATAATTTTTTCGTCTTTTACTGCTTCTTCATCATATTTTGTCAATTGCATTTGTTGTAATTATTAATGAGTCAACGTATTTATAGCAACAATTTTAATAATATTTATTACACCAACGTACGCAAGTGTTGAATTTAAATTTATATTATGTGTGTGTATACATACATATGTATGTGAATGTATATATGAATGTGTAAAAAGATTGGTATTTGTATGCATTAATGGTTGCAGGCATGCATACATATACATATATACACAACTATAGATATAAAAATATGTGCTTGGAATAAGCAACACTTTAAGCTATGCACATACACGCACACACACATAAACGCAGATAAGCAAATATACATGAAAAAAGGAAATAATATAAAATAGAACTTTAAAGAGAGAAGGTATCCTCAGACATATATTTGATTTAAATTGTCAACTGTTTTTATGTAAGAATAATCTAAATCCTTTGTATATTTTATTTTTCTTTATGTTATAATTTCTCTGTTGGTTTCTTTAATTATAGTTTTTGCTCGTTTTAACGGATGAATGTCTTTTATTAATTAAAATGAAAAACTGTTTGTTTTTCTGTCTTAATTAGAATGCTATAAAGCTGAGCTTTTTCGTAGTAAAATATACATACAAACATATAAAGCTGAAGCATGAAATACACTTATGTAGCAATGATGCAACTGCACAATTACTGATTACTGTCATTAAATTAATTTAATTTTTGTGATTTTGATCCAAATGAGTGACTAAAATTACTATGTTATAAAAGTTTTGAAAACTAAATTAGACTAAAGTTTAGTCTATAAACTAGACTATAATTCTATAATCTAATTGAAAATTTTGTATATAAGCTAGAATAAGTCAGGCCTATATACTTAACTCTAACCTACAAAATTAATTTAAGTTAAGCCTACTAATTAGACTTAATTCGAGTCAATAGAGTAACGTAAAGTTTCGACCGGAGTGTAGTCTATAAAATAGACAACTACACTAAAACCAAGCCTATAAACTGGACTGAAATCTAGCATATAAAGTTTAGTCCACAAATTAAACTCTAACCTGCAAAATAAACTAAGTGAAATCTAAAAAATAAACTGAAGTCGAGTGAACAAACTATAAAAAAGTTTAGACTTAAGTATATAAAGTAGACAGAAGTTTATTCCATAAACTAGACTGAAGTCTAGTCTATGAACTATGACTGAAGTTTAGTCTATGCCTTGTCTATAAATTAGACTAAAGTCTGACCTATAAACTAGACTAAAGTGTAATCAATAGACTAGACTAAAGTCTGGTCTATAAACTTAAGCTTATAGCCTATTAACTAGACGAAATTCTAGTCTAAAAAGCATTAGTTTATAATTTTGCTCTATAACCTTACCAGTCTTAAGTCTGGTGTATTAACTAAAGTTCTGCTATTTTATATTTAAGTTTTGCGAACAAATAAGACTAAAGTCGTGTCAAGTCAAGCGAAGTTTTAACAGATGTCTATTCTATTAACAAGACTATAGTCTAGTCTAAAAATTAGACTATAGTCTAGTACATAAACTAGACTAAAGTCGGATATGTTATAAAGACTCAAATATAGTCAATAAACTTTAATATCGTTCGTAGACTAAATTTATTCCAGTTAATTGTCTTTATTAGACTAAAATTTTACCTATTAACTAGTCGAAAATTTAGCCTGAGAAAAATAGTTTAGAAACTACAATAAACTAAACTAATTTATGGAATATAAACTATTCTAAGGTCTAACCTTGATACTAGACATTAAAGTGGATTACAGTCTATGATCATGAGAATTCTTCCATCGAATATTGCGTATTGAGATATTAAGTTGTTGGATGCCATAAAAGTAATAAATCTGTTAATATTTATTAATCATTTAAAACTTTATTTATATATTTCTCAAACACAAGTTGTTGTTTTTCATATTTCTTTAAAAGCACAATAATTAAAATGAAAACGCATTAGGACATATTTTGCTAATCAATGCACATACATTGCATATAATAGGAAAAAGAGCATAATAAGGTCATATTTCATAACTATTTTTGTATAATATTTTATAATAATTTCAAGTAATATATGTTTCTTCTTCAATATATTTTTTAAAATTTTCCAGAAAATTCAATAATTTTCTGTTTTAAAGAGTACTTGAGGAAATTTTGATATATTCCAAAAAATTTATTCAATACTTCACCCACACTAATATAATTTAACTTAAAGGAAAAATACACTTATGTTTAAGTAATATTGATTGTTGTAATATAATTTTTATGAGTTTGATCATAAAATTTTAATAAATTCCCTTAAGAGTATTATATTTTTGAATTACTCCCTCTTTTCCATTATATTAACTTATATCAGATGATATGAATAAGAAAAAAATATTATAGTCATGACCAGTAAAAAAACAATATCTTAATATAGAGTTATCAAATACCATTAAATAAATACATGTGTTTGTATTTGTGATCTTTATTGAAAGATATGGCGACTTGGTCAATAAAAAAATATTAACGATTAATAAACTACTTGTGAGTGAGTCTATATACTTCTAAAATCAACTTCATGGAAATATATTCTGTTTTATTACGCATATATATACATATGTATGTATGTATGTATGTATGTATGTATGTATGTATGTATGTATGTATGTGTGTATAGTATATTTAATGATGCCTTACAGTTTTGATGAATTTTTATTCAATAAAAATTAGTTTGGTAGATATTGTGAAATTTTGACTTAAAATTTTGAGCTTCGTACTTGTACATAATTTGGCTTATATTGTAAACATCGGATGAGAAACCTCACTCGAATAGCTTTTCAAATTTGCAACCAGTTCTGCTCATGTTTTCAATTTTTTTGCATAAATCAATGTCCTTACAATTTGTTGAACTCACGAGTCCAAATAGGTATAAAAATGTATGTATGGTTAAAAAAAACTCCTTTGGTCTTGTTTTTGGTAGTAAAATCTTATTATCTGATTATGTTACCTTATTAAAACAAAAAGTGAGTACTTAAATTATTGAATATTTTTCAACAACCGCTAACTTAATTCTACAAAAAGTTGGCCAAACATACATAGGTCTGCGGTCAGACAGTTTCAATGTTATTAACAGTATCGGGAGAATTTGTCCGCTGCCAGAAAATTTGGCTCAGGTAGAAGGAATGGTCCACAATGTGTTTCTAAAACCAAAAAATACAAAGGATTTCTAGCAGATTTGTCGTCACCTCCTGGTCAAATACTTTATATTGTTGATGCTGAATTGAATGTTGAAATTTGGGACCCAAATGCAGCTAAACTTTCTCAAAACCTTTTTGGTTAAAGGGGGCTCTATAAATACCGAAATTTACATCTTCGAATGTTTACAACAAAGGCTGCTTCCATTCATAACACTTCATAATGTGTCCACATATTTTTGGCCTGACTTGCCATCCTGTCACTATGGTAAACAATTTTGTATCCCCCCAACCTGTCAAAAGCTAAGGCCAGTGGATACATATTGGGCAGTTGCTAAAAGAGGTAGATTTTAAACGGAGATGGACTACCTGTTCAAGCAACGTGAAAGGGAAAGGTTTAAAATATTATCACTTCTGAATATTTTTATGCAAATTGACATATTATTTTCAATCAAAGAATAAATCGAACTGTACGTTTAGTGGGTTCGTTTTTATTAATTAATTTTTCGATCGCACTCCTTAAAAACATAGTTCCTTAACATTTTAATACGTTTGTTTCCTTTAAATTTATTTTAATGAAGATATTCCATCAACTACTTTTTCTTCTACCTAATTTTCCTTCCATATTTCCGAAAACAATTCATAATTTTGAAAATTCACCATTATCGATTCAAAACCACAGTCACATACTCAGAACATTTTTATTATTCACCAGTAAAAACTGTTATCTTTTTCTTCTTATTGTTGTATGTGTGTCTACATAAGTATATGTGTAAATATGTATGTTTGCAAGTGTATATAGAAATGTTGACAAAAACATGTAGACATAAATGATTATTGTGTTTTGTATCGTTTTATATTATTAGTTAGACCTTTTTTGCTTTTTCTCGTCCATTTTGTCCATTTCCTTAAAAAATTTACCACATCATGATTTCATCTAGAAAATATTATCAACATTTTTTGATTATTTTTTTTGTTTAGAGCATTTTTGTTGTTATTGATGTTTTTGTTATACTTCGGGGTCAATAGAATTTTGGCCAGTAAACTCCGATAGCACGTGTATAAGTAAACTCATTTATTTCATTTATTACTGTCCCATTGTTTATTCAAATGTTAACTAAGTATTGAGTTCTTAAGGATATTTTCTCTTCACCCAAATATTTGTATGTATTAAAGATTCTAGTCTTGTAGTGATGTAAGTTGCTTAAAAAAGTGTCAGTATATGTGTATGTATGTGTAAGTGTGTTTTAAGAAATGTTAATATATTATAAATGAATGTTGTAACTATTTTTGATATAAAGAAGAAGGAGAGGACGAGAAGAATGAATTGTCACTTAAAGATTAAAGGATAATTTGTATTTAGAACAAAAGTAAAATATGTTTTTCTTTGCCTTAAAAATATATGTGGTTGTGGGTATGTTAATATTATGTTAAATGCAAATTATTTTTTGAAAAGGGTTTAGGGCTTAGAAATTGACTATTAGAATTTATTGGGAAACCAATAAAGTTTTTCTTAAGTTTTATTTGAAAACATAAAGTTAAATGACAATTTATGGTCTGTTGAAATAACAGGAAAAACTCTATTTATATATAAAAGAAAATCATCATGAATATAAACTGAAATCTTATTGTTTCCAGATCTGATTAATGATGTCCTTTGTAAATTTCTTAAAATCATCCTTACGAAAGTCTGTTAATGAAAATGTATATAAAATATTGGGAGGAGTTAAAAAATTTTCTATATTAAAATGTTACTTGTATTAATGTTGGAAGAATATTTCTGATTTATAAAAAGTTTATTTAAAATTAATTTTTTAGTATTGCTTAAACTATGAAATAAAATTGTTTATTCAAACATCTTAAAATACATCACCTCTCTTAATTAACACTCCTTCAAAAAAAAAAAAAAAAAAAAAACCCTTAAGAGACATTTAAATTTGTTACAATAAACTTATACAGACAGATCCATGGCCTTTGGGGGCATTTTTACTAAACAGAGTAATAAATGTTGCATTTAAGAGAGAAAATGTGCTGAATCATAAAGAATTTGAAACACTCTATAAGAAAAATGCGCACATTCAATTATACATTTACTTAAGAATGATTAAATTAACAAAAAATTACATTGAAAGAGCAGCAAAACCTCGTGAGTAGGAAAATCTGTATATTGAGCAAATGATTTTTAGGTTAGTATGTTCACTCTCCCCCTCTCTTTCTCTTATTTCTATAGAACAAAGTGCCCTTAATTGCTAGTCTAAAGTGAGCAATGCAAAGTTAAGAACCTCAATTTTTTTGTAAAATAAATAAAAAATGAGGTTAAGTCTTATCTGAGGTAATTAGTTCTCTTTCTCTCAGCATAAAAATGATTTCTAGAGATTCTTTGTTTAATTTTTTTAGAGTTTGAAAGAACATAACTATATCGTCTCAAATCTTCTCAAAGGTGGATGTAACGTTTACTGGAGAAGGGGGTAAAAACTTAAAATAGAAGGAAATATAAATAAGAATAGCCCTCGGATATTTTCGGTCATATCGCTTATATTATTAATCCAAATAGAATGAAATTGTTTGGTAAGACAATTGCACATAAAAGGTTCCAAATTTGGAAAAAAAATATTTTAAAATCAAGTTTTAAATTTATACTCTACATATCCCGAAGTTATCGTGCCGGAATAACTTCCTGAACTGAATAAATGATGTCCATCTGGCAAGACTTTTCTTAAAATAACATTGATAAAGAAACAAAGTGTCGTTACTTTTCCAGAGAATTTCTTAATACTCATATTTTCTCATTGTAGCTCTCGAAAAATCTTATAGTCTCAAACAAATGACAATAAAAAATTGTCATTTTATTGACACATCGTTAGTTAGTCTGCTTCATAGGAAGCCACCTCACCCATATGTGATATATGTACTTAAAAATGTTTACAAAACAAATTTGATCCCTGAACCCTGTAGTACTAATGCTAAAAAATAATAGCACTTTATAAGTTCCAGGTGAACTATAATACTACTATAATAGATTTAAAAGTTCATAATTTTAGTAAAAGGCAGAATAATAATATAGATCCCTAGAGGATAATAATGTCACTAGTAGTTAGACTAAAACTACTTTAGCTAATGAGTTATGCGAACGGAAAAATTATATTTCATAAGCCAAAAATTTGTATCAAAATTTTGTAATAATTTCAGACTTAACGTGAATCATAACAATTTAATTGGCTAAATGATTTGGGCCAAACTAAAACCCAAATAACTTTTTATCTGTTAACCGACCATATAAACTAAATAACAGTGAAAACTGTTGACAAATAAAATATAAATGAATTTAACAAACACTTTAGAGAGACAGAGATGTGTTAGACACAACAACAAAAACAACAAAAAAGAATAAAATCACCAACAAAACAAATTGTATAAATAAAACACGAAAAAATTTGCTTTAACAACGCTAATGGCCAGACAATGACAATTTGCCTCAAACTGTTCCAAAAAAAAAAAAAAAAAAAAAAAACGACAAAAAGAAAAAACGACTCTAATAAAAACAACAATAATTTTATTCTTTTTTTTTTGTCATAAAAACTATAAAAACAACAAAATAGATGATGTTAGAGAAAAAATCCATACATAGACAAAACATAAAAAGTATTAGAAATAAAGTTAGAGAAGAAGAGAAAAATGTTACAAAATTCATCTACAATTTAGTTTTAACGGTGACAAAATGACATTTACGTCAAGTCAAATGTTAAAAAGTGTTTGAAAAAAAAAAAAACGTTTCAAATTGTAGTAGAAAAAAGGGTTTACATAACAATAACAACAGCAATTTGAAAAGTAGAAGAAGAAAAAGTAAGAAATTGCAAAAGAGTATTTTTTTCTATTTTTTTCTTTTCTTTGAAAGAAAATTGTTTGGAAAATTTTGTTAACTCGTTTATGCTCGAGTTTGGCTGATGGAACATAAAAATAATCAACTTTGATGGCAAATTTTTTGTAACACCCTACAACAATTCAAGGAGTAGAAGAAGGTGCATTTAGTCGCTTTCACCATAAGTCCTTTCGTCATACACCAAAAAAGCTAATAGTTATTCATGTCTATTCAAAGTAAACCTGGACCTTATTACGATCACCAAGTATTTAATAAAGTGATTTTCTTATGACTTTTACTAGTTCCTAAGATATATTTTCTACCTTATTCTAACGATTCCAGCGATCATTTTACAACAGAGAAGCCAATCTATACTACAATACAGTTGTAAAGTTGGATCGCAGCAACAGGTCACAATTTTTTGGATGCACATAAAAGTAAAGTAATTGTTAAATGACCGCCTCCATTGCATTAGTAGTCTCTTTCGATCTATCCCTTGAAAAGCAATCCAATCCTAGGACGAGTGATCTATCACAAACTTTACTAAATAAAAAAAGATCTAATAAATTGATTGTTCGACAACTACCTTTAGTTCCTTTCTAAGCGATCACTTTGCAACAAAATGTCAGAAATTACTTGAGTGCATACATAAGTAATTTGGTCCTTCCTAAACATACCTACGATCACTAATAATCTAATAAAGTTATTGTCTGATGACTGACTCAAGTTCTTTAATAATCCCTTACTTTCCGGATCTTGGGCATGCAATAGTTATAATCACTAACAAAAGTTCTAATTTTCTTAGAGTGCAGACATTAAGTCCTTACTTCGATCACCAGCGATCTTCAGAAGTCATTGCCAGAGGATTGACACTTGTTCTTTAATAATTCTCTTTTCTCTAAGTCTTGAACTGGTGATAGTCCTCACTCTTGTACAATTGCAGTTTAAAAAGTATTAAGTGCGAAATATGGCTCTTTCTGAATCTTGCCACGATCACCATATATATAATGAGCGAGTATCCAATGGCTGACTCTAGTACTTTAATTATTCAGTTCTCTTTAGTCTTTGGAGAAGCTATAGTTCCCATCGCTATACATATGCATAATCTGGTCCTTTCTATGATCACCAGAGGCCTAAAAAGTGATGGTCAGTCATTTTCTTAATCCTTTATTAAATTTTGATTACCAATCCCTTTGTGATTATCGTTTGTACTCTAGGATTATAACATCCGATTAAAAAGGGGAATAGCAGTATTCTTTAGTGGCCAAGTAAGTGACAATCAAAGGTGGAGGATATTTAAGATTCGGCGTAGCCAATGGTAATATTATCACTTATTGTTGTTATTATTGTCTCTTGAGTATAAGTGGGAGTGAATTGTTAGTATAATAAGGGTTGACATTTAAAGTCCCTCAAAATAACAGTTAAAATTTATTTAAATGTTATTTTTCTGTCATTCCATCTCCTAGAATTTTGGAAGTAAATTGCACGTGATACAGAAGAGAAAGTGATAGAAAAAAATATAAAGAAAATTTAAAAAATGCAAAAGAGCATTCCAAATGAAAACAAAACAAGTGTTAAATAATCATTATCATTAAAGTTATTTTCAATGTTCCTTGTAAAAATTACCGGAAGTTAAAAGTAACAGTTTAACAAATTTCATGTGCATTAAAAAATTGCATACGTATTAACTTGCACTTTTCTTTAAAAGTGTCTTGTCATTTCCCTTTTTTTCACTTCCTATAACTCAATTTAACTTAAGTTTTTCTTTTTAACTTTAAATTCGTACATTAAATATTTCCTTTTTTCTTTTTTTCTAAAATTCTTAATATTTTTTCCCCAACTCTTTCAGTTTGTCAGTTAGACAAAATTTTTTTGACACTTAAAGTTAATTTTTATTTCTTTGTTCATAAAAAAAGTTTCTCTCAATTTTCTCAACTTGCAAAAATAGAAATTAGTTTTTCTTTAAGTTGGTTATTTTTTTTCCTTCGTTTGTTCGTTTTTTCTTATTTAAGTTTATTTGTTATCCCTTTCGTTAAAGAAATTGTTGTTGTTATTATTTTTATTCTGAAATTTGTATTTTTCATTTTCATCTTTTGCTCAGTTGTTGGTTGTCAACAAAATATTGTCACTAAAAATTTCTTATTTTTTCGTTGTTGTATTTTTTTGAGGGGAATTTTATTGCAACCGTTGGTGACACATTGTGTCAACCATTTGAATGTGAAATTTATTTTAACAGTTGGTTGGCAAACGAACATTTCAATATTTTGTTGGCGTTGAAATGAAAACAATTTGCTTCAGTTTTTCTTTCATTTTATTTTAAGGGAAAAAGTTTTTTTTTTAAGAAAATATCTGTTAAAAAAGCGAGAAATTAAAAATTGGATTTAATTGGAGAGAACAAATTTTTTAATTTTGGAAGAGGGAAGAACTTAATAAGAACTGAAGAAAGGGGAAGTTCTTTTACAATTTTTAAAGGCAAAATAATTAAGAGGTCTTTAATGGTTATTCTATGTACTTTTGTGCCTTCATTCAGAAAGGCCAATTGTGAAAGTATGGAATTACTTTGAAGTCATATCAAGTTAAAATTAAAAGGAGAGGGAAATAAAAGAATTTTTAAACACCTCTTAAAAATTGTATAATAATTTAAAGAAGAAAATAATTTACGAAAAAATGATATTTTTCTAGTCAGCCAATCACTTTTTAAACAACATTCCATCGTCCAGTTTGCAATCTTTAAGATTTTATAGTTCTTCAACATAATGATTCAAGGCATATGAATCTTTTTGTTGCAAAAATCAGGAATATCTCCATTCTATCTTATTAACCTGTATCTAGGAATGTATAAATATCAAAAAATAACTTGCAATGATGGTTATGCAATATTATTTCACACACATACATGCTTATATGTGTCAATCTTTTTATTTATACGATGAAGATTGTTTTACAGATCTCTGATTCTGATTTTGTAGAAAATCTTAAACTGCAGTCGATGAAGATTGTTTCAACAATCTCTGAGAACTCTGACCATTTACGATTCTGTTTGTGCAGTAAATCTTTAACTACAGTCGGGTCCGAATCCTATGTGTTTAATTCTGTCTAGAAGTGATTTTATAGTATGTTTTACCAAGGCTTTAGTAATGTCTGACAATATACAGGCTGGAGTAATAACCGTTGATATCATTTGTCTTATTTTATGTCCTTAGTCTCTTAGATTTGGCTAAATGATATATGATTCTTTCATAGTAGACACATTCAGTACTAAATTGTTTTTTGCACATCAGGTTTTAGTACATTTGTAAAGCTATGACAAGGCTCTCGTTGTAGAAACTTGCTTGATCTGATTCATTTAGGCTTCCAAAAGTATTACTAAAAAATCTGTAGAATTTTAATTAGGACATTTAAAGATGAAAACTTTTGAGAAAACTTTTTTGTCATCCCATTACAGATATGAAGACTTTATTATTGACGAACTAAATGCCATAACAGAATGATAGAATAGATTTGTTACAGCAAGATCGACCAAGAACCGATGTATTACTTATATTTTATTTGCTCCTTGGGACTAAAGAGACATCAAACACTGCTGACCTGCTTTCGATTCTTAAAATCTTTCCCAAGGAATTCTACGGAACCAAATAGGATTTAATAGTTAAATGGGATTTGAGACATTCAATATTATGAAGCATTTATGTTCGGATTTATAATTAGCCGATTGAATGATGTACCTGATATCCACACGATAACTAAAGTATGACTTATTTGCTTAACGAGGGTCTAATACATTTGACGATCTTTGGATGCAATCAGGATAAATAGACTCTTGAAGAAATTAGCAGGGCAATTAATACAGATGAAGAAAAATAAATTTTCTTTATGGAGAAGAAGAAAAAGGGAAAAGGTGATCTTTATTCGAGGAGGGAAAATTTTGAAATGACAAAATGATTTGAAATAACACCAATTGAATAGTAGATCGACCTTTAAGACACTAAAAGTGTTAGAGAGTTTTCAAAGTGAATATAGTTTCTCTGGAAATAAAAATCTGAAAATCAGTCCTTCTTCTTAGAACGTTTTCCATTAATTTTAATGCCCTCTAAACACTAAACAATTTCAAAACATCATTTATCATTAATAATCTTTAAAGAACGTCCTTTATCTTCTTCGATTCCAAAAATTTATAGAAATATCAATAATTTCAATACATTTTAAATTCATTCATATAAAAGTACAGTGCGACACATAAAAACTTATTTTTTTCCCCAGAAAATGTTTTTCATTTTTGTTACTATAGTTTTTATGGTTCTATTTTGCAGTAGTTTTGTGTGTTTGCTTAAAGTCTATTATTCGTTTTAAGCCTCTGGAGTATAATTTTTATTCTCATTTAACGTATGTTTCCGTTGAGGTTCATATGAAGAGTACAACAACGGTTTGTTGTAACTGCTGCTGCTATTGCTGTTGTCGATGCCATATGAGAGAGAGAGAGAGTTTGTTTCCTATATGATTTTTCTTTTCTACTTTTATTTCGTCCTGTTTTATGTTTTTGTATTTACTATGTGGCAATTTTTTTGTGGATTCGAGGCAAAAAGTTTTGTTTATTTTATTTTTTTTGTTTTAGTTCTTGTGTTTTTTTCTGCTGCTGTTTCCCAACCATCTACCAATTTCCCACAAGGACTTTTAAGGTTTATGTGGTGAAAACAGAACAGACAAAAAAAGGAAAATATTAAAGATGTGAGAAAAAGGGAATAATATTGAGTAAAAAAAACTACATTTATTGTAGTGAGATTTGTAGTTTTTCCCACAGATTTTTTTCCTTTTATTTCGGTTTGCGTATCAATAAACGGTTTCCAAATATAATAAAAATTTATATTTTTATTTGTTTTGTAATGGGAGGAGTTTTTTCTAAAGGGTTAAGTGAAACTATGGAGGAAAAATAGCTAGTTGCTATTAATATTATAGTTAAATTGTTTTAAATTGGAAGAGACTGTTAAAGAGATTATAAGGAAGAGATAGGAAACATATTTATGAAATGAAAATTGATTTTTATTTTAATTCTGTAACATTTACTTATAAGGAGTGAGATCGAAAATTCTTTACGTATGTTTTTCATTAAAACTTGTAACCCAAGTATTAATTGATTTTTTTGGACAAGTTAAAACATGTCAGTTATTATGTTTAATATCAAACAAATATTTGTTTGACTTACAAAAATCTGTTTCCAATATTACGAAAAAGTATATTAAAAACTTGTCATGTTGATAGAAAACCTTCAGGTCCTAATAAAGGGAATAGTAAACCTGATATTTCTAAAGCCAAAAAAAATAGAAAGCATTTTTAAAAGAGCTCCCGACACGTCCGATAGGAATGCAGTTCGATTAGCTCAGTCCTCGGATTATTTTATATAAAAATTAAAGCAATGTTGGTTTTAAAACGCACAAGGCTCAAAACCTTCCTAACAGGAACGGTGATTAAAATGGTGAGGCCAAAACAGAGTACGGAAATTTTATTCAAATGTCCTAAAAAAGATTATTACTGTATAATGGACAACGAAACGTAAGTTCTGACAGATTTTTCGCAATTCTCTGGTCAAAAATATTATTTTTCCTATATCAAAAGTATATAAAATTTCCCAAAAAATTCTTGGTGATACAAACAATATGCAATTGCGACAAAAGGATACAATCATTTGTTATAACGGACTCTATAAATACAGACATTTACATCAAGAAATGTTGACAACAAATGATTTTTCCATTCACTAGACTTTATAATGTGTCGACTCATTTTTGTCCTGACTTGCTATTCTGTCACTATGGTAAAGAAGCCGTTGATTGGTAAAAGAAAAATACTGTAATACTTGTACCAAGAGGCAAAATCTTCCAAACCTTACGAATTAAAGGACAATAATGATATTTTTGGTTTTTATTAACAGACAATTGAAGAGATTAAAAAAGATGTCAAAATAATTAATAGATTTAAAACGGATATAGACTATGTGTTCGAGCAACGTTTCAAAAGCACTATAAAATCATTAATGGATCTCACTCCTTTTATCCAGAATTTTTACATTCCTCTTTTTATATAAAACCTCTAATTTAAGTTCTTTTATTTTTAATTTAAATGTTACAAAAATAAGGAAGAAAAAGAAGAAATTTAATTATTATAATAATTTATAAAAAAAATATTCGACTTTAATTTAATACAATTTTTAATAAATTACTATTTTTAATTGTTATGTTATTTTTACCATTAATTTCCATTAAAATCTCTTGTAATTTATTGTGTTTTTTTAATATTTATTTTAAATAAAAATTTATTCTTTTTAATAAAAAAAACCCTTTATATTATTTATTTTCATTTAAAATACTTATAAAGTATTTAAAAATGTTTTAATGATAAATGGTGCGTATGAGTAATAAGTAGTTTTTTTTATTCAGCGTATTATATATTAAATATTTATCATACGCTTAGTATGATTATATTAACTTTGATATATTTATTATGGTAAAATGTAATATATTTACATTTCATTTTTAATTATTCCTTTTGGATTTATTCTGTATATAAATTGTGTAAATTATATTTTTCATGAAATTAGTTTATATGATTTATGATTTTTCGTAATGGATAGTTTTTTTAAAGCGTTTTTTTTATTATTAATTACAAGGATAAAAGGATAAATGTTATGTTCATTGAAAATACTTTAATGTTTTTAAAACATTTTAAAATGTTCAAGAAAATACAAGAAATACAAAAAATGACTCTCTGGGGCAATTCAAAAATATATTTTTAAACGCAGCTCTTTAAAGCGTGAAATTTAGGAAAATATTGATAAAGATGTGTCCTTTTAACCCTCTGTAACTGTGACTCAAAGGGCAGATAGTTGGCTTTAGAAAAGAACAAGCAGAAATGCTATATTCGGTTATACAAAATCTTTAGTACTCTCCACCACGATAAATTTAGAAAAGACTATAAATTCCGCTTCTAAGGGGTCAATCATTTTAAAAAGTATTTTTTAAGGGGATTGCCACTCCCCTGTATCCTATGAAAAATTCTGTTAGTTTTAAACATTTAATTATTAAGACTTTTCAAAATCCCAAGTTTCAAAATATTTTTAAGTTTTAAATAATTAACTTCTTAGAACGGATCTCTGACATTGAGAGATCCGTTAAAGATGTGTCACGATCTGGTCGTTCCGCCGTTAAAAAAGTGTCGATAATATCTATACACTTAATTAGATAATTTGGCATGATTTCTAGAAAATCAAATATGGTCACCTCAATTGTTGATATTTAAAATGGTCGCTAAAATGTTTCATGGAATTCATTTAGTTATTTTTCAGTTGATAATTAGAGGAGCACAGATGGTCGAGAAGGTTAAAGTGTCCCTGCAATAATATTTGAAAAAAATCGCAAAGTTTTCACTTTAGGATGATTGACTGACTATACAATGTTGGAATTCAGTTATAGTTAGGATAAAAAACGTTGAATCATTTTCCAATATGATTTTATTAGTTTTAAAAGTTGTCAATGGTTTCAAAGTTGCAAAATCTTTTAAAAGAAAATGTTTTGGAGTCACTGCTCATCCTTTCATTTCAACTACAAACTGTTAATAGATTCTATAATTGGAATAATAAATTGGTCAATTTATTTTTCAGATTTAAAATTTAACTGACCTTTTTTATTGAAAATTCTAACAAAGAGTTACTTTCGTTAAATTAAGCCCTTTTAAACAACTGACAAAACTTTGTTTTTTTTTGTATTAAGATGTTAGACTAATATTGCGCCCTTAAAGCTTATCCTGTTGAATGTTTTTTTTCATTGATGAAAACATTTTTGTTATATAAGTTTTAAATCATTGTAATTTATATAATTTTACCAACAATTCCTTTTTATCCTGTAAACACAAACAACTGGAGTAGAAATTTTATATAAAATAAAAAAAAATAGAAACAAACTCTTCAGGCTTTAATTTAAACCAAGTGGAAAATTAAATTCAACTTTTGTTAACGTTGGGTTGATATTGTTATTGTTGTTGTAGTAGTTGTAGTTTTTTTCTATTTTGTATGAGTAATAAGCTGGTTACAGCTGCCATTGTTTGCAATAAAAAATAGAGAAAAATGAACAAAAAACATACAAAAAATTAAATAAATAACGGTTACAATGAAAACGAATATCTATGTGTGTGTATATGTGAGTGTAAGCAAGTTTGTTTTGAATATTATTGTGTAAATGTAGTAGTAATTTCAATTTTTTTGTTCCTTTTAACAAATTCACACCAACTTTATTGTTCTAAAAGCTGTGAGTTTTTATACCCTTCAGAACCATAGGAGGTGAAGAGGGTATATTAACTTTGTCATGCCGTTTGTATAACTCTAAGAGTAAAAATCTGAGTCGATTTAGCTATGTCCGTCTGTCTGTCCGTCTGTTGTTGGTATGCTCACGTCCACAATAATTGATAGAGCTCAATAAAATTTGTATTGATTTTTTTATGGTCCTGAGAAGTTTCCTATTAAAAAAACAGCAAAATTAGTTTATTATGTTGAAGGGTATAGAACAATATCTGAGGCAACCTCTAAGTTCAAGCGAAGAACTTACATTATATTGTGAACAATAAATCGGCAAACTGGAACGAATTGTTCCCATAATATCAAGCTATATGTATTCTACCACCATTTCAAAAATTATCAAAATCGGTTCAGAAGGAAAAATGTTATAGCCAAAAATATGAATGAGTTTATAACTCATTAAATGTTTCTGTGTTTAAAAAACCTTTTGTGTACTCGCGTAACGTATTTACTTCACACGCTTTTGTGGTGGAGGGTATACAAGATTCGGCATTGCAGAAATAGTATTAAGACTTGTTATTACATAGTGTATATGTGTGAGTGAGTGAATGTATATTTTACTGTTATATTGCTGTTAGTATTTGTTGAACTAGTTGTTGCAATAACAATAGTGTTGGTTGTAATTGAAGTGCCAGTGTTGCCACTTAATTGTTATTCTTTTTGTTTCTTGTTTTTAGTTTTCACTTATTGTTGATGTTCATTGGAACGTTTATTTAATAGTAAAACAACAAAAACAATACAATAAAATATAGTTCATTGCTTTGTTGTAAAGTTATTTACTTTTTATTGCTCTCACTGACTTCCACTCCCTTCTCTTTTTTAGTGAAAATTGAAAAGAAAAACTCCAATTTTAATTCATTGTATTTGTTTTTGTATATTTTATTGGGAATAGTTTTGAAAAATTTTGAAATATTCCTTTTGGCTAAAACAAGAATCGTATGCGGTTTATTAAAATAATACAAAAGCAAAAACAAAAACAGAACAAAAAAGTAAATGAATGAGAATTGTTTAACAAAAGGCTTGTTTCAATTTCATATTTCACAAAGGGAGAAAGAGAGAGAGGAGAGAGAGAGAGAGCTTAAGATATTTTTAGTTTTGTTAATAGCAATTGCCGTTAGTATGATTACATTCATGTTGTACATTTCCGTTTCCGCTGTTGGTTGTTTGATTGGCATAAAAAGAAATAAATAAAAACGTGACTTTGTGTTACAAAGTAAATTTATTTCATTTCAACATTTTTGCATTTGATAAAGAGATTTTATATCAAAATTTACATGTATTTGCTGCTTTGGCATTTATATGTTTATTTTCTTTTGTAAAGTACTATTATGATCATGTTGTTGATAAAATATGGAGGGTTAATTGAAATTTTAATCTCTTATTGTTTAGAGTTTTAAATTGCATGTGGGTGAAAACTAAATAGAATTATTGAATTTCGTACAGTATTTTTGACAATACGTCAATTGTATGTAAAAGAACTGAGACAGAAAAAAAATAATTGTGGCAATATTTAACATTTTTGTTTTTTTTTTTTTTTTTTTTTTGTTTTAGGGATAAAAATTACAGTCTAGTCGATTAATTATGTCCGTCTTACATAAATTTCAATTTGCAATAAAATATTTGGAAAAAAATTTGGAACGAAATGCGATGTTTGCTAAAAAAGCGATGTTAGATCTATACCCAAAATTGCTTCCCCCATTTTCTGAATCATACAAGTCATCAATGTAAAAAATTGCATTTTATTTAATAGAAAAAGATAAAAATAGAAGTCGATATTTGAAATTTTACGATATTGGAACCACAATTTCTCATAAATCCATCATTACAAGTCCGGAAGACCATTCCAATGTAAAGTAAACCAGTAAAAGTTTATATTGTTGCAAACACTTTTAAGTACAGTTTTATACTCAGAATTACATCTGATTGATGTCCGCCTGGCTGCTTCACAGGTTACTTGGAGTTGATCTGATCTAATTCATGTGACTATGAAATCGTGATCGGTGACCCCCCAATTTTGGCCACCTCAGGTATGATAATTTTTTTCTAAAAATCACCAAAAATTCATTTATTAATTGGGACAAAAGAAGTTTTGTTCATTAATCATTTGAAATTTAATAAAGATTTTTCTAACGGTTCAAAATTAACTGAATTTTAAAAAAATCTATTAGAACACACTATGTGTTTGATCTACACGTCACAAATTTAGGGATGTACTTTTTCAGAAATCGCTTACTGTACCAAATTTTACGAGGATCGGTGTCTTAAAAACACTCACTACTCCCAATAAAGTAGCAAATATTATAAAATAAAATTTACGAGAGTCGAGCCATAATTTTCGTTGCTGCACCATGAAGTAAGTTATTGTATTTGTTTTAACCAGTATTTACAGTCTTACCAGTTTATTTTCATTTACTCTTTAAGCAATGTGAATCCCATAAATCAAATTTAAAAATTCTGTTTTGGGATTCTTTAGCGAATTTAATTAGTGCTTTAGATCTGCAATAAAATCACTTTATTGTCAGTTATTAAAGTCTCTTCTTTTTTTAAATTGTAGGAATAATGAAACCAGAATAAATTCTTTTCCCGATTTTAATTCCCTAAAATTAAATATTTGTTTTATAACTTTTTTAACTATTTAATGCGTTAATAAAAAAGCCCCAAACAATTTGTTGCATATTTGTAGGCTAAAAACGCCAACAATTAATTTCAATTGTGTTTTGGTTTTATGTTTTTAAATAAAATTTTGAGAATTAAAAATATACAAATTTTTATGACCAACATAATAGATGCTATTAAAAATTTTACACTTAAATTCCTTATAACAAAAAGCTTCAAGAATAAAAAGAACACAAATATTTAATGCCTGCTTTATAAAGAAAAACCGAAATTTACTACTTGTAAGCTTGTGTATAAGATTCGTTATCATAAAAATTTCTTAATGATTTTTCCAGAATTTAACAAAAAAAAGGAAATTTTTAAAAAGTATAATTTTTCCCTGAGAGGTTATTTAAAGCATACTTTTTGGGTCATGTTTAAATGTAATTATTTTTGTTTCTTTTCTTATTTATAAAAAAACATAACACAAGTATTTGAAATGATTTACAATTAAACGGAAATTATGAATTGTTTATGGCGCGAATAAATAACTAAAAGAAGGTAACATGTTTTTAGGAAATATAAAAGAATATTAAATGTGTTGCATATTTTTAGGAGTAACATATAAAGTAATTTAGATAAGAGTTACGGTTAAATAAATTATTTGTTAAGTGTTAGGAAATAATGAAAAATGAATAAATATTGTAATTAACTGTATTGTTGTTAGGGAGAAGTGGAAATTTATAGAATATTTAAAGGTGCCTTTAATAAGATATTTATTTAGGAGAATCAGGTGTTAAAACTGACGTTAGAAGTTTAATGGTCTTTATTTTGTAAAAACTAAAAACTATTTTTATTTAATAAAATTCAATTATCGATTTAAATGCTGTTTATTTATTTTAAATTTATATTTAGTTAAATGGATTTATGACTGTAATATTAGTTATTTTAAAAAAATCACGTCTTAGTGGCCACAGATTTTTTTAAAATGGTGTTTTGTTAAAAGGGCACACATTTTAAATTGTTTATGGTGAAAATAGATTCCAAAAATGTAGTATGTTTTTAGGAAATATTTAAATAATATTAAAATGTGTTGCATATTTTTAGGAACATCATTTAAGTAATTTTAAATTGTTATTAAAGGAATTCATTTTAATTTTGAAGAAATAATAGAAGATGGATAAGTATGTTAATTAAATTTTAGTTAAGGAGACGTTAAGCTTTAAGAAATATCAATATATATCCTATTTACGATATTTATTTGGAATATATAAGTGTTAAAACTAACGACTTAGTTTTCAAGATTTCTATATGTATATAAAGACATAACATAAAAACAGAAAGTAAATAATTTTATAAAAAAGCAAGTAAAAATGTTATAGGTGGCCAACTCAAACATATATATGAGATTTTCGTCTTTATAAGTAATATTTGGAAGGAGTATTGTGTGAGATTTTAGAATATCATAAGACCTAGTTTTGCAAAATTTCTTCTTCTGTTTGCTTATATTTGGGATTTTTATGATTAAACTTTATTACGAGGGAATATTTGTATGGGGTCTACGTAAAATAAAGGTTCAATCATCACCAGTTTCAATAGACGTTGTCCTTGTGCCATAATATTTGCACGTATTAAATTTTATCAATATATGTTAAACAACGACCTGCATTTTGTTTTCAAGTTTACATGGACAGCCAGCCAGAAGAACATCGTTAAATCGACTCAGATGTGATTGGCAGTCGAACGATAGACTTAAAAGCGGAGATGGAACAGTTGTTTTAGCCCGTTACAAACTTTTACACAAACGCTTAATACCACAGCCACCGGTTGTGTAGGGTATAATAGATGTTTAATGAATGAGGTACAGTTTTTCCAATTTTTCAAATTTAAGGGACTAATGATTGTAAAAGGAATTCTTGTAGAATGAAATATCAATATATTAGTATTTGTTTATGACATGAATTAATAACATTAAAGTAGTCTATTTTTAGGAATTATTAAAATAAAAATAAGTTACATACTTTATGGAGTAATATTATATGTAGTTTACAATAAAATTATTTTAAAGCTGATTTTAAGCTCTTCTATAAAAAATATTTCCATGAAATTCATCTCTTGATAAAAAATCTAAGTTTTATTGTCTAATCCAACAGAAATTCGAAATTTTTTTTAAATTATTTCCAAAAATATAATTATAAAATCCCTGATTAAAAATAAACTATCTGTTCTTTATTATAAATTATTTAATCTACTTTTGCCTCTACTCTTTTATATTTAAATTTATTACAAAAGAACACACGAAATTAGTGAACTCTCTTTTGATATAAAATGCTAAAAATATTTTCATTAACTTTAAGCACGCGCTAGTGTATAACTAAAACTAATAACTTTTGGATTTTTATAGCGAATATAAATAAAAAAATATTTAGAAAAAATTAAGAACTTAACTAAAATACTTAATTGTTAAAGAGAAAAGGGCAAAAGCATACAAATCCTTTGAAATTCCCTTAAGCACCTTAAAAGCATAGCATAAGTAAAAGGGTGGCACAAAACCATAGCATGAGAGTAGTTAAGTACGTTGTAGTTATTTACAGCTTTTTGAAAAGTTTATGTGCTGAACGTAAAAGAAAAAATGGAGAAGAACGTTGGCGTGCATGTGAGAGTATTAAAATGGGAGTTAACAGTTTTTATTTTTAATTTAGTCATGGAAGGACAAAAAGAAAGAAAAATAAAGTACACGATAGTGATTTAATCAAGATTATTTTAATAGTATAAATAGCGAGGAAATCTTTAATTTTACATTTAATTATAATATTTAAGTTTAATATTTAATCCCTAATAATATGAAAAACTTTTAAAAGTAATAATGAAATCGATCCTGTTTGTTTTAGTCTAAAATAAATCGCCTGTTCCTTAAGCATATTAATTTATTAACAAATACCCCTCCTTCTCTCTCTTTAGCCTCCAGCTGGAGAAACAAATTCAATTTGTTTTTTTTTAATTGGTCTAGAAATATTCACTCCCCTTAAAATAAATTCTAAATATCAACTAGAATGGCAAAATGTAATTATTTTAGATTTTTATTGATTATTTTATTTAAACAAACATTTTCATTTCCCGCCGGTGATTTTTCTACTAAATTGTGAAATATTCCCAGAATTAAAAAAAAAAAAAAAAAAAAAAAAACTAAATTAACATGAGAGCAGGGAAAAAATTCCTATATAATTGTAGCTATTTGTTGCTTTGTATTAGTAAATATTTTTATATTTTTTTTTTGAATTTCTGGGAAATGGTCTTTATTCAGTGCCTGTATATTCTCTTTTTTTATTTAGTGAAATTTTGTTAATTTAGTTAAATCTGTTTTTCAAATATTTTCATTTACCGGGGTTTATTTTATTTAGTAATTGGTGTTCTTAATACAAGGTAATTAAATTATACATTTTTATAGATATTATTTTTTATTTTGCATACTTTAGGGGATTTTCTGCCGTTTTTGTATTTGCATATTTTTGAATGATTTAATTAATGAATTTCTTTGCATAGTTTTAAGCTTGTTAAGGAGTGAGATCGAAAATTTTTTAATTCGTCACCACAAGTGGTGAAGAGAATATGTTAACTTTGTCAGTCCGTGTGCAATACTAAATAGGAATCATTTCAGACCCCATAATGTATACATTCTTGCATTAAATCAAAATCAGGGTAAATTTAGCTATATAAGTCTGTCTGTCCGTTTATCGTTTTGTCTGTATGTCTATCTGTCTGCTTTTGACATGTCCACATCCACAATAATTGACCGAGCCTATTAATGAAACTTAACGTTTCGTGCGTACTAAAATTTTTAAATGTTTTCAAGAAAACCCAACTTGGTCCTTCGAAGGAACAACCAACACGTCTGGAAGAAAAGTAGCTCGGTTACCTCGGTGCTCGGACTATTTTGTACGAAAAGTTAAAGCTAAGGCAGGTTTAAAAACATTCAAGACTTAAAAAGTTCCCGACAGGAAACTTTAATTTAAGTCAAGTCAAGAATTCTATATTGCTGATGCTACAGGAAATGTTGAAGAATGTTAAGATTCAAAAGCAATCAGAATTTTCTAAAAAGTTTTTGGTATGCAAGATATATGTAGTTGCAGCAATGAAGCCAAGAAGCCATATGTGCACGAACAATAATTTGGTATTTTTACCAAGACGGGCAAATCCTTTAAACTACTAGGATCTATGGCCAGTGGAGAGTTATTGGAGTCTTGTTAAAAGAGAATTGGAGAATACAGAAAAGTTGTAAAAAAGTGTGGTCAATTCTAAACATAGATGGACTACCTGTTAGAGCAGAGTGACAGAAAGTACTATAAAAACGTTAATGGAATGGTTTTCGAAAACTGTTCAAATTTTATTTTATTAAAAATTGAAGCTGTAAGTTTAGTGGTTTCGGTTTTATGAACATATATTTTACGATCGCAGTCCTTATTAATGATAATTGATATCAAGTTTTTTTAATTCATTTTGTTATTTATATATTAAAAGTTGATTAAAAGATTTTAATACCCGAAAGAAGCTTTAGGCTATTAATTAGGAGTTAAAGATTATTTCAATTTGCTTTTAATTTAAAAAATAAAAAAATTACTAATTTTGTGTTTTTGCTACTTAATCAACTTTCAAAAGCATAAGAAAACCGTGACCATTTTAGCCACAATTTTTATAAAATGGAAACCCCTCAACAACAAAAACACTATTAAAATAAAGTGGCATTTTATCTTTCAAACAGCAAATCTAACACTTTCATCCCCAGCATGTAAAACACTACATTTCTTTTTTGATTTTGTTTACCACAAATAGAGAGAAAAAATCATGATGATGACGTTACTTTTGCGGCTGGTGGCATGCGGTTTCTATTGTGTTTTTTATTTCCTTCTTCTCCTCTATTATCGCGTTTTAAACAAATGATCTAAAGCTAAAAAGTCTAGACTCAAAGAGTTTGACAATCTATGAATGATATAAATGGCATTTGAAACAGAATATAAGAAAAAAATATTGCCGCAATTGTTGTTTTTTCCGTTTTTTTCTGTTGAAATGTTTTGTTTGCTGCTCTTTAGCATGTTGCATGTGACAACTCTTTTCTTGCTATTTTTTCAGTTTTCATTTTATTTTAATTTATTTTCATTTCTACCTTCCTTTTTGTTGTTAACTCTTTAAAATGTGTTTTCTTTTACTTTTATTATATTTGAATTTATTTCTTTTTTATTTAGAAAAATTCTTTGCCAGCAGAATTTATTTGCTGATTTTAGTTCTCTGTTTGCGGGTAAGAAAGTTAAGAAATTTTAGTCCACATGAATAATATATTCATGATAGGGTTAGAGTTATCGCTTTTACTTTTTGGCCAATTTATTTCAAAGTATAAAATGTCAATGAACTTCGTTTTCTCCAGAAAATGGGAATTGCTAATGATTAACAGTGTTTACATTTTAAGGACTGTTTTTCAGGATTACTCAACTGAATATATTAACATTTTACTAAATTCAATGGTAAGTAAAGTATAAGTATATTCTTGAACCTTCTTACAGAAATTGGAAACTTATATTTTTGAAAACATCACAGGGTTATGCAGAAAACTTTAGATGGCACTGTTTGGCTTGTTAAATAAACAGTCTATTGTCTAATTCCTAAAGCATATTGGTTACCACACATATGGTAAGGACTATTTTTATTAAACTTTTTATATGTAAAATTTAATTCCTAAAAAACGTCACAGAGAGAAATCTAGATGGCATGGTTTATTACTTTGCAACAGCTAAGTACAGTCAAAAACTTTTTTATAGAAACTAGCAGCTTATGTTTCATAAGCGTGACCATTAATTTAGAAAATCTAGGCGATGTTGTTTGGTATGAGTAGCCGCAACACTCATCACTATATCTGCAATATATGTCTTCTTTGTGATCTTAAAACATATATTGTTCTTAATTGAAACTTATTTCAGTAAGGGCGTTCTGCGAACGATAGTTAGATCAAAAGGATACCCATCTATTGTTTTTCAAATAGTTTTCACCAATCTTGTAACAAGAGGTCCAAGGTCGACATGATAGATGTTCGGCTTTGTTTCTTTGCTCTCTTTAACTTGGATATTGTTCCTTTGTAATGGTTGGATGCGATTTCAATAACTTGTATTACAAAATACGCAGAGGTAAATCGTTGTCTATGGAGTCTTATATATTTAACTTCAGGGTTAATTTGGTCGAATATTCAAAGTAAAATAAATAGATTATCTTCAGCACATATATGTCGTGATTCCTTCCACAAAATACAATAGATCCTTTTGAACACTTCATACACAGATCATATTATTATTATTGCTTAGAATTTTAGATAATTGGATTCGACTTTAACGTTGTCGAATATTCGGAACATTGATTGCATAATTCAAATGAACTTGAAGTCTTCGGTGCAGCACTTATGTAATCATCCAATCCGATATCAATAGCTGTTATCGAACGCATTAAAAGGGGGTCATGAATTAATGACCTCGATTTAATTTTAGTTAATTATGTGGGTTATTATGTCGATTTCAACTGCTCCTTATAAAGTAACCTCCCTTTTAATCTCAACAAATGCAGAGATTTATCATGAATATTCGGCTTCGGTGAAAATTCAGTTAGTTTATGGATTTTTGTACTGAATATGATAATAAAGCTGGTATCTAAGGCTAATTGTGATAAGATTCAAAAATGTCCTCATTTTGTAACATCATTTACAGCATAAAATATAATTTTCCAAAGTCTCTCGCCTGTGCACTTTTAATGTCTTTTAACTCATACGGAAGCTTTTAGACGTATTAAACATTGCTCTATGACTTCCACGTATTCTGGGACCAAATGGACTCTATCAGATCAAAGGAAACGGTAACTTAACGTTCATAAATTTTAACTAACAATCGGTAGCTATCAAATGCAGTTTTTTCCATTGAAGAGATGTTTTCAAACTTACCGACTAAAAATTATTTTTTAATGCTCCAAATTCTACATTACTACAGCGATTTACAAAATTTGCGTCTATCGAATACTAAATTATTTACTGAGTCCAAATCTCCACCTTTTAATAAGAGGAAACGACTATATGAGCATTGTTTTGGTGCATTAGACCATAATCTTTTACTAATAATCGGAAGCTTTTGTATACAAAATTGTGTGTTAACACTTTGGCGTCTATCGAATACTGAATTATAATGACAGATGTTTACCTTTCATAACCATATGTGTTAGTTAATCCAATTGACAAATGAACTTATACAACCTTAGATTCAGGATAAAAGCTTAAAAGTATATCTTTATAAACTTGTGGTCTTATTTCACCGATTTAACCTATTTTACTGATCATTATTCTGTATGGCTCATATTAATATAATAATATAAATCTATTTAAAGTGTTATTTTTGTTTAATTTGAACTTTTCTTGGAAATCCTTTTGACAGATATTTCATTTATAATTAGCTCTTAGTTAATTAGCAAATAATCTTTATTAATTATAATTAATTCCAATTAATAATTTCAACACAATAATATTGTTTACACTTACAAAACTCACAAAACTCATTCAGGTCAAAAATGTTATATTACGCAGAATAATGAGTATAATATAGAATGATAATAATTATCATGATTAACTTTTTATTACTCTTAAAGGAAAATGGAAAATTTTTATATCAATTTAAAATGCTTGAGATTTAGAGAATTTTTTAATTCTTCTCTCTTTTTGAATTTAAATCGTTTTTATTTTATTTTTTTTTTCATTTTATTTTTCTTTTTTCTTTAGTAAATTATTTTTGTCTTGTTTTCAATTTTCTTTGACAATTTATTTCTTTTGTTTAAATTGTTCAAATATTTCTTTTTTCGTTTTAAAAATTGAAAATAAAATATTTGAATTTCAATTTGTTTGTCGAATGTTTTAAATAGTTTTATTGAAATTTTCAATAAAGAAAAGATTTTCGATTAAAAAAAATCTTGTTGTTTGGATTTTGTTCCTTTACAAATTATAAGGTTTTATCAGACCCGCTTTGTTGACCATTTAAGAAAGAAATAAATTGGAAATGATTAAATTCCATTTATTATTTGTGGAAAAAAATTTCTTTTTAATAAGTTTTTTTTTTAAATTTTTGGAGCTCTTACTGAAAAAGTTCTTAATTTCTTATTGTGGGTTCCATTTATAGTTATATACCACACTAGGAAATCTTAAAGTATTGAGTAATTAAAATTTTCTTTGTGAAAGAATTACATTGTGATATACGGATTCTAATAACAAGTGAATGTACTCGTTTATATAAATAATAAATGACAGCATGTTCTTTGCATTATATAAATATGGTACTTTGAATGGTCGATATATTTCATTGTTGTCCAGTGTCGAACTATAGTGATATACTTAAAAGTGTAAACATTCTCGAATGTTTTGCAGCAGGAATTATTAGACAGAGATGACTGTTGTCAATACCAAGAACTTTCATTATCATTAGAATTACTTGATGTATTCCTTATGTTAAAGGTCTCCTTTGATGAATTTAAAAGCAAAGAAATAAAGTCTAATAAGAATTAAAACCAAGAGGCCAAAAGTCATGTTAAAAGTAATGCTGTTTCGTAATTTTCGATTTTTATATGTCTTAATATTTTGGTTGTGTAGTTGTGACGAATAATTACAAATCACGTATTTCAAGCATTGGAAAAGTTTTCCACTACAACAGCACACATAGAGAACGTTGTTCTAGATAACTATAGATACATAGCTGAACAATAATTAGCAACAGCGTTCTTAATTGAAGATCTATCATGTAGTTGATAATGATTTATTATCCTCAACATGGTTTATACTTTTAAAAACATTTCTCATGGTTAATTTACAATGACTTCGTACTTGACATCAATACATTTAAGGCATCCTATTCTGAATTGAAACCTATACCAATAAGGCTATTTTGGATAGGTAGTCAGAAAGTTCAAGGTCTATAATATAATGCTAATAAGCCAAAACTCTTTATCTTGTATCTTTATCTAGCAAAGATCCGCATCTAGCAAAGATACCATAACGTAGAGGACATTGTTCTAGCCAACTGTAGAGCTTTTCTAAGGATCTATGCTCCTTGAAGTAACATCCTGATTATACATAATATTTTTTCTTCGATCCCATTTTTTATCAGTGATTATCATTTTGAAACCAGATTTTGTTTACAGTTCTTTTAAATTCTTTAATTTATACTTTAGAATTTCTTCTAATATTTTGAGCGCATTTAATTTTTCCTTTGCTTTAAAAAAATCTATGTCATTTTTCCTTTCAATTTCTTTAAGGACATTAGTTTTTCTTTCCTTCTTAAAAACTAAAGCTGAAGAAAATCTTTTGCCAACGACAACAAAATAAAAAAAAAACTAAAATTTTACACTGTTGAAATCCAGGCAATATTTTATATGCTGAACAAAATATTTATTTTCTTCTAAAGATTTTTTATACAAAAACCTTTTAGTAGCAGGGAGAAGAGGGGAGGATTTTAAGTATTTTTTATTTCGTTTCCTAAGAACTGGCAAAGAAAAAAGAAATCTTGCTAAGCTGAAAATGTGTTGGGGAAAATGAAAAATCTTAGCAATTTCTGATAAAAAAGAAACAAGAAAAAATGAGAAGAGAAATGAAAGTAAAAATATTTTTTAGTTTTTTCCCGCTCTATTTTCTATTTTTTCTCTCTGTAGCGTACAACCAACAAATCATTTGTCATATTTTGTGTGTGTTTTTTGGTGGGGATTTTCATTAGAAGTGTGCGATTTTTTTATTCTTGTAAAAATTCAATAGAACCTAATAACCAAAACAAGGTCATTTACGGGGTTATAACGGTTAAGATATATGTTTGCTGGGGTGTTTTAAAGGTGTTAAACATTTTGTAATGTTGTGGTTAGAAGATTTCAAAAACATGCAACATGTTGTGCAAGATTTAGCAAAAAAAATATATATTGAAAATAGTGAATTATGTAGTGGCACTAATATGATCTCACATTTAAGTTTATTTTTTTAAGATAAAGTGAAATGAAAACTATTTTGAAATTATATATTAAAGCGAATAGAGGCTTTTTGAATTGTTTAGAACTGGTTTTAAAGCCAAAGGCCCAAAAAATGTCCTATTTTGAAATGTCTTCTTTTATGGTTTTGATTCTGTAAAAATTTTGCGGATTTAAAACTTGTGCTACAATTTTGTAAGGTTTCTTAAATTTTTTGTTATGTTAAACCTGCTAAATGAATGTCGGTTTAACAGGTGTGAAAAAATGCAATTTAAATTTATTATAACAAGTTTTTCATAAGCACCCACAGTCTTACCTAATGCCATCTAAAATCTAAATTAAATAAACGCTTTACCGCCAAAACATACCTGAAAAGAAAAAGAATGAAAATTGTTTAGTAAATTAAATTTAAAAATTTAAACTAAAATTCATATATACATATGTGTGCATGTATTTGTATGTCTTAAAAATTTATAGAAACCATAACAAATATTTATTTTAATTCTTTAACAAAAACTAAAAAAAAATTATATATCTAAAATCTAACCTCAGTTGTTGTTTAACCACAAACAAACAAAAACTAAAATAAAAAAGAGAGAAAGAAAAACACACACATGTAACTATTTTTATATGTTATTGACCAACACAATAACACTTCAAATGTTGCAATAACGTATGTGCTGAAATTGTTTAAATATTTGTTAACTTACACACCATTGTGCAATATTGTTAACAATATAGTTTTGTTGGCTACTTTTTTTGAATAAAAAACTGAGAACTAAACAATTATAACATCAACCACATTCTCGGGGAAAAAAATTATAAATAAAAATTCACATCTCAACAATTCCAAACTATAAAAATTGTTCAATTTTTGATACGATATAGCTGATTCCTTTTGTATGTGTGTGTGTGAAAATAAAAATAGTGTCGTAGTCGTAGTGTCATTAAAGTTTAAAACTTAAAAATATTTTTTGGTTCGAAAGAAATTGTACTCTGATACCGTGATGTGAAATGAAGTGTCCTGTTCTGTATCGTTATAATGAAGATAAGGAAGATAAACGTAGGGAATTATCATGTCATGAGACTTCAAATGATAATGCAAGTCTTATTGGTGTTTGAAAACAATTTTTGTCGTGTAATATTTTCAATTCCTGATCTTTAACAAGTCTCATCTAACCAGGTCACTTTCTTTCTTCCGTGCGAAATAACCATTTTTGGATTAAGCAAACTATTATTCACAAATTTTTTTTTGAGTTGATTTATGTGGCTATAAGCTTCTCACGCAGTCGTTACTGAACATTTACTTAAAATGAACGATGTTAACCGACAAAAAATTATTTGGTTACACAAATGTATATTATAACATTTGAAAAAGTTGTATACCCTTCGGCATCTATCGAGTCCTAAAGTATTAAAGCAGCTGTTTAATGTTCAAAATATTATATTTGTATTATTGACCTAAACTCTCTCTTAAAGTTTTTACAAATGTTGCCTTAATCGACAACAAGAAATTAAATTTTTCCATTAAATTTAATCCAAAATTCAATTAGTCAACTTGCATATATGCATTAAGGTAGCCATATATCTTATATATTCTCAAAATTACAAACTTTACTAACTGTACTCCTTCAGCGCTACTGTTTTCAATGCTTTTCTGCAGTGTACATTAACAATTTATTTGCAAAAATAAAACTTTTTTCTTGATATTTATTCTCAATTAATTACGCAGAAAAACTTTTTTGCAAAATAATAATTTCATTCATGTTCATGCAGAAAGGAACTTAAACTTTATTTACTTTTAACATAAAATTGTTGGCATATAAATGTGTATGTATGTGTAAAAGGTTTAAATAAAGTTTGCTATATATGACCCATTAACCTTAAAAAAGTTATAAAGGATATTAATTAATTATTTATTTTACTTTTTATCAATATTTTTTATTTATAACACTAAAGCGTATGATTAATATTTAATAAATATTTTTAACATCAATAAATATCACTCATACGTATTTAAAACATTTTGATTTAAAGTTTCCAGATTTTTAGAGAAAAGAATTTATTATTGAAAAAAAAAGAAAAGAGATAATCAAAAGCTTTTTATATTTTAAATATTATAAATACGTTTTAATCTCTTGAGAATTAACCAAAAGCAACTTGAAAATCTAACAAATTTCTTTCAGATAATAAAATAAAAAAATATTGTTTAAAATGCAGAAAAAATATTGAAAAAAATACAAATTTTACAAATAATGGATTTGTATTTGTTGTCTTTTTTCTTTTAGTCAAAAAAAGGAAATATAATAAAAATATTTAAATGGATATAAATATATTTCTCTGAAGGTTTGAGAAAATTTGTGAATTTACAAAACTACATTTATAGTTTTGTATACTTTTTATACTCTCAATCGCCTTAAGTGATAAAAACTATGTAGACTTTATCATTCCATATGTAACACAAAGAAGGAATCGTCAAAGACCTCATAAAATCTATTGTATCACATCAAGATCTGACTTGTCTTATCTATATCCGACCGTCTGTCTAACTGTTGTTATTACTCCTCTAGTAATGGTATTTTCTCAGTGCAATTTTGACAGAAATTTTAACAATTGTCTTCCACAAATAAAGTTATAGATTAATATTTGATATAACCTCCAAATTATAATTAAGAATTTTTTTATTTTTCGTTTTCAGTTAAAAGCAAAATCTGGTTTAAACAAAATTGGGTCTTTATAGCAACTATATATGAGCTTTATATATAGCTCATCCTTTTGCCAAAAATGATCCAAATCGGATAAGCAGAAAAAAGTTGTAGCTAAAAATTTAACACGTTTTATGAACCCAACATAAGACATAATTTGTTTTTATCAGTGAGTATGCGTATGCGAGTATAAATCTGTGGCATATGTGATTGTTGTCACTCATATGTATGTTGCTGAGGGTACGGAAGATTCGACGTAGCCAAATATATTATTCTCACTTATTTTTATACTCTACTGCATGATACGTGCGTTTGTGGAAACGGCGGAAAAAAGTCCTACCAACACTTTTAGGTAAACCGTTCGACTCAGAATCACATATACTTAAATCTGAAGTCGATTTAAGCATGTTGGTCCATCTGGCAAAGTATAGATCGAAGTTTTCAAGATATTGAAATTGATTATGATCGGTCCATTATTTTATATAGGCCCCATACAAATGTCTATTCAGAATATGGTTTTAGTCCATAAACTTTCTAAATATGGAACGAAAAAAACCTGTTAAAACGCATAAATTGCACTAAAATGTTAGTACCTTAATAATCTTTTGCACACATAGCATAAATAAGATAACTAAATTATACGAGGGCCTTTAAACATTTTTTTGTTGCGGTCATTTACAACCAACAAAATGGTGTAGCGAATTTCATAGTCAGTCTTGAGTATAACATTTTTGCTTGTTTTCATATTTTATTTGAAGTGTTGCTTAAAAAGTATGTGAAAACAGTAACGAGGGTTATTAAGTGAAAAATCATAATAATTCTAGATTTTTCTGTTATTTTATAAATTATTGTTTTTTCAAATTTCATAAAAAAATTACTTTAATAATATTCTGTTTTTAAATTTCTAGATTTTTAGAGATGATTTTGTTCAGAGAGAAATTTTAAAGTTATTTTCTTTCCAATTTGTGCTTTGAGAAGGAGAAAGAATATTATTGTTAGAAAAGGAATTATATATTAGTTCAAGAGACAAGAAATTTTCCATTTGAGTGCCATAAAATTGAAATTAATATTTGATTTTTTTGTAATAAAATCCCCAAAGGTTTTATTGAGTATAAAAACTGCTACAAGTTTCATAGTTTAATACCAATTTTTATAGCATTTTGAAAAAAAATAGTTATTGTGAATAAAAGTTATTTGTGAATAAAAGAAATTTAAGGAAAATGAAGAATTTTTATAAATTTTATTCTAAATGCAACTTCAATTGCCAATATTTGATAGAGTATTTTAATATTTTATTGATTTTAGATAATAATTATTATATTTTTGTAACCAAAAACAGTAGATAAAATAATTAAGGATTATAATGAAGAGAATTTAAAGAAATTTTAGAAGGGCAAGAAATAACTGGTATTAAATAGACTTTCAAAATCATAGAATCCTAACTCTCCGCTTTAAACCAACTGCCTTAAAATTTATATAACTTATTTTTGTAAGAGTATAATAATTTCTTTATATAAATCAGAGCAACTCATCTTGATTCCATGCTGTACAGCAGAGTTTGTTCGATTCTGAATAGCTTTAAATATTATTTTGACACACCTAAAAGTTCAAGCTAAACTTGCATTCAAATCAAGTTAACCGTTTGGAAGTTATAAATTTATTTCATATCAAGTTTTTTTTTTTTAACCTTGTGTACTGTTGAATTATGTCAGAGAAACGAATTTTTTAATTTTTTAAATCTGAATTCCACACTCCTCTGCTATTAGCGCTACATATTTCATATGGATCCAAACAGCCAAGCAAAAGTAACAGATTTATTAAAAACAAAATAGATTTTACTCCATTGTGTGGTGTCAAATTAAATTGAAATAAAGCTTTAACCTCCTTACTTTTGAATCTATCGCGGAACCATCCGTAATTGAAAACAATGTTCAGTTTGGCTCAGAGATATTTGTCTTTAAAAATTCAAATTTATATTCAAAGAACTAAATTGAGAAAGTTTTTATGCTGAGAGTTCATATTTTACTGGGCTTTTATTCCTCTTTAACAAAAATTCTAAATCGAAAATCCTTTGTCATTCTATATGTAACACATAGAAATGCTAATGACAAATCTTTGTTCGTCCGTTGTTCATTTGCTCACATCCATGGTAGTTTCCAGGACTCAATGAAATTTGTTCTGTTTATTTGTTTTGGTATTGAGAAATTTGATATTTAAATCTAACAAATGGTTCAATTGATAAATGGTTACAGCTTGATATTTGAGTCACTTTCAAAATTTTGAAGAAAAAAACTGATGGTTGCGAATCACACCGTACCATATAATACACGAAATGTCTCCTCCATAACCAGAAGAATAGTGTGAAGATTTCAGAATGGTTAGACTAAATCTATTTGCAACAACAATGTTAACAATTCAAAAAGGGATCACAATCAAAAATATTATCAAACCTAAAAGTTATAATGAATAATTTACAAAAAGTATTTTGATGTTGGGCGCAGCAGTCAACAAGTTTTTGAGTTTGAGCGTGTTATAGGAGATCCAATAAAGTTTGCTGATTTCTTAGTGAGTGAGATAATTATTTTGATTGATTAAGCTCACGATCAGAGTTTAAAATATATATTTTTGAATTGAATTGTCAACCAAAAAAGTTTTTATTTTTTTAATCTTCGAAAATGATTAAGAAAAGGAAGATTATCTGAAAATAAATGTTCTACGTTCTATGATGTTTTCGTACCTTAGTAAATTACAACAAAAGGAGTCTATAAGAAATGTTCACGTACGCTCACTTCATTCTACGATTAACAACGATTTGTTAACACTATTGTCAGCGAAGAGTGATTTTGCCAAAGATTGCGTCTTACAATCATGATTCAACAATAAAATCAAAAGAGATCCTGTAGCCATAAAACACACAAAATATCATCTATAATTATAGATGTATAGGTGTAATTCAAAAATCAGAAAAGAGAAAACCTCTTTGTAACTCATTTTCTAAAAAATAATATTGAGAACATTAAACAAAACTTTGTTTCAGTTACTTTTCCTTTGGAAATTCTGATTTTAAATAAAATTTTATCTTGTTTGACGTTTTTATAATTCTATTCTAAGAAAAAATATATTTTTCCATCAAACAACTTTGTATTGATAAACACTGTAAACGAAAAATTTATGCTTTTTTCCAAATAAGATGTATTGAAAAATAGTAAATATCCACATGTCTAGTATTTATTCTACCGGATTGCTGTAACAGTTTCAATACTAATGTACACAATTTTCTCTTGTCGATGATGTTGCTGCTGGTAACATTGCAACAATATGTAGCATAAATCTCTTTTTCTGTGCTATTTTTTTTTTGATACAAGGATATGCCATAACGGAATCCTTTTTTTCATATTTTTTCTATTAGTTTTGTTGCTCTATTTCTATTCTTTTGCAACATAAATGTTATGTGAGTTAGACTAACGGCTGGTCTGACTTGCTGATTTTGTTTGCATTGCCAAAATATGAAATAACATAAAGGAAAAAAAGGAATGAATATACGCATATATTGAAACACACTCATACATGTATATGTAGAGAAAACTTAAGGGAAAAAATATGAGAAATTTGTATTTTAAAATATATGAATAGAATATTTTTATGTAATAACTTATGTGAGTGAGTGTGTCAGAGTGAGCTTATAAAACTTACAAAAATATAGAAAAAAACTATGTATTTCAGATTTTAACTTTCATGTTGGCTTGTGTTTGTATGTATCTACCCGTTGCGCTTTGCTCCACAGAAATTTTTTCAGTAATACATTTCGAAATAAATTTTACAAATCACGTCCTGTATTGAAGAAATTAATGAACGGGAATTTTTCCAAAACCAAGGATAATGACAAAATAAAAACCAGATATTAATTCTATAATTAATAATTGTTACATAATGGGTCGGCTCTGTTTTTATTGTATGACCACATCTACCATACATTTTCTCACGAAAAACTATTTCACAGGAAAATTATTTGGGGTTCAATCTACGAATTTTGTTAATACTACTGGTGAAAGTAATTGGTAAGTACACTTAATTTGATATTGCTTTACATATTCGATAACTAATATTTATTTTTATATCGGCTACCCCTCCCTTCCCTGACTTCAATAGTTCTTAAGATCTATAAATAAATATTTGCTTTATATGAGGGCACATTTCCCCAATCCTAACCGTTACAATTTGTTAGTATAACAATTCTTGAGAAATTATGAACCAAATTTGATATTCGCTAACCATACTTGCTTTGAAGCCCTTCCCTGATCCTATCTAAATTTTGTATAGCCTATATTACATTCATTGAAAAACCTTTGGCTAAATTGGTTTATTATTTGAAAATATCATCAAACATGGCCCAAGCGTTTTGGAGTCCATACGTTATAGACATACACACGTTCTATTTTATATATATAGATGAGTGTATGTATTTCTTTAAATATGTGTGTGTATATGTTTAAATATAAATAAGATTCTTTTTTGTTGCATGTGGCAGATCTACTACAAGTTATTTTTCGTTTGTCATGTAACCATAGAGAATTTATAACAATTTTTGTATCGTTATTGTTGTTGTAAAGGATTTTTATTTATTATTATTTTCTTTGTCAGTTTTTCTATTTGTCTGTCCTTCCATCCTTCTGTCTTTCTATCTTTATGTGGTTTATTTTGTCAATGACAAAATAATATTGCATATCAATATGATATTAAGAATTTTTATATTTGTGTATGTATGTATGTGTGTGTTTGTGTTTTTGATTCCTAAAAAGTTTACCCTTGTTAATAAATATGCATATTTTTCAATAATAATGAACTTGTTTTTGTGTAGAAAAAAATATCTGTTAAAAACTCAAATATCAAAAAAGAAAATAAATGTCAATACAGCTGCAGAAAAGGAGTAATGGGAAATTATATGACATGTTTTTGTAGTTTTCCCTTATTTTTGTGCAGGATTTAAGCTTTTATTAAAAATATTTAGAGAAAAAAGGAAATAAAGTATATTTTTAGAAAATATGTTTTCATAGGTATATAATAGACTTTTTCATTTGTGTATTTATAATCAAAAGGAAATGAAAATAATGGAAATTAAAAAATACTTAGAAAGAGCAATTAATTTGAGAAATTTAAATTGTATGAAAAAATAAAACAAAAGGACTTATTAGGAAGAAAATCAGTATGTTAAGATATGAACAATAATTTATGGAATTTATGTTTGGACAAAAATTGTATTGTGGACAATTTTTGTGATATTGAAAGGTAAAGTGAAATCTATTGGTATTTACTAAAAGTACCTTTAAACTCTGCACAATAATTTGGTTAAAGTAAGTACAGTTGTTAAACTATATATGAATTATCAAAGATCTAATAAGGCAAATTATATATTTTTGCATCAAATAAAATATATTATATCTCATTGATTTGAGTTACACAAGTGCAGCTGCACTGTCATAAAATATGTTGTATCAGTAACGCCATATGAAATATCAAATGTCATCTGAGAAGAGCTAATAATACAGTTGTGGTTTAAGCCAGTCAGTAAATATTTTGATTCCGTTACCGACCCCCAGTACAGTAATACAAGAATTAAGATGTTTTGCGAAAAACCAAATATTATGCAAAAATTAAAATGATTTATGCAAGCAAAAGTTTACGAGGATTTACCAATTATTACTTTTAGCTCTTATATAACCCCTACTTCCGGTGAGTAAGGAGTAAACAAATGAGTTAAGATTTTCTTTCATATGTCTGAAAATGACAATGATTTACATTAAATCGATTAATAAATTTAGACATTATCAACGTGTAAGAAAAACAATCTCTTGATATCTTTTTCTAGCACTGAAGCGTGTGATTGATATTTAATTATTTTTTTTACACAATTATGTTACTCATACGCATGAAAAGTTTGTAAATTTTATCAGTTAATCAATAAATCAATAAAAATGTTATGTTCTACAAAGAATTCAAATTTTCAAAAAGGTCTTTAAGAGTTCCCTTCACTTCCTAAGAAAGAAATAATAATTATATTTATAAAAAGTGTCCTTATTTTTTCTCTTATTTAACCCTTTTTATCTCTTGTTAACAACTATTTTCTGTTAAATTTAACCAGTTTATGAAACATTCATATTATTCAAATTTCTTTTTTTCTTATCCTTAACTCTATTAAGAAGGAATTGGCTATTTGCCTGTTTATTTTGATATCTCTTAGTGTTGTTTTAAATGGCCACATAATATTACAATTTTATTCATATTTTTTCTCTTTCTTTACAATTTTTTCTACATTATTGTCATTTTCTTAAGAAACATTTTGTATCCTTTTTCTTGTTTTCTTATATTCTAATTTTCCTTTGTAATGGCAGCCAAATAACATTTCTAGAAACATCAACAGCTGTTGGCCATAATTCTTATTCACATTGTTTGACTTTTACTACATTTAACAATAAAAATGAAGAAAACTTGAAGAAATAAAAGAAAAAAGAAAGAAAAAAAAGGATTTTTCTACAATTTGAACTTTAATACATTTATTTTAATATAATTTTTATATGTTGAAAATGGTTTAAGGGGAAAATAACTTTTTTGTTCAAATATTTTCTTTTTAAAGAATTTTTTTTATACTCTGGGGAATATTTTTTATTAGAAAAAGAAGTTATTTAAATGACTCTTATGTAAAATAGAAATAATTGGTTATGTTTATAATAATAATTAAAAGGGAAATATTGAAATATTTTTGTATATTTTTAAACTTACATTTATTTAGAATTTTCTTCTTATTAGAGAAGAAAACTTAAACAATTTTACATTTCATGTATTTTACCAAAAGTGTGTTTATTTAACTATTAGTAATTGTCATTGTTGTTGTTGAATTTGTAGTTTCTAATATTTTAAGTCTAGAACTTGTCAACGTTACTTATTATTTTTATATCCTACACCACCACAGACAATATAGTTCTATATCCTCTTAATATAGCGATCGGAAGAAAATCACTTTTTGATTCGAATTAAAAATATCCATCCTGCTATCTATCTGTACGAGTCCATGCAAACAGAAAATTTTTTGAGACACTTGATGTTCCAATAGACAAGGAATCACTTGAGTCGAATAATTGATAGCCGTCCATTTTTCTGTTTGTTTGGCATATAATTTTATTTATCAAAGATTAGTTGCTTAGCTGCACTACAGATCAGTTGTTAAGCTGCTGTACAGATCAGTCGTTAAGCTGCTCTACAGATCAGTTGTTAAAATGTTCTATAGATCAGTCGTAGATCTGCTCTATAGATTAATCGTTAAACTGCTCTTTAAATGATTCATTAAACTTACAGATATAACACATTTTGATTGGATTTTTGGACAAATAAATTCTGTATATATCAAAGTCCCAGAAGTTAGGTCTACAAACGATTGTAGCTTCATATTTCCAAAAATTATTCTTATTCTCTCAAATAATTTGTATTGGGGGAACATTTCATAGATTTAAAATTTGTCCTTCATTTTTCATACGTGCGTCATGATGAAGGGTATTACATAGTCCGACTTAACTGTTTTTAATACTCTTGATTGTTTTTTGTTCTCTTCGCTAAATTACAAGAGAAACTTGTCTAAGTAATGTTGAGTTTTTTTAGCGAAAAAATTACAACTACTTTAATTATCCTTGAAAAACTGTTCATTACATCTTAGCAGACTTCCGTTTTTCTATGTTCCATTTCTTCATTTAAGTTTCTATTATTTTATGCCAAGTTTTTCTCGCATTTAAAGATATTTTAAATAGTAATTTACTTGTGTGCACTTACAAATTTCTATATACAATATATATTTAAAAACTTAAGCCAACAATTTTTAGTCTTTTTTATATTTTATTTTTTTTCTTTGTTGAGATGACGTCTAATTTCCGCTTTAGAAAAACATAATGAGCATGCACACACAAGCGTCAATGACTATAAAATTAGTATACCAATAAACATTTAAGTGCAGATATTTATTTCTTATTGTCCGGAAGTCCTGTTTGAGAAATATAAATAAATAGAAGTAATTTGAAATTTAATTTACAATTTTGTTTATTTTTATATAGAATATTTAGATCGAAACAAATTGTCCATAATGGTTTAGCTCTTGCTAAACCATTAATCCATAAAAAATCCGAACTTCAAATCTGATACTTCGTAGGGTGAGAAAAAGTTTAAGCTAAATTTAATAAACTGAACAAAACTATGAAAATTTAGTTATTTGCTATATTGAATAAATTGATGTTTATTTGGGAGGCATGTATAAATAAGTACTAATTTTGAGTATGTAAGATGAAACATTTTGGTATTTATTTTTTAGAATTTAAAGAAAATTTAACTCATTTTGGGAAATAATTTTGTAACTTTGGAAGTAAATATTTGTACCAAAGACGATAAATATTAACTAAACCTGCAGAAAAAATGGGGTTACTCATTCACATATACCGATTTAGTGTCCGGCTTTTCACGTAAACGTTATGAACTCTCTGCAGATCGCAATTATGAGATATGTTGATGAAATTTGGTACATATAATTATTTTAGCTCGAAAGCAAGAAAATTAAAAAATATAAACAAAAATCAATGTATGGCTTTATACGAGGGTCAATCCATAAAAATTCATTTTAAAACACATAAATTTTACATAAATATTAGTGTCAAAATCATGTGAACACTTAAGAGTTAATCACAAAATCAAATTATGCGAGGGTCGTTCCTTAACTTAACGTGACTACTATTTAATACCAGTATTGTGGTGTACGGTATTACAAAGTCAGGCTTGACCAACTATATAGTTCTTACTGGTTTTTGAATTAAATTTCCCATTGACAATGAAAGTGGGAAGAGCACACGTTTTTTTTTTTTTTTTGGAATCCAGGGGGTGTGAAATGGACCTCCAAATTTGGCCACCTTAATCTTTGAAATATTTAGAAACATCGCCATTTAATAAAAGAACTAAGATATTTTGCATATGATTTGGAGATGTACAAGCTTCAAGTTGGTCTCAATACCGTACTAAAGCCTTTTAATGTAAGATAAGCCTTAATTATTTGTTGTTTATTCAAATGTTTGCTGTGCTTGTTATTCAACAAAATTTCTCTTATAGTTGCTAATTTTTTCCACTATGTCTGTATTAGTGTATGAGTATGTGTGAGCAATTTTTGGAAAAAGAGCCATAAACAGCAAAACAAAGCAAGAAAAAAGTTTTCAAATATAACAATTGTGGGTAAAAGGTTTGAAGGTTTGGAATAGAAGAGGAAAAGCGTATTTCTAAATTACGAGCAATTGTGGTGAAAATGCTGTGGAATAATAAATGAATATTTTTTTTAGAAAAAAGGGCATTTCATATTTAAGCGATTCATATTTAATTAAGATTTTAAAAATATTTGTATTTTATTTTAAATTAATTCAGGACTTTCAAAACTTTCGAAAATAATAAATTTTTTTCTTGAATATTAAATTTTAAAAAATTTAATTTTAATTTCCGGTGGAAATAGAAATTTGAAAGTTTGAAATTTACATTATATGAAATTCTCCTTAATTTTGTTGGTGGATTATTTGTTAAGCTTTTATTTGAAAAAGTTAATTTTTGTTGTTGTTGTTTTGTTTGTGTTTCTTTTATACTTTGTCATCATGTCCTGTAATTTTAGTTGTTTTTTATTGTTGCAATGTTTGTAGTTGTCGTAGTAGTTGCTGTTGTTGCTGTTGTTGGAGTGGTAACAATTTATATATTTTTTGGCACAATTTTGTTGTTTAAATGGTTGGCTGTAATCACGCTAATAACTAGTGATTTTGATAATTCTTTCTTTTTTTTTTAATTGTTGTTGCTGTTGCAAAAATGAAAATAATGTATTTTCCAAGCGCATAATCATACAAACAAACTAAAATTGAGTTTGTGTGTGTTCATGTGATTGTGCATATTCATTTATTTGCATTCTAATGTATTAGTGGCAAGAATAAAAACTCTTACATATACAAAAATTAAAACAAGGAATAAAAACTTATAATTAGCCACGTTTTCAAGTTGGCTTAAATATATAAATATGCAAAAATATTAATGTTATGTTGTTGCGTTATTGCAACATATGTGTTATTTTGCTATTAGTTTTGCTACTTTTTTGTAGCTTTTTGTTGGCATTTTGTAGTTTTTGTTAAATAAAAGTTTAATTTTATTTCAAATGTTGTTTTTGTTGTTGTTCTTCTTCTTTTTTGAAGAGTTTTTGTTTAAGTAGAATTTTTAAATTTTTTTCCGTCCCCTGTTTTTTATAACCTCTACTACTACAAGTGGTGATAAAGGTATATTAGCTTTGTCATTCCGTGTGTAACGCTAAGAAGGAATAAATTAAGACTTCACAAAGTATATATTTTCTGAGTTGATTTAGCTAAGTCCGACTATGTTGGAAACATTCTGACATCTAGAATAATTGTCCGAATTCAATAAAAATTGGACACACTGTTTGTTGTTGCCGTAAGCAGTTTCCTATTTAAAACCAGCATTAGAAAATATGTTAGACAAAACCTCAAATTATGAAACATATCTTTATTAAATCTTCAACAAAATGTGATTGGATTTAGACAGAATTTAACTACAACTTAAATGAAATATAGATTGTTTTTGGTTTGTTTAGGTGTTGACCAATTTTATTGAAATTCAGCAATGCTTTTGTAACTCTCTCGAATATGTGCTAATGATTTTACTTATATCGGTACACATTTTGCTATAGCTCCCATATAAGGGTCCTTTCTGTAAAACGGATTAAAGCTTATAAAACTCTTAAGTGTTGAACAATTTTATTTAATTTCTTCACAATCATTTTTATAGCTGTCTTGAATGTATATTTTTAAGTTGACCAATATGAGACCACATTTTGCTACAGATCCTATACAAGGCCTATTTCGATCTTGAGCTTATTAATTTTAAATATAGAACAATTTTATTAAAATGCGGCACAATAATTTTTTAATGCACCTAACTAAGTTGAGGTATATTGGACCATATTTTTCCTAGCTCTCATATAAGGTCCGTTCCTGGAAAACAAGTTTAAGCTTAAAAAAACTTTTAAATATGACTCAATTAGATTAATTGATCACCACTATTTAATTTCTAACAGTCTTTTATATGTATTTTCAATTTGATGAATATCGGTCCGTATAAAACTGTAAAATTTGAAATAATTTGTTTTGAAATTTTGTACAATTATTTTCTACCAGTCTTTAATACGCACATTCAATTTGACAATAATCGGACTATATTCTGTTTTAGCTGTAACATATTCAATTTTAGTTTATATATAAAGCTTTCTAAAGTCTTGAAGGGTATTTAAGATTTGGCATAGCCGAATGTAGCATTTTCTTTTTATTATATAATTTTTGTTAGAAAACTTCTTCTTATTATTTAAATTGACTTCCTTTTTTCAGTTTTATTTATTAAATTTTGTTATATTTTTAGAAGCAGTTTGTGTTTGCACTAATATTCCTTGTTAAGTTCAGGTGTTTTTGTTGGGATTTTATTTTTTACTAGAGCGGAAGAATTAGACCAGGATGTGTTGTGGGTAAATAAAGTAAAGTTATTTTTATATCGGTTACAAATAAATATCGTTTTATTTATTTGTGTTATATTTTCATTCTGGCCAAGTTTTTTTCTATTTTTCTTTTTTTGGTCCGGTCAGTTAATTGGCTTTTGGCCTTTTATGTTTTTCTTTTCTGTTGGGCTTGATAAGGTTTACCTTTTTTCTTTCTTATTTATTTATAGTTTTGTTATTTTTTGTTATTTTTTCGTGTGTATTTGTAATCATGAATATTACATCTAGAACTGTAATTAGCCTTAAATAGTATTTATATTAAGTTCATTTAATAAAAAAGGTTAGAACATAAAAAGGAGGCTTAAAGAATGTTTAATATACATTTAAGTTTTTTTCATTTGAATTTAATTAATAATTAACAAAGTGATTTATATTTATTAAATAATTATTAATAATCAATTATAAATGTATAAAGTAACTAATGACCAAAGTCGGTTGAGAAAGTGGGTCTTGCCTTTATTCAATCAGGTTTGTAGTCGACGTGAAAACGCCGAATTGGTTTTGTGGTACACATTGATATTATTCATGGAAGTATGACGGTATTTTAATTATATATATATCACAAAACATAACTAGTGGTGATTTTAAATCAAACTTAGGACATTATATAGGAGTGTATATGGTTTAACCCTCTTTAACTAACGTGAGAGTCCAGCAGATTTTCAATGTTATTTGTTGTTTTGAATTCAAAAAGTATCATAATAAAAAAACATGTTAAAGCCTTAAACAAGAAGAAAAATAGATTTGAGTTCCTAAAATCGGCATTTAAAAGAAAAAGGACTACATATTTTTATATCCTTCACCGCCATTAAGAGTGTATATTAAGTTCTACAGAGTACATATAAAGTTTATATATTTTTATATTGCATCAATACCTGAGTTGATTTATTTACGTCCATAAGTTTCATAAAGATTATATATTCTTGTATTGCATCAATACCTGAGTTGATTTATCTATGTCCGTCCATTTGCCGGTATTTTCAAATAAACTTGGTCAATAAAATTTGGCAATATATTTACAAGATCGGTTTATCACAAAAAATTTATAGACCGATATATAAGACAACCTCAAAATTCCAACAAAGAACTTATAAATTATAACACCATAGATAGTGGGGGCATTAACTAGAAGAAAAAGTAGTCCTACCACCACTTTAAAATATACCATTCGACTCATATTCTAAAACGATGTGCCAAATTATACGAGGATCGGTCCATTATTTTTTATTTCTGATAATATAATTGTTTTACCTTAATCCTAAAAGAGACTTTGAATATTTACCTGAAAAGAAATAAAAACGATATAATAATTAGATTTTGGTTTTAAAGAAAAATAATAAAATTAAGTGAAAAATTCATATTAAATTTGTACATGTTAAAATTTTTCCGGTCTCACTAATACAATTAATTTATTAATTGCCAAAAAATGTGTCTAAATCAATTTTTTGAAAATAAATTTGCAATTCTTGAACCATTAGAGTTAACTTAATGAAATTTTACTTGCTTTGAGACGAGATCTTTTCGAGTGGATTTGGGTTAGTTAACTCCTTTATGTGATCAGGGTCGTAGTAGGTGATCCTCAAATTTGACCACCTCACCAAAGTTGATTTTTGTTTAAATTCGCTAAAAAACATTTATGAATATAATTATATAATATAATATATTTTAACCAATTTATATTATTTCTACATTTAAATTTTTAAAATTAAAGTTATTTGCAAATAGAAGGTATATAAATTTTGACATTTCGTGTGTAATCATCTCAGACCCCATAATGTATATATATTCTTGTCGATTTAGTCCGTTTGTCTGTTGTTGGCATTCTCACGTCCACAATAATTGACACAGCACAGTGAAATTTGGCCTGACAATTTGTTATATTCCTGAGAAATTTCCTATTTTAAACCAGCAAAATCGATTCAGTATAACAAAACATATAGACCAAGGTCTGAGAGAACTTCGTATTTTCTTAAATCGATAATAAAGAACGAAATAATATTAAGTTTTTTATACTTCACTATCATCGCAAAAATTATCAAAATTGGTTCAGTAGAAAAAAAGTTATAGCAAAAAATATAACTAATTTCATTACTCATTGAGGGTTCAGTTTTACATGTAAGAAAAACTTATATATATTGTATACGTTTGTAAGTGTATGTGTGTGTATATGTACGATACAAAATGTATTTATTTTACACGCATTTATGGTGTAGGGTATTGAAGATTCGACACAGCCATGAATAGCATTTTTACTTGTTTTTTTTTTTCAATTTTTGTAATTTTAAATTTATTTTATTAATAAAACAAATAAACATTAAACAACAAAATCTGTTATATATACATATATATATTTTTTGTTTAGAGTCATTATATCCATATAATTTCTTTTAATCCATAACATTTCCTTTTGTTTAAATCATATTTAATAAAATAAATTGCATTATAATTTTACTATTATATAAACCATAATTACTCGAGAAAAAAAAAAAAACAACAACGGCAATACACAAACAAAAGAAACAAGAGCTTGAGAAATGAAAAAGAAGAAGAAGAATAATGATAAAAATAAAATTTATAATCTTCTTTAAATGGACCAATTTTAAAAATGAGTTTTATTGCTGTATTTTTTTTTGCTTTGTTTCCTTTTTTTATATTTCATATATGAAGCAACAAAATTGTCATAATAATAAAAAAATAAAATAAAACATGTCACGATGTTTTAAATGTCATTATGAATGGTGCATGACTACAGAGATATTTACAATAACAACAACAAAGACATGTAAAATTACACTAAAAGAAGGAAAAAAATAATAAAGAAAGAAATAAAATACATATAAAGAAATATACAATAATAGCATTTAACTAAGTATATGTAAATACACTAACTCACACATGAACACACGCACACATATAAATATAACATTAAAATTATCCTGGAGTGACAGAGGAAGTGATGAGTAGAAAAATGTGTGACTGCATAAAAAAGAAATATTTTCATATATACATATGTAGATAAAATCGTAGTTGTTGTTATGTATGTGAGCGTGTGTGTATGTGTGTGTGTGAAGTAAGTATAGATATTTGTTTAAGCATATTATTAATATGCCTTAGTGCTGAAAAAAAAATAGAGAGAAAAAATTAAACTGACAAGCGTGTGAAATGTTTTCCTTAATAACAGTCAGTCAGTCAGTCAGTTTGTCTGTCTGTCTATCCTTTTTGTTTGTTATTCATTTAAAGCGTAGAAGAGTGTGTAAAATTTACATTTTTCAGACACTACATTTCATATGTAAAGAGTAAAAAACAAACTAATAGAATTTATGAAACTACTACTATCATTACTCATCTGTATACAAACAGTGAGGGATAATAAAATAGCATCGCCAGATCATTTTCTAATTAATCGAAGCAATCGATGTGTGAGATTGGGAAAAACTTAAAAATGGAGGCACTTGTAGGTTGTATGGAACATGTAAGTAATAATGGAGCAATCCTCATACAAGACAAGTTGATTGGGTCGTCCATTATTAATTACTTGCCATCGCACTGGTTTACAAAGAAGATACATGCTATATTGTGCTATTGCCCTGACCTAAGCTATATGTCATGCCATGCTCGACTATTTATGCACAACACTAACCCTACCACAACTTATGCTTGCCATATACTTTGTTGTTTGAAATACCAGAAAACCAGCCATAACTGAAGCACGTTGTTATTAGATGTGTTATATTTTACCGCGTATTTAACAAATATTCTCAGAAACACAAACACATAGAATCCTAAGAATATATGGGCGTTTGTGCACATGTGTGAGTTTGTGTGTGTTTGAGTTTAGTTATTTGCACAATTATACTTGTATTTAAACCATAGAGTATTATTCATAACAACAAAAGAATGCATAAAATATGTAAACTATAACCTCAAACTCATACATAATAATCACAAAACCCACATACTGATATTTTCATTAATTTTTCAAAAGAATTTAAACTAAAGATACTTTTTTTCTATTTTTTCTACACAAGTGTGTTTGTATATGTGTATGTGTGTGTGTTATAATAGAAAAAAATTTACTAAACTATAAATTGAATTATAGAAAATAAATAGAAAAATATTGTATAAAGAAATTTATTTATAAAATTATATTTAGAATAGGAAGCATAACACAATACAGATACATAGAAAAAACACTCACATACAAAAGATGTTTATATACATATATTTGAAGAGACTTAATGAATAATTTGATTAAAAGAAATATACATATAAGTATAAAGGGTTCTCAATTAGGAAGTGAATAATGCATATTAAAATAATTATAATAAATAAAAATGTTGCATATTTTTAGGATTGTGTTTACATATTACTTTAAAGCATAATTCTTTAGCGCACTGAAATATTTATCTTACAATAAGGACATTTGAATTTTATGAATATTTGCACTCTTTTATATTGACTTTGACTTTCTCTGTGTGTCTCTCTTTGTCTTCTCTCTTGTGCTCTCATTATCATGATATTTTTTATATGCCACTTGAGGTTTGGCTGTATAATCCGACTAAGGTTACACTTTTTTGGAAGACCCTTTATTTGTATTTATTTAAATATCATATGTAAATTGTAGGTGTTAAGAAATTTGAAAAATGATTTCTTTATAAAATAATTTAATTAGTTTACAAAAGAATTTTTTTGTGTAGGAAATATAAAGACATACAAATTTATTTTATATTTTTAGAATTTTAATATAATTTGAATTTTAGTTTTAAATTTTGTAATGTAGGCTTTTTGTGCACGTGAGTAGAATGTATAATTTTAATTAAAATTTTATTTTTATTTTAAGAATATTTATTACATTATTTAATAACTTAATAAAATTGTAAAATTTGTTTCATAATTTTTTATTAAAGTAGAAAGCTTTAATCTATCAAGTTACTGCTATCATTGATCAATAACTCTTAAGTCAAAAGTTTGTTTAGAAACTAATGTGGCTTTTTACTAAACAGTGAAGATCATCAGATAAAATTTGCATTGATCACAAGATTTATTAAAAGATTCTAAGAATCATTACAGCAACAATTTTTATATCGAGCTCGTACTTTGACCCAAATTGCCAGTACCTTTTCTTTGGTCAACCTTTCTGCTCAAAATCAAACAACTTTTTTCCGAGACTTGTTGAATAGTTGGAAGTGTGAATTAAACACTATAGAGTAAATGTTTTCAAGGATGGATCTAAATATATTAAGGATCTGGTTGTGGTGTTTTGTGTGATAAGCTCAGAATTGAAGCTTGGCATTGATAACCTACAGTCTGTATAATTTTCTAAGCTGAAATTTATATTATATTTATGGCGGCAAAACAAATCTTAATATTGCAAATATACAATAGTGGTAGTTTTTTCATTGAAAATCAGAGCTTGTAACTCTTCAGGAACAGCATTAATAATTTTAACTACTGTTGGAGAGAATGATGGACCATAAGAAACATTAACGAGCTATCAAAACAGATACCTTCCCACCTATATCAGTCATTATTTAGAAGATTAAACAAGATTTAAGAATTGAATGGCCTAAAACTGTGACGAAAGAGATGGTTATTTACAAGCGGAATTTGTGTTAGTGAGGCCCTTTGAGAAACTTCGTATTGACTATGGCTTAAATCAAAATTTTCCGAAAAAATTTGGTCATTTTAAACCTGTTTTAAAATATATAATTTATTGATTTCAGTGGACATAATATGGTTAAAACTAGTTAGCGACTCAAATCAAATAACTTTTAATACACTTTAATTGTCCAAGTACTTTTGCTATCGATTTGTTATATTTCATAAACAAAAATATGTGTGATTATTAGATTCTAATGGTCCTAAGGAAGGATCAAAAGATCACTTATATTACAAATAATTTTTGAAAATATTGCTAAAATCAAAACTTATTCATTATAGTTTTTAAAACAATGTAATACACCTTCCTCTTCAATTTAATTTAAATATTTTTCCTAACATTTTACTTTTTATTATATTAAATTATAATTTTGTTACAATATTTTCCATATTTTATAGTTTTCTGGTATATAATTATTAGAATATTGATTACATTAAAAAAATCACAAAATTTTGTTATAACAAACTACATATAAACTTAATAACACACATACATTCATACATAACAAAAAATGTATACTCTCATGCCACAAAAACCTTTACAAAAACATATTAAAAATATGTAAAATAATTATTCGAACATAAAAATATACATGTTAAATATAATAATGTACTTAATGTAAACATATACTTAAATACAAAAATACATACACATACAGAGAGAGAGAGAAGAGATTGATTACATTAGTGTAGAACTAATTAAATTTTTGCTTAAGTTAACGTTTACATTTTGCCCGTTAACCAAACAGTTATATAATACTCTCATTCTCCCCTTTTCTAACCCCATTCTCCCGTTACATTTTGATGTATTAAGAGCAACATAAAATAAATTTTGTTATTATTTAAGTTGTGGTTATTGTTGAAAGTCGGAAATAGTAGTATTAGTTGTAAATGTGTATATGTGGATATGTATATTGGTACGTGTATTTATATGTATATAATTTGCTATTGTTTTCATACATTAACAGTCTAAACTAAATTTTGTAAACATATATGTAAACTTATGTGGATGTATATGTTAGTCTATGAATTTAATATGATTTATACAAAATTTATATTTAAGTTTTAGTTATACCCTACACCACCATATGAGGTTGGAGTTAGTGCAAAACTTGTAAGAGGAGGAAAAAATGTACTACTATCACTTTTAAAAACACCGTTCAACTGAGGATCTCGGAGTCGTTACAACAATATCCGTCTGGCCGACTGTCCATGTAAACTTTGTGAATAAAATGCAGGCTGCAGTTTTAAAGATATTTAAATGAAATTTGGTTGTGCCATTATTGTTCCCCAAGGACGATACGTATTGAAATGTATAATGCAACCCCATACAAATATTTTTCCCGGAATGGGGGTTATATGATTTGGCAAGAAAATAAGAATTTTTATTCTAAACCGACAAATAATTACGAGGATCGGTTCATTATTTCTAATAGGTCCCATACAATTCCTCTTACAAATATCATATATGAATACCGACATATATGTTTGTATTGTAATAAAAATTGGTCCAATAAAGATAAATATTGGCAAAAATTGATGTGTAAAATTTTACAAGAATCGGAGAATAATTTTTCCTGCTAACGATATAACGACTTCAGAAAAAATTACTTTCGAATACAGAATAAATGTAAGTACCATTATAATATAATGCACTTTTAAATAATACTTTTATACGAGTGTCGTTCATTAATTTTTGTAGGGTATTAAATAGTTGGGTTTATCCGACTACAACTTCTTACTTGTTTTAGCTACGATTTGCTGGCTTTGTTTTTTAATAATGTTAATAATAACTTTTTTTAATATACAAGGATTTACAAGGATTTTTATTTACCCTACAGGTAGAATAAATTTACTGGGTGTAGATTAAATTTTGTATAAATATAGAATAATTTATTTGATTTCAAAGGCAAAAGTTTTGATTTAATAATATTTCTCTAATTAACCTAGAAAAATTCTTATTTAATTATATTTTTATATTTGTCTAGTCCTATAAACATGCCATAATTATAAACACCCATATAGTAATTAAATTTTGTTTTGTTGTAACGAAAAACTTTATTAATTAAACATTTTTTCTTTTGTTTATTTAGTTATATAAAGTTTAACTAAAATAGTTTTCATAAATATGAAAATCGTTTATAATTGTTTAGTACTGTTAAACAGCCTAAAAGTAGGCAGTACAAGGCTAAGTTTTTATATGTATATTCTTTTGTATGTGAAAGCATTTTTTTAATTTGTCATGCAAACATGTGTTGGTTTGTACATATAAATAAGAACAATTAAAAGTTTAATATTAAAATTAACTTTATCATAAATAACTAATTTAATTGGTTCAAACAATTAAAAACTATTAAATTTGTAATACAATTTTCTATATTAAAAATGTGTTTTTAAAGAACTTTTTTTTTCAATTTTTAAATTAAGATGTAGTTAAAGCTCAAACTTAGTACCAAGTTAAACTAAATCTAATAAAAGGAGGTGGCTAAATTAACAAGTAAGTTTATATGATATGTAGAGGATATCAATTACGCCTGTATATATACAGTGAAATTCACTAATATTTAAAGTTTATCTGGAAGTTGCTTAAAGGCTTTCAATTTTGAATTTGTTTCGTCAAAAGCGCAAAGAGTTCATTAATTTAACGGAAGATGTTTTTTTTTTAATAACATTTCCTTTGTTTGCGTTTTTAAATGCAAAACATTTTCCGTTTTGTGTGCGTGTAATGTCAAGATTAAAGTTTAAAGCGTGTTTGACAAAATTGAAAAGAATTATGTTCAAAACACTTGTTTTAGAAGTATTTTTAATATGAAAGTCTCATGCAATAAATTTTGATTTTTATTTAAAATTTTTTGTGTCATTGTCAAAATATATTAGAGACATGTCATGACAGACTATAGGAGTCTTCACTAACAATTTCAATATATTCTTGTATTGTTGCCATGAATTGGAATTCAGTTAGCCCAGTCAAAATAGTTTATAAATAATGGAATGCAATGTATCATGAAAAAAACATTTTCAAAATTTAGCACATATATGTTTTCTTAAACAATGTGCCAAATTTTACAAGGTCCATTAGTTCTTACAACTTCCATTTAAGACCAACTTTTGCATACAACTTTAAGGGGACAAAACCGTATATAAGTTATTTTTACTTGGTTTCATCATTACGATCTGCTCCAACCTGTACTATTTTCAGTATATGAAACATCCCTATAGATTGAAGTTAAAGGGTGTCCTATAATTGGATACAAAAAAATAAGTAACAGGTTATTAAAGATGCATGAGGCCCGATATTGACAAAGTTATTCTGTTTAATCTTTTTTGAAAGAGATCATGTCCAACTTTTTTTTTTTTAGATTATGATCAAATATACTGTATAAGGTCTTTTAATTCCTCAAAAAAACTAAACAAAATACTGTTCATCGTTCCAGATTTTTAAGTTATTTTGTGAGAGTAACCATATGAACAATGACTATATAGATTCTTTTTAATTTGTTAATTTGTTAATCAGCCCACATATTTAAAATGAAATTAAATAGAAAAACTTAAATACAAATGTGATCAACTCCCTCCATAAATTATTAATGTCAAACATCAAAAAATCACAGAAAAATACTTAACTAAAATTTCTACCATTTTTCTACTTGTTGAAATTTTGCAATCAACCGTAAATAAAAGAAATTTTGCAATGCTAAAATATTGTAGCATTTTTACTCAAGCGAAAAATACTTGGAAAAATACTTTTTGCTGGAGGAAAAATCAATAATAAAAAATGTTTACTCAAGAAAAAGAACAAAAAAAAATGTTTAAAGAAAACAAATGTTTTAAAGTAATAATTTTGTAGAGGAGTTAAAAAAGAACCATTTCGATAAAATATTGCAATATAAACTTCATAAATACATTTTCGGAATTTCGCATTAAAATGTAGGAAAAATGGAATCACAAAAATATTCAAGAAGGAAATGGTTACGTTTAAAAGAAAGATTAAAGTTAATTGTGACAAATAAGGAAAAATACATATGTGAACAAATCGGCGAGTTTCACAGTCTTTTGGATTAGTACCCAGCCGGTCTTAGACTAGTCACGAGTTTTAAGGGGACACCTCTATTCACTTTACTAAGCTCACGAGTAATCCTCTTAACAAGAGCTTTTCCTTAGAAGTAACTTATTGCATCTTCCGTATTTATCTCATGAAACATTTTAGGCACATCCATACACCTTATATCTACGATACACATTATGGCGATGAAGTAATTGTATATTATAAACGAGTTTGTGATCGTTACGCTCACATGATCTTCACTGTCTCTTTGTGTTGTGAATGGAGGCGATAAAGAAAATGCTTAAGGATGCGACATCTAACAGTGTGCAGAAGGAATTTGATTATCTTTTAAGAGTCTATGACTAATTAGATAATTGTAGGGTACTTTTAAAAAAAAGTGCATAATTAAAAACAATGCAAAAGTGTTGGTATATCAATTGCTCCTCTTGCAAGCTCAAAAATCACTGCAGCCTTTTAGGCATCTAATATCCGTTTAAATAGTTTTTTGGTTATGTTTTTACTAAGATTTATATTTTCTTCTTTTCTTTTGATATACACATTTATATATAATGCCCCCAAATTATAGTAGAAATATTGGTATACCAATACACCTTCACCACTTGAAAACTTTAAAATCTCTGCATCCTTTTAGGAGTCTACACACTAAATTTTAAAAAAGTTTTTTTATTTCTCTATTACGTTCTTTACTTCTTTCTTTAAATTGGTTTCACTTTTGATATGCATATGTATATATAATTCTCCCTGCAAAACTAAAGAAGTTTTGGTATATCAATGTACCAACTCATCTTGTGTCTGCAGGCTACCTTTTAAATAGTTTTGTTTATATTTTATTTAAAGTAATTTCTTTCTTTTATCTCAAAATACGTCGTAGTTGCTCCTATAAACCTACTGAGGTTTTGGTGTACTCATACACCTTTTGAGAACATAAAAATCACTGCATCGTTTTAGGCATCTACCAACTTACTTTTAATAAGTTTTTTGTTCATATTTCTATTATGATTACTATTTCCTATCTAAAAATAATTTCTCTTTTGATATACATATCTACGTATGATTTGCCCCTAGAAAACTATTTTCTAAAATTTCTATCAAAGTAATTCTTCTTTTCGTAAAACATGTGCTTAAAATCACTCAATTTTTTCCATAAAGAGAAAAAAAACTAAAAATAAATTAAATTTTTACTAAAGTAAAGAAAACAAAACTTTTCATATCCTAATTCTTTGTGTATGTATGTGCTTGTGACCACTTATGCGTGTATATGTGTTATATTGCGTTTATGTATTTAGAAAAATCTCTTAAGTTTTTGTGTGTAAAAATTTTCTTGATGTTTTCTTTATTTCTTTTCATTTTAAGTTTTTCAGTTATCTCAATGACCATGTTGAAGCTGAGTGGTAAAAGAAACTATAAGGATGTTGTTCAAGTAATTGTATAATTAAACAAGGAAAGTTTTTCCTTTTACAACAAGTCTTGTAAGGTTAAGTTAAGTTTCTCTATTTGGTCTCTTTCATTTTTCCTAAACAAGAAGAAAACTTTTTTCTCTTTTTTTTTTAAATTTTGGTTAAACATGTGGGTTTATTTATACTTAAAAGAATCAAAAAACAAAGTATTTTCCTTTTATACCCTACACCATCATAGGTGGTTAAGTATAAAGCATTTGTGCTTAAGTTTGTAAGGCACAGAAAATATTATGCTAACAACACTTTAAGTATAACGTTCTACTCAGAATCACTTGCTGAAACGATTTAGCGATGTCCGTCCGTCTAGCTGAATGTCCATGTAAACCTTGCAGGTCGCAATTTTAGAGATAAGTAGATGAAATTTAGCATATAGGATAATTTTGGCCCAACGATGCCTACTGGAATTGGTGATGATGACCATAAGAGTCCAAAATATAAGTCCTAATAAGTCTAATAATATAAACAATAAGTCCTAAAGTAATCTTAAATAATATCATTATACGAGGATCATAGGTCTCAAATAACCACCCTCCCAAACATCTCTTTGAAGGGCTTAAATCATACATACACATTAGTATTATGTTAAGAGTTAGTAAAATTTAGACAAACATAACCAGAAGCCGCTGTTCGAAATTTTACGAGGGTCGGCACATAATTTCTTTTAAGTCCCATATAACAACCCCAAAAAACCGTTTTAAAATGAATAAATCATACATACTAAAATACTGCACTTTTTAGCATAAATAAGAAAACAAATTTTACGAGGGTTGTTTATCTCATTTTCGCTGTAGAGTACGAAGTAGTTGGACTTGACCAACCATAACTTGTTACTTGTTTTATTTTATGTTTTCTAAAGATGGATATTTTGGTTGAAAATAGATAAACGTGCTTCAGTAAAGAAGTGTTTTGGTGTCTAGAACTTATTACAAATATATTATCAGCTAAAACAATGTAATTAAAGTCGAAGATTGTTAAATATAGTTAATTAAATTAAATTATATAAAAAATGTGACAAAAATGTTTACATTTTTGTTGGTTTTTAAAGAAACTTCAAGAAAGGATACAAACAGGTTTTTATAATAAATTCCTTTTTGCAGTAAGAGATACGAATTTATTCTTAAATGTATATATTTATTATTTTTTTAAATAAACGAGATAAAACACAATAATAAAAGTCTTGTTCAAAAACTCTTGGGTAAAATAAAGTTGTAATGATTTTAATGATGCAATAACATTTTGCTAAATTTGACAAACCATAAAAACATTTAAATAAACATATAAATATAATGTATATACAATATATTGCACTGTGGGCAGCATAAAAAATTATAATGGTATTGTTGTTTTATCAATTTATATTTGATTAATATTCTTGTCTCCTGAAACTATGAGGGATCCAGTCGGTACAATTTGTGAACTGCTTGTGAAATATTTCCTTCCGATAAAAAATGTTTGCTTTTGATAATCTTTTTTTTTAATTTCAAATTTAAAGGTGAATTTTTAATTAAGAGTTAAAAGATCGGTAGGATCAAGGTTGGGATCTTACAGTGCTTTCTGACTCTGAAATTATATTGAAATATACCCAGAAGATAAATCTTAACAAAATAGTGTTAAGATTTAACCAAACTGATTAAAGTCTCGAGTTATAATTGTAAAGGAAGTGAGGATGAAATGATGAAACAACTGTGGATATGCCCATCCAGTTAGTGGACGTATTTAACATGTTTTATGGGAAATGATAAGTAAAAACTTAATCTTTTACAGGACAAAAATATTATCAGAAGGAAAAAAAACCAAAAGCTTTAATCAATAGTCGGGCAGTATAAAAAAGCTTACCTGTGGTAGTTTGATCGCAAAACAATGGAATGTCTGTCTCTGAACGACCCAAGTTACACTCGGCAAAAGATTCAAGAGTATCAGTCGGAAGTTCTTTTTCACAAGAACGATACAGTGGGATCGTTACAACAGCAGCATAAGTATGGGTCAAAAACAGATCTTGGATGTCCTTCTAAAGGAAGTCATTTTTAAATGTTGTGATATAAGGAAGTATAACAAAATATCTATTTAAATGAAAAAACTTAAAGTGGAATTATCTAGGGACGGAAAAAAACGATATTTTAGGATTGTAAAAAATTTTGCTTTCCCTGTATACTTCTATCCGAAAAGGTATTTCCAATAAGATACTCAAAAATCTAAGTCTTTACGAATTCGTGTCTTTTTATTATTTTTAATAATTTTAAAAATATTTTTGAGACACGAATTCAATCAATTAATATCAAAATTTTGTTTCTGCCCCACTGTGATTGGTATATATTTGCACATTTAAATATTCAAACGTTTAGGAACAAAGATAACAAAAAAAACTTTCATATAAAAGTTTAGAGACGCACGCACTTCTTGCTACAAGCATTTATGTAAAAGACTTAAACGAACAAAACTCTTATGGTCATATTATGATACTAATTCTAACACAGACATAAGCAATACAAGTAATTCCATACCCAGCAGTTCTCAAATACGAGGATTAAGCATTAAAATTGTAAAATGTTTGTCTTCTAATCGATTTAAATATGAAGTGTCATATTGAACTTATTTCTAAAAAATCCTGTTCAAAATTTTTTAACTCTTACAAAAACTGTAGGTTATTTTTGAAATCCAGTATATGTGGATGTTTGTAAGGTACAGTTTATTTCTTAAAAGAGTTTGAAAAAATAAAAATATAGAAAAATGAATTTAAACATGACTTACACACATTCTTATTTATATAATATGTTCGGTTACATCTTTGTATTATTTTTTTGTTGTTCTTATATTTTTCTCCTTTTTTAATTTTATTACTTGTTATGAAATAAATTGTATAAAGTTTCATGTACATATGAATGTAGTTATTTTTCTCAATATTGGTTAAGTTTATAAGTATTAGTTAAAAGAAAGTTTTTTCTCTATATTATTCTACAAACTGCACCTATACATTTATAAAGGGAACATACATACATACATTCAAATACATGTGTACAAAAGTTTACTTTATGTAATTTAAAACATCTGCACTAAAGTTCTTTGCATTCAAAAATGTATTACAGTGGGGGAGAAATGTCAGTTTTAAAAAGGAGAAAAAAATCAATAGTCATATTTAATTGATCTTCTTTTGGAAAAATTATACCATTAAAAAAATAGATTCAGTTAATGAAAAATATTTAAAAATTAAAAAAAATAAATAAATAAATAAATAAATAAATAAATAAATAAAATATTTTAAAATTTCAATAATTTTGAAGAAATTCATAAAGTTAAACGTTCAATAAGATCTTTATAATTTTAACTATTTTTGTGAACTTTTGCTATAATAATGCTTAATACAGAAGTAAAAATGAATTAACATTATTTATTTTTGAATATCAACACTCATCCTCTCTAGACCCTTTAAAATTTCTTGTAGACATTATGATTGTTTACAAAAAATTTCGTTGAAAAATATTTACTACTTAATTTTTAAGATACAGAATTGTTTAAACAAAAATATTTTCGATATAGTTTTGCTGTTGAAAATAGTTTTGCTGTTGAGAGTTATTGGAATCTTATGAAAGAAAAGAAGGAGATCACAAATAGTTGACCCAATAAATAGTTAAAAATTATGCTTCGCTTACAAAGAAAATTATTAAAAAAACTTAAGGATTATTTATGTCATAAGAATTTTTAGTGATTTATTATTGACCGGCTGCTAGACTAGTTAGAAATCTGTAACTTTCCAAGTCAATTGAAATATATCTAAGGATCTTTAGAGTGAAATATTATTTAAATATATTCAGTTATTCTGAAGTTACAGAATTATTTCCAAAAAATCTTCTTATGAAAGTTGTGTGGAAGAGTGTTTTTGGGATTTTAAGAAAAGAAAGTTGAAGGTTTTTCGAAACTTTTTCTGAATGACATAAAAAATGAGTCATTTGATTCATCTACGTTTTTTCCCAACTGTTCATTTAATTTTTCCACCCACTGTTTTAGATTTTAAAAAGTCGTTGTGTATATATTTTATCTATACTCTTTCATGTATTCACAGAGCTTATGAATTATATAACTGTATATGTGTTACAATTATTATAAATATGCATGTTTGTTCATATTTATATGTATGAGAGTATCTGTGTATGTGTGTGTGTGTGTTTGAATATATGTCCTTTTTCCATTTAAACAGGTTACATTGAGTGCATATTATAATGATTTCAAAAGTAACATCCTCTTTTCATAACTTTTGACACATGCATTTCTAAAAACTAAACTACAAAAATTGCATATATTCTCTCTTCCGTTTTATTTAAAATACATTTTTTTCTCATTCTATGTATCTGTGTGTGTGTTTTATAAATGAGCGTGTGTGTGTGTGTATTTATGTAAGCGGGTGATGACTTTTTCATACTAAACCACATACACTCATTGTTTCTTGTCATCATATATTTTAACCATTTTTATGCAATGACTCCATTCATTGTTTGTAAAACACTAACACTTTGATCTTCTAACCCAATATGGAGAATAAAAAACAAAAAGAAGAAAATATAATAAAACTAAAATGAAAATATAATTTTATTGTTATAGATAATACATGACATTTTTGACACGTTACAATTATGGGAAATAAAAAAGGAGGATAATAACTTATTTAAGTAATCTATATTTAAGAAAACCCGAAAAAATATTCAAAAGATTAATTAAATATTTAATTAATAACTAGTGTATATTTCTTTTTGAAAAGGGATTTAATTTCTTTATTCCTCCTTTGGGTTCTTTCCCATAACATGTGTTTTCAAAATAATGTTAGTATAGAAAAGGATACGCAAACTTATTTTCATATCCTTTTGTGTTATATTCACAAGTGTATTGCAGATAGTTTTATATGTTGCAGAATTGTTATAACAGTTAGAATAAAACAATTGTTGTTATGACAAAATGTAAAAAGCAAAAACAAAAAAAAAAAAAAGTCGTTTGTTATAAAAATTGAAACTAAATATTATGTGAGCTTCCAAGTGTGATGGTTTCAATAAAAATTCAACTGCATTTAAATGTAAATGTTCCACTCACACTTACACATACGTATTTACTTCTATCCCTAAACAAATATATTTAAACAAATACACACCCATGTATTTTCGTAACAAATGTTATGCGATTTGCATATAAAACTAATGTTACAAAGACAGAAAAACTTCATTTTGTGGTCACTTATTTTATAAAATTCCCAGAAAAAATTGTAATTTAAATAAAATTGAAAATGTAAATATTTGATTAGGTGTAATATGTAAAAGTAATTTATATAGACATGAGATTGAACGTATCTTAGATATGAAATTTGTTGTATCTTCTTTAAAATCTCTCATTTTTATCATTTTTCTGTGAAAACCGATTTCGAACATTTCAATGTCGTTCAGTAGTAAACATGTTGGAACTTAGAGTGTTCAAAATTTAATTCCTAATATTTAGAAATGTGGGCGTGGCATGCTGTTAAAACAGATGTTTTATAATATTTTATAAATGAATATGATTTTTTATAATTTTATTGGAAAGAAATTATTATATCATTTCCATCAGTAAGTTTAGTATGACATTGTGAAGTTCAAATTAAAATTTTTGAATTTCGCGAAGTTCGGTCAATATATGACATCAAAAATCTCTTTCTTCTGACACAAAAAATCTCTCTCTCCTTTGCAAAAAAAATAATCATAAATAAGAAAATTGGGCAATTATATATTATCTGTATATACTCCATTACAAAAATCGCTTCAGCTGTACATACGTATTCAGCTTTAAGTAAAAAAAAACAGTATATGTGTTTATTAGTGTTTAAAATAACTGTATTATCAGATTTCCCATATCGAATCCAATTTACGCTGAAACCAACTTTAAAGCTTAAAAAGAGATATGCGCCTCTCTGATATTGGAAGCTCAGAAATAACATTTGGCCAGGTTGTTTCCTATTGTCTTGGGAAATTTTAGGGATGATTCGATAGAGCAAAACCGAGAACAAATACTACATACATATCTTGTTGATAGTTCTTAGGCTGTTGTACAGTGTTATATTATGAAAAGTGTTAAATTATAAAAAAGAACCTCTTAAGGACTATAGTGAACATAATCTTTGTTGTATTTACAAAAATTTCCTTTCATTTGTTTTGAATTAAATATTCTCCAAAATGGCCTTAAGTAATTTAATAATCTACCACAACAAAAGAAATAAATGCAAAAAAGAATTTATAGTTTTTAATTTAAACTTTTAACATTTATGTAATACAAAAAATATATATTTCCTTTATCTTTTTATTTCTAATAGTCCATAATATTTAATATGCAAAAGATTATATTTTTTAAACTACAACAACAACAAAGAAGGCGGTAGATAAAAAACCCCACATTATGAAAACTAATAATAAAATAAAAAAAGGAACTTATGCTGAGATATAAAAGGATAAATTTGAAACCACACTACAGACATGACCTCTTGACCAAAAACCCATTTATGCTGCCAACCAAACAACTATTCAAAATGAAACAGAGTGAAAAACAAGAAGCTAAAAAATGAGAGAAAAACAAACAGGACAAACAAGAGAAAAAAAGGCAAATAATAACCAACATGTTGTAACATCTTTAACTTTATGCAATAACTAATACCACAACAAACCTATTGCCAACTTAGCCATACACACACTTATACATATAGCCAAACAAATTAACAATACTAATACATGGAAAACACAAAATTAAAAAAAAAATAAAGCGAAGCTACAAAATACAAATCCTACAATAAGTGTGTGTGTGTGCTCGTATTAGTTTCATCCATATTATGCAAATGTTTAAAACAAGTTTGTATGTATTAAATGCCTTTCGGGAATGAGTATGAGAAAAGCAGGAGTAAATATTCATATCCTTGTTTTATATTTATATATATATACATATATGTGTATGTATGTCTGTGTGTGTGTGTGTGTATGTATATATTTCACTTTGTATTCATTTTTGTTTGACCAATTTCAACTATGAATGGTTTATAATTCATTGTGGTTTTCATATTGCAGCATATTATTTCTTTATTTTAACATTTCTATGGTCTCTACTCAAAAAAGTATCTCTAAATGTCTTTGAATGTATATGTTTGCTTATATGTGTTAGTATTTTACATGCATTTACAGAATTATTATTGCTGTTTTAAGCTGCATATAAACGAATACACACACATACTAGTTTATACTTAGAAACGTATTAATACTGGTATTATACAAAAGAAAATCGACTGAATAAAAGAGCGAGAGAGAGAGGGAGAGGGAGAAAGAGAAAAGAAAAATTTCCATCTCCTATTTTTAACTTTAGCTTGATTGAAAGAATGTTATTAAACCTTGGAAGGATGTTAGTGAAGGGATTTTTTTTTATAATTACAAAATTTTTAATCTTGGAATTTGTATTTCATTTCATTTTACTTTTCAATTACATTTTGTTATACCTTTTACCAACACAAAAGGTATATAACTTATTATTCCGTCATCCAAATCTCCATATACTTTCATTACATCAATTTGAGTATATTAAGTTATGTTGTTTTAACAGCTATAAAAGATCAATTTTATTATTTGTTTTGATTTAATTTCGGACAAAGAAGTTATGCAAACTCCGTATAATATGTATTTCTCACATCGGAGATAATTCTCTGAGCACAATAAATTTTTTCAAGTTTGTTTGTTATTGCCTTAGGAAATCTGTTGTTTAAAACCGAACTTCTTAGTTGTGTCAGAAATACCCTTCTAGATCGCGACAGATTTTGTTCAATATCTGCAATAAGTGGTATGATATTCATACGGTATCTTGAAGCTGGAGAAATTTCGGCATCTATCTTACTAAGCATTTCATTGTGTTCCTTAATCGATAGGGGTTTCAACTCCATATGTAGATTTTGGGTCTAAGCAGAGCGTGCTGCGTTTTGGCAGCCATTTGAATCAGCGAGTCCACACTGAAGCTTATAAATTTACAGCTTATAAATTTTATATACCTTCACATACCAACAAAGTGAACATTAGAAAAAAATGATTCAGTTAATTATATTGTATAGAACAATATCTCAACAATCACAAAATTAATTATAAATATACTGTTCTGAAACATTTAGCTAATATTGTGCCAAATATTATCAAAGTCTATTTAGGGGAAAAGTTAAAATTAAAGTTTTTTCCGAGATTCACAATGTCACATGTTGAACAACTAGCCAAATGTACCGTTATGTCAACGAACACTGTTAAATAAGGAAGTGATATTGAACGGCCAAGAGGTGATTTCGTATATTGCAAACATCTGCACAAGCACAGGACACTTTAATTACCTATAGTGAAGTAGGAAATGAATGTTTTTTCGAATTTTCCAAATTTTAAATGGAAATTTGAGCCGATATAAAAACCCATAGACTTATATATGAAGCTTATATTAACTTATCTCGGCAAGTGTTGTTTAATAAACACTTGTGGTGCAAAAATTGTTTCTTCAGCTTAAAAGATGTAGGTCTCTCTTAGGTCCAGAGTAAATGAGAGATATAATTTCAATAGCAGCGGAAATTAAAATTTTAAGTAACTAGCAGAAGGTATCTCACTTAGTCTTCAATTTAATAACAGAAAAAAAATTACATAACCCTTTCTTGAACTTCTCTCATAACCCTCCATTTCATTTGCATTTCATTTTCGAATTTTTGTAAATTATCAAAGATGTTTGTTTGGTTCGTTGGCATTTATTCATATGGTTGCATAACTTTGTGGTTTATATTTTGTATACTTTAGTAATTCAGATGTGGTAATACAAAACTAATTATTATCTTTTGATCATAGTGACACAATATTTTGTTGAATAACTACCATAAAGACACTTACAAGCAGTTTGTTAATACTCTGCTGTAGACAATAATACTAAAAAGACAAAAAAACTACATTTAACAGCATTTTGACTATAAATGATTGAACTGCAAATGTCTATTGGTCTACTGGACGATTAAATGGCAATTATAGTCTTGAATGCTTCAATGAAACAAAAGATTTGCAATGAATAAAATTTAGATCTTTTGAAAGAATTATATTTTTCAAGCTAAATTAAAATTTAAAAAAAATTTTAATAATTTGAAATGAAGATAAATACAAAATTTATTAAGAAAATAATTTTTTATAACAAATTAATTTCCGTTTATTTAAATAGCAGTTTTCTGCTTCGAAACCTTTAAAGTTAATTTTCTTGTATTTATGTGTATTTAATTCCATTTCTTAAGAAAATAACTATAAATATATATTATAGGGGGTATATTAACTGTGTCACTCAGAGTGTAATGCAAAGAAGGATTTCTGAAAAAAATCTGATTCGATTTAGCTTTGTCAGTCTGTCTGTTCGTTTGTTGTTGGCACGTTCACATCCACAAACATTGAAAAAGCTCAATGAAATTTAGCCTGAGTATTTTCTATAGTCTGGAGATGTTATCAATTTAAAACCAGCAAAATCAGTTCAGTATATTAAAAGATATAGACCGATATCTGAGGCAACCTCTAAGTTTAAGTGAAAAACTTTTGTAAAATTTTAGAATGAAATTTTGCCAGAAGATTAAGTTATGTGAACTTAATTACCATTTCAAAAATTTTCAAAATCGATTCAGAGTATATTGGTTTGCATGTAGGAAACATAACGTATTGACTCCAAACGAATTTGTGGTGAAAGATATTGAAGATTCAGCATTCTTACTTCCTTTTTCTAGATTATTAAAATGTTATTCTTAATTTGGGAGAGATATTTTTTCAACTTTTTTGGTTTCAAGCTTAATTTTCTTAGCTGTTCACCTTTTTGTTATTAAATTATAAAATATTCTTCTTATTATTTATGTTTTATTTATTTTTTTTTTCTAAAGATTTTTTGTCATATTAATTTTCTTATACGTTTTTTTCTCTTCTTCTGTTGCTTTTGTTTTCCTTTTTTGAAGGACTAATTTTGTTTCATTTGTTGTCATCTCTTACGTGTTTGTCTTTTTTGGTCTCTTTTTCCTGTCATTACATTAATTGTACCTGAACGACTGTTAAGTTGTTCATTATAATTATTGACATTTTTCTTAAACCTCCTGGTCGTCCTGCGATTTTTTTTTTAAATTTTCTTAAGCAATTGACTTTTTGTAGTTGATGTAAAAAGTAATTAGAAAAAATGATAAAAGAACTGCTTTTTTCTTTTGAATATTAATTAAAATTTTCATGGAAAAACTATAAGAAATAGGTTTATATAGTGAAAAGAAAATAATTTAAGTAAAGAAATATTTATTGAATAATACGACAACAAAAATTTATGTTGAAATTTAAAGACAATAAAGGGAATTTCTAATTATTTAGTTTCAATCTTTCAGCAAATGGAACAGAATTTTTAATTTAAATTTCTTTATAATAATTTAACATAAATTGTTGCGTGTTACTTAATTCAAATATCTTATGGAAGTGGATAAATTAATCATACGCCTCGGATACAAGGTTGCACAGTGTGTCCGAATCGATATTTTGAATGTCATAGTGAAATTTCATATAATTAAAACGTTGACCCACCAAAGTTAAAATTAATTTTTAAATTGAGTCAAAAGAATTTATTTATTTATTTATTTAATCTTTATTAAACTCCATAAAATGTTTATATGCTAAATTTTTTTTAAGGTAAAAGTAATTATTCATCTATTTTAATCCTCGTCTTTTTAGTATGTCAAATAAACGATCAACATGTCGGTTAACTGTGCCGTCAAGGAATGGAGTTTGGGTTCACCAATTGATATCAACATCCCTACAATTTAATAGAAATTTTGATCGTTAAATAGCGTATGGATAATAAACTAACTTTTCAAGTGCTGAGGCAGAACAAGATAACAAGCTTAAGCGCTTTACATCAACAGGTAGTTAACCAAATGGTGAATATATCAACTTAATCAATCGTAGATTAGAACTTTCGCTGGACTTTGACATGCAGTATTTATAAAGAGAGAGAGTGATTGGGACTGAAGTAAGTATCCAGGAGTTAGACACAATTGAAAAGTTTAATACAAATAGTGCCTTTTGTAATCAATGCAAATTTACATATCCGTTTCTTCTTATTCTTATGTATTTTTGTTTTATGTTTAAAATTTTGTCCCTTTTCTTAAAAAAAAACAATTATTTCACTCCATTATTCTTTTTCTAAATGGTCACTATATATTTTATTTATTATATTATTTCGTCACATTTTTCCCCCAAACACATAAAAAATTTATTCAAACTTAAGAACCATAAATTCTTATTTAAAGTCCATTAAAATATAGTTTCTTTTCACTTTGTTTTAAATTCCATTTCTTGTGATTAGTTTTAAAATATTACTTTTTATGGTAAATATGTGTTTTATGTGTTTGACATTTTATTTTGTACATAAATTTAAGAAAATAACGAAAAAAAAAACACTGCACATGAGAAATTGTGGTGTTTTTTCTTTAAAATTTATTACAATTTTCTTTAGAAGAATGCAAAACAAAAAGATGTTTATGAAATTTTCTGAAAGATGAAATGAATTATTTAGAATAATAAATCATAAAGGAAAAAATGATTGAAATGCTTGAAAATAAAAGAGCAAAAATTCAGTGAAAATATGTTTACTCCAAATAAAGACTTCTCCTAAATTGTTCTATTTTCCAGTCCTAAATTTGAACAAGTCAAAAATATGCGAGATAGAACCGCATTTAATTCAGAAATTAGTTTATAACTTTCAATATGTGAGTTGGATTTATATGATATATTTTACTGTAATATAAATATAAAATATTTAACTTTATTACTTTAAAAAATGATACTTGTAAAAGATACATTGACGGAGTTGAGGAGGCTTATAATAAGGTATCATGTCCATGGAAACTTTTCAACAATATTTCCCATTTATTAGACATTTGAAATTTTTCCTTTTTTATACCCTTCACCACCACATGTTTTGAAGAGGGTCTATTAACTTTATCATTTTTGTAACGCTAAGAAGGAATCATCTCAGTCTCCACATGTATATAGTCTTGCTGATTCCGTCTGTCTGTTCGTCTTCTCATATCCAAAGTAATTGACAGAGCTCAATGAAATTTAACCTGAGTATTTGTTTTAGTCCTGAGAAATGTTCTGTTTAAAACTGTTCTAAAAATATATACACCGATATCTTTCGTAACCTCTAAGCTCAAGCAAAAACTTTAGTAATTTTTTAATTATAAATCGACAAAATATAAATTATGCCATAATATTAAACTGTATATCATTGTCATTGTCATTCCAAAATTTATCAAAATCAGTTCAGTAGAGAAAAGTTATAGTCAAAATATAACTAGGTTTATAACACATTAAGGGTTCCACGTTTATATGTATTTTTATATATTGTATACTTTTGTGAGTGCATATGTGAGTGTGTATGCTCTGTAATGTGTTTACTTCACATTTGTGGTGAAGGGTATTAAAGATTCGGCATTTGACATAAATTTGACATATAAAATCAAGAATTTTCGTTTCTTTTCGAAATTTCAAAACTCATTTTTTTCTTTGTATTGATATGAAGTTACGAGTATGTTTACCTTGACAGCATGTTTAGGAATTTTATATTTATTCAATTTATTCTACCTCTAGTCTTTCTTATAAAGGAAGTAGAACTGTCAGCTAGTTTTGCCAGATTCTTTGATCATAATGATGATTTCATCAACAAAACAAACAGAATCACAACAAAATTGATAAAGGACAAAAGAAGAACTATGTGATTGACATGCATGACAGACAGGTCTTTTAATTTAGAAAATGAGTCAATAGACAATATATTTGTTTGAGGGTGGTGGAGGGAAGGAGATATTGGAAAGGATTTAATTTGTGATCAATATTTTGTTTCAATTTAGCAACACAGTGGATGTATGTATTTCCTTAGGATTTAGGCAAATCTCTGAAATAGTCCGGAGTGTCCTATAGGGAGGAGAATGAAGTTTTGCAAAAATATATTAATCTATATGCATGTGAAACCAGAAACGTAACTATTTGCCAATTTTTTCCTTAACCACTAGAAATAACAAAATGAAGCACTCCTCTGGGGTATAAAGAAATGTATAGTTCGAGTCTTAATTGATATTTCTGATTACAGTATCATGAAAACCGATCGGCATGTGAATTATTTTTTTTTTTCTGTTATTCTTCTGGTATACAGTTTTTAAAACATCGCTTAATATTAACAAATATTTAGTGATTATTCCTAAAAAACGTCCACTACTTAGTCTGGCTAGAAACAAGGAAGCACATGATTATATAAGTAACCGGAAGCTGCATAATAGTGACCGGAAACCTTAAATAAATTGAATTGAATTGATGAAAAATAAACAATACGTGTTTGATGATACATTAGGGAGCCCCAAGTAAAAGGATGTATTAAGGATGTCCATGGAGGAAATACTGTTAAATATTTAAAAGAATAATATTATACAAGAAATACCACATAAGCTTTCAAAGTGCGGTTAATTTGAAGGAAGGAAATTCTGCAATTCTTTTGTTATACTTAAAAGGGACTGAAAAAGTTTTAAATGTATTTTAGTTTAAAAAGAATACTCATGACATTCTTCCAATAGTCACGATTCTCTATATCTTTTGTGATTCAAACTTGAAATTTAACACGAAATAAGTGGGGAGTATTTACATTCAAAATGAAAAAATGTTGAGTCAAAATAGTGACAAATATATATAATAATTAAAAGAGGACATTTTAATCTTTTTTTTGGTCAAATACTTTAGAATTTTTGTTGAAATTTTGACCTGCAAAGGTTGTGCTTGAATGAACGTAGAAGTTACAGTAGCATAATATGACATTTCTTAAAGAAAATTAACCCATCAAAATAATTCATAAAAATTTAGTCAATTTGTATTTATGTATTGAAATTTCTTTTCCGAAGAAAATTAAAAGAAAAATATATTTATTATTTTTATATATATACTCATTTTGACATCATGCCACACCCACATTTACAAATATTTTGGCGTAATATTTGAACCAGCTTAGCTTCAACATCTTTACTATTGAATGTCAATAAAAATGTAATTTTTAAAATAATTTCTGAGTCACTGTGCGCCAATAGGTTTTAATATATATTGAACTACAAAATTTCGCTTTATTTCTGATATTAATCTCAATATTTTATATATGCAGGAGTTTCACAGTTTTACATGAATTTGGGAAATCTATTTTCCCTCTTTACTATTTGATTTTGTTACAAATTGTGAATTTTTTTTTTTTTACTCCAATTATTTCCAAACTATAACAACTGGTTTTTAATTATTTCTTATGCCATTTGCCAAATATGGCCTAATCAAATGTTGAGTTGCCATTTTATTAACAATTTGTAGCATTTATTGTGGTTTTTTGTTAAATCTTACCCATTTTTTATGTTACGTTACTGATTGTATTAAGAGATATTTATTACATACCTGAAATAATAAAAGAAAAGAAAAATATAATTTTACTTTATATTATTAAATATTTTGAGATAATTTATAACGAATCGAAGATATAATATAGATAAATATTAGGTCATTGTTACGTATACTTAATATTTGTTTCATATTAAAAATATTGCTCATACGTATGATGAAAAATAAAGAGACTTTATAAAATATGAGAAATTGAAAACAAATGTTATATAATGAGCTGAATTATAATAGAAATATAAATCAGCTTTTCGCTTTATTTATATGTTTAGCTCTCAGAAAGTTATTTAATAAAACTTTTATTTTTTCACCTTGTTCTTGGTTTTGTTTTATTCATTATCCAACAATTGAAAACAGTTTTCATTTTTACATATTCTAAATGGTTTTCAAGTATATTTACATTCAAATAGCTTTTTTCAATTTTAAAGTAAAGAAAAAAGGGAAAATTTCCAATTGACATACATTCCCACTTACATATGTATGTGTGTATACATAATTTAGTATTTCTAGCCTCTCGATGTTTTTTCTACTACAATTTTTTTCATGTTATTTATTTGCCAACGAATAAAAAGTAACTTGCAACAAAACAACAGCAACAACAACAAAAAGAATACATTTATAAGTGTTATTTGTTTGCAATTCTTATAAACTCAATGACTTTGCCTTTGGCAAGAAATCGTTTCTAATGCTGCTACTTTACTACTGCCACTTCTTCAATAAATACTTATACACCTACAAATAAGTACCCACTAATACCAAAGAGTACCTTGCACACATACATTCTCTTGTACACACCATTAATATTTAACACATAAAATATTTATATGAATGCATGTAAGATAGTGTTGCATGTATTTAAACATTGTTTTTGTTTTTGTTTTTTTTCATTCTGTGTGTGTGTTTTTTCTATTATTTTCGGTTTCTAGTCATTTATTAAAGTTGACACCTATAGTTTTAACTCATACAACTATAATAGCATGATATTTTTGCTAAAGGAACTGTAGTTTTTTTTGGAGCATTTAAGTAAACTACTACTCTTACTCTACATGAGCTCTTTTAGTTGTTCCATACAATTTTTAGTATTTTAACTTGTTTTTTTAAGTTTAAAGAACACTTTTGAATATATAAACAAAACCAAAAACTGTTACACATAAATTGTGGTAGTTTAGTATTTGTTGATGTATGAGTTTAAGTGTTAGCTTGTATGTACATATACATATGTTTATGTTTTAGTGTTAAGCAGAGTTGGCAAAAATGTTGAACTTTGCTTAAATTATTGTTGGAAATGTCGCAGAAAAAAATTGAAAAGTATTTAATTTTAAATAATTGTCGCTAATTTCATGTGCTAAATTTCATCAAAAAATCGTTTATTTTTTTTTTCTAAAATGATTTAACATCTGTTCGAATATGTCACAGTCAGGAAGCTTATGCACAAATCGGTTCAGAAGAAAAAAATCTTAAAGTCCATGAAGCAGAAGAACAGCCAGAATCGTTTAGTGATCGTTCCCAAGAATTGATTTTCACTGATACATAATTTGAATAAAAATAAAACAAAAGTTGAATTTCACTGAATACTGAATTGTGGTAAATGAAACAACATAATATCACTACGGATATACAATTTTAACTAACGATTTTTATTCAAATGCTTTCAAGTTGAAGTGACTGAATTGAAGCGTATAAGGGGATAGTAACTGCAACTACTAAGACTTAGAGACAAATTGCAGAATTACCTTTAACCGGAGATGTAGTCTATTGGATATTTGAATCTAAGTCAATTTTTTTAGGAGAAAGTAGTGAAATGAAATAATATTAAATCGATTCAGAAGAAAATATAAAAGAATCTTTTTCATGCTCAGTTAGTTTATTTGGAGGAAAATGTAGTTAATAGTCGTGACAACCATCAAATTGGCAGGTGATCATGTCCTAGAATTGATCATTTCAAATTTTTGTAATAATTTTAACTGAAACTAAATATTTTGTAATGACGTTTGGGAGAGCGTGGTAACTAAAATAACTTCTAAATCTTAAAGAAAAATTGCTGAGTTGCCATAGTACGTAAATTTGAGGTATTTTTTTTTTGTCCTACACGAATATTTTTAGCAAATTTTTCTTAACAAAATTTTGTTGCAATTCTTTCTAAAATAAAAATTTGTAGCAAATTTTCTCTAAAGCGAATTTTATCGCTAATGTTTATTGCAAAAATTTATCGCATATTTTATATTAAACAAAATTTATGTAAAATGTTCTCTTAAAGAAAATTTACTATTTTGCTTTTTATCTTTTTAGAGAACTTTATTCTTAAAGGATAAAATGTGATTAAGTTTCTTCTAAGGGAATCTTAAAACCAAGAAATTTTATTCTCCCAGAAATGAACAAATTACACACTTTAGTTCTCTAAAAAGAAGCTATTATAGTCTTTTTAAATCTTCTATTTTCCTGTGGGAAAAGTAAGCATAACCGAATTTAGGTCTTGTTTTGCTAAGATCTCAACTGTGCCTTTCCGAAATTGATAAAACTTAAAATTCTTTAAAAAAATTTTACTAAAACTTAATTTCTCATCTCTGTTTTTTTGGTGTGTGTGAACAATTGTGTTTATGTTTGATTTAGTTTTCCTTATCTATAACTGTGTGTGTAAAGATGTGTGTGTGTGTGTTTGTAAGGATACAAAGAAGGGTGGTGCTCTTTTTAAGTGTTATTTGTATTTTGTTGGCTAAATGTGTGACATACTATTATTATTGTTATTACTGTAAGGACGAAAGTAAATGTTCATATGTTTGTTTATTATTTTCTACAATATTTGTTTTGCCACTTACGGTTACACTTACTCGCTTGATTGTATTTGTAAATGTCTGTATGTATGTGAGTGTTAAAGCAAGTAAAGAGTAGGTGTTACTTTTAAAGGTTGCCCAAGCATTTTCTTAATACCCCTATATTTAGTACTTCCACTTACCACTACTCTTACATCTTTTACTTTGACTACATTTTATAAAATGTAACAACAAAATACATACAACAACAATAAAAGACCTGTTCATGTATTACTGTTTTTAAGTACTTTTGAGTGCATTTAAGCATGAAAAATATATTTATCTTTTCTAATACTTAACAGAGATTTTTTGTTGTTGTTATTATTGTTTCAACTTTTCTCTTTTCCCACCCTCCTAAATGAACGGACTGGAATGTTAGTAGTGGTTTGCTTTAAAGGGGTGAACAAAAAAAGAAGAGTCTACTTTGGAGGTCTTGGTAAACAAAATTAATACTAGAAAATGTTTATTTCAAAGCCATCTATCTCCTACCACCCCTCCCTGCACCCATAAATAATGGCCAACATTTTAATTATTTGTAGTTAAAAGTAAAATAGAGAGAGAAAGAGAAGTTTACTGGAAAATATTTAATTGAAAATAGGAAAAATAATACTTAGATTAACATGTTGAAGGTAAGTAAAGTTTTCAAATAAGTACTAATATAAATATATTTATATGGACAAAAGGGTTTAAGTTTGTGGCAAAAGTTTAATTAATTTTTTATTATTTGAAAAAAAAAGAAAAAAAAAAGATTTTAGAAAACAACACTTTTTATAGTAAAGTTTAAAAATATTAAATTTTAAATTAATAAAAAGGTTTTAGAAAATTAATTTTTTGTAAACTTTATAACTCTTTAAAATGCCTTTAAAGCCAAAATCTCTTTTAGTGTTCTCCAGCATTTAATGCTTAAAAGCAACACATAAAGGATTTCCTATTTTGAAGCATTTTCAATCTGCAATGCTTTATTGCTTTTTTGTTTCTTCTTTTACTAAATAAAGCTCTGCAATTACTAAAAAAGTTTGTTTAAGTTAAGTTTTCTTTTTCTTTCAAAGAGGAAAATTTATCCACCTTGTGAAACTCCAGAGTAAACGATTTGTGCTCTTTTCAACAATATTGCAGCAAAAAAAGTTTGTTTTTCATATTGATGTGTATGGCAATTCTAAAGCCTTTAAGCTGCCCTTTCATTATTCACACATATATACATATTCATACACACATAAGCTCATATGCACGTTTGTTTGTTAAGAAAAGTTACAAAGACTAAGAAAGCTACAGAGAACTCAACACAATCAAACACAAACACATATGAAATTTGCTGTCATAGAGTCTTACAAAGACATCATCAGTAAAGAATGTGAGGATTAAAGTGGTCAAATAACAAACAAGCAACAACAACAACAGCAATGAATTGTAAAAAGGAAGCTGGCGGAAACGAAAAAAAAGAGTTACCAAAATGGCTCTAACAGCAGCCATAGCAAGAAACGTTATATAAGGCTAAAGGGAGGACGTTTGTTTATGTATGTAAAAATGCGTTAGAGTGGGAAAACAACTGTAGGGTTTCTATGTTTATGTATGTAGGTATGTATGTATGTATGTATGTATGTATGTATGTATGTATGTATGTATATTATGTATGTATGTATGTATGTATCTGTATATGCATGTATGTGTGCATAAATATTTATTTATGTGGCCTATGAAATGTTTTGTAACTGTTATAGGGGACGCAAAAAATTCTATTTTATTTCATTCCTTTTTGTGTATTTTCTGCATTTAAGTCATAAAAATGTTTATTTATTTAAAAAAAGACTTTTTCTCTTTTTTTTTTGGAAAATAAAACCAAAATATTAAAAATGTGGTTTTTATTTGTTCTACGTAAAGCTTTTTGTGGAGACATAACCGTGTAATTTACTTACTAAATTATATTTTTAATATATATTTTGTTATCCTTGTTGTCCTTTTTCTCTTGCCCGTTGGCTTTATTTTGGTAATGAGCCATTTTATAAAGTACGTTAGTTAATTTATGGCTTTTTTTACTCGTATTTATGTTACAACATTTTTGGGTCTGTCTTTTAGGTGTATTTCCTTTTACATGGAAAAAAAGTTAATCTTTTTATCTTATTAGTTTAAGCTCACAATAGTCTTTATTTAATACAGGCTACAATTAATTCTATTAAAATAATATAATGAAGGAAATATGTTTATATGTAAAAACTAAAAAACAACAATTTCTTGTTAATTTAATAAAAATCTAAAAAAATAAAGAAATAATAAGATCCGTTCCAATACCAATTAGAATCATATTTATATATTTAAAATAAAATTCAAACTACATTCAAAAATAGCTAAAAAATAAGCATAGTACTTCTTTAAACGATTTTAAACTCCCTTAGGAATTATAATTTGGTACCAAAATCACAATTAAAAATTAGTGAATAATTTGGTACTTTTTTGGAAATTCATTTATTAATGTGCTGATTAAAAAATTGCGATATAATTTTAAAATAAATTTCACTAAATAAATTGATACAATCTGAATAGTAAACTCTATTGTGGTTAGACTCACTAAATTAGTGTTGACTTTGAGAAAAGAACCACCAAAATTTCTTAAAATGTTTTTACATAAACTTAATAAAAAATAGTAAACAGCACCAAAAAGGGATAAAAATGAGCAATTTTTATTTAAATTCAAAAGTCAGTTTTTAATTATTTAAAAAAAAAAATTAGATTGATCTAAATAAAATCTAAGTTGTTTTTGACACTTTCTAAATATCTTATGGTACCTTCTTAATTCTGCGGTACTTTTTGAACTATTTAAATTCTTTAAAGATATAAGAAAATTACTTAGTAGACATTCTAAAGTCCTCTTTGCACGTCACTTGTACTTTTTAAATTCTTTCTAATAATTTAATTTTATTATAAATTTGTTTTCTTTAAAGTGCATAAAAAGTACTAAAAGTGTAATTTCATTATAAAAGGTACCAAAAGAGTGATAGAAAGGACAAAAATTATATCATTTGTACTATTTTGGATCTTCTGAATAATTTAGTTAAACAAAAAATTTAAAACAAATGACCTCAACTGAATAAGATTTGTAAAATTTAAACTTTTTCCATACAAAGCTTCTATTAGCTTTAAAATTTTATAGTACATTTTTTATCCTATAAAGGTAATTTTTATAATTATTGAATTTTCAAGAGATACAACTCGAAACTGTTTAGGGCATGTTAGTCAAGCAAGATACTTTCCAAATTACGATTCAGACACGTGGAAGGAAATATGCATGTATCCTTTGCCGGACGGATGGATTGACATAATTAGGTGGGCTCAGAAACTACAGGGTAAAGTAAGTTATTCTAAGATAATTGCTTGAGGTATTCATTATATGACTTAGACATAAAAGTTGTTGGTCTCATTAAGGATTTTCTTTGATCAAACTTTTGATGATTTTCAATTCAACTCATTGTGCTTGACTTGACACAATATTAAAGACCTCTCTCTCCCTCTAAAACTTCCAGTAATTTTTAATCCATTAAAATAAAAACTTAAGGATATATTGCTCCTTTTACCCTGTAATCATTTTTAATTATTAAAATTAAAATGTCGTTATTTGTTTAAATAAATCCCTTTATCTCGCATATCACTTTCGCTCTTATGTTAATTAAATATTTACAATATTCCTCAATTAACAGCATTTTTTAATTAAAGTAATTTTTTCAAAAAATATATGAATTTTCCATAGAAAAAATTTTATTATTATTGTCATTATTAGTTTTACTTTTAAACCGGGTAACTTTTTATTATGTCACATATACACATATTTAAAGTTTTATTTCATCCTTTTTATTGCAAAAAAATAATAAAATCCTTTGTCATACCCAAACATCATCATATTTTTCCCTCCTTTTTTTTGGGAAAATTTCACTGAACTGACAAATGACAGATTGTAATAGAAAACTTTTCACTAGAAATCGTTTTTTTTCGTTTTTCTTTGACTTCTGCTTTGTTTTTGTAATATAATGAAGAGCAGCAATAACAAAAAAAAAATAAACTGAAAATATGAACACAAAGAACAGGAAAAAACAGCTTATTAACGTCGTAATTTGTTAGAAAAAAATTAAAAAATGAGTGTAATTGCAAAAAAAATCTGCTAACTTATCAAACATCCCATGAAATTTTAAACGTAACGAAATGAAGAGAAAAAAGAATAAAAATCGCAAATCATCAGACTTTAAGCCAAACAGCCAGATGCTTTTTACGCTTTTGCTTAGGAAAATTTATTTTTTGCCATAAATTACGGTATTAAAACATGGAAAAAAGTGAAAAGAAATACTTTCAGTCTTTTATTCTTTTGGTTGGATGTATTTTTTCAAAAGGGGGCGGATGAAGAGCAAATTTATTTTTGAACATTATTTTAAGTGGAAAAGTTTAACCATCATATTAAGTTGTTCGCTTTAAACTAAAATTTTCAAATAAGAAAGAAGTGTTAGAGGATATTCTACTTAGAAAGTTAGAAAAAAGGAGGAAGCATAACGATACTCAAAGGAATTTGGACATTAAATGATTTTCAAAATAAATATGAAATGTTAAGGAACGTTTTTAAACTTATATTTTTTAAAATAGTCTTAATTAGAAGAATGATTGATATGATTAAAGAGTAATTTAGTTAATAACTTATCCAAAAACTTTAAGATATATTTTAGCCAAATTAAATGTTGAATGGTTGATCGTGGTGCCCAATATTAAATACCCGGCATAGCCGAATGGATCATTTTCACTTGTTTTATTTCAGAAAGTTAGTAACATTTTACACTTCTTTAACTCTTGTTTCGATATCTCTATATACATTTTCATTTTACTAATAACTTATATACCTATACATACTATTGTTTCGATATCTCTATATACATATTCTTTTGGATATTCGAAAGATATTCATCCTCATAAATTTGGAAACGTGGAATTAAAATGTAACATGTTTTCAATTAAATATATGAAATATGCAATAATCCACGCCTTTTTAAAGGCAAAACGAAAAATTTAATTCAAAAAAGTAAACTTTTATATAGAGTTTCGTTCAATTTGTATTTTGGGTATTTCGTGTGAATATTAGGAGTCTTTTGCTACGTTTGTACTAAATAAATTTTTTTAATGTTGTGTGAAAATTTATAATTATGAATTTATTTATAAAGATTTTATTTGAATCCAGATATAAAATTTGTTTGCGAAATTAAAAATTAATATAAAACTTTTCTGATTTCTGATAAATTTATTACAGATATTTAGTTTTATTACTTGATATTTATAAGTTGTTGCTTTTAAAGTTATAAGCTTTCCAACGTTATCAATAAGTTTTATATATAAAATTGGCCACCTTTCAACAGAATTAATATTTTCCTTCATCAGAATCATTTAATGTTATTTTAAGAAGATTTCAAGGATGAAATTAAAATGTATAATATCTTGCTAATATACTTACATGTGTTCGTAAAATATCCTAAAAGTATGCAGTAATTAAATTAAAGTCAAATATTAATTTTGTTTATAAGAAATCACACTAAATATCAAAAGTTTTAGATTTTTGAAAAATTTATTAAAGAAATTGTATTTCGAAGAGTTTTTGCTTATATATAATTATATCTAAGGAAATAAGCTTTCCAATGATACCAAACACATGAAAAAATATTCAACCAAATCGGTAAAATCTCAATTCCAACTTAACCATCTTTTAGAATAAATTTGATATTTTTTCTTTCACTTTTATGGTTAAAGTATGATTAATGAAGATTTGGAGACTAGAGGAGTGACTATAAAAATCAATAATGGGAAGGAGATTTGAAGTCTCTTAAACTTATGTAAACTTAAGTCAAAGTGTAATTAATAGCTAATATCGTTAGTTTGATCATTCTTTTCATTTACTTTCTTCTTAATCTTTCTAATAATTTGCTTAAATTTTTTTCCATTTGTAAACTTTTTAAATTTTTCTATAAAATCTACAATAAATCTTTTTCATTGGAAAATTTTCTTTTTATTTTCCCCTCAAGTTAAAGTAAAAAGAAAAAACCTGAAAATAATTTGACTTTTGCCACCTTCAAACTGTAGTTGAAATAAATTTCAATGAGTTTTCAACAAGTTTTTAGTTGTTTTCTTTCAGTTAATTCTTTTTTTCTTTTTTTTTACACTCAAAAACAATTTTCATGTTTAATCTTTAAAGGGCAAAATTTGGTTTTTCCCCTTATTTTAACTATTATTTGCAAATACTGAACATTATTAATGTTTGCAAAATAATTAAAAAAAGAAGGAAAAAATAAGCTGAAATAAAAAATTGTAATGAAAGTGGTTTTGATTACTTGAGAAAGTAAAGTACAACACAATTTTTAATTAAAAGGGAGTTTTGTTGTAAGAAGCAATTCGACAGCAGCAACAACAGCATCAACAACAACTTATTTATTCATTAAGTGAAAATAGTTTATTTGAATTTTTCAATTTCTATTCATTTTTATTTGTACTTCTTTTCATTTTATTTTGTTATTTCCTTCTGTTTTTAACTTTACTTTCATTAAGTAATTTCTGTTGAAAATACCAGATAATCCCAGTTAAATTACAAAAAAAAAAAAAACAGAAAAACAGAAAAAATTAACCCACTAAACAATAACAACAAACTCAAACAAATATAATTTCAAAGTTAAAGTTTCTATACAATTTTTCCAGTTTGTTATACCCTACACGACCAAAGGTGATGGGGGTATTATGCGTTTGTGAAGATGTTTGTAACGGACGAAAAAAACAGTTTTACCAACTCTTTTAAATATACCGTTTGCAACAGAAAACTTCCCCAGCTGATTTATACATGTCCATCCGGATGGCTGTCCAAGTAAAACTTGTTCCCTAAGTCGCAGTTGAAATTTAGCACATACTATTATTTTGGACAAAGAACGATGAAATTGGTTTGGATCGGTTCATCTACTTTATACATGTCCCATACAAATTCCTAAATATAAAACCGTTTTAACCAAATTTTACGAAAGTAAGTCTTATTATATTCTACAACAATGTACCAATTCACACTAACTTCGGTCCATTATTCTCATATATATGCAATCAACTTTTCACACAGCCACCTTTCCAAATATCACTTTCAAACTCATAAATCCCACATATACGTGGGTATTGTAAAATATTTTTCCAAATTAAGATATATATAATCCAAAACTGCTGTGCGAAGTTAAACAAGGGTCGGTTCGATTTTTTTTATAATTCTTATATAACCCTTCAGAAAAATCCTTTTATTACACATACATTTCACCATAATAATCTATTGCACACACAAGCATGAATAAGGAAAGCAAATTATTTGAGGTTCGTTCTTTAATTTTTTCTAGCAGACATATACAGCCAATAGTGTGGTGTAGAGTATTATGTGGTCGGCTTAACCGACTATAACATTTTAACTTATTTTTGTAATAAACCTGGAAAAAAATATTGCAATAAGTACAACAACAATTATTACTAAAGATTTCTGATTTCAGGTTTCTGAACAAACAAAAAAAAAAACGAAAAAAATCTGTGAGAAATTTAATGAAACATAATAAAAAAAACGGAAAACGAAAATTGCTAACAAAACAAGAAATTGTTTATAGAAGCGAGAAAAACTAAATATTTTTGGTATTAAAGGGAAAAACAGCAAAAATAGGAAAAAAATTACTAACAATCCAAACAAAAAGCCACAGTAATTTACTTTTGATCTTTAGAGAGAGAAAAAAAACAGAAACGTTTGTATGTATTGACTTTATACAAACAGTTGCAACAATATTAATCCCAACAACAAATAAAACATGAAGAAATCCACAAAAGATATAGGAACAATAACAACATCTGTACTAATAAAGTTAGCAATTTAGAGGCATTTGGAGGGTAATTCTAGAAGGCATTTCAAATGCCAAAATTCTTTCTTGTATAATTGGCCGTCAGGTATTTATATGTTGAAGACGAAGTTGAACTATGGTTGACAGCTCATCTCCCTCTCTAATGCAAACAAGAGAAGTAGAAGAGCTGTCAAGAAAAATTTGATGGATCTAGTGCCATAATATCAAGTGCATCAGCAACAATGTTTTCCAAAAAACAATGTAACATATCCTACAGACACAATAAATAGTTAAAGAATATTCGTGCACAGTGGTCCCAAAAGTTTTATTTTTTGTATAAATTATGATAAACATGTATGGAAAAAAATGTGCAAATTTTGCCAGCATAATGAAACTTAGAGATCTATCCAATTCCAATTCTAAGTTAGCTAAAAACTTGTGATCTTTTAAATCGACTGCAAAACATGTAAAGAATCTTTATGAGAAATTTCATAAAAAAATATTTAGCAGTTCCAAAGTAACAGAATTATTTCTACGATAATTGATTTATGCATTGCAAGGTCTCCAATATTCAGATTTAAAAAGAGTCAAACACCAAAATCTTCTCGATTGAATTTAACAATATCGAGTCAAAATTATCTTTTGAAATAAAAAATAATAGTAATAAATTAAGCTCTAAAAATAGCGAAATATTGGCTACTAAGTCCAAAAATATATTTCACATAAGTTTATTAGTTTCAAATTATTTTACAATCCCAACAATTTTTTTCTTTTTGGGAATATTTTTCTGTTTTAAAATACATTTTGAAACTACCCTCGTATGTGTTTCTGTACGAATAAATTGAAGTTTAATTCACTACATATATGACTCTATACGTGTAGTGAATTAAACTATGTCAGTCTATTTTGTTATCTTCTTCTAGTCTAATTCTACTCATTCGTTCGTTTGTATTCAGTCATCTTTAAAGTCTTCGCTATTATTTTTTTTAGCTCTTTGCTCTTCATTTTGGAGTGTAATATAACAAAAAAAGTGCAAAATAATATTAACCCCCTTTTTGCTTTTCGTATATCTACATTTTGAACCGAGATAGTCAAAAATCTTTAAGAGCTTCAGGCAAACATTTAAAAATGCATTAATTATTGAAAATAGTACGAAAGAAAATAGGATGAAAGAAATATATTTAGAAAAGTTTGGTTCCACTATTATGTAGTTATTACAATCATATTTTGGTTAAACATATTATATAATTACATATGTCAATGTATATGCAAAGCAACCCTAAAGTATTTTTAATAGTTATAGACCCAAATAATCAAATCAAAGACAATCAAATTCTCTTTTATAATGTCACATGGCACGCTTTGGATATGTAGTTCGGGAGACAGTAAAAAATATGATATTCCCAGAAATAAACTTTATTACACAACAATTTTATTTAAAGAGGCAATTTAGACATTTTGTATGCGCAAACTATCATTCCCCATGATCGAAATATATAAAGTGATAAGACAAAATACATTCAACTATTTGATCGCTATAATGGGTATCGAAGGAAGACAGTTAATGTGGACTTCCTAGAAAAAGCGAGTGTTAAAGAGATTTTTCGAGAACTTATTAAAGTTGGGTAGAAATGAGTAAAGTAAAGCTGTTCCGAAAATATACTATGTTTAACTGTGCCTTCAGCTTGTATCAGGATTAATCTACATAGATACAACATGCATTCGTTAGTAGCATTTGGTACATTCCTTTTAAAATTACTATGCACCATGCTGCCGGACAGGACTGATGAATGTATTTCAAAAAAATTTTCTTATTTTGTCCCACCGTACATTCTAGCCTATTACATGGTTCAAATATTCTGTTACAACAATTTGTGTGTCCTTCATTTTTGTTTTTGATGAAATTTTATCCAAAAACCGCTATTTTTCCTTGTCTTTTGTAACAATGTGTTTGTTGGTGGCTGATGACTGTGACAATCGGATCTGATGAAGTTGTTGCAATTTCAAAATGATTAGATTTTGTTTGTGATATTTTTTATTTATATTATTTTAGCAAGAAAATAAAATTACTGTTGTAGATGTATATTGCTGTTTGTTGCCTCTGCTGCAACTGAAACTTGCGGTTATTGCACACAAATAGTTGGTGCAACAACACAAATAAAAATCGTGTGAACAAAACTAAACAGAAAACACACATTTAAACAGAAAATGAAATAACATGAAAACCCACAAAATAATGTTGGCATTACCAAGAAACACCACAAACAACAAATCCCCACAAAAAAAAAATATGAGAAAAAAATACAAAAATGATGCAAAAATGGAAAATGTTGCTGTTGCAATACTGGCAATAGCAACAGAAAAATAAGAAGAGAAGAAAGAAAATGATGAAGAAGTAGAAACATTGTTAATGCTTGAATGAAAATTTAAAAAAATCTTTAAAGCGAGAAAACGTACATTAACTTTAAGTTTTTTTCTCTCATTTGTTTTTCTTTTTTTCTGTTTTTGTTTTTGTATGCTTGTTGGTATTATAGTGCGTCATCTTATGTGGCAAGAGTAATATAAACAAGAAAATTATTACTAAGTAAAGAAAATTTTATGGAAAAGTGTTAAGCTTCATTTAAGACATGCATGCTTGTAGCAGCAACAACAACTATAACAACAACAGCAGCAATAGTAATGATATTAAGTAGTAACAATAACAACAGCTACAGCAGCAATAGCATTACCAGCAACATTATATGAAGTTGCAATAAGAAGTGTGAACAAACTTAAATGTTTTAGCAAGAAAATAATGAAAAATGTGAATAAACTTTTAAAAAAGAAAAAAAACATCTCAGTTTTCGCTGTAATTACAACTGTAACTGCAAGAGTTTGACAAGAAAACTGAAAAATATTGTTTTTTGTTGTTATTTTGGGGAAATAATTATTTGAAATTTTTTGAAATTGTTTTGAATATTTAATATTCTGAAATATTGTTTATTATAATTTTCTTCTACTGTTTTAAAGAAATTGCAGTTTTAATAAGATAAACGCACTGTGGGATGGGAATATGAAATATTTCAGAAATATATCTGTAAGACAGAATTGACAACATTTAAGAAAATACCATACCTTGTTCAGGAAAGGAGACATTAGGACTTAAAGTTAGCGATTCTCACGAGAATCTTGGCCGAAATGGTTTCTTTGAGTTTCTTATTTAATGATGTCTTATTTTTGTTTGTTGTTATTTTTTTAATTGAAATCTATTCTATATAAATTTTGAAGGTATTGATACAATTTTTACACCCTTCTTCACCACAAGTGATAAGTGATGATTTCAATTATCCATTCAGTAACGTTATTTTCTATTGTCCTTAGGTGTTTGGAATTTAAAATCCTTAAAATCGTTCCATTAACAAGGAAATGAGGTTACATTAGCAACTGTCAAGAAGATTCGAAATGATTATTTTTGACATGAATCTACAACATGAAACACGATAAGTGTCTAATGTACGTCTGTCACTACGTGGAAGTACTAGATCCATCCGGTCTGTGTAAAGTATTCAAGAAGCTGATACTTCTCAAAGAAAGTCTAGTATGTAGTGGACTTAGAATATAATCCTTAGAAAAACATCTTCAAATTATTACAGTTGCGACAACGTTTTTTTAGGGTGTAATCCAAGTCCACTTGAATGCCTTCTTAACACACAGTGGCCCGTGATTACTGAAAGTAACCTCGATACATCTATGACTTAGGAGTTGTTTCGAGCGTTCAAGGTTGAGAGCAGGTCACATATCCTTGGCGACTCCGAATGTATCTAGTTCGCACCATCTATCTAAAATGTTTGGAAATCCTTCCTGCTTAATCGTTATAAAAACACTCTTTTACTATGTCCTCATAAAATGTTTGATAAATCCGAAAAAACCTATTTGTTGCCTTAAATATATTATAAAAAAATCTTCAATTCTATCCCACTGTTACAAATTGCAGTTGCAAGAAGATACTCTTTAAATTAAATTCACGTACTTGTGTGTTCATTGTCTTTAGCAAAAATTACAGACACAAAAATGTATGAAACAAAAAATATTCACAAACAAAAATCTTAACGCACATACAGACATTTTCTCAAGAGTTTCTTTTTTAAAAAGAGTGAAAAAAAACGAAGAAAATAACAAAAAAAAACAATAAGATGATGATGAAAAGAAGAAGAAAAAAAAGAAACTGAAATTAAATAATAAAAACGAAGTAAAATATACACACATGTCTACTTATGAGTAATAAAAATTTTACCCAAAAGTCTAATGAAAATAACACACACATACACACAGAATGATCATGACTACTAAAAAGTAGCAAAAAGCAGCAGCTTGCAACATAAAAAAAAATAAAATGAAATGAAAAGAAAAGAAAGTGTGAATGACCAAAACCACAGGCGAGACATTTGCAAAGAAAAAGCATTAAAGTCTTAATCATATCAAAAGAAAATAAAAACGAAAGAAGTGAAGGAAAAAACCTCAATGTTTCTTCTTCTTAAGCTTTTCAATAATAGTGAATTATTATATGTTGAAGCAGAAGAGTTTTCAAGTGGCATGTGGAATGTCTTGTTGTTGCAGTTTGAGAGCTTATAAAATTTCTTCTAGTGAAAATGTTTCATGCTTCATTTATTACATTTTCAGAATATTTGTCCGTCTGTTTGTCGGTTTTTATATCTTTTGATATTTCATCTCATCTTATCTGATGTAATACATGATTATAAAGAACATCAGTAGCAGTAGCAGCATCAGCATCAGCAACACCAAAAGATAAAGATTTGTTGTTCTATACAAGATAATGTAAAATTACATTGTTGTAACAACAAAAAATTCTCAATTGATTTTATTGCTTATTTATGGTTGTGTGCTACAATTTTTGTAGAAAATTATTAGATTTAAAGAGGGCGTTTGCTGCAGTTATTGAAATAATGAGAATTTGTTAAATATTTTACTTTAGAGATCAGATTTTAATGAAAATTTTATTAAAAGTTTGGTTTCGAATTATATATACTGGTATCAGCTATGGAAACTATATTTGGGAGTTAATTTGAATTCAAATTTTGTATACAATTTGAACTTAATGATGTCCTTCCTGTCAAAATACTTGATCGCCAGTTATATAAATAGATAACACAGACTTGAAGGGCTCACTAACTTTTTACTTAAAAAAGAGAAATTCAAAGCCTATTCGGAAACGAAGATATGAAGGATTTAAAGTACTAAGTGGCACTATCATGATATCAAATTGATATCAATTAGCGCAATACTCTGAAAAACATCCTAATCGAACAGGTGTCACCGACGACATCGTCATTGCGCAGTCTTGGTAACCTGAAAATCCCGAAATGTCATGTGGGATACTTTACCGAGTAAAGTTGATTTGACGAAATTAAGAAATTTCTCAGATCGCTCTACCAACCGATATAGTGGCTTAGGTGTTTGCAAACGGGCATTAGACTAGAACAGTCATTAGCCGATTAAGTGGCTGCTTTCATTGAATCATCCTGTTCCAGCAGTGGAAGATATCACCTTGTGAGATGGAGCTTGTATTCAGAGAAAGTATTCATTCTTTATTCTCCCAGTGCTGAGTAGTAGCACATAATCTGTATCTTCTTCTGCCTTATCATTCAAATTCCAAAAAAGTCTTTAAAAGCAAAAAAATTTTTCCTCGCATGAGTTTCCAATTTATAGAAGCGGAGGAGCTTATTTGATCTGTAGATATCAAACGAATTCATATTTCTTTGCTGTATACATTTTTGATTTTAAAAATTTAAGTATTTTTCGAACCCTTTAATGTAGTTTTTAATTCTTTTTAACTTGACGAAAAGTTATGACCTTAAGGATTGTTTTTAGCAAACTTCATATTGCTAAAACATTTTTTGGACTCTGCTGCCCCTTGTGTTGTATTATCTAACAAATTATTATTAGATTCTTAGTAATTTAAATTTTGCTTGTATGGGGGGGTATCTCTCCCCCTGATCCGAAAAGTCTTATATTTTTCCTGCAAAATTTGAAGACTATCGCTGTTTTTAGATATTTTATAATCAATATTTACTTTATCCTTCAAATTTTTTGTCCAGTAAAACCTCGCTGTTGTAATTCTTTAGATATTCGAAAAATAATATTTATTTAATACATACATTTACATTATAGAGATGGACAGATTTGAAACAGGAAATAATTTCATACTTTTTCAGATTAAGTAAATGTCATCTCAGATTTTTCATAAAACAATCACTAAACTAATCCATTAATTATCCACAACTTTTAAAATTTTCTCATAATAATTAAATTTATATTTTTTAATTAAAAACATAAACAAACACAAACAGTTTTTAAGGTTAAGGAATTTATATAGTGAAAGTTATGAGAAAACGTCAATGCCTTAAGTAGAGTGTTTGCGAAATTCCAACAATACGAATTTAGCTGAATTTAGCTTTCTGCTACTTAAATATTTTCTTCATTTGATTTTGGTTTCCTTTTTATTAAGTTTTTTTGTTTTGTTGTCGCCAGAAGAAAAAAGTTAATGAAATCTATATTATTTTAAAACTTATAAGAGTGTGTGTGTATGTGAGTTTATTTATTTTGCTGCAGTTTATTTGTTTTGTGGGAAATTTTCATTAAAACTGATGAAGAAACAATCCACAAATACTCAAGTTAAGTCAAGGAGAAAAAACAAACGAAACAAATATTATATATAATTGGAAAATTGCTTAGATACTTATATATATTTTTATTTTTCACATAACTACACACACATACATAGATAATTTTATATCATAGTAACAACATAATGTTAACAGAAAATTGTAATTAAAATTAAATTTGAAAAAAAAAATAATAATAAAAATAAATTAAATGAATTTTATGAAATTTATAATAAAAATATAATTTAAAAAAAATCTGCCAACTTTTTTGCATCATTGTGTTTTTTATATGACGCTTTATTTTTTGCTGGTGTATCTTTGAAGGTATCTATGTGTGCAGTTGTGTAATCTTTTGTATCTATGTGTACAGAAGATATGAAAAAATTCAATGACACAACTGAAAATCATTTTATACTAAATTCATTTATGTTTTGTAAGTCTGTATTTTTTATGTTTTTTTTTTTTTTGTTTTAAAAAAATAAATGGGAAGTTTTAAATTAAAAATTAAATTAAGTTGCTGCTGCTAAGGAAATAAGAAAAAATATAATTTTTAAGCTTAAATGAATCAGAGAGTTTTTTCTTTAAAATTTTAATATTTTATATATTTAAAATAAATAAATTTTTATCATATGAATTTATATGTTCAGCTATGCCCACTTTTCAATACCCTCCACCACAAATGTGTGTGAAGTAACTACGTTATGTTTTGTACAAATACTAACACTAACAAACGTACAGAATATATTAAAGTTTTTCTTAAATATAACACAGGGACACTAAGTGGGTCATAAAATTAGTTATGTTCTTTTCTACTAAAACAATTTTTTAAAATTAAGATTTATAGATTTATCGACTATTTTTCGAAAGTTCTTCGCTTGAACTAAAAGATTTCCTCAGATATCGATCCATATCCTTAACTATACTGAACCGATTTTGCTGGTTTTAAATAAGAAACTTCTTAGGACTATAACAAATACTCAGGGCATGTTTTATTGGACTCTTTCACTTATTGTGAACGTGAGCGTGCCAATAACAGATAGATTGACAAATAGGAATTCATATACATTGAGGGGCTTAGTGTTGCACACGGCAGGACAAAGTTAATATACTCTCTAAACCACTTATGTTGGTGGAGAGTTTTATGTTTTGTTTTATATTTTTTCTAAATATTTCTTTACTTAATTGAGTTTAAAATTGTGAAAATAGAATCCATTAAACATTTAAAACTAAATGTCATTGACATTTATGGGAATTAGTTTTGTTTAAAGAAAATATCTATAAAATGTGTAATAAAAATTTGTCACAAATCTATTATTTTACCCATTTTTTATTAAATAATTAGAATTTTAATTTAAATTGACAGTTTGCATACCTGAAAAGAAATAAAAACATAAATAAAATTGATTAGAAATAAGAATTTTAAGTACTAATAAATATTAAAAGGGAAAATGTATACAGTATGTTAAACTTGACTTCATATATTATTAGTTAAAAAAATAATAAAACATTAAGATTTCATTAGTCTCCTAATTAGGGAAGTAGTTCGAATGTTATCAAGAATTGATCAAAAACTATATTATACGGTTTTCAGGTGTAAAATCAACATTGACAAACTGTAGACGAATAAAGTTTATTTTAAAAAAATTTAAGTCTTAAAACAGAAATGTTATAAAAATTTGAAGCCATTTTTTATCAGAATTGTCGATTTAAATTTATTGTGGGTGAATATGATGATAAATATTTAAGATAATTGAAGTAAATTAAAGTTGAAGAACTTTATTCACTAATATTACATTTATATTCAAATTAATATTCTGTTTACAATTCTAAGGAACTTGACATTAACCAGTTTCAATTTTACACTTTACACATGTGTTAAATATTTGGAGCTTTGTTTGTCTGTATATTTGTAAGCATTTCCGTATTGAGTGAAGTAATGTTCATGCTACTGGTCACTATATTACCCAGATAATAGATATAGGTTAACCTTCTCATGCTTTAGTTTTCTTGATATTTTTCTCAAATTCAAAATTGAGTGCCAATATTTCCAAGTCTTCTCATTTTGCTTCGATGTTGGATATCAGAGAAAACAAATATCGTCCTCATAATCCATATCCCCTAGTTGTCGTGAGAGACATCACGTATCCTAGTTTCACACCAGCATTTGCTTCTTCTGTGGTGCTCCTTTTCTGTTATGTTATTTCGTCAAATTGTATCGAAAGTCTTTCTGAACTGTTAGTATAAGGAATATGCGATTCGAAAGACTTATATTGTGTAGCGTGTTATCTTGGTCTACAAAACGGAAACCTGTCGGTATGTTTTGTAGATTTTTATTTAAAGTATTCCCTATATAATGACTATGGTGATGAGCTAAGTAAATTATCTTCAGTTATTGCCATCTTTGAATTCGTCACTTAACGATGACGCCTTTCTTCCAAGCTGGAGGTAGCATTTCTTTTTTCCAGACAGAAATATGTGAGGTCGTTGAAGTTCTGCTGTAATTTCGACGTCTTCCCGTACTATGTCTGCTGCTGGATTTTATGTTTCTTAAATTCTCAATTGTCTCCTTTATTTTACTTATACTTGAAGAATTATATGGTGTTCGTAACGTGTTTCTTATATCAAACACTCTCAAGTTGGGAGTCATCAAATCTGTCATATTTGTGGATGTAACATCTTTTCTTCTGATTTAATTGGATTATTTTTTGAACGGTGACAGTGATGAGTATATAACTGTATATATGACAAATTTAAAAATCTGTTTTTGTTTTCTAAACCGATTTTGCTGGTTTAAATAATATTTATACGTAAGACAATAGTTGCTAAATTGCATTACGTAGGGGGATCTTAGATTATTATTTAAAGTGTTACACATGGAATGACAACGAATAACTATTGTGGTGTGTTCCAGAACTTTCTAACCGGGTGTAGAACACAAGATAAATTTTTAAAATATTACATATTGGATGTGTCTGAATAAATTGCTTATATTGTTAGGAAAAATCTATAAGGCTCCGTTTGCTAAAATATCAATTAAAATTGGATAATGTTGTTGTTGAAAATAATCAAAGAAGCATTTGATTATTTTCAACGTAAAGAACCAATTTCATTGAAGCGGAAAAAAACTACGTTTCTTGAAACAAAAAATAACAATATCTTAAGATTTTAGTCCCACCTTAACAATATAATAACTTTAATGCTGATTATTATTTATTTATTTTTTCTACCAGTTCTGCTACTCACTGTCAATTAGTTAACACATAATAATAGTAATAACAACTACCTGAGTTTTTTCCTTTTTTGCTAATTATTTAATTTCTACAAAATGCTTACAAATGCAATTTACTCACAATTGAAATATAAAATATTCCATAGAGTATTCGATTTCCATAATTCGCCTAGAAAAAAGCCAAAACCCTTGTGATTATAATTCACCAATATTCAAATTAATTGGCTAATAAATGCCCCGAGACAATAAAACACTAAAATGATATTTAATTTAAACAATTTGAGATTTAAACTAAAAATGATTATTAATTTTAAACTTAAAAAATAACCACAACAAATACAAATATGATAATTTAACACCAACTCAGAGGGAGGAGATAAGGGAAAAAGAGCAAAAATTAAATTAAAATTGTAAATTGAAATGATTTTTGTGTGTAATAAAATATTTTAAGTGATTGAATTGAATTGAATGGACAGACAAAAATGCAAATAAAAAATAATCTCTTTAATTAGATTAGTGATTATTGAAAGCGTCATCAAATCGTCAGTCATTTCAATTTGTTGACTAAATTATACCGTTAGTATTGAATTTATTATTTTTGTTGTTGTTGTAGATGTAGAATATTTTCAATTAAACTAAAATTTATTTGCTCCAAGAGAACACTCTATAAATTTGATTAGTTGAGAAGGAGGGGTCCAACCGCACAAAAGTACCATTCACATAATTTATATCTATGATTTTTAATAACCTCCATCAAACCTTCACAAGGGGTGAATAAAGTGAATATTAAATTTGTTACTCCATGTGCAACACAAAACATTTTTAAAGATTAGAAAATTTTTGACGAAATCAAAATCTGAGTTGGATTAGCAATGTCAGTCTGTCCGACCGACTAAACATTGATTGAACCAATAAATTGGATTTTCAAAAGTAAGAGTTATAGAGCGATATATCAAGCAAATTCGAACAATAAATTTCTCGAAAATTTTTAATAAATAATAAATGGACTAAAGGTCTGAGATCGAACATAAGTGTTTTAAAATTATGTTTTAAAAATTTCAACTCAATTATTATTCAATATTTTTTGATCATGTTAAATGTTTTTTTTTTTTGTAAATTAAAATAATAATTTCAAGCGAATGATAGAATTCGAACTGTAATTTTATTGGTTTCTTTTTTTAACATATATGTATGTTAAGAACTTTTTGATCTCACTCCTTTAGCCGAATATACGTGCAGCTTTAAGAATGTTTGTATTTCTAAAATTTAGTACATGATATATAAGGTATGCGTGTTAATGAAATTGTTATAGAGTATTTAAAATTCGCCTTAGCCGAATCTGCTATATTTTATTGTTTTTTTTTCGTTGACTGCTATATTAGTCATTAAATTAATTTGTTTGTAATTGTACTTTTGTATGTATGCTTGTTGATTGATAGATGTATTGGAAATATGAATATAAAATATTCATATATCACATATTCATATACATAATTACATACAAAACTATAAATAATATATTTGTAGTACATAATTTAGTTTTACTAAATTTAATGAAATTGTTTATTGCAATTCATTGACTACATAAAACTATAAATGTTTTTGAGCAATTTGATTTGTTTGGTGTTTGGTATCGTATATATATAATTTTATATATACACATACATATGTACATATTTTTTCCATTTTACTGTTCATTTCAATATTTCGTGCCATTGAATTCCCACAATTCATATAGATATATTTTATACTTATCGCTTCAATTGCAGTAGTATTGGTGGATTTTGTATAAAAATTTTTTGCGGTAGTGAAAATAAATTTTATGTTTGCTATATTTAGCAGTTAATAGGGGATCATTATCATAAATTTTCTACTTGATATTTATGATTAAATTTGGCATAAATGTTTTGTATTGATTTGTAACACTTTTTTTAAGCATTTGGAATTTTATAATGAATTCGCAAAGCACTATGGATTGGAATGGTTTAGTATTTTTTTGGTTTTACTTTTGAAATAATAACTTTTTGTAGTTTTCTTTAAAATATATTTTATGATGAGAAATTTTATGTCAAAATTAAATATTGATTCAATTTATAGTATTTAGAATTGGGACACCTTCTCAATATGTTTTTCTTGTAAAAATATATAACAAATAATTTCAGAACAGTTTATTGATTTTTGAACCAGAGTCACTTAATTAGGGTTCACGAGTACGAGTGCTTTTTGTATTAAAGTTTAAAGTGTTGTCTTGTTTTTCTTTTACTTAAAGACGATTCCAAAAGGTAAAAATGTTATGCTGTTTTAAAGTAAAGACTCTCACTAAATCAAATTTCATTTCTTTAGTATCAGTTTTTGACTCTGTGACTATCAGGTCATGGCTTGATGATCATCATCATTTTAAGATCAGTTTTTGCATTTTAAATTCACCGCAATTATAAATATCGGATATGAATAATTATATTAAGTTTAAAGTTAAAAAGTACTCGAAAACACACTCTTTCGGGTATTTGATTTAAAATTTGGTTTATGGTTGATCGGAGCCAAAAGATCCATGTGAGTTTTCCCGATAATTTACACTCACCAGCAGTAAAAGTTAACATTTAAAAGTTTAATTCAAAATTCATCTTCTAATATTTGAATTAAGAAATATGTTCTTGATTTAAATGTTAATTAGGCACAAGTCTTTTTCGATCACAGTTATATACAAATTCAATATTATCAATATTTCCTCTACATCAGAAACTTTCTTATTCCCATTATTAGTTCGACTTTTAGTCTAAGTTATTAACTCCGTTTTTAAATTTCAATACACAATTCAAGTTTTTCATTAATATTTAGCATTTTTGTTCATCTACGAAGTATTTAATTGAGTTAATGGCAGTTAAGTGTGAAATATTGTAAAAATTGCCCATATTTGTGTGAAATTTTGCTGATATTTGCAAAAAAAGAAAACTATAAAAACAAACTAACACCGCAATATTACATACTAATAATGCTACTTTTGCTATAATTATAAAACTAAATAATTTTTACTAGAGAAATAATTCATTATTGTAATAACACGTGTATGACTGTGTGTGAACCTTTACCATGACCATTAAACCATAGAAAAAGTGTATTAAATGAGTAAAAGTTTACCAGAAAATGGTGGTGGGTCAATAATTAATTAGTAAAAATGGTTAAATAAAAGTTTTTAAATCGTAAAAAAATAATAAAAAAATAATGAAATTAGTTGCATGTTTAAGTGGAAAATTATTTAATTTAATAAAAATAAACGTTTAAATTAAATTTTAAAAGGTTTAAAATAAACTTTTAAACTTTTAAATCAAAAGAAGTAAAAATACCCTACACCACATTGTTTGTTATAGATGACTGCAACGAAAAATTTATGAACGGCCCTCGTTTAATTTGATTCTTAATTCTAAGATTTATGTGAAATGTATGCGTTTTAAAGGAAATTTGACTGGAGGGTTATATGGGAGTTAGAAAATTGTGGATGGACCCTCGTGTAATTTCGAACAGCGGTTTTGGCTTATATTTATCTTAATTTGACTAAATATTTCTAAAATACTCACGTATATGTGAGTATTTTAGATTGCATCGAATCTTATACCTTATATATGAGCTACACTCATGCATATTCCTATAAACGAATTTAATTATCTCCTCTATTTTTGCTGTATCTTTGATGTTCTCTTCTAAAAGAAGAGTTTAAGGTTTTTAAAGAGAGACAATTAAAAGATTTAGGTAAATTTGACTTTTTTCTTTGTCTTGCTGATTTATAGAATATTTCTGTAAAAGCAGACGTGAAAATCGTTCATTTATAAGAAACAGAAATTTGAAAGACAGATTAAACCAGACTCAAACCGAAACAAATTGAATTCTACACAAATAAAGAACAAGATAAACCAATGAGGAGTGGAAAATTAATTCAGATGGTCTTGACTCATACTCTATTGCCACGATTTGAGATCAAGCGAAGTTTAGTTGTTATGTGAACGTATCAAAAATAACCTAATCGAAAGTTAAATCCGATTAAGATCTGATATATATGTGGCCTCTTATATGATTTCTTATTGATGTTGCACATGGAATATTTAACTTAATATAATCACTTTCAACACTAGTGGTAGTGGAGGATATTCGGAGAATAAACTCACTTTTCATTATTAGTAGGATCAATGTTTCTTGAGTTTTTTTGAATAAAAATGTCTTTATTTTTCTAACATATTTATGTTAATTATTTTAGTTCATAAAAATACAAATAAAATATTACAATTTATGTTACTTTAAATAAAAAATTACAAACAAAGAAATTTATTTATTGTTTTTTGTAATAAAACGTAATTTTGTACATTTTTTAACAAAAAATCCAGGAAAAAGAAAATAATTTTTGTTTAAATAAATGAAAAATATTTATTTTCATTTAAACAGAAAAAGTTGTTAAACTCTTTGTTGCTCTCAAACAAAAAACTTCAATATTATTGACATAAACAAATATTGATTTGTATTTTTTGTTTAAAAATAATTGTTTATAATAAATTTAATTTATATTCATTACAAACATAAAACTGACTAAAGAACAAGTAAAAACGCTACACTCGTCAGTTAGGAATCTTCAATACCCTTGACCACATACGCAGTCACAAACTTATCTAATATAAAAGTTTTTTTTTGAAATATAACACATTCACACTTTATGAGTGATAAAGTTAGTTAAATTTTTGGCTTTAATATTTTTTTGCGGAATCGCTTTTGATACCTTTTGGAATGGTAATGAAGTACATACAACTTAAAATTTTGGCAAAATTTTATTCTAATTTGTCGATTTATTTTTAAAAAATAATTTAATTTTACAAAAGTTCGACGCTTTAAATTAGAACTTGCCTCAGATATCGATCTATATCTTTTAATATACTGAACTTATTTTACTGGCTCTAGACAGAAAACTTATCAGTACTTTAGCAAATACTCAGGCCAACATTCATTGAGAGCACCAACAACAAAACAATAATATATACATTATGGGATCTGAGATGACTTCTTTTTAGCGTTACACATGTAATAATAAAGTTAATATACCCTCTTCGCCACTTGTGGTGATAGAGGGTATAAAAATGACAAAATATTTTATTATTTTAATTGAAACAGAAAACCTTAATTTAGCAAAAACTTAAAAATAATTAAAAAGTTGTTTAATTAAAAAAAGAAAAAATTCCTTATTTAGTCACAAAAAAAGAAAAGAATCTGGGAAAATTAAAATTGAAATTTCTCTTAATTTCAAGTTGACCATCTGATTCATTTATTAATTTCTTTGTCTTAATTAATTTTAAGACTTTATATTAAATCTGGACCACTTGACTATAATTTTATGTCATTTATTTTAAATTTCACTTTTTTCAAGTTAATTTTTTACCGTGTGTTTTTTTTTTTTTCATCCTCATTAACATTTTAACGGCTTGAGGCGAAACGCAAAAAAAAGAAAAAGAAAAATAAAAAAATTATAATAAGAAATTGTGAAAAAGAAATGATAATAGAACCTTTTGTTTATTATCTTTTCGCATAAAATGTTTTTTTTTATTAAAAAAAACACAGATAAAAAATTATAAAAGATATTAAAAAATAATTTATTTTTGTCTTTTTGACCTTATTTTTTTCAGTTGTTACTTATAACGTTTGAGTGCTAAATGGATTTATTCTTGAAAGAAGATTAAATAATTAAATTAAAAAAATAAAAACTTTTTTAATTTTCATTTAAGGGAGAAAATAAGATAATTTATTTTTAATCTGGTGGAACCTCACTTTTCTGAGTAGGAAAAATTGAAGATTTGAATAGATCAATGACAAAAGAACAACATTGAAAAGGATAAAGGAAGGTGAAGATTTTTGAGATATAGAGGGAGATTCGGATAAATAAGCGGCAAAAGTAGGGATATATAAATACCGGTAAAAAGGCTGTTTCCATTCGCAAGACTTTATTATGTGTCGACTTAATTTTTGGTAAGAAAATTTATCCATCCGACAAATAGAAGAAGGAGAAGTTTAACTAATTTCAAAAAAAAATAATAAAAATGAATTTCTAATCTCTTTTTAAAAATAATTATATGCCACAATCGATTAAGTATATTAATATTATACGATTTCCTAAACGATAATTTTTCTAAACCAAAAAAAGAAAAATTAACCTGAAAAGTATCTTTTGTTTCAAATATCTCTGTGTTGAAATCACAAAAGCCACATGTAAAAGACAAATGAGCAAACAAAAAATAAAAATAACTAATAAAAAAAATATAAAACTTAAAGTCATTAAACTTTAAGCGGTCATTGTGCCACATTTAGATATTTAGATACTTATTAAATATACAATATACAGGTGTGTGTGTATGTATGAGTAAGAGAGTTTTTGTTAATTTGTTATTTCTTTTTAAACAAAAGAAAAAAACAACATAAAATATTCACAGATGTACGCTTTGCACGATTAGTAGATATTTATATATAAAAAAGTGTGCGTGTGTTAATAATATATGTTTGCATGTGTATTGGTATTAGTGTATTGGTATTTATTTTGTAATTTTGTCTAAAACATGTATGTATGTCATTTGCTTAGCGAAGCTTGAAAATATCTTACGATTTTTATCTCTAAATTTCATAAATATTATTGGCGTTTTTATTTTCACTGGGGTGAAGCATCGCCAGCAGAAAATCACTTTATGAAAAATTCATCTTTCAGACAACTTGAAGGCGGCTTATCCCACATGACTTGCTAAATATTGGTAATAAAAATAAAAAAGATTTACTTAAAAACCTGAAAATATTCACAACTAAACAAAATTCACACAATAATTTCAAACATGAAAATTGTTTAATCACGTTTTTTTCCAAATCGCAAAGAAAATATTTTTACAACGGTTTCGAAAAGTCAATGACTTAAAGAGGGAGAGAAATTAAAAATTGATGTGAAAATTCATTGATTTTTAAAGAAATTTTGTTTAGAAAAAAATGAAATGAGTAATAATTTTTAAAATTCTCGAACAAATTCACCGGCCGGCATTTTGCTTATTTCATATTAATATTTTGCGCTTCTGTGTGGTTTTGTTGGTTTTTCATAAAGTTCAAGGTTGTTGTTATTTTTTGTTAACTGGAATTGTTGTTCATTAACAAACAAATCATTTAAAATAAATTGTTTGTCCTCCAAATAAAAGTTATTTGCATCTTTACGCTTTAATTAATCAACAACAAATTTAAATTTGAACAAATATTTGTGATAAGAATATTAAGTTTTATAATTAGATTTAGGTAACAGACATGAAAACATATACGAGGGTGGGTATTATATACATACATGTGTACAAAAGTGGTGGTAAAAAATATAATATGAATTCGGTGAAAAAAGCCTGAAAGTCAAATTTTGAATCAAAAAACAAATTTTCCTTCAAAGTTTAAATGTTTGCAAACAAGATGTCAATCATCATCTAAATTTCTGACATATAAATTTTCTATAAAAGAACTTTGACAAACAGATTTTCTATAATAAAAAATGACTGACGAATTTTCTATAAAAAATCTGTTTCTTGTCAACAGACAGATAAATTTATATAAAAAATGCCGTTGAGACAAATTTTCTATCAAAAATGTCTGACAGTCAAATTTCTAATAAAAATTGAATGGATGACAAATTTTTTATAAAAAAATAACTTTCTTTCAATAAATTGTGACAGAAATTCTGATACAGAAAATATGTCAGATGTCTGACAGATAAATTTTTTATATTGAAAATTTTTTATAAAAAATGTATGACAGACAAATATTTTCTAAAAATATCTGTCAGAAAAATTCTGTTTCAAAAAGCTCTGACATAACAATACGTGATGTTCGAAGATAATCCAGTCCTTCATATTTGTAGTTAACAGACAAATAAGAAAAAGATTTATTTGAAGAATTTTTCTAAGGAAAATGTAGTTCTTTTTTAACAACAAAAAATTTCTATACAAAAAACTTGTATGCAACTGAAAAAAAATTCTATAAGAAAATCGTGGTTTCTTTTCAAAGTAAAATCTATGACAGTCTGTTTGAGACATTTTTTAAGTCATCTGGCTCTCTGGTTGTGCATTAAGATCCTCTTAATGATCAATGCTTTAAGCCAGGAACAAAATTTTTCTTAAATTTAATTTGTTAGATAATCAAATCGGATACTCCTGAAACCCATTTCGATATAAATTAACCATAAACGTTTTATTGTTATAACAATTTGTACGGTTATACCTTTCACACAGGAATTCCTTCTGAAAATCAAATGGAAGTGATTTTATATGTAAGTACATGATAGGTTCCCTTAATTGATATAAACATTAAAAGCTTATTTTGACTTGGCGTATGAGTGTTATTAATTACAAATATTAAGTAAACGTCATCCAGCAATTATAATTATATAATAAAACTATAAATATATATAAAAAAGATGGAAATTTTGTATTATTTTATGAAAAAGAAAAAATTTTAAAAAAGTGTGTGAATAAATTAACATAATTCAATATTCTGAGTTCGCAAAATTCGCATAAATTTATTAATTTATTTTAAACTTAAAATCTACAAAACCAGAAAATTTTAAAATCACTTTAATATCTCAAGAGATTAAAATGTAAATTTATTTTTTTATCTAAATATTTTTCCAAACAAACACTTAATTTTAATTAAACAATTTTTAAAAATTTCAATATAATTAAATAAATAATTTAAATTAAATTAATTTTTGCGCCAAAATTTAACAATTAAGAATAATAAGTGTTTAAATATTTCAGCATAATTTTACCATTTTTTGCTAGAACTTAAAATAACTAAATTTTCATTTAATTCAATTTAAAATTATACTCCTTTTTTCGGAGATATACTCTTAATTGTGGTATTTTGTGGAGTGTTTTACCAGAGATAGTAAAAGTAGTATTAGATATAAGTAAACAAATAATATGTATGCAGAAAAGCACATACATATATGTAAGGAGTGCGATCGAATAATTTTTAACACACAACATTAATAAAAATTTTTAACTTAAGATCAATTGAACTTTTTTCGATCAAATTACCTTTATAAATTTTTTATGTGATTAAATCTGAATAAAATTAGTGATTAGAAAAATTATTAAATATTTTCATCAAAACCCAATTTGGTTCTACAAATAGTTGTTCAAGCATTCAACGGTCTGCCGTCAAACAATTTCCAAGGTCAGTAAAGAAACCGAGAAAACTTCTCTTTTAATAGAAAACCTGGTTCAGTTAGAATAATTTTCCAATCTCACTTCTTATATATAAGTAAATATGAATGTGCGAGTGTCCATTTTACAAGTGATAACATTTTTATTTACAAACTATATATAATGATATTAAAACAAATTGTTAGTTAGTACTTTTTAAAAAATACAAATAACTTGTTGTAGTAATAATAATTGTAACTATAATACATGCAACAACAACAACAACAATTTGTTGTTTATTTTCACTATAATTTGCAATAATAAAAAACATAAAACTCATACAAATATGCACCCATTTGCATATAAATAAATTTATCTACAAAATATGTTATTTAAGTGAGAGAGAAAGATAAAGGATTAAAAACGAAAAAGAGTGGGAGAGAGAAATTACAGCAATAACAAATTTTTGTTAACAACGATGACAATAAAAATGTACAAACATTTTTAGATTATAAAATTAAATTGTTTATAAAATAATGTTTTTGTTTTCCTAAATAGAAACACAAATTTTTAACTGCATTCTAAAACATATACCAGCAAACATTTCAGTTATCCTTCATTGCTAATTCCTTATAATAAATCATCTTTATCATTTCATATTGCTTATTGGGTTTTATAATGCATTTGCAGTATTTACTTTCCTAATCTCTCTGGTAGACCAAAATTAAATTTTCATTTTTATACCCTCCACCACCACAAGTGGCGAAAAGGGTGTATAAACTTTGTCAGACTCCATAATCTATATATATTTTTGGAAATGTTTTATAGTTAAAACCAAAATCGGTGATGTATATTAAAAGATATAGACCGATATTAAAGGTAACCTCTAAATTCAAAAAATTATAAATCGATAATTTAAAATTAAATTAATTAATTAAACACATGTGCTCCACTACCATACAAAATATATAACTGATTTTGTGACTCATTAAGGGCTCCTGTGTTATACTTAAGAAAAACTTGTATATATTTCATACGTTTGTAAGTGTATGTGTGAGTGTGTATGTACGAAGCATAATGTATTTACTTTACACATCTTTGTGGTGGAGGGTATTAAAGATTCGGCAATGCCGAATATAGCATTCTTACTTGTTATTCATACGTTTCTAATAAAACTGAAATTGTAAAATCTATATTTGTATTTGTAAAATACAAATAAAATACATACAACTACAAAAACAAATTGTCATTATATTTTAAAAAAAATGTGGGGGGAGTTGGGTATGAACACTAAAGGTCCAGTCATTATAACTTTTGTTGTTGTTGGCTTTGACATTTAAAATAATTTATTTATTTGTTTCCTCATTTGCTTGTTTATGTATTTAATCTTTCGTATCTTTATGAGTGTGTGCGTGTGTGTATTTGGTGTAATTTAAGTATTTTCAATTTTGTTTATTTGTGTATTTAGTTTAGATTTCTTTTTTTGTTATATTTAGTTAATAGCTTTGACTTACTTTCCATAAATTACAGCCAAAAGACTTTGTGGTTTTTGCAAAAATGTCGTCTATAATTTGTAACACAAAAAAAAAAAACAATCTAAATAAACAAATAAAAAATATTATTTCAAAAATTAACTTCCGGGAAGAAACTTTCGTTTGTTTGTCACACAAATAAAGAAAGATTTTCCTATAGAACATTTCGTCTGATTGTCATACAAAGAAACCCAGATTTTTTTGGAGAAAATTTCTGTAGTTTTTACAAATTTGTAACTTTTCAAAATTAATCCCACTTTTACCTTCAAATATTTATAGTAAATCTTATTCTAAAAAAAGCTTTTCTACTACAAGACACCAATAAGGGAAGAAACTTTTTAATACACATTTTTTCAAGTCTATTGAATTTTGTTAATTAAACTTTTACCAAGAAATTCACTCAAGGGCAAATATCTTTTTTTAACTCAAAAAACAAATGACTGTAATTCAAGTTTGTCTTCTGATTATAATTGAATTTAATATTTTTTGGAACCTGAGCCGATGCCACAAAATATGATGATTGTTACTTTTGTTATTTCTTTTACATCAATTATACAAATTAAAAAGAGATTTAAATAATGTGCATTTAAGTGGAAATAACTTTATTTAACCTTTTAAGTTGTATTTTTTTCTTTGTAAAATGTTAATTTTATTATAAAATACTATAATTTGAATAATAATAAGAATAAAAAAAAAACAGAAAAAAATCTTTTCTTTGTATTCTCATTAAAAACGTCTAGTAAATATGAATTTATGTGATTTTTGCAATTTCTTTACACTTGACTTGAACTACATTTTCTTTCTTATTTTTTTTTTTGTCAATAATTTCAGTTTATTTTTTGTCTTTATTATAATTTTTGTCATAATTTGCAAAAATAATATGAATACACAATTACAACAATCGCAAAAATAACAACTTGTACCAATTACTAAAGACTTAATTAAGAAGGCACAGTGGTGCAAATCGAAACATTTTTTGAAATAATTCTATAATTTTTAAACGACAAAGTTTATTTATAAAGAAGACAGTAAATTTTTTAGTTTGAAGTTGAACACAGTGTTTCAAATAAAAAATGAATTTGAAATTAATTTTTTATTTATTATTATTTGTAACAAGTGGAAATTTTATTTCGAAATATCAGAAATTCGTTGCATATTTTTTGAACTTATTTTAATGAAAATGTATTTAAATAGATTATTTAACCCTTGATCGGAAACTATTAACATTATTTTGTTTTTCTTAAAAAAAATCCCGTAATTCCCAAAAAACTTTCAAAAATTCCCAAAAATGTTTTTATTAATTTTTATATATCTTTCTAACTGATATCGAGGAGAAAAAATTTCAATTACTAAAAATGTTAATACGTATCAGACTTAAAACATAACTTATTTTCAAAATTCCAAATTCGTGATTTGAGAAATTACGCCAGAAATAAGAGTATTGTGAAAAATAGTTTGAATTTGAGAAACTTTAGTTCTTCTAAAATTTAAGTTTTTGCAACTGTTTTTACATTAAAAAAAATGCTATAAAGTATCCTTTCAGAAAAGTATAAACACATAACGTTTTACTTAGAACCAATTTTTTATAACCTAAAAAGAGTGTAACTAATTATTTCGCGAAAAATCATCGAAAAATTTAATTTTTTTGAAAATTAAATTTTAAAGACTTATAATTTTTAATTCTTTGAAGTAATCTTCTCCATAAAATTTTGTTATTAGTTCTTAATATAATAAAACATATATGACAAAAATCGGATAAACTTTGGATCCGCTTTAGCATAAAAATTTCGCTAAGATCGGTTTAAAAGTAAAATTTTTAAGTATTTGAAACTAAATATCTCTTGAACTATGAGAGATAGAAGAGGTTCCCCAATATTAGAATCCACTTATATAAAATTGGTTTAGAAATAAGTAATCTGGATCGTTTTTAACATATTTATTACCTAACATTGGGGCGCTGTGGACGGATCCCCGTTAGGACCACAAAGACCTAACTCAAAACTTAAAATCGCCTACACTTGTTCTTTCAGCCGTTCGGAAGTTACAGTTTTATTTCTATTTAATTTTCATTAGAAATACTGTGCGAAAGGCAAAAGCCCATCTAGAATAGAAATTCTGGGACTCAAGCTAAGTTACCTTTGTCGTTACTCAAAGAATTTTTCTTAAAATTTATTTTATTTTTTGTTGAAAGCCGTTCAGATTATTCGTTCTTTTCCACTGTGTCTCATTATAAAACAAACAAACAAATGACAACATTAAGTAGCAGCCAACAACAACAATAATAACAGCAACAGAACACGTCATAAAGATGACAATAAAAATAAAACAACATATTGTCATTTAAATATATATAAAAATTTTTTACTATAAAAACATGTTATTTTCTTTTGCTTGTTGTTGTTGTTGTATTTATTGTACTTGTTGTTGTTCTTGTTAATTGCAACATTTTTGCAAAATTAAAGCAAAAGCGTAAAATGCAACAAGATGAACGAACAAGAAATAATAATGAAATTTTCTTTCTTTATTTATGTTTTTCATAAAAAACATTCAATTTTACAATTATTTGCACAATACATACACACACGCACATGAAATAAAGACAACAATAATAACAAAACAATTTAATACATTGAATAAACAATAAAAAACAGAAAAAGAAAGTATGTAAATGTGTGTTAGTTGATGAGCAATTTGTAGTATGTACATATACATTTTTTGCATGTATTGCATATATATATATATGTGTGTGTGTTAGTGTGTATGTGTTCATACGTTTGAGGCTTGACATTGTCATTTAAGTACTTGACTGTGCTTATTTTTGATTGTTTGTTTGTGTTTTCTTGTGTTTGTTTATCTTGTATTTTAGTCTTTATGTCATTGTTTAGTTCATACATGTTTTTTAAGGTTTCTCTTTTGCATGTTTACACTAGCTTCGAAAAAAGGGGAAATAGGATTTTTTCATGCAAAATAATGTTACAAAATTTACAATAACAATTGCCAACAACATCAGTGTTTTCCTAAAAGAAACTACGTGTATCAACTGGCTTAGTTCTTTACTAGTTACTTCCTAAATCTGTTCCATTTCTGTTTTAGTTCTATTGTAGTTCTGTTAATTCGGTTTTGACTTCTGCTAATTACACGAATAAACTGACCCTAATTTTCCATATTTCTGATCTTTGTTTTGTTTGGATATTAAATTAGAGTTTTTCAAAAACACTTAATCTCATCCCACTGTTCATTGAAGAGAAAATATTATTCCTTGAAAATAATTTCAGTTATTCTATACCGATTATAAATTTGTAATAATCGGATTTATATATTTTTTGTATTTCTACCTAAATAATTAAAAAAAAGCTTTAGATTCATAATAAAAATATAAAAAAATATGTGCCATATTTTGTTTTTAACATAACCTAAAAAAACATAACCTAGAAAACTGTTGTCTCAATTATTTTAAATATTATCAAACAATTCAATTTCTATATTTCTCTGGTGTCAATGTATGCATTGGCGTGACTAAGTCAGGTTTCCGTAACAACTGCGAGAATTTGTGGGGTGATGTGAACCAAAAAGAAAAATCAATTTCAATTCAATTATAGATTGATTTTTTAGATCTTGTGTTTTTTGCAACATTTTTTTGTTTTTGTTTTTGGTATTCAAAACTGTTGTTTTGTATTCTTAAAATTTAATTGAATTTCTGCCATTTATTTTTGTTTGTGCTTGTATTTTTAGTATTTCCACATACACATACAACGAGCTTTTCAATTTGGGTGTGAAAACCTGAGTACTAAAAAAGGAAATAGAAACGATATATAACTAGAACAAAAATAGTTAAAGTGTGTGTGTGACAATTTTTTTTTAATAAACAATTTTGTACTGACTGTTCTTTTGCTTTTAGGTTAAAAATATTCAAATGGGTCTACTAGATTTAAAAAGTGTCCCCATAGAAAATCATATTTAATTGTAGAATTGTGTCACTTTCACTCTAGCACACTTCTCTAACTAAACAAATGATTTAAATCTAAGTCACTAATATTAGCAAAAGAAAAAAGGTGTTTCAAGAGCAATTTATATTTAAATAAAGTAAATAAATCAATATACAAATGAATGATGGAATGAATGAGTGAACAAGTGAGTAGCTGAATGCATGATTGACGACTGTAGCACTTAATCAATATACGATTGTGTACATTCAATAAGGAAAAACTTGAGAGAAAAATAAATAAATGAAAGTAAAAATGTTATAGTCGGCCAAGCTCAACCATGTAATACCCTACACCGCAATGTTGGTTGTAAATGACTGCTATGAACAATTTTTAAACGGTCCTCGTATAATTATGGTACCAACTCCAACGTGGAAATTTATACGTTTTCAAAAAGATTTTTTCTAGAGAATTATGTGGCAGCTAGAAAAATTATGTAATGAACCTCGTATAATTTTTTACAGCGACTTTGGCTTATATGTATGTTAAGTTGAATATATATTTTTACAATGCCCATTCATATATGTGATTCATGAGATTCATAAAGATATTTGAAACGGTGGTTCTACATGAAATAATAGAACGTTCTTCGTATAACCTGGTACATCGTTTTAAAATATAATACGATTTACTTTGGATATTTGGATAAAATCGCTTTATATTTAAGAATTTTATGAACCATTGTTTTTGTGCCAAATAATATTAAGTGCAAAATTTTATTAAGATATCGTCATTTGCGAGAAAGTTTTAAATGGTCAGCCAGCCGTACGGAAGGACGCATATGCTTAACTCGACTAAAAAGTTATTCTGCGCATAACGTCATACTTAAAAGTGCTGGTAGGAATATTTTTCTGCCCGTTCCAAACATCTGCACAAACCACTTATGGTGTATGTGTAGGGTATAACGACTATTAAAACAATGTTGTAGTTAAATTGTTTTGTTAATTGTTTAGAAATTAACTTTTTATTTAACAATGTCAAGGTGTTAGAGAAAGTAAATTAAATAAAATGATAAATGACTGAAATTTATGGCGACTTTTGAGTTTTGTTGTAAATAAAATAATTTTTCCATAAAAGAAAGTAAAATTCGTTTTTCAAGAATTATGAAAAATTATTGTAATTAATTTAAAAAAATTCATAGAAAAATAATTAATTGTAATTTTAAATAAAATTTTATTTAAATCAATATTTTCTCACTTTATCTTTTCTTGAAATTTTTCTTAAACTTAAAAAAGAATTCATAAAAAATAATAAATGAAAGAAAGTGAAATTTTTGATAAAAATATTTAATTTTTGTCATAATAACAATTAATACTTAATTAAATTGGCAAAATAATTGTGTGTCTACTGTTATGTCTTGGGGCGATTTAAAGGAAATTTATTTAATTTGTTTTTTCCTTTTCCTTTTGTATAACCAAAGTGGATAAATTTAATAGAAACAAGAGATTAAAGTGTAGTTGATTGTAACGAATCTTAAATACCCTTCAATGACAGCACTTTAGAGTAACCCAAACATAACAAACAACGTTAATTATGACACAAATTTTAATTTCAAAAATTTGGGACAACTTAAATACACATATCTTTGTTTTAGAGTTGAGAGTTTTTAAGCTTTTTCCAATAATTTTTGTCAGTATAATCGAACTAAATATTGGGCACAATCGGAATTAATATGACAAAGTCATATTTATTACGATTAACCTTCAAGTCCAACAACTAAACACTGTTGTTAAACACCTTAGAAGATTTGAATTGACAGGCTTACAAAGGTACAGTTGTCGCAAAAAAAGAAATCAATTGATATTTTAAAAGGTGGCATTTTGTGGACCACTGTCACTTTTGGTTACTTGCTTTTAAAGTAACTTCCCGAAGTGGGGAATTAAGTTGGTTCAGTTGAATAAAAATTAAAGCCAAAAATATGACTGATTATATAACTCATAAAGTTTTACTGTGTTGTATTTAAGAAAAACGTTTACATTTTGTATACGTTTGTATATGTTTCACACGAATTAGTCAAAGAATCTACAGGATATAAAACAATGACACTTTCTTGTGATTTTAAAGAGTAGAAATATAGATGAAAAGTATATTTAAGAAAGTATATTTAATATCATTTCATCAGATCTCCAAGAAAATATAATTAATTACAGTATTTTAGTTACTTAAAAACTGAGTTACTGAACATTTTCATTAAAAATTATATTAACAAAAAATTAAATTCTTCTTAACTTAAATTCGCCTTGAACTTCATAATTATTAAACTAAAAGAAAATACAACTATAATAATTCAGGAAATAAAATTCCTGATAGACAACTAAACTGAGGAAGGAAATAAACCAAAACACAGAGTCTTCTCTATTAATTGAAGTTTCCTTTTCCCTATGATTTCTTCTTCCTTTTTCTCAATCTCCCAATCCTCAAGTACTTTTATACACTCAAAATAACAGTTGGGAAGAGAAAATAAATCCCGCAAAAAGAACATTATTACCACCTGAAGCGTTTAATTAACTATTTGTTGTAATATTTTCTGTATAAAACAACAACAACAAGTAGATGAAAAACTAAAAATTCTTTATTTTACTGTGTTTTCGTTCCTTTTTTCATTAATAAAAATTATTTGCCATTTGCCAGGGGAAAAAGGAGTAGAAATATATATTTTTTCTCTACCTTTTATAGGAAAAGTTTAATTAGAAATTAAAGCGAATAAAGTGAAAAGAACAAAAATGAAAGAAAAACTTTCTATACAAATACACTCACACACATACATTTGTATAAAATATTTATATGTTTTTATGTAATTGAACTTGGAAAAAAACAGTTGTGTGCAAAATCTTAATAAAAAAGGATTTTCCAGTTTTAGGTGTCTGTGAATGTATGCATGTGCGTGTGTGTGCTGAAACGCAAGAGTTGAAATTTAATAAATTTAATTTTGTTTTTGTTGTAATATTTTTTGTTGGCAAATACTATATTTTAACAATTTAATAAAAATATTATATTAAATTACATTTACATACATAAATATATATGTATGAATGCGTATGTATATTTGTTTGTGTGTGTTTGATGATATGGATAATGCCAATAAAAATATGGTTTAATATCACATAAAAATATTTAAATTATGTGTTTTTTTCATGCGTGTGTATGTTCAATATTTTATCTGAATTTTTTGTGGGTGTATTTGGTTTTGGGGGAAAAAAGTGATATTAATATGGGAAATTGATGTTTTTAATAACCTCAAAAGTTTGTCAATTGTAAAATTCGTAATTTATTTTTATGCTTATTTATGTGGAAATATAATTTTGAATGGCAACTGAATCCAATTATGCACTAATTTCAATATCCATAATATGAAGCATTTTTAAGTAGCGATAGTTTTCGTCTTTTAGGTGCTTGAGAAAAGTTCAATGAATTTGAATTAAAATTACAATTTTTGCGATTTTATTATTAATTGTAGAGATTTTTTTGTAGTTTTAGTGATTTTTTAATTATAGTGGTTTTTTATTATTCTTGAGTTTTTTATGTTATTTGCTTATAAATTTTACCAGATATGGCCGTAAATGATATGTTTTATACATTTCAAATGATTTTTTATAATTTTGGCGATTTTTTTATTAACAATTTTCGATTTTTTATTTCCATGATTTTGTTTATATCAACTGTTGATTTGGCGGTTTTTATTATTTATAGGGTTCATTTGTCCTTTAGTGGTTTTTAGTGAATTTTGTTAGTTTTTTTAATTTTTTATTTCTAAATATATTTGGTGTTTAGCGTTTTTATTATTTCGGCGATTTTTGGTAATTTTCGCGATTTTTTTAATTTTTGTTCCTAGAGATTTTTATAGCTCTGGCGATTTTTACTATTTTTAGAGATTCTTACTATTTGTTTGGTAGTTGGTTCGATAGTTTTAGCATTTGTAATTTTTAAAATTGTTATGGTATTTTAGCCTTTTTTTATTTTCAAACATTTTTGGTAGCTTTGACGAGTTTTATAATCTGACATTTCTTCACGAAGAACTATATGTTCTGTGTTTTGTTTTAAGGACAAAAAAGTATTCGACAAAAAGGATAGAATAGCTATATATAAGAGAGTTAAAAGTCAAGCCTCTATCTCCCTTAGAAATCTCTTGTAATTTAAGAGTTAGTATAATGCAGGTAGATGCGCTAGAACGATCTAATGTCTTCATGTTTTGATGCACAACTGGACGAGAAGTTTGTCTAAAAATTACTAACTATTGCAATTTGTCAGAATGGCCTTTAGTTTAGGATATCTAAGCTTGTACCCATGTTAATGAAATTTGATTTAAGATAAATAAATTATTTTTGTTTCTCTTTGTGAGCCTGATTTAAGACATACTGATAATTCCTATTAATCGGTTGATATTAAGTGATTTCTGTGAAATGTTATAAAAACACATTTCAGCCTTCACTTATATGTAAAATCGATTCGATAAGAAATAACTTTTTCGATGCGTTTGGAAAATGTGCTCCTTCTTTTGATCTGCTTTAAAGTCACACTACATTAAGCTTAATGTAAGTATAATTGCAAAAATACTTTGAATTAATGTTAGCTCAACACAAATTTGGAGAGAACAGCAGTCGTTTATAGTGTATGTGTGAAGTAAGCAAGTTTTGTAGTCGAACTTCGAGAATAGAGAAATCTTAGGATACCTCTGCTTTGAAGTATAGATTGTTAGCTAACGAATTTTTGTTGTGTGTTTATAACAGATGAGCGTTAATCTATATGATTAGGCGATTAATAAATTTCGATATATTTCAGCCAAAGAATCGATTAAAGTCAACTGCGACGTAGCTGATGGATTTGTTTGTCAATTTAAAACAATTATTCAAATATAAATGTTGTTTTTAATTGATTTATCAATTAAAGCTTTTTTAAATTCTTGTATGTATTTTATAAAACTATTGTTTTCTATAGTTTCAACAATTTCTTTTCAATATGTTATTCAATTTTAAATTTTGTTTAATTTTATTAATTCATATTAAATTTATTTCGCTCTTTAAAAAAACAATGAAAAAATTAAATATTTTATTTATAAAAATCCATTTAATTGTTTTTTTTTTATCTCACAAATACATATGAAGGATCTGTTTTATCAAAAATTTACCCTCAAAAAGTGTTAACAAATGCATTCAATGTGGATATATGACCAATTTTTTTTACTATTATTATTTTAATATTAAAGCATTATTTTTTTATTTTATTTATAAATTTATTTTTTTATATTTCTGTTTCCAGAGAAAAAGGGTCAACCACTGGTGCATTTTTGTTATAAAAAATATAAAAAATTCAACTTTAGTTATCATTTTTATCCATTAAAAATAGTTTTTTTCCAAGAGTGGGAACGGAACAAACCTAAAAAGATAAAAGAAAGAAAAAAAATAAATAAATATTTTTTGTTTTATTTGAAGGATTTTTTTGTTAACAATTGTTTTTAATTCAATAAAATAAATATGAATGAAATATGAAAAAAGAGACTTAAAATAAAAAACAAACATTAAAAATCTATATTTATTAAGCGTTTTTTTCTCATATTTGCTTTGTCGTTGGCGTTTTCACTAAAAAAGACTTTTTGATGGTTTGAAAAAAGGACAAAAACTAGAAATATTATTTCCAGTAAAACCAGCTGGAAATTGTGGTGAAAAAATAATGTCAAAATGGTTTAACATGGCATTAAATTCCATAGAAGAAATAATGGTTGAAACAGAAAACAGGATATAGTTTAATATATGGCGGCAAGACCTTAACGTGTGATATTAATTTGAGTTATACAATAATGTAAGTTACCAAATCAGTCTACGGATTTTTTCGGCACCACGAGTTTTGGTAGGACTTCGTTTGTAATATGAATAACTAATTAATAAATATGTTACTTCTCAAAAGTGAATCCAATTTTCATAACACCTCATATAGAGAAAAAAGCGCAAAAGTCAAAATGTTAGTTTAAATGAATCCACAACACCTCAACGGTTAATCCGATTTTAATGATGTTTCATATAGAGATAGAAAAATGTAGAGGAGAAAAAACTTTGAATTTGGATTGCAAAGATATTACGACAACAGTTACATAAGGTCCGAAAACTAAAACACCTTAAATTGAAAAAAAAATGGGAAAGTAACTCGGTAAAGACCGAATGTGCAATACCCAATATTATGAATTTGGTTGGAAAAATTATAAAACGACCCTCATAGAATTCCATTTTATGAACAGTATTTACTGGTAATTTATATTTAATGCTAAGAAATATTCTAACAATAATATCTTATTAGATCTTATTAGATTTATAATGTTTTTGTTGATTTTTTTGGAATTGAGTCTATGGAGGATCTGCAGTCATTTGTAAGATGATCTTCTTGAAAGTTTGGCATGTTTGTGTGAAACATATAAAATTTATTTGTGTCACATTTTATATCTTTCAGTTTTTTGAGTTGAAATTTAAAACTGGAAGATCATTAGTATGGGGCTACAGGAATAATTGAACTAAACTTCACCAATTTCAATAAGTTTGACCCCTGTCAAAATTGTCATTTGTACTTAATTTTATCTCGACATCTCTAAAACTATGACATATAGAGCGTTCACATTATCAGACAGCCAATCGGATTTACGTACGGACACAGATAAATCAACCCTGAAAGTGATTCTGAGTTAAACGAAATTTTTGAATGGTGGAAGCTTTATTTCTCTGTCGTTACAAATATCTGTGAAAACGTATGTTCAAATTATTGTTAATAATTTTTGAGAGTTACATACCTTTTCGAACGTTAAAATCCGATAAATAGAAAATTTGATCTGAGAAAACTGTTAATACAGTTTTTCTCATTATAGTCTTTAAGAAGGTTTTAACGTTCATAATGACCGTTTCTAATTGTAAATTTAATACGTATTATGAATGATTTCAGATAAATTTTCTTGATTTCAGATTAAATATCTGATCCGATTTGGAGAAAAAACATACTTATACTCATTACAGATGCGAATTCATAGTAAATTGAATTAATTACTTGAATGTTTCCAATTTTTAGAAATTGCATGTACTCTTTCCCTTTTTAATGCTAAATTAAATCCCTTCAAAATCGTCCTTTTTCCCCATTAAATCAATTAATATTTTTTTTGAAACCCCATTCTATTTATTTCATAAAATTGTTTTATAACAGTAATTGTTATTGCTTGTTCGAAAATAAGAAAAAAACTGGAACTTTGTTAACAAACTTCTAGCAATTATGGCAGCCAATATTTATGTTTGTATGGGATATAAATTTCTGATGTTTATTCTGACACTAACGATGATCACCATCATCATCGTCATTGACATCATTATGATGTTGATGGTTAAATAACAAACACATACAATTAAATATAAAAACATATACAATGATATGCCAGCATTTAAATTGAATCGCATATAAAAAAGCTTAAAAACGCTTTAAAGTATGCTACAGAAAAAAACATACAAAACATTTACAATTTCAAACAAATTTATTTTGAATAAAAAAAATCAGCTTCACGCACCAACATTGAAACGATAAAACTCTAGTTAAAGGCAAAAAACGTTTATATTTTATATAATTTTTTTGGAATAAAAAATATTGTTCTCATTTTCGTATCCTTAAATTTTAGTGTGTGTTTGTGTTCGCTTGCATGTTTCCAGCTTTAAATATGGATGCTGTATTTTTTTTTTTTTTTTTTGCAAAAAATTGCATGTGTATTTTATGTGTGAACTTTAGTCAGTGTGTGTGTATATGTGTTTGTGAGTGCTTGTTGCCATTTTATAACAATTTTACACATTTTAAGCATAAATTCGTTACCAAACGATAATGCAATTTTGTCATAGTCGCTTTTTTCATGTTTCCATGTTTCTGTTTCTTTTTTCACTCTCTTTTTTTCTCTGTATTGCATTTTAAGTGCATTGATAAACCACCTGAAAGGACATTTTGACACACATTCATGTGCGTATGTGTGTTTGTATGCTGAAGTAGGGTGTTCCCTAATTAATGGTTATATTATTCAAATTTAGTTATTTTCTATTAATGTCGGAATGTTTTATTAAAAAAACTAAGGTGTTTTAAATGGACCTTTTGAAATTGTCCTCAGGATCACATTAATTTAATTGAACAAAATATTGCTCCCATTTACCCCAAACCCCTTTATTTCGGTAACGAAAAATATATATACCGATTTCTGTAACATTTTGAAAAATATTTTCCATTCGCTTTTCAACATAATATATTCAACAAACCTTTTCACTATTTCCAATCTTAGGATAATGTATTTAGCAGTCCCACTTTTGGCAAGGCTGATTCATTTTACCTCTGTTTGCCTTCTAAATAAACCTTAAACATATCTCCTGTGATCAATTGTGGTAATACTAGTTACATAATACTGATGTCTGAGTTTTTCGCGACTTTTCTTCGGTTTAGTACAGTTTTTTTTTTGGGGAGTACGTTTAGGATCTATTGTGAAAATCTTTTTATAGGTTACGCTTGAATATTGGTTGTATCCCGAGAAGCAGCATTTCTGGTTTCGCATTCTTCTGGTCTTCTCAGTCTTATATCATCCCTCATTTATTATTACATTCGAGTTTAAAAGTGTCTGGAATACGCCCTATGAAAATCAAGAGAGTCTCAGATTTCGTTTTATTTTAATCTTTTTTTTTTACTCAGTGAATGACAAACATAGAAACAGACTATGGGAAAAATTTTAAGAAATTAGCGAAAGACACTTAACTGATATTAAAGATTGACTTCAAATTCATATTGATTTGAATAATTACAAAAAACGGTTTCCATAACACTTAGATGAGATTTCTGCTATTTAATGGCCTGACTACGCCCCGGCATAGTTCCAAGTTTTCTCAACTGTGCTCTGTTTTTTGAACATGACTGTCTTTTAAGAATAATAAGTAGAACCTGCAGAATTTACTTTTAGAATAAAAAAATTAGTACTAAAATTTAGTATAGCTGCCAATAACAACTCTTAATCTTGGAAAAAGCTTTACGACGTCTGCAAATTAAAATTACCTCGATCCAGTGAAATAGTGAAAAAAGTAAATAAAAAATTCCTGAATTAAGTTTGATTAAAGAAAAAACAAAAGAAGATGCAAGTTAAATATGAGCGCGTACTTTGAATTGAAATATCGTACAGCTGTCATTAAGTGCTGTACCGATTAATGGATAGAAAGCAGTTTTTAAAAATTCGCCTCAGTGATGTTTGGGAATACCCTTTTAATTATAAAAATTTATCTTGTAACTGTGTCACATACGCTGTCAAGTGCAGATAAAAAATAGAATTAATTCTAACTATAAATAAAAACTAATAACATAAATAATGCTAAAATTAGGGTAAAGAATGATTTTAAATTATAGTTCTTATATATAAAATGCTTCATCTGAAGGGATTTAAAAATGAAACTAAATAACGTTTTTTTATATTAAATTTAATATAAATTAAAAACTTTAATGTTATTTAATTTTATTAAAATCATTTCATTCGTTTCCCTTACTGCCCTTTTCATGTTTCACTTCAATCAAAATCGTAAATCGTATATAAATATAAATGTACGGAAATGTATATTAATATATATTTTTTATAGTTTTATTACATTACGCCCTTCCAAAAAAATACAGGGTTCTTTACAGTTCTCACCTCAAAATAGCGTCAAAAAACATGTTAAAATAAAAAACTTTCACTTTATGTTGACTATAATTCATTTATTTATGATCGTATATGGATTGTAAGTAAATAATATGCTGCTTTTTGTCAAGGAAAACAGCCTGAAAAAAGGGTTCGTATATTTATAGTATATTTTCATTAATGGAAAAACATTTAGGTTTTTTTAAGGAGTGATGAATAAATGGGTGGGTGTTGATGGAAAATAACTTAATTAGGAATTTATAAAATTAAAATTAATTCAATAGTATTTTAGAATTTAATAGATATAAAATAATAGGAATTGAAATTCTATATGCAGAGTATAATACTCGGTTAAGTCCGTCTATATTACACCCCACTTTATGGAACAGATATGAAAAAATATTAAAAGATCAATTTCTTAATAAAATTGGTTCATATTCATATAAGATTTTTGTAAGCTCGAACCCATTTTCCGGGAAGAGGCTTTATATGTTATATGATTACAGACAAATATGAACCGATATAATGTTGTGCCTAATTTTAATAGAATTGGTCCTTATTTATTAGTATTATAAGCTCAAAAATGTTAACGAGGAGGTACCTTAGATGACAGCAAAATATTGACCGAGATTCTTTAAATGAAAAGTGTGTATAAGAGAATTCTTGGAAAACTATTGTTTCGAAATTTATTAGAATTGGTTAATGGTTAGGAGTTTTATAAGTCTAAAAGCATGTTAAAAAGGAGTATAATACGGAAACTAATTAAAAAAGTTCACGGTAGTAAAGTAAAAGTGAAAGCTTAGTCTCGTCCTTATGCTCAACAATGTAGGAGTTTTATAAATTTACAACTTGCAAGCTTTCGAGAGACAAGTGTGCTAACATTTCGGGCGTTTTGAATACACATTGTGCATTTTGGTATATACATTGTGACCAGAACACGGTTTTAACCCTTTTTTGTAATTACTTTACTTAAGTCTCTTTCATATATTGAGTTATATTATTTTGCCCATTCCTTTTGTAAAACTTACATTTCGCCAACCCTCGTTTTTTATTTGTCTCCATTACAAACCCATTAAAATGAAAATTCCACCTTTTTTCCACCAGTTACTTTGTCACAATAAAAACCATCTCATATGAAATAAATACAATAAATCAACAGACACTTGTTATTTCTGGCAAATTCTTAAGAACAACTCGATGTATTTTCTGAAAAACAAGACAAAAATATCCTTTTCATTCCCTTCTTGTTTCTTTCCTTTCCGGTTGAAAAGTGCCAGTAAAAATAACAAACTGTTATTCCTTTTTTATCTACAGCAAAAAAAAACAAGTATTTTTTACATTTATATACATATTTTACATGTAAATATTTTTATTCTTCTTTCAGTCATGTAATCGGTCTCAATCCGAAATTCTTTTTACCACTCTTCTTCTTTTTCGTTTAACATTTTACAGTAATTTTAAGTTAAATTACAAAATGTATGTTTTTATTTTATATATTTTGAAAGTGTTTTTACACCCTACACCAACATAAGCAGTTGGGGTACTATGAGTTTGTAACATGCAGAAAAATGATATTACTTCTACCCATAAGTATACCGTTCGATTTAGAATCATTTTCTGAGTCGATTGAGCGATGTCCGTCCGTCTGTCAGTCCGACTGACTATAAACGTTGTGAACAGTCTACTGGTCGCAATTTCTTAGATATCTCGATAAAATTTGTTATATATTATTATTTTCGCCTGAGGACGGAGCCTATGGAAATTGGTTAATGATCGGTGCAATATTTCAGGTACCTCCCATACAAATGTCCTCCCGAAGTAGGTTTTAAGTCCTTAATAAAAAGTGATGTAAATGAAATTTGACTCAAATAATTCTTATAGTATTCTGAAGCGATGTGTCAAAATATGTTGTTGTCGATTCAAATATCAATTTATTAATATAAGCAAAAATCTATGTGCCAAATTATTCTAGGGTCAGACCATAATTCTTCCAGATTTCGTATAACTCTCTAGCAAAATTTATGCTAAAACGCATAAATTTCACATAAATGTTAGTGTCACAGTAATGAATTGCACAGTTAAGAATAAATCAAATTATTACATTATACGAAGGTCGTTCATTAATTTTTCGTAACTATTAGTTATAACTAGCATTGTGGTGTAGGGTATTACATAGTTGGGCTTCACCGACTGTAACATCCTTACTTGTTTTTTATTATTGTATAAAATTTCTATATTTGTAGTGGTAGAGTATGAAGTGTGTAAATGTATTTTTGTTATTTCAGTTTTTTATGAATGAAATGTATTTATTTACTTTTTTAAGTGTTTTATATTTTAAATGTATGTATTATGTAGATATATAAATATATACATATTTATAGAGTTGTTGTATTTGTTGTTGTTGTTTTTAACAAATGTAAATTTTAGTTTTTTAGATGTCATAGCAGTGATGATGATGGTTCGTTTTCCTGTATGTTTATATATGTTTTCCGGCAATATATAATTTGTTTGTGTATGTTTTTTCCATCCAAAATAAATATAGTTTTGCTGTTGATTTTTATCGAAATTATATAAGTTTTTTGTGTTAATGCATTATTTTATTGCATTTAAAAGGATTTTTTAATAAAAAGTAAATATAAAAAATTAAAAAAAAATTACTGTGAGGGAAATATGGAAGTTGACAACGAATATAATGGGCGCTTTTGAAAGTCAAAGTATATCGCAGTAAAGCAGGCTTACAAGATCATTTCCCATGAAACTGAAGTCTTCTGAGATAAAATTTTATTTCATATTGGCTTTCATTCTGTTCTGTTTAAATCAATTTTAAACCTTTAAAGTAAAAGAAACGATTATTAAGCAGTACAGCTGCCTTTCTGTGCAACTGAAAACAGTATTTGTCTTTTTCATATCAAATAACCGATTATGCAATATATAATGGAAATGATATAAAAGTTAAGAGTCTAAAAAATAAAATAAATATTTTCTGAATCTTCTAGGACATAGTTAAGGATATTTTCCTATTATAGTCTTGGATATTCTAAAGAAATAATTTCAATATTTTTCAACGATTGCTATTATTTGATATCAATATTGTTATTATTTTTTATTATTTGCATAAGGTCTTGTAGGTAGATCCTTTTAAAATTTTAAAATCCATTAAAACTCTATAAATCTGATACGTTATAATCTATAATTTCACATATATTTACTTTAACAAGTGTATACTATTTTTATACCCTCTTCCACGATATTATATAATATTACCCCATATAAAGCTTTTTATTACGGGTGTAACGCAAAACCGTGATATAAGACCCAATAGAGTATATATTCTTATATCATGACAATCTGTTGAAAACATTCTCACGATTACAGTGATAATCCGAATTCAATAAAATTTATCCAGACTGTTTATCATTGACACTAAGTAGTTTGCTATTTAAAATCAGCAAAATCGGTGCAGAAACAATGAAGTTATAGAGCGATATCTGAGACAGCCTCGTAATTCAGACAAAAAGCTTTTGTCACTTTTCAAAAACTCTTCATTGCATTAAAACAAAATTTAACTTTTATTTATAGCTAATGTCATAACTATTCCAAAAATCCTAAAAATCGGATAGATATACGTTTGCGGAGAAACCTAGTGCAGACCTCTTTCACTACTTAATCATTACTTAATGGCAAATAATTTGCTTAGCTTAATTCAGAATTTCTTTACTTTTAAGTTTTCGAATTCCACTATGAATCAATTATAATATTATTTTTTGATCAACATGAACAGACTTTGAACGCAATTGAGAAAATCTTAGGTACATATTCAGAGAGTTCTTTTATATTATTCGTAATAATGTAGGAAAATGCCCATCAACCTTCCATTGTAGTCCCTACTAGCAAACGTATATCACAGGGATATTACCGATACGAATTTCGAATGAAGATCCAAATTTACAGACTTGCAAAGTTTATTGAAGCAAAATACCAACTGATACTGCAAGAAATTGCTCAAAGAAAGAGAAGACAGGTTTTTAGACAGGTTCTTATATTAACAAGAAATATAAGGAGAGATTAAACATACATAGGACTTCTGGATCGGACCGTAAGATTTTAAATCATATTAAGAGGGACAAATTGTATAGAATATCTGCAGCTTCTCCATGAAAATATTTCTAATATTTAGCTACGTAATACCGCTTTCAATAAGGATCTAAATTTACAGACTTGCAAAGTTCATTTGAAAAAATACCTATAAAATACTATTTTGTTAATTGTTTTTATATTAACAAGTATTGTCGGGAGAATTTAAACACTTAAAGTACTTCTCGATCGGGCATCTTGAATTGAAATTATTTTAAGAGTAACATATTTGGTAGAATTTCCCATGAAAACATTTTCGATATAAAGCTTCATAATACGGGTTTTAATAGCTCAAATATGAAAAAAAATATTTTTCCATTAACAATTATTATTTTAAACTTAATATTTATTTATTTAATATTTAATTTTTTATATCTCCATTATTTGTCTTTTATTTAAAAAAAACTATATTAAATCTATCTTAAATTCCATTTAATGATTTAACCATTAGTCAAATATCTTTTTTGTCTGTTAACAATTTTTTTTTTTGTAAATTACTTAATAATTCTCTACATAAAACTTTTAATAACATTTAAATTGCATACAACAGAATGGTGTTCCTAGAATATAATCAAAATGCCATGTGTTAAATTTCCCACTCGAATAAGACCCGCATTTGAAAAATGTCATACAATTAAAAAACACACAGATACATAACTACCAACATGCAGACATATACAGAACTACAACTGACCGTAAGGTAAAAATTTAGAACATTAATTTATTTTATAGATTAAAAAAATCTAAACAAAACATAGATTTAAATCTTTAATACAATTTTGTACATAGATACATATAGAAATATATATGTGTATGTACAAATAAATAAATAAAATTAAATACTTTTGTATTGGTATTTACTAAAGTGAAAAGAGAGTGAATAATAATAAATGACAAAAGAAGATAAAATCAAATCATATTAAGAATATTACAAATACCCTCATAAATACACATATATATATACATAAAAATATATATCGAAGAATATAATAATATTAGTGACGATGAGGTGGATGTTTGATGCTTTTTTTGTCGATTCTGATTATCATCAACACATCATTATCATCATCTTTAATCGTCATCAACTACTTAAACACTCACTTAAACCGACAGATACTTTTCACCATTTAGAAGTAAAGAAAACACTTATAAAATCTCTTCTCAGTTTGTAGGTTTATATAAATTAATCTATGTGTAAGTAAAAAATCATTTTATATTATTTATAAAATATAAATCTTAGTGTATGAGTGTGTGTAAAATTTTTAGATTTATTAAGACTTCCGGGTTAGAAAACTATTCCATTCTAAATTAGAATTATTTTTTTTCTTTAATTTTCCAAGTGTCTACTTGTGTTACCAAGACATAAATAGAAAATATTTTCATAAATATATTTTATTAAATTCTTGTTGCTCTAAATTTAATACAGTGAGAGAAAATTTGGAAAAAAGTTATAATTTTTATATTACATAAGATAAATGAATTCCTCCTTTAAATTTATACCGAACCAAAGTTATTATATCTGGTTTTTATAAATATACTTTCATCTTAAAGAGTTTTATGTGCTTAGAAATTTTCTACTCTGAGTAGAAGGCCCATTTTACAAAGAACTGCCATGTTAAAAGAATCGTCGCACCTTTTTTTCACAGCAAATAATCATTAGTATCAACTATCATAGGAATCTTGTAACATTTAGTAGATTTAAAAGCTTTAAACATATTTACGGAAAGAGATCTGTAGACATATGAACCAATTTTTTGAAATCCGATTCATTATTAACTTATAATGACTGATGATCAGCCGATTATGGCTAAATATAGATGATTTCTTTCATTGGCGCTACTAAGGAAATGACGAATTAATTCATTCCCCCTTCACCACTTATGGTGATAAAAGGGACAAACTGTTCTTACTTATAATTCGGAAGTCCAAAGAAAATAATTCTTTAACTTTTTGACACCGTAGAGGGTATTATTATTACATTTCACATGGTTGAAGCTGAGGTGATTTCCGAGTATACTGAAGTACGGCCTCTTTTGGACTTGGGTTTTAATGGCTAATCGGTGATTTTTCTTACTTTGACCCTCCTTACGTTGTTTACAGTTTTTGATTATCCTAAAAAAGTTTTATATTTTTGAGTTGGAGGGTATATTTATTACATTTCACATGGTTGAAGCTGAGGTGATTCGAGTATACTGAGTTACGGGCTTCTTTCTGGACTGGGTTTTAATGGTCTAATCGGTGATTTTCTAATTTTACCTCCTCTGTTACGTTGATTTAAAAAATATTATTTTTAAAAAGGAATATTAGCAATTTCGTTAACTTAACGAAACATTTATTCATTACTTCTTAATAATAAAAAATCTACAAATTTTGAATCCTTTTTGAAAAATATTTACTAATCAATTTTAATTAAAGTGTATTTATTATAAAATATATTCATCATCAGGCAATTGAATGTCTTTAAGAATTAACCATTTCCATGTTAAGTAAATATGTATTTTCATATTAATTTAGAAAATCCATCATTTTGTATTAGAGAATGTTTAGAATAGAAATTCATATATGGAAAATGGATCTAAGTAAAATGTTTAGAAAACAAAATGATTTTCAATTTTAAGTTTAGTATTTATTTTCATTCATGTATTTGTACAATATTAACCACAAAAGTAGTTGTAAATGTGTTTTGTATATATGGTTTAGTGTTTTTACACATAAACACATACACTTATATATATGTGTTGTTGTTCTTGAGGTTGTCGTAGTCGTTGTTATTGTTGTTGATATTTGCTCTTGTAGGCTTTCAAGTACAAAATACTTAAAAATTCTTTTACAAGACCAGACCAAACATACCGCTACATAAGAACTCTCTCTTTTTTTGCAGATAACACATATTCTACACCCGGAATAACAACAAACAACAACTACAAATATAAAATGTATTAAATATTTACTTCAAAATGTACAACAGACATTGTGGGTTATATTTAAATGTTTTTGAAAGCCAAGAGAGAAAGGAATATATACAGAGAGAGAGGGGTATGATAGTAAAGGATAAGAATAGAGGAACTGTAGGAAATTTCAAGTTTTGTGACAAGAATTGCACTATTTCAAACTCTAAAACAAAGTGCTTTATCTCAAATAAATCAGTGAGTTGTTAATATACAATTGAAAAAAATCTTAACATACATTTAGGCTTTTAATACTTTTAAATATAATGGAATGAGTAAAGGGTGCATATGATATTTGAAAATATCTCTTCGAGAAAAACAACCCGATCAACTCTGACTATTTATGTTTCAAAATTTAAAGTTCTTATTTCCTATAAGACCTTTTAAGTCCGTTCATTTACATTTTGTCATCTTCTTCTATTTCTCGTTTTTACTCTTAACTACTTTCTATCAGCTATTTATTATTTTATGCTTGTCTGACTAAATGGCAGGCTTGTTTGCCAGCCTGCCAACCTGACTGTTATGAACATAAAATTACTATCTTTTTTCACTCCATCTCTTTCTCTCTATTTCCTATTTCCACTAAAATAAAGTTTATAAGCATAAACATGTATAAGTATGGTTAGTTAACATATACATACATGTATAGATGTCTACAAATACAGATACATTTTACTTGTATAAACTAAACTGGCATTCAAACATTAAATAATTTTTTCATATATTTCGAATAAAAAAAATATACACTTAAAAACCTATAAGTTAAAAATAACAGTGAAGGACATAAATATACATTCAAAATAAATTCAAAAAATTAAATAATATTATTCTATTTCTTATTTAAATATTTATATAATTAATAATTTTATTTATTTTCTTTAGATTTCCTTGTTCTAATTTTGTTGCCCACTGTATTCAGATTTATTTAAGCAAAGGGTGGCTTTTTCAGGGTTTTTGTTTTAAAAAACTTTTTTACCATTAAATGACGCTCGATTAGACAAGTAACATTTAATTTTATGGTTTTAACCATAAGTTTGTGAAACTTTTCGAGCATTGCATTCATACACGTTTTTCTGCAGGAAAGGATGAGAAGATATCACTCACGTATAAATTAAAGTTGTAAACGGTGCTGGCAAAATTAAGGGAGAGTATTAATTTATATAAACTATGAGACAGCGGTAATATCTTGAAATCATATAAGTTGCTTTAAGAGTTAGAAGACTTGTGGCGAAATCTTAATGCGACTTTATTTAGATCACGGCTCCAAGGCAGACGAAATTGAGAATGAACGAATTTATTTTTGTTTATGGGCTAGAGACAGAGTTCATTACTTCGCTCAAATTTAGTGCCCCAATGATCTTTTAAACTCTATAATATATCAAGGATATGTTAATTCACTTTGTGAAAAAATATTTGAGATCTTATAAAGTCAAAAATAGTTGTTAATACAGATAAGTTCTTTGAAAAATGTGGAAGACATAATACGACTTAATAAATTCATTCTCTCCAAATCATGGAAATGAATGATTATTTAATGAATTATTCATAAGTTGTAATTATTACATTTACAGTTCAATATTCGAAATCTGACTTAGTTAAGTCAATCTCTCTGTCCGTTATTGTCACGATCAATTTGAAACCTTTTATTCGAGTTCACTAAAATGTCCTTAAATGTTACAAAAGTACTGTTAGTAAAAATTTGACCCTCAAAACTTTTTTGAAATATTGCACGTTTCTATATGAAAATCATAACCTAAAAATTAGTTTGAAAAAATCAATATCCTTTTAAATGAAACACCCGATATTTCTAAGTTTCTATTGCATGTTCTTTTTGTTGCATTATACTCTATTTGGGAAAAATGCCTACAAAAGTGTATTAAAGTCAGAAGAAATAAAACCTCAAATACATGAAAAGAAATAAAAATATGACTTTTTATGTGTTGCAAGTACGTGTGAGAAGATTAAATATATAGCAAACATTTTTGAGCCACAACCTTACAGTTCTATGAAGGTAATGCAACATAATTAAGGGAATCAAAAAAAATGTATATAAATAATCTGGTGGGTTCAAGGCCTCTTTTTGACTTTGATCTATTAAAGATTATTTTGTAGTAAATTTTAAAAAATGACATAATTCTAAATCATTGAAACTCTTTCAAAGACTTCAAGGTATTCAATTTTTTATATATTCACTATATAACCATCATCATCATCATTTTCATCATCATCATTATTATTATTATTGTAGCTGGTGTTTATGGTATAAATGTGATAGTGATAGTTTTTGTTATGTTTGTAGTTGTATTTAACTACTTTTTACTGTAAATTTATATGTATGTATATGAGAGTGTTTATGTGTGTGTATATGTTATTTAATGCTTTGTGACAGTTTTGAGTGACAGTTACTTTGATAAATTGTAGCAATGGAAATTGTAGTTAAATCGATGTGTCAAAAGTTTGTTATAAATTCTAAACATGTTGTAAATGAGACTGTTGAATGAACATTTTCTCTATTTATACACTTATTATTACACTTAATATATATTTTTATTTTATTTTTAGTTATTTTCTTTTATAGCTATTTATGCCTGTGATACTTGGGGTTTTCATATAAATATATATATTTTTTCTTTTCAAAAAAAGTAAATATGTCACATTTTGCAATAATAAAAAAATAATCTTTTTTTAAAGACTTTAATTTTAAACAAACGTTTCTGAGAAATAAGGCGAAATTTAAAGGTCATGAAATCTTTAAAAAGAGAGGGAAATTAAAGATTTCAATCTTTTGGATTTTAAAATTTAGCAAAATTTTAAATATTTCAAAGATTTTAATTTGATTTATGAGAATTATTCATATGAATTTTAATTTTTAATATATTTTTCAAAATTATTAAAAATTAAACAAAAAACATAAAGTGCGCGATTAATATTTTTATTATCTCAACTAAGATATTTGTAACTTAATTTTGTAGTTTAACAACGATTTGCATTTTCCTACAAACGCACAGAAGAATTCTTAATTCATCACTAATTTTAACTGGGTTAATGTTAAATGTTATTATTCATTTTTGTGGTAGAAAGCAAATTTTAAATTTGCCAATTGCAGCAAATGCTGCCTGCATCAAAAAGCTGCTACCGCCGAAATTGCGTTTTGATATCCGAACATCGTTTGATCTCATATTGTGTCAATGACATGAGTATGAGTCAGGATTGTCTACATTAAGAATTTTCGAGCGAATAATCATTGGTTTACACTTTGGCTTCATCCATATTATGTTTTCATCTCTTTGCTAAATGTGAGCAACGTATTTGAAAGACTCAGTAAGATTTTATTTGAGTAGAATTCAATTTGTTCTGCGTTGCTTTTTGTTTTATAAGATTAATCTGTCTGCCTTTATGGGAATATGCATCAGTGTTAGTTTTTTGTTACAAATATGTTGATTAACCTTTAATTCTCATACATTCTAATGTTTCTTCTAAAGTTATTTAATTCACTCATTTTACCAAAATGCCCCGTTTAACATTTAATATTTAGAATCGTAATCAAAACACTTTGTAAAATATTCTTACAAAAACAAAAAAAATTATAATAAATAATTTTAATTATTTTTCGTTTAACTATTTCATTTTTTCAGTCTTTAAGTCATCAGATACAAGTTGTAGTTAGTTTTTATAGTTTCTTTGTAAATCAGCTATAAATCAATTTAAAAACAATTGCTTTTTGTGTTAATTTCTGTAGAAGTTTTAACAAGTTTTTTTTTAACGAACACAGTCAAGAGATTGTTGGAAAATCCCAATTAAAAAAATATAAAGAACGCTTTAAACATTTAATGATATTTTGTTATTTAAACGGAAATTTATTGTTTAAACTTTGAAAATAAAAATACACATAAATGTGCAACCTTTAAAAGCAAAGGGGGCCCAATAGAAAATGGTGTTGCATTCCATTTATATCATAATATTTTGTTATTCCCAAACGATTCGATTAGAGATTGTTGTAATTAAATTTTAGCATAAACAGGAACATTATTATGGGAGCTGATAATAATTCTAATGTAAAGACCTGTGATATCGTGATGAAAATTAAAAAATCTTGCCAAACTGGATTTCAGTTAAGTTTTTGATGTTTTTAATAGAAGAGTGTAACATTACAATTTTGTAAAAGGAACTCTCAGCACCTTCATTTACAGAGTTAAGGTATCTGTTATAAGCGATACACTCTGTTTCAAATGCTCAATGACATTGAAATAAATCTATAACTTCCAATTTCAATGTAATTGGGATTTTATTTCCAATACGTCACATTATATTAGTGAACGATAAAGAAATATTACTAAAACAAATTCTGAATAATGATTCGTTTCCGAACTCTAACAAAGTTTTATTCACTTAAGACCTGAAGCCTTCTTATATCTTAATTGGTTATGCGTAAATGAGCAGATATTTTGGAAAAGTAAATGAATCTATAAATTGTGTGATTGTGTGGTGTAGTTTATGGACTAAAAGCATGGGGCTAAACTTCTTTTGTAATTAAGGCAGTTAAAGTAAATGACTTGCACTTTGGATATAGTAGTGGAGTGTGTTATTATAAATTTGGAAGAAGAACTATACAATATCATTAAAAGCAGAGTTATGTTAGTTCAAATTAAGCGATATATATTGTTTCAAATGAATAAATCAAATTACTTTGTAATTTCCGAAGGATTATATCGATTTCATTAAAATTTCACTCAGTAAGGGCCAAGGACCAGATACGTTTATGTGCTCGATCCTGTTCGAACTGGTCCCAAATTTGGAAACCTCAGATCATCAAAATATTTGAAACAATCCAGATGGATAAATTTGGTCGGTAAAGACCACATGGGTTGGTTATTTAGCTTTAAAACTTTTTAAATTTTTTAACAAAAAGCGGAGTTCTATCGCTTCATTGGATTTACTTTGAATTTTATAGAGTGTGTCAGAGAGAGCTTCGCAATTTATAACTTAATATAACTGTGGGTGTTTAAAAAAGGATATCTTTACAATAAAAGTTTTAATATAAAAATTGAATACCTCAGGTATTGAATTCTTCTTTATACCTTTAGTTATTCCTTACAAACCTTAAGAGCATCCAAAATCTTAATCAATTTAATTTACTCCTCGATTTGTTCTACTCTGTGTAAATTTATTAGTTTACAGTTAATATTTTCATTTAAATATTTTTATCGTTTCGTAAACCTCAAAAGAACATAAAACTCATACATGCATATAACTCTAGAATTAAACGTGTCACCTTGTAACTGGTACATTTGAATAGAAAAAAATATATAAAATATAAAAAATTAACAGAAACTGGCTTATTATTTCCACTTCAAATAGCTCTTCACCAGATGCAAAAAAAAAATTACACAACTAATCATTCAACTGCAACTAAATGCTGCGAACAATACACAGATACATATAAACTCTTGCAGATACTAATATTTCAAACAAATACAAATACAAAGAAAACACTTTAGTTATACAACCGAAGCCAAAAACTAAAAAAACTCAATGAACGAATGAATGAATAACTTGACTGACTGATTGACAGTCTAACCGTCTGTGTGTGTGTGTGTTTGTGTGTAAAAGAGTGACTGAATATCATGCCAGACTCAATTAAATAAAGTAGGATGATATGGTTTTGGTTAGTATCTCTATCTTTATTCGTATCTCTTTTTTTTTTTTGTTTTTTATTTTGTGCGAAGCTTATAAACTTCAAAGTAAAAAAAAGTGCAAAAGATACAAAAAAAATAGAATTTCCATTAGAGTTTATTGCCAACATCAACAGCAAACAAACATAAACCGTCAACTCTCTTTCTCTCTGTCTCTCTCACCCGCTCTCAAACATTTCAAAGACGTTTAAACTATAGAAATCCAAACAAATAACAACAAAAACTAAATTCCCCCTTAAACTATTTCTAAGATACTTTTTTTTTGCATCATTTTGTTTGAATAATTATTTCCTTCTTAATGGTTTTAAGTAGAAAAATCATTTTTTTTTCGCAAATAAAAAAACTTAAGTTGACTTGTCTTGATGTAAAAAAGAAATAAATAAACGAGAATTATATAAAATAAAAAATGTATGTTAAATAAAATGTCAAATGTTATGTTTGGTTTTGGCATTTTCATTAAAGATAAACATTGTATCTATTACTTTTTTCCATTTTTATTTGTTGTTTACTTTGAGTTACAAATTGTATCTTTTGAATAAAGTAATTGTGAGTTATTTGAGTTTTTCTAAACGTTATTTATACCGAATCAGTTAACTAATTAAGGTAAAAAAGGTAGCAAGTTCTGTTTTATGAGAATAAAAATATGTTTGATTAAAATGGTATTTTAAATTTGAAATATGTATTTGTGAGATATATTTTTATAAATTTTAATTATTTCAGTACAGAGTTTAAAAAATGATTCTGTAACTTTTGGTTGGATTGATGGATTTGCATGAATGTAAACATCACGATAAGATATTGTTTTTTTACTCTTCATAACAGCTACATGTGAGGGTATAAATTGAGGTATCTTGCAAGAAATTGAATTATTTTTTTAATATGCTCAAACCTAAACTTTAAAAATATAATTGTACACCTCTGCTTTTAGGATGTTGAATTTCATGCAAATCTATCCAGCCAATCAAATATTACATGACATTCCTACATCGTTATTATTTCACTAAAATCTGTTTCGACTTAAAGTCTGTTTTTCTGTTTTTGTCACATACACAATAATTGACAGATCTCAGTTAGATTTTCCCTGAGTAATTATCCATTTCTGAAGTGACTTCCAGAATGTTAATATTAAAAAGTTTTTCAGGTTACTTTAAAATAATTCAGATCAAAATATATTTACTGATTTTTAATGAAATTTATCATTTAGATGTATGGATTATGGGCTACAAGATTATGCGATAAGATTATAAAGTACGTGCCATGAAACCAACCTTAAACTCTAAATATTCAGATAAATTTTGTGAGATTTTTTATTTTTCCCTTTTTGAGGTATTTTTGTAAGATTTTTTACCCCGTTTTTTATTTCCTAGAAATTGGCAACTCGGGTCTTTAACACTCAAAAACCATAACCCCAAAATCGTAAAGCATTTGAACTGGAATTTAGTTACTGCACTTATAGCCACTTTTAATATTTTAAAAACAGAAGCAAACTTATCTGAATATTTCTCAAACATTTTTTTTCCATAATTTTATTATTTTTTTTTCTTTTACATCAAGTACGTACATATAAATGTGTGTGTATGAGTAGTGAAAATGAATATGTATTTCGCTTTTGTTTTTCACAATTTTTCCTATAAAATGCATAAACTTCCGAAAAGAAAGATGGAAGAAGATACACATAGAAAAATCTAGGAAACTATATAAATTTAGTAAAATAAAATTATCATTTTTCTTTTCTTTTTTCAAATAATCTTTATCTTTTTTGTTTTGTCGGTTGGTATTCATAATGAATACTAAATACAGGAATATAATAACAAAAACAAGTGAGTATCTAAAAATCTGTTGGATGATAATATTTTGTAGTGGTTGTATGGTAGATATTTTGGCTGAGTGGCTGTTTTGGTCGGTTAGTTGGTTGGTTGGTTGGTTGGCTGCTGAGCTGTCTGTTTGAAATTGTTGTTGGTAAAGTTGAGCTGCGTTGGTTGTCTGTGTTGGTTGAATTTTTATTTCATTTTCATAAAATTTCAGAATATATTTTTGTTAAGTTAGTTTTGGTCTGTTAGATGGTTGGACAGTTGGTTGGTGAATGAATATTTTTTTTGTTGTATTATTTTAGTATGATGATGATCCATCCATTCATTGTTTAATATGTGTGTTGCATATTAAATATATTTTCAGTTTTTAGGTTTTTTCTCTTCCTCTCTCTAGAACAAAAAAAATACTATAATTTCAATTGTTGTTATTTTACACTCACACATACATTTAGTTTTGTACATGAATTAAATATTTCTTTTTTTTTTTGGAACGTTTTAACCAAATGCGAGGAAAATCTTTAATTCTAAATAATATAAAAATGTTAAAACTAACAAATAAATAATATTTATTTACTAACATTTGACTAACAAATATTTAATATTATTATTACGTTTTATACATTTTATATTGTATTTTCTTCCTTTTTTTCTAGTTTTTCTCTCATTATTTGTTTATTTTAGTTTTGAGTATTATTATGAATATTAATCCTGGAAACGGATGTTAGATCTGACTAAATAAATATAAATAAAATTATTTATTTATTTAACACTCCTTGATATGATTTTAGTAGGAAAAATAATTTTTGAGGGAAGATTTGAGGAAAATCCACAATTGCGGCTGATTTCATTAGAATGTTAAGAAGCACTTCAGAGAATTAAAAGGAAATCATTGTAACGAACAAACATTACAGTACAACTTTAAGGATGATAAAGAATTTAGGAAAAATTGATTTATTACATGTTTATAACGCATATTTATAACGCGATACAAAAGAATTATAGCAGATCAAATTTGATCATCTAAGTAGCATGATCATCAAAAGAATTTTGGCATTTTGGATTTGAAGAGCCTCATGTGAGATCAACAGTCTATAATTTTGTCTATTTTTAAACAAATCCGTAGAAACCCATCAAAAAATACTAGAACTTTGATTTAAAAATTATGTAGACTTTGAGAAAATGGATTTTATATATGTTTGATGACACAATATTCACATACCGATCATACATTCATATACCGCAACCAATCATATCAGTTGGAAGTTAATTAGCAAGTTTACATAAGAGATCTGCTGTCATTTATTGTAAGAGACCTATAGAAAGTATAAAATCGATAACATAATACCCTTCACTGAATTTGTAAAGGAGATGTTATCAATTTTAAACAGATCCTCGTAGAACTTAGTTCAGTGATTTATACCTGCAAACTTTTACTTTAGTTAGTTGATACTCATATTTTTGAGTCATAATAACAAATTTTCGGGAAGGTGTGGACTGATCGTCTTTAAATTTTAAACAATATTTTTTGCTTATATAAATCTTGATTGGACAAATGATTGACACAATACTAAAGCTTTTTTTAATTTATTAAAGTGTATTTTGATATTCATGTACTTTTTGCGTAATTTTTGGGGGTAGAGCTTGCGTGAAGGCTCTGTTCCATTTTTGATCGGCCTTTTGAAAGTACTTAAATTGAATCTTTTATCACTTTAAAACCACATTTTGAGAAACCATTGTACATAGTCATTCTATAAGGACTATGTAAAATAACTGACCAATCAGTACCAATTTCAGTAAACTTCTTCGCTGTATACTAAGAAGTGAAATCGAAAAATTGTTAACACACGTTTTTCCATAAAACTTTTAACACAATTATTATTTTATATTTTAAAGTACTTTATTTTCAACACATTTAATCACGAAAGGCTTTAAAAGTTTTGGAATTCGGTTGTTACTTTGGCTGAATAAAACAATTTCTGTACAGCAAAAGTGCTTCGTTATTTCACATTGCGCGTGTTAGTGAGATTAACCTCTTTGGTCTGAGTTAATAAAATCCCTCCTAATATATTCCAAATATGTAAATTTGTTTCTTATTAAAAAGTCCAACATTTTTATTAAAAGTTTGAAACTTTTTTTTAACATTCAAACGTTAATATATTTCGTTTATCAAAAAGTTACCCAAAAGTGTTAAGAAAAATTGTTAACAAGTTTATTTTTTTTTCTTCCTCAGATATTTTCTTTTAAACGTGTTTTTTCATAATTCAATTTTCAGCGTAATCTCCTACTGTCATCACCCATCATTGTTAAGGCAAAAATTTCGAAATTATTTCCTTTTTTATAAACAATTTTTTCCTACACTTTTCCTTATCCTAAATGCCTGGAGTGTCCAAATATTTTTATAAAATTATTACCATTAAGGCGTAAAATGTAACAAGAAGAAGTAATAATGCTATATTCGACTGTGCCGAATCTTAAATACCCTACACAAATAATTGTGACAAATTTCAATAGAATTGTTTCAAGTTTAAAGTCCAATAAGTTTAAAGTTTTTTCCGAGAACGAGCAAACTATTCGTCCGATATTCGTCAAAAAAGTTACATATATACAAGACAGTTGGAAAAATAATCGTTACGATGTTAAATTATGGGGTTAAAATATGGGGTCTGAGGTGATTCCTTTTGGTGTTACACTCGGAATGACAAATTCAATATACCCCCATCACCACTTGTGGCGGTAGAGGGTATAAAAAGGAAGAAAAGCAAATAAACAAATTGAGAACACAAAGAAAAATATTAAATATTCATATGTATGTGTGAGTATGTGTTCATGTAAATATATCCTTTTTCTTTAAAACATATTTATCTTTTAGATATTTGTATCTTTTTTTTACTTTTATATATATTTAATATTTCACTAGTAACACTACTACAAACACATGTGCGTGCATATGTTTATTTACAAAACACAAGTGAAGTAAAATTGAGGAAAAATTTAAGAAGAGCAAAATAAATATGATTTTTTTGCCTTCAAGTAATAACGTTTCAACGTCAGTCAGAGAATTTGATTATGAGTATTTATGGTTAAGATATTTGTAAACCATGAGAAAGAGAAAAGAGGGAATTATAGGTTGGTTACAAAGTTGGGGACATTAAATACATCCCGCCAACTGATATGCCTCTCCTCCATTTTCAAGAAAATCTCCTAAAACTATTTACTTAACCAGCCAAGAATCCCTTAAAATTTCCTTTTTAGAGAAAATATTACACTCCAGTGTTGTTTGGTCGACCTGGACCCATTGTAAATTTCTTATTGGTTTTCTTTTTAATATTTTGTATAAATATGTGTTGCTAAGGATGTTTTTTGCTATTTTCATAAATTTTTAAACATTAGATTTTCATCATATTGTAGTTATAGTTTATTTAGTAATACGAGAAAATAATATTAACACATTGAAATATTTTTACTTGTTAAAAGACCAGCACAAAAAATTGAAAAACTTTTGGGAAAGTTTTATAAATTGAGAGCTCTAAATTTAATTTAGAAGTTAAATTTAAAGTTATTTTAATACTCAATACAAAATATTTAAAAAAAAGCTGTAATCGATTAAAAATAGCATACAAACTACAAAAGTTTTGAACCCATCTTCATATACATATATTTTAATATTTAGAGGAAGCTTTGATGATCACCGAATTTAGGTTTGAAAATTTTCTGAAAAATCCATGAGACATTAAATATGCCGGTAATCGCCATAAGATATTGAAATCTTTCTTTTGCTTGTAATATTCACACTTTTAGTTAGTTACAGCATTACAGCAACTTTTACTTGAAATTATGGGATTTCATTTGTTAATCGAGCTTTATTAATAAAGACAATAATGTGGATGCTTAGTAAATTATAAAGCTTTAATTTTGTTTAATTTAAAAATTAGTTTCAAATATTTGTAGAACTTTAGAAAATACGTTGTTTAGAAAAGCTTTTCAAAATAATACTTTAATTTTCAATAAAATAAATAAAAACTAAAAATCTTTACATATTTGATATGTCGCTATAATATTTTAAAAAGCTTTTGTAAAGAAAATAAAACAACAATCGTTCTTTATTTATTTCTAGAATTGATTTGATGTTCTTTATTAAACTTTGAGGAAATGGCTGAATATCGTATTCAAAGTAACAATAATTTAGAAAAATTAATTTAAAAACCAATTTGATAACTGATTTATAAAACATCTTCAAAAGAATTTTTTCCTAAAGAAACTCGTGATGTTAAAAATATGGATTTGCTTTATAAAATCAGAAGCTTAATAAAAAATCTGAAAGAATTAAAACATACTTCAAAAAGAAAAGCATTCCAAAGCTTCTTCATTATTTTTATAAATGGTTTATAAAAAAGCTTAAAAAGAAATTTCAATAAGTGCATATTCGTAAAAATGTAATCAAATCATTTTTTATAAAAAAGCACATAAGTAAATCTGAAGAAATGAAAATCTAACGAAATTTAAATATACCTCGAAAGCTTACTAAAGCTTATACTTTTATTAAAGTTAAACAATTTTTTTTTAATTTCAAAAAGCCTTTTTAAAGGAATGTATTAAGAAAGCTTTAAAAAGTGATGAAAATATTTGGTAGTAATGATATTTACAAAGATTAAGGTAAAGAAATATAAAAGCTTCACTAATTTTGGTGTTGAAAAGTTCAGTAAATAAAAGCTTTATAAGACACTTTATAAAAAGATAACTATAAACGCAATATCAAAAATAATTTTGCACCGCATTTTAAAAGCTTTCAAGTGACACCTGCCATTTGATACTTTGAAAAAATGTAAATTAAGATAAAAATACAATATTTAAGATTAGTTTTAAAAGAAGCTTTATTTAATGTAAAACTTTTTAAAACAATAATAAAAAATTTCACATTTTTTAAGTTTAAAATAAAAACCTAAATTTCAAAAAAGCTCAATATACTACAAATTATATTAAAACTATAAATTATATTAAAACTTATTTTATGTATTTAGAAAGGAATATTCTTTTTTGAGACTTTTTAAATAGTGATTTCAGCTTTGATTAAAAGCTTTATACTATTTGGAAGTACAATATAAACTTTAGAAAAGCTCAATAAATCACGGAAAATTTTGCAAGTTTAAGAAGTAAAGTAAATTTATGTAAAGTTTGTAAATATATATTTTAAAGCTTTTTTTTAATTTCGAAAGCTTTTTAGAGAAAAATATCTTACAACGTGCTTAAAAGCGTTTCTTATTTTTTTATTTTTTTAATTTAAAATAAATAAAAATTCTGCTGGGTTATTTAATTCAGTTAAAAAATATAAGTTTTTTATTATTTAAGTTTAGTTTTATTTTTAATTCTAGTGGTTGTATTATATAGTTATAGTTCTATACTTTCTAGATTTTTTTATCCTTTTTTCTTACCATATTTTATGATTATTTTTTTCTCATGAAAAACCCACATATTTCATCATTTAAAATAATATAAATTAGAAAAAAAAAGAAGAAGCAGGAAAATATTTTCTATATTAAACTCATTTTGCAAGGAGTGTTTTCAAGTGTAAAAGTTTTTATTATATTTTTTAATGTTTATACACATGTATATATATGTTTATGTATATGTATACAAACAAAACCTGGAGTATAATTTTTACATTATTTTATTATTATTTTTCGTTTTTCCGAGTGAAAATATAAATTATTTTGTGGCTTTAAGAACCTAAAACTACCTTTAATGTTAGAACAGGAGCAGGAGCAGGAGCAGCAATATGTTTTTATAATTTTAATATATTAGAATAATAAATAACCTTAATTTAATGAATATTAATATTATGATGATGATGATGATGATGATGATGAGAATTTCTTATGCTCTTAAAAGCAAATATTTTTGGAGTGGTATTTTTGGTTAGAAATTTGAGAAAATATGGATCAGAGATGAAATCTGTCAGAAGAATTTTAAAGAGCCAAAAGTTAAGTGAAATAAACATTGCATATATGACAAACTGTCAAATGTCAAATATTATAAATATTTTGTATAAAACATTAAACTTGGCAAAGACCAAATAAATTGTTGTTGTTGTAAAATTTTAATTGATTGATAGCAACATTTTGTAAGTGAAAATAATTTTTCTTTTTGACATTTTTATATATAGGGAGTGAGATCGAAAAATTCTTGATATACATATATGTTAATAAAAAGCGGAACCACTAAACTTGCAGCTTTAATGTGTTCGATTCAAATTATTTTTCAAATTTGCAAAAGAAAAATATTTTTTTTATACTTTTTATCACTTGTGATGAAATTTTAAACATTTTCGGAAACCCTTTCGTTAATGATTTTACAGTGCTTCCTGTCACTTTGCTCGAACAGTTAGTCCATCAAAATTTACCACAATTTTGGAGTCTTTAATTTGTATTAAACAAGAGCCCAACATTTCACCTCTGGCTTTTGTTTCGGCCAGTTTGTTTAATTTGCCCCTCTTGGTAGAAATACTACATTTTTGTTCTTGAATCACTAAAAGACTTGTTTATCATAGTGACAGGATGACAAGATTATAGATCACGTTATAACATTCCCTTGACCATCAGCATCATAAAATTTGACCAGGACGCTGAGGAAATGTGTCAAAACGTTTGGTTCCGTTTCATCATCCATTAATGCACCAAAATATTTTTTATAAAACTTTACTACAATTTCAGTGCTCTGTTTTAAGCCTCTAAATTTTTAGCAGCTTTTCTGTTAGGAACTTCTTGAGCCCAGTATGTTTTAAGACCTACATTTATGTACTACATAATCCAAGTGTTTAACTAACCGTACTGCTTTCCTAACGGATTTGTTGGGTGATCTTCTGAAAATGCGTTCTATTTCTTGTGACTTTAGAAACGCCATGTGGACGAATATTTTTACCTGAACTAAGTTCCGGTACTGCTTAACAGTTTGATGGCAGACCTTTGAATGCTTGACCGACTGACATGTTTTACAAAGGTAACTTTGGTAAAAGCTTAATCAAATAACACTTGGGTTAAACGTTTAATGAAGAACGTGTGTTAAGAATTTTTCGATTTCAATTCACAGTTAAATTCTTTTTCATATTTTCACTTTAGAATAAAATTTATTTTCATTAAGTAAACGGTATTTTCTAATACAAAACCACTTAAATCAATTTGTATAACGAAACCTCCAATTAGTCGTTAAACAATTTTCCTAATCAACATTTTGCTGCAATTTCTCATTACTTTTTTTAATTTTCTATTAAAAGCTGCTTGTTTCAGATATTTTTTTCCAAACACGACATTATTTAAATACCAGTTTTGAGACAAACCAAACATTGGTTCCACATTTTTATTACCAATAATTACAATAATTTCTTTTTAGTTATATGAATTTTTTATATATTTTTTTTTTGTTGTGAAAACATTTGAAATGTTAAACGAAAAACCACTTGATTAAAATCCCCAAAGAATCTGGTATTTTAATAGAAACAAAATTATATATATGTATATAATATTAACAACATGCTACATGCCGCCTATTTCCCGCTTGTTGGTTGGAAAATGTTTTATAATTGTGACTATTTTTTTTGTATTTCATTTTCGATTTTCTATTTAAATATAACATTTTATTACCATAAGGCCTAACTAAATACAAATACTAGTCTTCTATGGGTGTATATGTGTGTATGTATATGTATTGGCTAGTTAAAATGCACAATATCAAACCAGCCACAATTAACAACCGGCTTAAACTATATATTGCAACAGCAAGCAACAACAACAACAATAAAAATAATAATATTAGCAACAGTATTAACATCAAGCCAACCAAATAACAAACCAACCAACCGAACAAACGTACAACAATAACAACGACCAAAACCATTGGACTCGTTTTTGTTTTTCTATAATTTTTCTAATTTTTTCTATGCAACACAAAGTCTTTTTTCTCAAAACACATAACAAACATGACATTATTATTTTCTATTTTGTTTAAATTTTTTTATTTATTTTTCTATAATATTTGTTTCAAATCCAATGGAATTGAAAAATACCAACCTTTAAAATTAATGGGGGCCAAAGAATAAAGTGATATTCTTTGGAGCTTAAGGTAAATGTTGTACTGAAATTAACTAATGAAAATGATCTCTCCACTAATCATTATGGAATCAAAATCAATTTTAGCTCAGAATAAATTTCAGAGTTTAGCTGATGTAAGTTAAATGACTAAAAAACCACTTAATGTCAGATTAAGAAAATATCCAGCATCTCTCTTTAGCTTCGGCCAATTTTTAAGCAGATTTTAAAAGCAATAAATAGCATTTATATAGCGTTGCCTGTTAATATTTTGTGCTTCGAAATGTATTCGTAATGCTCCAGACCCTCACAATTGTGCTTCTATTTTGATTTTTTTATGTTCTAATCATATAGCAAGTTCTCACCTTCATTTATGAGGCATTTTCTAATGCATGGAACTATAATAAGAGTTTAACATCAATATTCGAAAATTGATCATAGTGTCCAGTTTAAGTATGAATTTTTGTGCAACTAAATTTCACATTTCTTTTCCACTGAGAAGCATAAACCACTGAACGTAACTCTAAGATTGTTGGACCCAACAAGTTTGTGGTTTTTCGTCAATATAATCGAACAAATATATCTCAAACCGAGTCAGCAAGAAAACAAAATCTGCTCTTAGAAAAATATTAATATTATTCATTTGATAAGTGCGAAATCTCAAGGAACATTTGACTTATGATCTGAAACCTATTCAACGTTCTCAGTGATGTCATAGGTCAAATGTAAGATTGAAGATACTGCAATATGGTCCGAAAGTCCATCAGTAATTCATAGAAAAGACGAAGCTTTTACACCGATTGACTATTCGGAGTTGTTAAAAGGACTCTTGTAGTATTGGACCGTTCTTCTTAGAAAATGAGGTCTTTCGATTAGTTGCTTTAAATAGTAGTAACAGTTGAGAGATAATGATTTCAAACAGAGTAACTGTTTGATGAAGCTTCTTGTCGTTGTTGCACCGTACTTCTTTGAAATTGATATCGGCCAAAGAGTTACTGTTAATGATATTTACAATCGCGAGATGGACAATGGACCTAAAATTTGTTTCGTATTGTGACAGAGATAATTGGCCATCACTCTCACTTGGATTTTTTTCTTTGGGCATATTGAGGAAAACTATTGAACAATAACTCAGGAATAATTAAAAGGCATAGGAAATCGGCATATTAACGGCATTGGATCTAAGTTATGTTTCAGAGTCTGTTATGATACGAACCATTTATAGAGGTATAATAACGAAGGCGAAGTGAGCTTTAAGCCGGTATTTTATTTCATAAATAATTAACAGAAATTCTTCTTATTAATCGAGCTTCACCCTGTATTCATATCTGATATGGGACAATTACGAAAATTTGAAAACTAAGACACATTTTAAAGCATTTGCTCTTCCGCAATTCAGATAAAATGCTTTTAAATCTCAGGTAATAATTAATTCCTGAACCTTCTTAAGTATCCAAAATGACCCCTTAAATTTCTCTTCTCTGCTTTAGAGAAAAATAAAATGTTTTGTTAAAATATTAGTTGTTGCTGTTGTTGTTAACTTAGTATGTATTGGTTTTGCTACAAATTATTATTGTTATTATTGTAGTCGTTGTTGTTGTTTTTGTTATTATTGCTACCACTGTTGTTATTATTGTTTCGGACGGATGGCATGTAAAGTTGGTTTTCAGATGAATTGTTAGATTTTGTTGCCATTTCTAGACTGTTTTTTTTTCAAAAGCAGATACAAATACAGCAGCTATTGCAGTTATGGCAACAGCAGCAACAATAACAGCAGCTGTTGTTGTTAATGTCGCTAGAGCAATTTGAGGTTAAAGTAATGGAGGGAAATCGGATACTTATACAAACATGTTTACAGCAAAAATAGAAAAAATGAAAAAATACAAATAAGAATGCTGTATTCGGATATGCCGAATCTTCAATACCCTCTACCACAAATGCATGTAAGTAAGTACGTTATGTTTTTCTTTCTTTCTTTTTTCCACTGAACCGATTTCGATAATTTTTGGAATGATAATGAAGTACATATAACATTATATTATGCCAAAATCTTTTTCGAATTTGTCGATTTGTAATTGACAGTATTAGGAAAATTCTTTGCTAGAACTAGGAGGTAACCTCAGATATCGGTCTATATCTTTTGACACACTAAACCGATTTTGCTGATTTTAAATAAAAAAATTTTCAGAAGTATAGCAAATATTGAGGCCAGATACTGAAGCCCTTTCAATTATTGTGGATGTGAGCGTGCCAATAACAGACAAATAGATAGGCGGACATAGCTAAGACGACTCGTATATTGATTTGATTCAAGATTATATACATTATGAGGTCTGAGATAATTCCTTCTTAACTATACACATGGAATAGCAAAGTTAATACACCCTCTTTCCCACTTATGGTGGTGGAGGGTAAAGTAAAGTATGCTGCTAAACTCTAATAATAATTACAGCTAAGAAAAACAACAACAAAACATTATTTTTTTTAGAAAAGGAGAGCAAAATAAATATAAAATAGTTTAAATTGATCAAGCAGAACGAATTTCTAAAAATACTTTTTCAATTTTTTTCCAATTTTTAAGAATGTTCACAAAATTTGTATCTCTAAGTGTTAACTTGTATCTATGGGATTAACAAAATAAAAAAATCTCTGTATCATTTAATTTCAAAATATCGTATTTTAGGTTTCTCTTCTTCTTCTAGTTGTTTCGCTTGGCGGCATTTCAATTTCGTTTTTAAATTAAATAACATCATAATCATGTTATTTTAGAATGAACAACAAAAACACACACAAACACATATAAACATAATAATTATCATTATGATAATTTTTGATCGTTGGTGTTTTAAAGGTCATTATGATGTTGATGTATCATGTATGTCTATAGTTTTTTATTTATGTACAAAATAATTGATGTTGAGTAGAGAAATATCTGATGTGGGGTCTTTCGTGTCTGTGTGTATGTATGTGTGAGTTTATATGTTCTACACTTAATCATGAGTTAAATCTTAATTATTTTTAATTTATTACAAAATCATAATGAAGTTGAAAAATATACATAATAACAAAATTAGTAGACACGACAATAAAACTTAAAACGGTGCTACGTATTTTGAGTCATTTTGGAAAATTTAGATACAGATTGTAATCGAAATAGATAATATAAAATTGTTATTGTATTTTGGAAAATTTCAGAAAATGTATTTTTCATAGAAAACTTGTTACATAACGTGGAGCACATAAAAAAGGTCGTAAATTTTTAAAACATTAACTTGGACACATTTACGCTTTTATTACTTTTAGGAACTGATTTATCTTTAAAGATTTCGAAAATATATCGAAAAATTTGTTCTTATTTTTTTAAACATCTTCCATAACCTACGTGTCAAATACGTTTAAAATGTTCAAATGTACTGATCACCAATTGTCCAAGTGCTGTTTACCCGAACATAATACGAACGTCTATAATTCTCAGACTAAATCGCAAATATAACCTGATTCATTTAAAAATTCCGCAGCTCACTTTTTGACTGTCATAATGAGATTTAAATATATTTTGAGCATTTAGGTGATCAACATTTACAAATATGATCTCCCAAAAAATATTAAACAAAGAGATTAGAGAATACCTAACGAAAATCGATTGATTATATTTTAAAATATCAAAGAAAATCAGTTGAATCATGGAACCTAAAAATCGATTTTTTATAGTGAAATAAACTCTACAGAGTTATAGTTGAAGGATTTAAAATCTCTTCTCTATAAAAATGATCAAAAATCGGTCGATCTCTTCTCCGTGATTATTTCAGAAAATATCAATTCTTTTTATTTGATTGAAATTTTTATTAAAATTAAAAAAAAAATAACTTTTTGATCACTTGTGATCATCCATTTACGTTTTTATAGTTCTTTCTACCACCTTGTTCGAACAGGTTGGTCATGTCCTATTAAAATTTACCACACTTTTGGACAACTTTTTTGTGCTCCTCTTTCTCAACTGGGCTTATTTTTGACCAAAAAATTGCGAAAAAATCTGTTTCCTCATCTATTATGCAGCAAGAATATATTTTTTACCAAAATGGGGTTTGTTTAAAATAAATAATAATTTTAATCAGATTAATAACAAATTCATTAGTTTGACATTAAATATAATAACTCACATCATTTAAAAAGTTAACAGAGAATTCAGATCAAGAATTACACTACTTTTAAACGAACTTATAAAAGTAGGACTGTATTTCGTAGGAGTTTCTATAAATGATATATTTTATTTGAAAAAAAATGTGGGACTCCCGTCTTATTAATTTGCCTCAATTGCTCTCTTGAAACAAAGTAGCGTACCTCAAAATTCCACTACAAAATTATTATATTTGTTTGTCTGTAATTTTTAAGGAGTGGAGGCCATAAAGCCGGCTAAAGTGTACATGTGGTGATCACTCTCTCAGAGTTTTAAGTTTATTCGCTTTGCAAATACTACGAACTTCCATTTATACTCTTTAGATTTCTAAAAGAAATTCTCTTGTTATTACGCAGAGTATGTATGTGTATCGGTATGTCTGATATTTTGTTTATTATTGTTGTGATCATTACGTTGGTTCATTATTATATTATTATTATTCTTTTTTTGCACACTTTATATTTGTTGTAGTTGTTGTTTTTTAGTCGTCAGATTGGCAAATAGTCTGTCTGTACCTCTGTCCGTCCATACCTCCGTACATTTGTCACATAGTACGTAGTCGTGTTGTGTAGTCTTAGTCTCTCTCTCTCTGTGTTGTATGTAGTTGATCAGTTGTTTATTTGTTTGTTTGTTGCTGTTTTGAAAAAAAATTCGTGCCTGGTACGGTGATCACCGTTTCAGGCAAACGACTTTACTTGGCATCCATATTTCAGGTTTATTTTATTTTTTTGTTGTATTTATTTTTTTTCTGATTTGTTTCTACTTTACGTGTTTGTTGTTGTTGTGTTTTATTGTTTTGGTATTGTAGAGAGAAACAGTACAAATCAACTAACTAATATTATTATGATCATTTGTTGTTATTGTTGTTGTTGTTATTATTGTTATTAATATAATAGTAGTATAGTTATTGTTTAGAGTACAATTCAATTCACATCTAAATATCTTGCAAATCTCTAATATACAACTAAATGTATAAGAGTGTATGTGTACAGTGAAGGACAATAAAAAAGCACTACTTTTTTTCTTTTCTAAAATTTATATTTTTCAGTTATTTTAAAATATTTTTGCAAAATAATATTTTATGTATTTTATGAGAAACGCCAAAATAGGGAATCTTCTGAGACCCGCTAAATGCATCAACTTAATATCTGAGACGATTTAGCTATGTGATTTTGTCTATCCCACCGTCTGTAAGTTAGTCAGAGCTCTTTGAAATCTGGCTTGATTAGTTAATATTGATCTGACAAATTTCCTTTTTAAAACGAGAGATCTCTTGTGTTAAAAGATTTAAATAAACATGTGTCATAATGTGGTGACAATTTGGTTCAGTAGAAAAGTTATAGCAAAAAATTTTAAACAATTGGATTTGAACACTCTCATGATAGGGACTGAGATGGAAAAATTCTAAACGCTCGTTTTTGATTAAAACTTTAAAAAACAAGTTTGACATTTTTATATTGCGAATCTGATTAAATTGAGCGACCAGAAAAAGTGCGTACTAAAATTATTAAATATTTTCAACACACCCAACTTGGTACTACAAAAAGATGGGTAAGCATTTGAAGATCTGCCGTCAAATTGTTTTCAATGTTATTAAACACTACCGGGATATCTGTCCGTTGGCAGAAAGTCTGGTCCAGGTAGAATAGGTGGTCCACATGATGTTACGAAATCCAAAAAATTTAAAATATTCTCAAAAGAACTTCCCGAGCTCAGTGCTCGGACTATTTGGTGCATACAATGCTCAAAAAGTTCCTGACAGGAATGTTGCTAAAAATAGGAGTCCAAATACAGAGCACAGGAGTATTGAAAATAATTTTCTAAAACTATACTGCATAATGGATGACGAATGTGCGTGGTAGGTTTTAAACGGTGTCGGACTACCTGTTCTAGAAAGTGACAGAAACCACTTGTTGCTGAGATTGGGATAGTGGAACTGATATTAATGTTTGCTTATGGAACTCAAATTTAAATACACGATTTCCTATTGAATTAGTAGCAGACAAGAAAATGACATGCCACTGGCCCAAATTCCGCATCTTTTGGAGATGTAAATTTTCAATGCTGACATTCCTGAGCTAATGGCTTTCTAATATGCGATCGCTAATGATGGCAATCGGGCTAATGATTTTTGTACAGCTTTATTTCGTTTGCTGTACTCTTTTGCTGACTTGAGCTGTACAAACATGTATTCTTTGGATTAATTCAATATATATATATGTATATTATTTAGAATGACGTTTATATTTTGTTATTTTATTTGTTTGTCGAAAATTTTTACTCTTTTTAAATATTTTTCATATTACACAAACACATTGCATCAAATGGCTGAATTGACTACATAAAATATTAAAAAAGTGGCATTTTTTTTCAAAATGCAATAATATCAAATTGTATAAAATTCTTAAAATTTCGAAATATACAACAAGTACAACTAATTGACCCAACGACTGACTAAGTATTTAAACATTAGTTAAACTAAGCGAAAACATGAAAATCAACATAAAATATTTTTAATTAAAACTTGTTTTTGAATATCGAAAAAATTTCAAATATTTTGTTGCAATATCAATTAACATGATTTGATGCAAGAATTAATTGAACAATTTCTAAACAAAAAGTATAAAAATGGAAAATATTATTCTTTGAATGGAGCACTTTAAAACAGGTGGTAGATAAAAGATATTTTATAGTGGAATTTTAATTCGAAAGTTAATGATGAAGTAACGGTTTGAACCAAATAATTTGAAGGTTTTTTTCCAATATTATTTTTGTAACATCAATGTTATTAAATTTCTTTTAATATAAATTAATTATTCATTTTCTTTTCATTTTATTAGATTCCATTTCCATTTACGCCTTTCTTTATCAACAAAACTTTATTGCATTTCACTCTTTTCATTGAAAATAAATTGATTAATTACGTATTTTTCATTTCTTGGCAAATTTGTTAATTTATCAAGTGGAAAATCGTTTTAAGTCTTTTTCACATTTCATGTCAATTTAATTACTTCATTTGATTTTTATTTTATAACAAATTAAATTCATTTTAACTTAATTGCAAAATTGCAAAGGCAAAATGTCAACTTATGGAATAAAAGTGAAAAGAAATACAAAACTCATCGTATTTCATTATTTACTTCATTATTGAAATGAAGTTTAATTAATAATTTTAATAATATTAATATTTTACTATTTATGCTAATTAACTTATTCTCAGAAATCAATGACTACAAAAAAGAAACTTTGAAAGTAAATCAGGGAACGGAAATAATTTTTATTTTGATATTTTGGAAGAAAAAAACAAAACTGCGACAATTATTTTTTATTTAAAATTACAACAACTATGTTTGTTTTATTTTTGTAAAATTACACTTGTTTGGCTTTTTATTTCAAAATACAAAACAGTTACGATCCCTGAAATAAATACCTTTTAATGACATTCTAAATTTCCTAAAAGTTTGAAAATACATTTTCTAAGAAATTATTTTAATAATTAACCAGATATTTTGAATAGCGAATATTAGAAATAAAATTATTAATTCCGTAAATTATTAACAGTGTTGTCAATTCCCACATTTAATGAATAACGTAATCCTGTATATAGATTTGAAGAATTGGAGAAATTTCAATGTGAATAGGCTTCGTTACTATCATCTCGTATCGATTTGATATATATCTGCATACTTCACTTTTATAAATGCGAACCGATTTATAGCCGAATATTTTAAGTTCTTAACTGTGAGTCACATTTCTTAAACCTAATTTTTAATTATTTCTATATTTACTGTTTAGACGTTTTTAATTTAAGAGTTGTCAGCACTCAGTTTTAAAATATGTGACACATGCGCAAAGTGGAATACCTCGGACTTTTTCTAAAACGCATGCCAATTTCAGATTCAATCTTAAATAATTTTTACTTACTTAGTATTTATCTGTTATAGTTTTCGAGTTATTTGCATTTGAATTTTCAACTTTCAAAATTTTGTATTGTTCTGATCCTAAATATGATTTTTTACTCAGTTAAAAGGCTTTTAACCAACAAAAAAAGTTTATTTGAAAGAGATTAAGACAGAATTTTATAACTTTCGCAGTAAAAGATATTTGATTACAAAAAGGGTATTTCCGGCCAATAACTTTAACCAAAAAAAATGTACTCAATTTTACTGTTGGATATATTCGTAACACTTTATACAACATTCAGATTTATTTGAATTATAATTGAAAATGCTCACAAACTTTAAGATAGATTCCGGGACACTATCAAACCCTGCTGCATAAACGAGTTTTAATAACACTTGTAAAAGTTACATTCTTATAAAAGGACAGCAATATCCCGCAGGAAGGATTCAAATAAAGGCACCTTTAGATCCCATTTGAATTATATGAAAATATTTATATTTTGATTGTAATAAAACGTTTTAGATTTCGAATTAAAGCATTTTCAGGTACGTTTCAAATGATGTATGGATTATTAAAACATGAATCAGAACAACATTCAGACATTTCCAAAGAACTCAATTCGATTCTGATACCTTCCAAATGCATTAAATAACATATAAACCATTCAAATCGTGTAATGTACAATTATACTGTTCTGATATTTGAAACGATATATCAATTTAAATTTAAGATTTTTTAAGGTAACTGAATTCTGAACTATACAAAAATCTTAAGAGAAGTAAATTTTTAAATTTTGAACTCTATCAAATTTTATATTAACATGGTGAATATCAGCACTGAATTTATGACAAATCGGAGTCTTTCAAAATGTTCAGAAAAAGTTGGTAAAGTTGAAGATTTTTAGAAAAAACATGGTTAAGAATAATCGAAATTATTAGCATTTCTCTTTTTCGTTTGTATTTCAACACGTTTCACTCTGCCCTATTTCGCCAAATTTCCCATCACTGACTCCCCTGTATTTCACCATTAAACAAAATATTTATTTTTTTAACAGATTTTGAATACCTTTTTGCATAATACGAAATTTCTTGCCTCATTTGCTATTTTAAGTTAAAATAATTTTTCAATTCACTGGAAATAAACCCACTTAAAAAATTGTTCACGTTTTAACTTTTTGGCACCTTTTGATCTGGTTGCTGTTGTTGATGTTGTTTTTTTTTACTTTTTTGTTTTAATGACCTATAACCCCGTTAAATAGGAAATCGAACAAAATGCAAACATATTTACATATAAAACTCTCTTAAACCAAAACAAAAAGCGAAAAAGAAAAAAATAATGTAAACTGAGTGATGAGTGAGTGTCACATGTGACACTTGAGTTGGCGAAATATGAAAATAAATAAAAAATGAAATGTTTAAAAAATAAGAGAACAAAATTTGCTTTCCTGAAATGTTAAGAACTTCCTAAAAAATGTTAAAAATGACTAATGGATTTTGTTAGGTCAGGTGTTTGTTTTGGTACGAACAGTGGTCAGGAAGGGATTAATCTTTTGCTAAAAATATAATGTAAAAACAAGCAATAATTGTAGTTACGAAGGTAAATGAACGACCCTCGTATATTTTAATTTTGTGGTTTAAATGAAAGTTTAAATTAATTTTTCTGGGAGGTTATATGGGGGCTGCAAGAAACTAGGGACAGACCCTGATAAATTTATTTTTACAATACAAAATAATGTTTCGACCCTCGCATATTTTGGCACATCGTTTTAGAATATCAAACGTCTTAGTGGCAAATTTCGTTTAAATCGCTTGTTGAACCTTAAAACCCCATTTGGGGAAGAACATGGCCATTTCCAGTAAGCTTTGTCCTTAGGCCAAAATAACAATAATATGTACCAAATTTCATCGAGATATTTATAAAATTGCGACTAGTAGAGTGTTCATAACGTTTACTTGAACAGCCATCCGGACAAACAGACGGACGGACATCGTTAAATTGACTCAGAAAGTGATTCTGAGTTGAACGGTACACTCATATCTTATACATAATCTTTCATTTATTTAAACTATGTTTATTATAAATTCATGCTAAAGATTTAAATATTTCCTAAATTTCTATATTTTTTCCTGGTTCTTCAATTAACATCTTTTTCACTTGATCCTATGCCACTGTCTTTTGGGTGGGTAGTTTTTTTGAAGGGAAAAGTTTATATCTATCTTTTGGTTTAGGAAACGCCAACAAACAATATAAACTTGTATATGAGAACAAGTTAGCAAGTACTTTAGCACTTCAATGCGATACCTACATACAAACAAACATACTTCCATAAAGACATTAAGAAGTTTTGTAATATTTGTGTGTATTTTTTTGCTTACCTGATTGCAATGGTAGAATACGGGTATTTTCACGTTGGGCGGAGGCTGATGCTTGTGTTGTTGGTATAAAACAGGCAAAATTATTTAAAATAACCACAGCTAAGAAACAAACAATAAAACTTAGATTACAGCTAAAAAGACGGTTATTATTGCTGTTATGTTGTGGCCTTGTTTGTGGTCTTAGCCATGATGAAGTTACTGTTGTTGGTTCTGATGATAAAGATGTTGCTGCTGCTGTTGTTGGTGTTGTTGATGATGAGTTTAAGGCTGCTAAAGTTGTTTTGCAGGATTTATTAGAGCGGGTGGTTAATGACGTTGATGACACTTTTTTGGAATTATTTTTTAATAATTTTTTACTTTTACTTGTTGACATTTTTGATGGCATATTATTGTTGTTGTTGCAGATAATTTTTGTTAATTTAACTTGTTGTTGTTGCAGCCGGAATCCATTGCCAATAGGCGGATCCATATTTGGCTAAAACACTCTTAAACGCTTAAAGCGCTTTTTATCAAAAATTAACACACCAACACAGAGATAAGAATTTTTTTTAATAAAATTATTAACAATTTAGGTTTTGAAAGCAATAAACAATTATTCACACATACAACACTTGATTAACACTTAAATAAATTATATTTAACAAAAAAAAAAATCACAACAAAATAATTTTTTTGAAATTTCAATTTAATAAATTTCTCCTTTTTTCCTTGAGGAAATATTTACACTTATTTTGCTTAATTTCTTAATATTATTTATTTTTAATTTAATTTTTTAAATTATTTGTTATTAACAAAAACAAAAAATATTGCACTTTTTTCCGTTTTCTGTAAGAAAGAGAGAGAAAGAAAGAAAAGAACAAAATTAAGCGATTTATTAAAATATTAAAAATAAATTCATTTTCTTATTATGAAATGAAAAAATAAAACGATTTCGTGGGTCAGTTTTTCATATTATTTTCTTCTTTTTACACAAAAGGAAATCATAAAATTTCGTTTACAAAAATTTTATTTTCTTTTAATCCCGTTTAACTGCAGTTGTGTTTGTGCGTTATGTTGCGTTTGTATAAACTGGCGTTTGTAAGTTTGTAAGAGATCTTTCAATACTATTTTCATTTCATATTTCTTAAACACTCAGACTCTCTTTACTCTCCTCGCTCTGTTAAGAGTTTTATGGGTGCCTGTCTGTTTGAGTGTATGTGTGAGTGTGTGTGCATTTGTTTCTGTCTGCTGCCTGTTATTGTACTTAACACAAACAGGAACCGGAAGTTAACGTTAGCTGCTGGTAATTACGTGCACAGAATCTATAAAAAGCTGCCATACAACTGTAAAGAGAAAAAGAGGGGAAACAAGAAAAACAATTATTATTTTCAGAATTTATGTTGGTGTTTTTTGTTTTTGTATTCTTAGTTATTTAACTTAAATTATAAAGTGATTAAAAAGAAATTTTTAATACTTATTTTTCGTTATTATTTTTTTTTTCGTTAGGAAATGGGAAAATTTATGAAAGACTATAAAATTCAGCTGGTTTGTGTAGTTTATGTTTATATGAAAATCTCTTTTTAAATATTATTTCTCTCTTTTTTCATAATTGTTAATGCTTAAGTATTAATAAGATATAAATTTTTAATGTTAGAGATTCAAATGGAATTAATTAGGATTTTAGTATTAATATTTTTTTTAGATTGCATTATAGAAGATAAATTAAAGCAGAGATCATATTAATTTGTTATTCCCGCAAAAGGAAGCCAGTGGCAGTTTAAAGCAAATAAAACGAAAATTTTAAATTAAATAAAATTTTCATATTCAAAATCACATTAATATAGTCTCTGGTATTACAATTACAACCACTGGTTAGATTATTTTAGTATTATCTAATTAAACTATTTGTATTATTTTTAGACCCACATTAGGTTTATAATCTTTATTAAAGAATTGTTACAAAATAGCTCTCTTCGTTAGCTCATGAAATCAAAATTATGCTCTGTAATTCAGTTTCCATTAAAAGAGTTAGAATTTTCTAACGATGATTTAAAGTATATATTTTATGAGAGAGTGAGAGAGGTTTTACATTTTTTTAAATATCTAAGTCCTTCAATTATCAAAATAGGACATGAAGTGAAATATAAATCTTTGATCGCTCAATAAAATAAAAACACCCTTTTCACACATAAAGAAAAAAGTAAAAGTGTTAGGATTTTCTTAAAGGTGAGTTATTAAGAGGAAGAGAGAGAAGGAAACAGTTTATTTTTCTAAAAATCCAATTTCATTTAAAATTTTTATAATTCAAAAAAATTCCCAAATATTTGAACATTTTTTAATTCAAATATCTCAGTTACTAAAGGACATCAAGAGAAAGAGAACTCTTTATTCGCTCAGCAAACAAAATTACTATTTTCACACCTCTGATTTCTCTAGAAAATTTCACGAATACACACAAACATTTAGAACTACCGAACAGGTGAGTTGGTTTACCTTTTTGAGAAAGACTGATAGGTAAGAAGAGAGAGAGGAGAGGAAAGAGAGCATTTTCATTTTTTTTGAAAATCTCTGCTTTTGGAATCAAATGTTTTAAATGTTGGGAAATAGAGAGGGTAGAGGAAGCAGAGAAAGAGAACAAATTTACTTTTAATTTCATTAATTTGTAAAATTTGTAATGTAATAGAAAAGTCTGAAAATATATTGATTTTCTTAGTAAAAAGCAAGTCTCAATAAAGTGAAGTCCAGCGAAAATACTTAATGCGTTTAAAAGTTGTAGATTTAGAATGAATTGAAGGTTATTAGGCATAAATTCGCGAGATCTTGAATTTTTGCATATTGCACAATGTCAATCACAACGACTTTTCTTGAATGATCGGTTGAAATTCTCAGGTGTTATTATAAATTTTAAATTTATATCCCATTCTCTTGATTGAATATTATCGCTATGATACTATGGCTCAAGATTTTCGTCTTTAAAAAATTGCGAATAATGATCCCATAACGTTTATTACTTTTATTACTTTGGAACAACTGAATATTAGGTAATGAAATTTCATTGAACCTTGTCCTTAAGATAATATACGGATTCCCCCTTATGAACGAAGAATATCTCTTAAATTGCAAAGATATCATTGAAATGTATTTTTATAGTGAATAAAACGACTTTATAAATAAATCGAATAATCGAATTGATTAATTTTATTGGTCTGCCCTTGTCATGTGAACACTTTAAAAACTTGTTTTTCTTAAATGTTGAAAATTACCTCTAAAATGACCATGAAAAAGTTAACTAAAGTAGTTCAATACTAACAGAACTGTCCATTTTTCATCACGACAATGATTTTGCAAATTTGGTCAATAATTTGATACCTTCTTTATATTTTAACTTAAGACTCTTCCGAGACTTACAATTCATTAATTAACAGATGGACAGGAACACTATTTCTTATCAGTTATAAATATATATTATAGCAACGACACTGTTCTCATTTTATATTTAATAATCCGTGTGATAATAACGAGTCGCATTCAGTTCTTCCATGATAATAAGTAAGATGAATGTTGTGACAATATTTGTGATCCTACTAAGCTTGTTTGACTTTTCGAATACCTTACAAATGGTAAATTTCTATTTAAGTCCTTCAATATATTTTGACTCACTACTTCAGTTCTTTTTTTATCAACTCGACTTCTGATCGACTAAAAACCAATTACACTTAATGAACTACAAAAATCTTAAAAAAAAGTATTTACTATATAATTCACATTATTTCATCACTCTGCATATAGTAAATTGGAATAACACACCGGATGAGAGAAAATAAACCGAAAATAATAGAAATCTTTCATCTAAACAAGTTTTCAAAATATTTTATCTACAAAAAATTGAGAGACACAAACTGCCACCGATTGAATTTTCTAAATTAAATCTTGAAAATTAAATAGAAAAAAACCAACAACAACTAAACGAAATTAAATCTAAGAAAATAACAACAATAACAATATTATAGTAATATAAGTTCTATGTTGTTGTATGAATGTTGATGTGGTTGTTGTTGTTGTTGCTTGTGGGTTATAATTATGTTAAAAGGGTCATTCACTTCTTTTTAACCACTACGTACCAATACAAACATACAAACTATGCTGGTTGGCATATAAAGAAAAAATCACAAAAGCAAATAAACGTAGATACACATACATGCTAACATTTGTTTTTAAACTACAACAACTACAACATAAAAGGTATTGCTAACAAAATAATCATAATAAATAAACAACAAGTAACAACAAAACCTACAAAATTTTTTCATACATTTTGCTTTCTTCTTTCTTTTATTTTATATCTGTATAGTTTTTTTGCATAAACATAAAACTCACACACACACACACAAACACACATGTACCTTAAAAGAGAACAAACTACAACTACAAAATAATATTATGTTGTTGTGGTTGCTGTTGTTGTGCCAATGTTGTTAGCAGTGTTGCTGTTAATTTCTAACTTGGCTGACAGTTTTTGTTACAATTTTTATGTTTTTGTATCTTTTAGGTCTTTTTTCATCCTCTAGGTTTTCTAACTCACACAACCAAACACACAAACAGATACACTTACACATACATAATGCATTATTTAATATAATTTTTCATTTCATTTAATTTTTATATTTTTTGCTTTCTCTCTCTTTTTTCTCTGTCTTCATTTTTATTACTTTCTATGACGGTTGCTAATGTTTGTTGTTAGACAGTTAGTTTTTGTTGTTATTGTTTTTTGTTGGCTGTTGCTCGGTATAGACGACAGTCAGTTTTAGTTGATGTTGTTGTTGTTGTTGCTGCTGTCTATTAAAATATGTTGATGAGCATAGTGTGATGTTGATATGTTTAGTTTAGTGTTGCTGTTGCTGTTGCTGGTGTTAAATTTAAGACTCTATGAATCCATTATTATACACTCAAGTAATACAAACAACCAGTCAGTCATCCAGTCACTCTGTCACTCATTTATTCATTCCATCTTTCAGCCACTCATTATATTTATTCGTATTTTTGTATTTTAATAACAACAAACTCTGTCAGTTAGTCTCTTCTCTCTTCGATGGTGTGTTGTTTTTAGCTTCCAGCCATTAAAGTCTTAGTTAGCACCATTAACATGGTCTTAAACAACAAATTTTATTACTTTTATTACTATAATTTTATATTTAAAATAATAAAAGGAAAAAATGAAATTGTTCTCAACTATTTTACTTATGCAAAGAGATAAATTCAGAGATTTTAAATAAGAAATTCCTTTATTTGTTTCTTTTTTTTTCTACAAAAAGGAGATAATGGATATTTTGTTAAATGAAAACGACTTAAATGAATGTTAAATAACTTGGTTTATATTTTCAGTAAAGAAAAGGATAAAAGAACGGAATTTTGAAAGGATATCACTATAAATGATAATAAATACAAATGCAGAATGCTTTCAAATGTGTACAGATAACAAAGAGCAAATGCACGAAAAAAACACTACGAATTGGTAGGATTCGAAAAAGTTGCAGATGGACTAACAAGATGAGGTGAGATTCTTGGAGATAAATTCATCTACCAACTGGTTGCACTACCACTGGCAAATTTTCAGGAGAAAGTTTAAGCATGACTTATATGTAATAACCCAGAGAAGTAAACTGATTAACTGAGTTAAGGTGTCGATAAATTTGGCTCAAGTGTAACATTTGGACGACTAATAAGATATCAAACTAATAAGAGAAGATCGCTTATAACTACTTCTGTCAAAGCTAGATGAATGACAGTTTTTCTCTTATTGTATCACATTAGAGAACTAAGGAAACTAATACTTGGAACCTTTACTCTTGAACAAGACGATCTTTTTAAAGTAATACTGTGGTCGCTTGGAGTAACTCTCCTGCAGACAATTGAATGGCCGTCAATTTATTTGACTCCACTTTAGGTAACACTACAATAAATGAACCCAAATGAAATATCCACAGGGCACAGCATTTGGATCTAACTAACCTAATGAAATTAAAGTTGTGTAAAATTTAAATTTTTATACCAAATAGGAAAGTTTTATAGTGCAGCTGATATAAATTGAAGCTGATAAATTGGAGTCTTCTAAGTAGGCCCAGAATATCGTTCACAACTGGTTTCGAAACTTGGTCTTTAAAGGAATTCCAAAGTGAGTTTTTTTAATTTGACCACAAACGAACTATTCATCCGACAGTCTAAAAAGCAGCACGTTAAGTTTGGTAACACGTTTATCTGGGGTAATTGACATGACAGACTTACTAAGTTTTGTTATATTGGACCGGGTGTTGGTGAGGCTCTCCGAGGAGTCTCATGTTGACTGTAATTTAAAATAATTCGCGTTTGCTTCCGATATCTTGTTGAATTGCAACAGAAAACAATAATGAGTTAACAAGAGAGGGGTTTTTTTTGATCCAAACAATGTAAAATCCAAATTACTACCTGTATCTCTTAATAATGATATGGTAAACGCTTTGTGCTTACCCGGATTTAAGACGCAAATATATTATGCCATTATGTCATATTCTAATCTTAAATTCTTTAACATTAATCTAAAACTCCTTACCATTCATGGGTCTTTAACTGTGTAAAATAAATATTTTTTGTCTCACTTATTGTGAATAATTATTGTCCTTTTTACGATATAAAAAGTGTTCAAGAATATAAAATACATTTGACTTTTATTATAATTACAACAATATTTCTAATAGGATTAAAGGACATAATATGAGGGTCTTCCAAATTGTACATTATATTCCAAAGAATTCATTCTTTTGAATACTTTTCGTATTATTAATACTCCATATTTATTATCTGTGTAAAATACGTTTATTGTCGTTTGTTATTTTTTCTGTTTTTCTTACGTTTTTTTTTTTTTTTGTTAACCGCAATTCAAGCATAAAGGTGCGATTTTATTTATGTTTATAAAGCCATTTTAGTTGTTATCTTGAATTATCTTTATTTCAAGTGACCGGACAGAAGACAAAAGAAAATAAATCAAACAAAGAGAACACAACAAAAACAAAAAGAAAGGAAAATGAAATGATATAAAACATCTCACAAAAGACAGTTTTTCCTTTGATTTTTACCAACTTTTTTTGTCTTCCGTTGTCATACATCATTTTATTAACAGTTTTTCTTTTATTTTATTATTATTTTTTTTCGAAAAGCTTTAAACAGAGATAATTTGTTTAAAGTGTTCTATCTTCTTTATTATTTTTTTCCTTTTTCTATTCTTTTTTGTTGTTGTTGGTTTTTCTTTTTCTTTTGCAAAAAAATATATTAATCTTTTTTATTGCTTTTCATCTTCACATCTTGACCTCAGGTTATGTAATCAATGTAACCAAAAAAGTGAAAATCATTTAATACAGTTTTTTTATTTATTTGATCAAAACTTTGGGTTTCTTTATGTTTTTGTTCTTGTCATGAGTTTATTCTTAATAAGGAGTGAGATCGAAAATTTTTAACATACACATCTAAACGTTTTTATTTTATCGTACAGGTAGTACACCTCCGTCTAAAATCCACCACACTTTTGAACACCTTTTTGTGCTCTTCAATTATATTTGAACAAAAGCCATATACCTCTCCACCAGTTTAAGCTCCGGGCAGTTTGGAGGATTTGCTTTTCTTGGTACAAATAACACATTATTGTTCTCGTACTATCAGGAGCTTGTTTATCATAATGACTGGATGTTAAGTCGTATTCAGCGTTGTATAAACATTCCTTGATGTATATTTATAGAGCCCATTGCACTAAATACATTTTGGGAATTTTGACTCCCTTTGGGTCCTAAACTTTTTTACAATTCTCTCGAGAATAAGCGACATTAAATTTTTGACCAGGAGGTTACAAAAAATCTATAGGAACATCATTTTGAAATCTATTATGCAGCAAGAATATATATTTTTAGAAAACTTGAGTTTAATTTCCGTGCTCCGTTTTTGGCCTTAACATTTTTTGTTCGTTCTCGTTCCTGTCAGAAACTTTTAGGTATATTTTTTTCTAACGCATTTGTTGAAAATGTTCTTTTGGCTTAAAAATTTCATTCTAATTTCTCCTTTAATAATTGAAAATTTTACGAAAGTTGTTGAAGGTGAACTTAAAGGTTACCTATGATATCGCTTTATATCTTTCAATATACTGAACTGATTTTGCTAGTTTAAAATAGGAAAGTTCTCAGGTCTATAAAAAATGCTCAGATCAAATTTTATTGGGCTTTGTCAATTACTGTGAATGTGAGAGTAACAAACGGACATGGCTAAATCGTTTCAGATTTTGAGTTGATACAAGAACATATATACATCATGAGGTCCTCACTACTTGTGGTGGTGGAGCGTATAAAAAATCAAATATATAAAGTTTTATTGAAAAGAATTTTTCGACCTCACTCCCTATAAGGTTTCATATTTATTCAATAAACTTAATTGCAAAATAATCTAAATAATATTTTTGGTTTATTGAATTGGAAATAAAATGGGGGGGACCAGATCACGAAATTTTATTTTTTAATTTTTAATGAACAGAGATTTATGAATTTTTTATTAATTTTCTTTATTTTTATATTATAAACTTTTTATTCAGAATTTTCAATTAAATTCATGTCTTTTTATTTGGGGGAGAAAAATTTCAAATCGTTTTCTTGTTAATTCGCTGGCAAAATGTTAAGATTTTTATGGAATCCCTGCAGGGCAAACAAATTTATTATTAAATATTTCCTTTTTTGATTTGATTTGATTTTGCCATAAATTATAAAGGTTACTTCAAATGTTGACCAAAAAAGCGTATTAAAGAGAATTGACAAGTGACCTAATTTGTTTTCGTTAAAGCTAAAAACAACTTGAAAGTGTCAAAATGTTAATAAAGTTTTAATATAAGAAAAAGTAAAAAACTGATATAAAAATCATAAAAGAACAGTGGAAGCAATAAATCTCCCAAATATGAAATACATGGTTATTTTTATTGCGAGACAAAATTAGCTACAGAATGTCAAAAATCCAAAAATATTTTTAATATTCTTAAAAATTCGTAGGTTAACTATTTATTTCGCAATCACTTCCTTTTTTTGTAAATAATTATTAAATCACTCACTCATTTATTCACCTCGAGTTTAGCTTTCTAAGTGGCGTCGTCTTTCGATGTCAACTATTTAATAAATAATTTTTTAAATCCATACAAAAGGTTTTTCCCTAGAACACACCCCCTTTTTGAATTGCTTAAAATTCTAATATTTAAATTAAATTTAATATATTCACGACCGCCAACAATACAACAACAACATTCCCAGGATACTACGTCATGTGTAGCTCTTTATCGTTTCAATCAAATGATAATAAACAGCATCAAACAATTGAGAAATTTCTTTTAAAGGTGTTTTTTTCATTAAAACTTTACAAATAAATTCTGCCATACACACACTCACATATATACACAAATACACTGACATAAAACAAATTGCTTTAAAACAATTGCTGTAGCAAATAAGAGAGAATTTCATATGTCGGTTGTCACGAATCTCCAAAACCTGCAATGTCAAGTGGATATAAAATACAATAACAATAAGTCATTCAAACTAACGAATATATATAAATCGATAGTAAAAATTTTTTAAATAAAAAATATCACATTGATCCCCATAATGGTGCATCCTTCTTCGATTCGCCAATTTGTCGAATAAGGGGTTCAAGCTTTATTTAGTTCAAAAGCTATAACCCTTCGACCATATCAAATAGCTGTTTTTACCAGATACAACAACACAGTAATTTTATCAGAATTATGGACAAGTTTTAATGGAAATTATTTTGGAGTTTTTAAATATATCACACATCGGTCTTCAATTTATTTCGGAATACCAGTGCAGCCTTAAAAATGTCCTTGGACCAATCTATGTCTCGAACTCTTGATTTAAATTATATGTGGAACGTCAGATTTGTTGTTGAATGAGTCATACTAAGTGTGCAGACATGTAATCTGTGGTCTGACTTTGATAGTGAATTTCAAAATTTAGTGATTGAATGTTAAGAAAGTGCTTGTCTGCGAAAAAAGTAGTTGCCGTATATATATAAATATAAATCAGGTTAGCGTATTATATATAGAATTCAATCAAGCATTTCTTAATGCCAAGAAACTGTTAAATATGAGTCTGGGGCCGATTATATATCAATTGAAATTCATTAATGCATCTAATAATGACAGTGAACTATTAGATTGGATGTGTGTTCTACAAAATTGACCAAGTGGGTCAAAGGACTATTCAATCAGACTTCTTGTAATGACAGTTTACTGGTAACCAAGTTGAGGTCTTATGGACATACTTGTTAACGGAAGAGGTTGGTTCTTGATTTAAAAGTAAATGAAGTCGAGATATAGATGCAATTTATCTGCAGCCCCTGCTAGTCACAAAAATTGATAGATTTTGTTCGGATCGTGTAATCTTTTTCCTGATGTTACATACGACATAACAAATTTTATATACGTTCATTATTCACTTCTGTTTGTGTAGGGCCTGTTGAGAAATAATAAAAATAAAATTGAAATAATTTTATGCAAATTTCAGAATACAAAATTATCTATAAAATTAAAGAAAGGTGTGGTGTTTGAATAGTTCCCTCACACAAATGTGGGAAGATTATAGATATTTTTTTTTTGCTTTTTATATTCCACAAATTTATTGCCATCTTGCAAATGATTATTTTGTAAAAAAAAACAAACGTTGCTAATAATGATTATGATGACAGACTGATAATAATAACACCGTTGCAAAGACCCAAAAGTGTGGGGAGTGTTTGTTTTAATATCGAAATTTATTTATTCCTGGAATTTATTTTTTCGAAAATTTTATTTACTTTACATATAAATTTTTAATATTTTATTTTATTTTGTTATTTTTCATTAAATAAATTTTATTTATTTGGAATATTTATTAAAATTAATTACATTTTTATGGTGGAGTTTTTACAAAAAAGCCCGCAGTTTTATGGTTAATGCTGTACACCACAATTTATTATAAATAATTAAAAATATATATTTTCTGGAAGAGGTTGAATTGGATAAAAGTACTAGAGTAAATGAATTATATACTGTTTTTAAATATACATATGTATGTGTGTGAATATCTTTTAATATGTTACCTCACCACAACGCCCACATTAATTGAAACAGTATTCTTTATAAACTACACGAATACAGAAAATTGGGAATGTTATTGATTTGTCTTGGTGTTGGTAACGGACAGATCAATAATTCCAGTACTTTTGCGAAAATATCTATAAAGAGCTCAAACCTTATACTAATTAGATCTGTTCCAAAAGAGTTAATAATAAGTCCACAATATCTCGTAACTCCTACTGCATATATTTATATAGAAATCAGCGATAACCAATTATTGCTATAACGTAGCTTTTATTGAAATAAACTATTAACTATAAGATTCTCTTAGACGATGAAAGTAACTGTTGTAGCATAAATTGTAATCGGTTTGTTTTGACTTTAATTTTCCTTAATAATTTTTGTGTCTGTAGTAGTTATTTCAAATTTTAAATACATTTTTAATACCAGTGACATTAAAATATTTTGGTTGCAACCAAAAAACGTAAATACACTGCGGGTGTTATCATTAAAGGAATTTTTGTTATAATTACTTTTGAAGTAATTCCAATAAATCACAGCAGGTTGAAACAATTTCCATGAATAAATATAAATAAAATTTTCCAAAAATCTAACAAAAATAATTCAAAACAGTGTGTGATAACAAATGACCGTCAGTCCATCATATGAGATTTTAAAAGTAAATTCAATGGCAACGTTTTTTAACATCGATTTCAAAAACGTTGAGACAAAGTCTGAAACAGAACACTCTACACGTGATTAAAGCACCCATAAAACTCCATTCTAAAGCAATTTAAACGAAGTAAATCTTAAAACAATGATAACGTCATTTTAATATTCGTTATACCACTATAAGTGGTAAAGAGAGCATAACAATTTCTTCATTCTATGTGTAACCCCTTAGAGTATAAGTTATCTTGCATGAAATAAAAATCTGAATTGAATTAGTTATGTCCATCTGTCTGTCTTTTGGAAATATTATCATACTAGAAACAATGTCCGAACTTTAAGAAATTCAGCCATATTATTTGTTGTTGGCCTAAACAGTTCCTACTTAAAAATAGATTATACACCGTTATCTGAAACAACCTCAAATTCCAAGAAAGAACTTTTAAAAATTTGCAACAAAAAGTAACTGGGACTTAGACAGAAATTAATTATAAAATACACCTAAGGAGTAAAATCGAAAAATTCTTAACACACGTTTTTTATTAAACCTTTAACCCATTTATTATTTGATTTGAAAACCTGGTTATGGTAAAACTTATGGACCACCTGATGATAGTATTTTCCAATAAGCTCCCAAAACATCCGGTAGGTAAGCAGCTCAGTTAGCTTTGGTACGAAAAGTAAAAGCTAATAGTGGCTGTTAAAAGCTTAAATCAAAGTCAAATTTACATAAGTACAAAACCTTACAGTCAGTCAAGCCCGACTATATAACATCCTTCACCACATTGTTGGTTGTAAATGTCTGCTACGAAAAATATATGAACGAGAATCGTATAATTTGCTTTCATTATTAACGCTATATTGTTATGATTTTGGAATTATTTTCTAGAGGGTTATGCCGTTATTTAATTTCGCACTGCGTTTTGGCTTATATTTATCTTAAATTGAAAAAAGCTGTCAAAATTTCCAAAAAAGCATTTGGTGTGGTATGCAATTAGGGTAGAACAAGCTAATCATTTACTAACGAATGTTATATTAAGGAATATTTGCAAAAAAAAACTGCATTCATTCTTAAGACTTCATAAAGAGTCCACTTATTTTTGGCCTGTCTTGATATGGTACAAGAAAAGTATTGTAGAATTTGTACCAAGAGTGGCAAATCCTCCAAACTGGCCGAATAGTGGAGAGATATTGTTCTCATGAGAAAAAATAATTGAAGAGCAGGGAGAAGGTGTGCAATTGTGTGACAGATTTTCAACAGAGTTGGACTACCGATTCGAGCAAAGTGACAGAAAATACTTCAAAACCTTAATGAAAAAAGGTTTCGAAAAAGGTTCTAAATTAAATCACAAGTGATTAACACTATAAAAAGATTGTTTTTTTTAATTGAAGTAAAAATTTAAATAAAAAATTTGTAAGTTTAGTTGTTTTGTTTCTATGAACATATATGTATGTTAAGAATTTTTCGATCTCACTCCTTACTATATTTTCGTTATTTATTTCATTTAAAGTTATAACAAATCAATATAATTGTTTTTAAAATGAATGAATGAAGTTTATTGTCAAATATAATTATGTCTGACATAAATTGTTTCCGAAATTAGCTAAATGGCAACTCGTGTATTAGATTTCCTTATTATTTATTCCACTAGTGTTTATTAGTCTTTTTTTAATAATGTTTAAAATAAAATATCAATAAATCTATTTACCCAAAAAGCTTGGATACATAAACGTGCAACTAAAACTAACTATTTATTATTTTGCTTAAAAATACGTAGACACATGTATATATACATGTACATATACATGTATATGTATGTACAAATATGTATCTAAAGCAAAAATACTTTTTAAAATCATAAATTTTATTTTGACAATTTATTTGTCGTATTTATATGAATAAAAATATCACACATACACATGAATTTATTTAATAAAATTTTCGCAAAATTGTTAAGAATTTTTAGTTTTTTTACAGAATTTATTTATTCAGATTTATTTTATTTCTATACATGTATAACAATGCATGTGTGTTTGTTGGTTGCTTATAGATAACTAAACTACTGGACCGATTTTGCTAAAAAGTTTACAGAATGATCCCAATATACCCAAAAGTAACATGGGCTATAGAAATGTGGATTGTATTAGGTGGAGGGGTACCCCCCACACAAGAAAAATATAATAATTATCGATTATCTTAACTCTAAACAATTTAGAATTCTTAAATTGAGTCGCAACGAATTTCTCAAGGAACTTTTTAAGAGGACAAAACGGAGGGAGGGGTAGAGAACTATAATAGCGAAAGTTCATTATTTTGGTTCCGATCACTTCCTCAAGTGCCTGTTTTGTCGAACAAAATGTAGGACGGACAGGATAAGGGGTACAAAGCAAATATTAATTATAGATATAGAGTTCCAAATTTTTGTTAAAATCACCTTCTCAAGGATTATTGAACAAAACGCAGGACGTATAGGACAAGGTGGAGGGGTGACCCCAATACAAAGGAAATATTGATTATGAAATATCTAAAGAACTTTAACAGCAAAAATTCTAAATTTGGTCAAAATCACTTGCTCGGGAAACTCATTTACTGAACAAAATATAGAACAGATAGAACTAGGGGGAGTGGTAGTCCTATATCGAATTTCTGAAGTACCGTAACAGCGAGAAATCTCAAATTTTGTCCCTCTTAAATGCTCAATGAAAAAGTTTTATTAAGCAAAACTTAGGACGGTTAGAATCAAAGGAAGGGGTAGCCACCGTGCAATGCAAATATTAAGTCAATTTTTAAAACGGACATCAAGGGTCAAGGGTTTTGTTAAAATGCCATTTGCACGAATTTTTTAACACACGCGGTGATTTCTACAATTTCTGCAGCAAAACGCACCGGGTAAAAGCAGTGTTTTTATAAAATTTACCAAGATTTAGTATTTAAAAGTTCAAACAGAAAATAAATTAATTACAAAGAATCTTTTTTGTGTGTGTGTTTTCACAAGAGATTCTTAAATACCAGCATTATTTCATTTGATAGTTTTAAATAAAATATTTAAATGTTTTACAAAGTTAAAGTAATTGAGAGTGAATAAATAGAATTAAGTAAATGAGAACAATGAGTAAATAAAAATATTTCATTGCACCACTCTCAATACATATGCAGGTATGCATTTAAATGCATCTTTACTTTTAATTGTCATGTGTGAGTGTGTGAAATGTTGTTTGTATTTGTGGAAAAAGTGTATAAATTTCCGTTTATTTTTTTTATTGAAATCATTTCCGTTGTTTTGTGATTTTTTACAGTTGACACTAATAAATCTTCATTAATTTATATACAAATGACAATGATTTTTATACCCTACACCACGGTAGGTGGCTGGTGTATTGGGCGTTTGTACTAATGTTTGTAACATACGGAAAATATGGTGTAAAAACCACCTATTCGACTCAGAATCACGTTCAAAGTCGACTTAACGATCCGTCCTCCCTTCCGTCTCTCTGTCTGTCTGTACGTGTGACGTTGTAAATACTCTACAGATCGCAATTTTTGAGATGTCGTGATGAAATATGGTGCAAGCTATTTTTTGGACTCAGGGACGAAGACTATTGAAATTGTTTATATTTGGTCCAATATTTCAAGTAGTTTCCATTCTCCATTAATGGGTTTACACAGTCGTAAATATAAAGTGGTTTCAACGAAATTCAACACTATCGATGTACCAAAATAGGTTCCATACAAGCCCTTTCCAAATAGGTCATATATCTCATGGTATTGAAATAAAAACTAATCAAATTAGGATAACTACAATTTGAAGCGGATGTTTGAAGTTATACGAAGGTCGGTCTATTATATCTTTTAGCTTTGATAAAAGTCCCATAAAAACATTTTCTAACGCATACATTTTACATAAATCTTAGTATCATACTAATGTACTTCACAATTAATCATAAATCAGAAAAGCAAATTATACGAGGATCGTTCATAAATTTTTCGTAGGTGTCATTTACGAACTAACAATGTGGTGTAGGGTATTACGAAGTCGGGCTTGATCAGCCAAGCGTTTTTGTTACTGCACTGCGGAATGACTTTTTTAGTTTTAATTTTTAATATTTTTTTCAACATTAAAATATATTTTTATTAAAGAGATTTTGTTAATTTATTATTAAGTTTTTTTTAAAAAATTTATATTTATTTTGCAATTTTAACAAGCCTCATAATTATTTGTAAGAGTTATTTTATAGCTGACATCTGGTAATGATTCTGATATTTGTTTCAATACTTAAATATGCTGATTATAGCAAAAGCTTTTTTTATAATTTATGTGATTTCCTGATAATTAATAACTTTGCTAATTTATGTTTTTACTTTAAATAAATGTTATAATAAATTTTATGTAATAAATTTTCAAAAGCATATGAATTAATTGGATATAAGAGAGAGAGGAGAAGAGGGAGACAGAGAGTTATTTTTAAAAATCTTTATAAAAAAACAATTAAATTCAGTAATAAATAATTTCCAAAGTTTTTGCCAATTTTTTGAATTTTGAAATTTAGCCATGTCGAAATTGGGAAATAATTGTAAATTATTCGTTTTATTTTAACTTAATATGCTTCGTTTTTAATTCAAAATCTGACTCGATTTATTTTGTCAATATGCAATGGATAATAATGTTCATCGGATGATTTTCACAATGGTATATTGACTGCTATTTGAAGCTAGAAGGCTTCCTCTAACTCCGCTATTTAGAAATAGAAACATATGGTCCACGGACATTCGTTTATCCTGCAGTATTCCCCACTGGAGTTGGAATTGACTATGCATTTCGAAACTGTATTTCCAGATGGCATTTTTGATAACTATTCCTGTTCGAATGGAACGTCCCCAGCATACTATTTAAATGCTTTGATGTGAAGTGTGTATATTAATGTCTGCAAGCGATTTAGAGGAGTAGGAATGGGATTTTTTTATTGAGAGTTTCGGTATTAAAGTATCCTTTATGCTGAAGGATGGCTATAGCATCATACAGGCTGTTTTTGTTAGTGCTGCCAACATGTTCATGTGACATCGATGTTAACGACTCAACGCCGGGTTTGTTTTTGCCAGGTTCGACATTCAAAAAACTAGGCAATTTTCAAGTTTTCTGGTTTTAATTATAACTGGAACCCATGTGAAAAATATAACTTCAGTCTCAGTTGTCAAGTTTTTCTCTCCATCTCCTGAAAAGCTTTAAAGTGGTATATTAAGAACCTATACTCCTGAGCAAGGTGATTATTGAAATAAAAATTTTCTTTCCTATCAGGTACTGATTATTTTGTATAAGCTTTCACGCTGACTCATGGAAAGCAGTAATCAGTAAAGATTGAAAACATTTCAAAAAATTTCCAAATATTTTTGCTCAGTACTTTGGACATTTAATGAAAAATTATAAAGCCTATTCCGATTTCTGAGCCAAAATTGTTTATAGAAATTAAGGAGATCCCATATATTATTCAAAACTGTACACAATGGTAGATTTTTCGCAGATTATAGATTAAAATTTATGTTACCCAATATCGGGAAAATTTTGATCAGCTTCTGGAGTGGATCCAATAGTTAATTAAATGTTTCTGTAGTGTTAGTGTAATGCTGTTGCGGCGAAGGAAGCAAACGCTATTAAAACCGAATTATAAAGTGTCCACAGCAGTAACACTATGTGATACCATTGACTAACACTTAAAGTAATCATAAAATCGCAACGATGACATAGGTGAGATGTTCCCCTGTTGGGAACTACAAATTGTCGAGCGTAACTATTCTTCACACAATAAAAAATATTTATAATTTACGCAAAAAATAGCTGTTGGAACATTTCTTTCAAATCCAATAGCTTTCGGTCGATTATGCTGGGCAAAAATTAAAAAGTTGATTTGTAATTGAGCATCTATTTTTGTAAACAACGTTAGAAATCTCAGATCTATGAATTGAAATTTCAAATTAGTTTAGACAAAATGCTTTATACCTCTTGAAATAATAACAAGACCTTGTCCTTGTGCTAAAATTACTCCTCATTCTATATTAAATTAAATATTTATTTTTTTATTTTTAGGAATTTAAAATTATCAATTTTTCTAAATGATGACTTTCACAATTAGTTTCCTATTTCAAAGGAAACTTTCCCTTTTCATTCACCTGTGATCTTTTAGGTCACCTTAAATCATTCGTTTGCTTAAAATAACTTTTTTCTTGTTTTCTATTATTTATTACTTGTCATTATCCCAAAGTTATCCAAAAGGAAACGTATTAAATTTCAAACAAAAATAAAACCTAAAAGGTGTGATAAAACTCTTGTCGCAAAAATCAATTTTCAAATCCGATTAAATTTATCCTTTTGGCCAAGAGCAAAAACAACAAAACAACAAGAATCACAACTCATCAAGCACCTAAATATCTAATAATATAAACATTTTTCTATTGTCTAAATATATTTTCTTTTAAAGAAATATTAGCATTTTTTTATGAATTTCTTGAAAGGAAATTCAAAACCTTTAATAAATATTTAAAGAGAATTTTCTTAGATACAAAAATGTTTGAGAATACAGAAGCAGAATATAGAAAAACTATTATTTGAAAGGATGAAAGCAAAGAAATACTCAAACAAATTAACACTTTGACCCTTAGGGGTTCAAAACATAATCCAGTAGCAAGGACAACAAAAGGCAAAAGAAAAATAAAACTTTAGGTAAAATGATACCAACAAAAGGAAACGAGTCAGAATGCTACATTCGTCTATGCTAAACCTTCAATACCCTTCACCACAAATGCTTGTGAAGTAAATACGTTATGTTTATACATACACACTCACCCATACACTTACAAACGCATACAATATAAACGTTTTTAATAACACACGGAAATTTTATGAGTAATAAAATTGGTTATATTTTTGGCTATAACATTTTTTCTACTGAACCGATTTTGTTAATTTGGAATGGTATTGAGGTACATATGACTTAATATTACAGAAAATATTTATTTCAATTGTTCATTTGTAATTGGACATTTTTATTTTGACGAAAGTTCTTTGCTTGAACACAGAGGTTGCTACAGTTATCAGTCTATATTTCTTAAAATACTGAATTTATTTTGCTGGTTTTCAATAGGAAACTTCTTAGGACCATAACAAATACTCAGGCCAAAATTCATTGAATACTACTAATTTTTGTGATGTGAGCGTGCCAACAACAGACAGACGGACAGACAGGAAAACAGGCATACAGACAGACAGACAGACGGACGTACGGAGAGGCTGTTATAGCTAAATCGACTCAGGTTTTGATTCGAAGCAAGAATATATATACTATAAGGGATCTGAGATGATACCTTCTAGTGTTACACATGGAATGACAATGTTAATATACCCTCTTCACAACTTGTGATGGTGTAGGGTATAAAAACTAACAAAATGGAGAAAAATGAAACCAAACAGAATAAAAATGACAACTTATCCGACCAATAAATGATGAATGAATCTTGTTGCACAGACTTATTGTTTCTTTCACTCTCTGTTTTTTTTAAAGAAGAAAAAACATCATTTTTGTTTCCTTTTTATGCTTTAAAGCTTAAGGAAAGAAAGGTAACTGATCTGAAAGTCTCCATAACATGTTAACAAATTGCTAACAACAGAGTAGTAACAGTAACAACAGTAGCGTGTGATGACAACAACATAAAATATGATAAAGGTTTTTACGAAAATGACAAGTTTCTTCAATATTTTCTATTCAAATCGTTCATTTTTTTGGGTCTGAAACAAGAAAAGAATGTTATGTATTAATGATGCCAAAGTATCTTGTAGTTTTGTTGTTCTTGCTTCACCTTCTTTTCCTATTTTTACACCACCAAAACCCATATTAAAGGAACGAACGTATTTTTTAAGAAATATTTTCCTTTTTCAAGGAATCTCTTATCCCAAAAGAAAGCGAAAAAAGGATCACAAAACAATGTAAATAAATGTTGACAAGAACTAACCTTTTTTAATTTCTAATGAAAAAAGGGACCAATTTTTGGGGAAAAGCGAACAAAATATTATTAATAATGTGTAAAATGTAAATGAATAATGAAAAACTTTTAACATAAATAAAATTTAATAATAATTGATAAATATAAGATGTTTTTTTTTTGTTCATTGATGAAATGTTTAGAATATGATTAATTTTAAATCAGAAAAGTTGTTTTTTTAAGAAAACCCTTTTTAGGTTAACCACGCTTTCACAAAAAATAGTTAATAACATCTTTAAAATTTGAGGTTAGTTTTGCAAAAGCTTTGTAATAGTTAACTTAATGTAATAGACACCATTTAGGTTTTCAGAAAAGATTAAGGAAAATAATGAAAGGAAAGTAAGTTTTCTAAAAAATTTACAATTTTAAGCGTTTTATTACAAGGATTAGATTCTCATAATATTTTAAAAGATTTGGAAATAAATCTGTTACCTTCGAAGTGTCAGTCCGATTTGAATGAATTTCCAAAATTTCCCAAATTTGGTCACATCATAAGATTTATTAATTCTGTCTACAAAGTTTTTATGCTTTAGAGGTTTTAACTTTAATGAAACAAGTGGTGATGAAGGTATATTAACTTTATCATTCCGGTTATAGGACCCCATAAAGTGTATATCCCTCACTTGCTGCAAGATCGTCATAACTCAAAATTCACAAGTTTGGACATAACATCAGTATTTCATAATCATAATCCGGCAAATTTTTGTGAATGAACCATTCATATTTCAGAGAGGATTTCAACAAAAATATATTATGTCAATTATATTATTTATTGATTATTGCCAGATTTGCTTACATTGCGTTTCTACTACACTAAGAAGCTTCCTTTTTAAAATCGGTTACACCGCTATCTGAGACAAGCTAAAACAGAAAATTTTGAACCATGACAATGACCCAATTATCATGAAATTTTGTAAGTCGATATGCCTTTTGTAGAAGATATTACGCACTATAATTTTTGGATAGGGCATGTGGGACAGGTATCCCCAAAACCAAATATCTCATTAATTCATACAGAAAATATCACGTTATTTGACACATGAATAGTGGTGTAATAAGAAATATTATAGGAAATTGAATTTAGGATAGAGCAATGACGTTGGCATTCCCCTGAGAAACGACAATTTTAATATCACATATTTACGAAAATGCTTGGAAATGGTCACGTAATTAAAGCCTTAATAACAAAATATTAAATAGACGTATAATGTAAAAAATGTAAAAAGGCTTCATGAACGTCAAATTTGATCGAATGTTTTTTCCAAAACAAATTTTAGGCTCTCAAATCAAAAATTTGTTTTGGAAAAAACATTCGATCAAATTTGAAGTTCATGAAGCCAAATGACATTGCTCTATCCTAAATTTCAATTCCAAGGATTAAAAGAGCCCAGTTTACGTTACATTTTCAGTCAGGATATAAACTCATTAACCAAATACTTGGTATCAGTAAAAGCGTTGAACTTTAAGATTCATAATTAAAGGAAAAGTGAGGGGAATTCCATTTGATGTCAAACATTTATAAAGATCTTATTGGCGAACAAATGTTGCCAACTTCTTGAAAAAGCCCAAATAAATTCGGTTAAAGTTTCAGCTCTAGATTAATATAACTTTTAAGCGGATTCAACTTTTAAAAAGCAATACACCCGAGTTGGTGAACTTTGGGGGGTCATCGCCTCCACTAAATATATATGACATTTCTTAAAATAATATAACGATACAAAAGCTACAAAATTATTTACCAAATAAATTAATTTGGAACGTGAAAACGGTTTTGGAAATTGTTAAAAGATTTTTAAGAACAACGGGATTTATTTGATTAAAAGGACAGCTGCCATTTTCAATATTCAAAAATCCAACTAAGCTAAGTCAACAACCTTCTAGCTGTACATTATGAAAGTTTCAGTTGATCGGTCCACATTCAGAGCTATGCATTCAATGATAATCACTAAAAATTATAATTTAAAAAGCTAAAATTTTTAAAAAATAAAAATTTTTATCATTTAAAATCTTACTTACAAAATTAATTACAATTGATTAGTGTTTACCTGCAAATAGAAATAAAATAAATATTTGATTAAAAACAACATATATTATCAACTATAATATGTTTGTAACAATCATGCTTCTGAATGCAGTGAGTCAATTCTGTATAAATATTAAAAATATTGATAAATTTAAGAAAAGTATTTAACCCTTTTTATGGAATAAATAATTATAAATAATTTTCCAAGTCCAATAACCTCCTTTGTAAATCTGACAACATGGAAAAATGCAAACAAAAATAAAGAAGGTGACACAAAGATTAAGAAAATCCAGACAAAATGACATAAAAAGGATTGTAAAAAAACATATTACGAATTTCTTAAACAAAAAGCATAAAAGTCCTTAAGATGGGTGGGTTAAAAGAGCAAATGCTAGATAAAATTTATTTACACAGACCCTCTTGCACACTTACACACACACACACCCAAAAGAAATAGACAAGAAAATAATAAAAAAAACACAAATAAAAACTCACACAAAAACACAGAGACATATTTTTACGTAAATCTTCGTTTCTATAAGAATCTTTTTAGACAAAAATGCCTCGAGGGTCAAAAAATAAATTAATTTTTTTAACAACATTTTTCTTTTACAAATAAAAAAAGGAACTGGAAACAAAATTTAAACCAAAAGAAAAACAAGTAAATAATAATAAAGTTTTATAAATAAAATTAGGAAATTTGTTAATAATAACAAAGAAAAATAACAACAATATAAAAACCAGATAATAAAAATATTATTATAGCAAAAAGTCCGATTTTGTTTTATTTATATAATTTTAACCATAAAATGTTTACATGAAATTGATGCCTAAAAGTAAACAAATTAAAATTGAGGAAAGAAACGGGAAAAATGTTAACAAAATTATGGAAAATTAATTTCGGCTGTGCCGAATCATAAATATTCTCCACCACAAGTGTATGGCAACAAACACAGTACGTCACACATTTATACTCTAACATGTTAATACCTACAAATAAATACAGTTTTTTTATAGCGAACATATTTATAAAATGTTTTATATTTATGTTTATAACTTTTTTCTATTGATCCGATTTTTATTTCAAATAATGTAGTTTTGAGGTTATCCCAAATATCGGTCTCAAACTTTTATGTAATCAATCAATTTTACTGGTTTTAGATCTTTTAGGACAATTAATTTTTTTGGCCTATGGATTGATGGTCGGTCCTACGTAAATCAACTCATATTTTGATGTAATGTTACAATGTGGTTTTATGTGATTCCTTCAGAGAATACTAGAGTGTATAACAATTTAATATTAATGGAACTTAATGTGCACATTCTGAAAATTCTTAAACAAGTTCTAAAATCTGATTAGATTTAGCTATGTATGTCGGTCTATCTGTCTATTGGTTGGCAAGCACGCATCCACAATAACTGATATGAGTATTTTTATTATCGTTCCAAAAATTATGAAAATCGGTTCAGTAGAAAAAAAAATATATATTTAATTTCATGATTCATTAAATGTTCTCTGTTATTTTTAAGAAAAACGTTTAGATATTGTTTACGTTTGTGAGTGTATGTGTGAGTGTGTATTTACTAAACATAACCTTCTTACTTCACACGCACTTGTGGTGGAGGGTATTGAAGATTAGGCATAGCCGAACATAGCATTCATTCCAGATAGTTGGTAGTGATTTGGTGAAGTATAAATTAGCTAATTTTCGGATGAAAGTTGTATAAATAACTTCTAATCGGATCATGTAAAATCACTTCCCAAAAATATTAGCAACCAAACATTTTAACATTTTTTCACTCTCACTCTTAAAATCAAAATTTCAAAAGTCTGCAGATTTTTTTTATTTATTTTCCCAGAAATAATGAAAACAAACAAAATATAAAAATTAAAAAATAAGTGGAAGAAAAAGCTGAATTAAACCATATTTAAACTTCACCCAGTAACACACTTATAATGAAAAAAGCCCAGTTAGTTGGCTAAAGACCACATTTGCAAACTCACTTATTCACTCATTTCACTCTTCTTTTTGTTTTTTTTTTTTTTTTTTTTTTGGTTTTTACTAGAATTCTTAGTTTTTTATTTAATATATTTTTTTCTTTTTTTTGTCGGTTTACTTACCTTCATTTTGCTTAAATTTATATTTTAATATTATTTTTTCTTTCGGTTTTGTTTATGTTTCAGTTAAGCAGAACATTTAACCCAAATTGTCAACCGGCTGGCTGGTGACTAGAAGTTTTTAATGGAAAATGAGTTTGCAAAAAATGATTCTCGTATATGAAAATTATATTTTGAGCAAAAAAACAGAGATTTTTTTATTACAAAAATAACTACAGAAAATACAGGTGTGTGTGTTTATTTGTCTAAAACTATATAAAAGCTTCTTTTGCTAGACTCAATTATGTTAAACTACATAACCAGCCAGATTCACAACCCGAGAGACACATGAACAAAAAAAAAAAAAAAACAATTAACTAAAATTGTAGACAAAATCTGTTAACATTTTTTTCAAAACTTTTCTCTCTAGTTTATTTAATTTTTTCCCATATCTCCAGTTATGTGTGCCAAAAACCACTTGCAAAATTTTTTCCACTTTTTTCATTGTGATGAGAAAAAAAGCTGAGGTGGACTAAAGAAGATTAGAGATTTATTAGAAATAGAAACTATATAGCAGGTTTTCTTAGTGGACCTGTTATTCAAATTTGTTTTACAGAAAATTTCACTAGTTTCCAACTACTGGAAAATAGGTTAAATTTTCAATAGATTTGTCATGATAAATTAAAATCATTAATAAAATTGATGGAGGAGAGAGCTGGTCAAGAATTGATGAAAACGTTTAATCATTAGTTTTATGAAATTTCTAACAAAATTTTTCAAAGATTTCAAAGATAAATGAGTCCCATATATTTACACAAAATTATTTCAAACAACATCTGGTATTATGAAAATCACTGAAAGTCTGAGTCACCCTGCTGTTTGGAAATAAATCTGTAACCTTGAAACTACTAAATATCTATCAAATGCTTGGGATATTAAGCGTTTGTGCAGATGTTTTAATTATACCGTTCGACCTTGAATCTCTTTATGTGTCGATTCAATCACATCCTTCCGTCCTGCTGGCTCTCCATGTAAAGCTTAATCTCAAAGTACAGGGCAGCTTTTTAAAGATATATTAAATTGCTTACGATTTGAACATGCAAATTTTATAAGGATGCTCCAATATTACGTATAGCTTCCATACAACCTCCACTTCTGAATATCATATCTCATATATGCGTTGGTATTGTATTTGTATTTGGTTAGAATAAACAGAAATCGATGTTTGTAATTTTACAATGGTCGGCCTATAATTTCCAAAAACTTCCATATAAGGCATCCAGAAAAACGGTTTTAAACGCATAAATTTCATATGAATTTAAATATCATATTAATAACCAAATTTCTCATGAACATTCTTTAAGTGTTTTCAAATTGATGTGAAAAAAAGCTTGAGTTTGAAGGGTGGAGCTTTAAAACTGGTCAGCAATTCAAAATTGGGTTATAATTTTTATTCTGAAAGAATTCTCAATGGAGATTAATGTTTAAGCCAATCAAACCATTTTGAGAAGCAGCTTCGTTAGTTTAAAAAATTTTCTTAACTGTTTTAAGGTGAAAAATTGTATTTAAAAATGGGAAGCAATTATAGATCTACTCGTGCCTGCTATATACTCAACGAATTTGGAGTCGGTTTATCTAACTCCCTATAAAAACGGGGTAACCTATAAGGTGAAAAAATGCAGTTTTTGAAACAAATTTTAACTGGAATGGAATTTTGGGTATTGTGATATAAAAATAGCTTTATTTGTGTAGGCTTTATTAAGGATCAGTATTTAAGAAAGTACAAAGAAAATATTTTTTCTCTTTATATATTATTATTGCTCAGAAACTGTCATCCAATGATATATAATACGTATATAAATACTCTAAATAATCTTTTATAAAATAACTGAAACTCCATGAGAATTTGCGCATTTTCCTTGTAATCACGTGAAGTGATTATTCATAAGTTAAAAAAACATTATTTAATGACCAAATTTAGAAATCTATCTCTAGTCCATCTATTTCAGTTGGTAAACTTTTCGAGAAATTTAATTAGAAAATGTTCAATAGATCCTAAGTTACAGAATAATTTCAAAAAAGTTTTTGAACCACGTCGCGTTTGCTCTTCATGAATTTTGTTTGGATAAGTTATTTGGTTCCCTACTGAATGTTCTATCTCCCTTCTTTACTAGCCTTTGCGTTCAAGTTTCCCTCTTCCTGCTGAACTCTAGAGAACCTTCGAAAAAGTTGTAAATGTTTAGAAAACAGAGAAAATAAAAATTGCACACTATTTTAATGACCCTGTATTTGCATACAAAATTAAAATAATAAAAAAAATCCAACAACACCAACACAATATAGCAACAAAAACAACAAGTTCATAAACTATTTTTTATTTTATTTCAATCTATTTTTTTTTTTTTTGTTTTTTTGCTGACATTTTCAAGTTTTGTGTTGGATTTTGTCATATTAAATGCAAAATATTTATATACATTTTTCCATTAAAATCACTCAAAAACACACAAATATACACACATACATAAACTCACACATATTTACACTTACACATACACAACGAAACAAAAAGATTTTAATCATCAACAACAACATTAAACTTCCGAGTTTTTAAAATAAATGACAAAAGAATTTATTTATTAAAAAAAAAACAATTTTTATTTTATGTTTTTTTTTTGTTATTTTTATTTTTATTTCTGTCTCTATAATTAATAAGAAAAATAGTAAACAACAATAACAACTACAAGTATTAATTATAATTTTTAAAAGCTGAATAATTTATGAAATTTTATTTAAACAAATTGTTTGTTTTAATAAAAAAATGAGAATAAATGGAAGATAAATGTTTTTAATTTTATTTATTTAAAAAAACGTGAATTAATTAAAAACTGACAAAAACATTAAACGGATTTTAAAAGGTCATTAAGAGCATTTGATTGATCGGTGAAGGAACTTAATAGGCAACATTTTCTGTGAAAGGAAACAGGAACTACAGTTATACTGAGACTGGGAGACATCAAGTGAAGTAAATAACTTCGTCCCAAATTCCGTTAATAGAAAAGTTTCATCAAAAGCTGAAATACAAAGAGGGATTTTAGAAGACAACTCATTAAACAATTCGATAGACTCCAAAGAAATGTTTCAATCCCTTTAAAAATATAGTGAAGAAGTTATCGGTTGTCAGTAAAATCACAAGGAATTTTTGTCACAAGAGAAATGTGTTGAAAACAAATAATTATTCTGAAATGTTTTTCACTCGAAATGGAAAACGGATACATTTTAATGCCAAAAAGTCATACGTATAGTCTGGCCAGCTTACCATGTCAAGGCAAAGTCTCATATTCACAAGGCCCAGGTTATGCCATATATATACTTGTGTTATCTACTGAAATCGACTCAGAAGATCTTGTCCTGGGAGCTAACTAAGCGTATTGCGTCTTATCACGCAAAATCTTGACAGTTTCTATAAAATAAACTTGGCGAAAACAAAATAGTGAAACATGGTTCTCATCACTTAACTTCCGATTTTATGTCTGTATACCCATTTACATTTAACGCATGACTGGATATTTGAAAGTTTTTTTAAGACCTATAAAAACCAGAAAACTGTAAGGAAGTTTTTGTCATTTTTGTTTGAAACACTAACACAATCTCATTAAAATTTATCCCCCCTTTTTGGTTATCATTAATGCAAGTAAGACGACTCTTTAAGTTTGATACTCCTAGAGATTAAACAGAGTTGGATAACTTAAATCGAGAAAAAAATTATAGTTGTTCTCTCACTATAGAATGGTTATGCCACAATTATGTTATAGTTATGATCTAAACACATTTATGTTATTGTCTCAGATATTGTCATGGTTCTAATGCGATGTAGGAATTATAATATTTAACTTTTCAATTATGGTTATCACAACCATCTTTTCCTGTACGTTGTTATAAGTCATTAAAAATAACGATTTACAATTTAATCTCACATCGATTTAAATGAAATTAACATAATTTAATATTTTCTCCTATAAGAAAAACTTCTATATTTTCAGCCATAAATCATTTTAAAAATATATATAAATATATTTTATGCAAACTCCTATAATATTTAATGATATTATAGTAAAATTTCTGCCATAAAAAATCCTGTTGATTTGCACAAAAAGCGAGGAAATCTTTTTCTCTCGGAAATTCCAACGGATATTGAAATATTTTTATTGCCTTGAAAATAATCGTTGCTAATAAAATATTAGAGCACTTTTATAGCTTCCAAATCCTAAAACGATAAATACAGAATAAAAATCAAATAAATATTTAAAGGTATTTTTTTTGTGCACTCAATTATTATTGTTATAGAAAAATGTTTTGTATTTTGTTTTTATCGAAGATACAAAACTTTTTTTGTTTGAAACTCAAACGAAATAAAGAATATTTTTTGCTTGAGATGAGTTTGAGAGATTATTATTAACCCACATTAATATGTTCTCATTGATGTAATATCGAGATGATATTCCTCGTATTTTAATAATTTCAGTATCAATTTCATTGTTGAAAAATATCAAATCGTTTGAAAAATATATTGGAAAACGAAAAGAAATTTTTGCACACACAAAAAGCTTCTTAACTGCTGATTGTGTGTGTAATTCTATACAAATAATATGAGATGTTTTATAGTCTTGTTTTCATCAATACCTAAATATCTATTGTTAAATGTATAAATGTTTATGTAGAGTATAAAAATACCAGGACACATGAACATTTTGAAAAAACCCTAATTCATGTTCGTTTGTTTTATTTTGGTTATTTTTTTGTTATTATTGTTAAAATAACTATGAGAGGCTTTATCAAGTGATGGTATATTCGGCTATGCCGAATCTTCAATACCCTCCGCCACAAATGCGTGTGAAGTAAATACGATACATTTTGTAACTACAACACAAACTTGATGAGTCCTAAAATTTTTATCTACAACTTTTTTCTACTAAACCGGTTATTGGAACGATAATGAGGTACATATGGCTTTATATTATGGACAATTTTCATTCTAATTTGTCGATTTATAATAGACAATTTTAGGAAAGTTCTTTGCTTAAACTTAGAGGTTGCCTCAGATATTGGTCTATAACTTTTAATACATTGGACCGGTTTTTAATAAAGAACTTTTTAGGACTAAATTTTATTGAGCACTAAAATTATTGTGGATCTGAATGGACCAACAGCAGACAGATAGATAAATGGATTGACGGACATAACCAAATCGATTTTCATTTCATACAAGAATGTATATACATTAGGGGTCTGAGACTTCTTAGTGTTACACACGGAATGACAAAGTTAATATACGCTCATCACTACTTGTGGTGGTGGAGGATATAAAAAAGTTAAAGAAACCAAAATAATAATTGAAATAAAATTCTTGTTATACTCTACACCACCATAGGTGGTAGGGGTATAATGCGCTTGTAGCGCATTGAAAAATAATTACTACCACCACATTTAAACACCGTTCGACTGAGAATCTCTTACTAAGTCGATTTAACGATGCCCGTCTGGCCGGCTGGCTGTCCATGTAAACTTTGTGAACAAAATGCAGGCCGCAATTTTAAAGATATCTAAATGAAGTTTGCATATATCAATAATATATAATATTCTAAAACGATGTGCAAAATTATATGAGGATCGGTTTATTATTTCTCATAGGTTCCATACAATCTCCCTTTTAAATATCACTTCGAAGGGCTTAAATCTCACAAATACATTGGTATTGTAATAAGAGTTGGTCCAACCAATCCAAATATATGCAAAAATCAATGTGCGAAATTTTACGAGGGTCGATGCATAATTTCTTCTAGCTCCCATATATCGCCCACAAAAAAAACCTTTTAAAACATAGTTATCCCACATGGAAGTTAGTACCAGTACACTAAAGCATAAATTAAAAATATTTTATGCGAGGGTGGTTCATTAGTTTCTGGTAGCTACCACATATAACCAACTATGTGGTGTAGAGTATTAAATAATCGGGTTTGACCGAGTATAACTTCTTGCTTGTATTTTTTTTTGAAAAGCAAATCACAAATAAAATGCACCTTTTGTTCCAATAAAGTTGGAAAAATCGAAGAAGTTTAGAATAATAGAACAAGCAAATGACAAGAAAAAAATTAAAGAAAAAAAAAATATATAACAAACGCACGACAATAATGAACAAACATTTGAAATTGTTCAGCTAATACAATCTCGTAAAGGAGGAAGAAAGCATATCGAAATACGCTTCAATATATTTTGATGTTATTAACAGTGAGGAGCCGGTAAATAGTTTAGGACTTCTAAAAACTATTTAGCATATGTTCGAGTCCATTTTCGTTGTTATTCATTACGAAAGGTTAAATTAGGAAAACTTTCTAGAGGTATTGGGGTTTCTTGAGCTTTCAAGGCAAAAGCGTTTGGACTTATTTTTGAACATTTAGATTCCAAAACTAACTGGTTAGTTCTTAGTGTCAACAGCCGGCTCTTAACTCGGCGGTAAGGCTAAATGTTGGAAATCTATGGCACTATTGTCTTTTGTGCATCTTGAACTTTTCCATATGCGAAGTGATCTTATTGACTGCTGTATAATGCCTACCAAAGGGAACATGCAGAGTCTGTGCATCTATTAAAGTCTCCTTTAGTATAAGGTAATCATAATCGTAGAGAGCAGATTTCTACTCGGCATTATTTTTAACAATGGAACACATCTAACAGATTCTTGGACAGTGCTGGGAAAGACATTAAAGAAAGAATGAATAAACGATGCACTGAGCTTGGTGATTGATTGGGGACACTCTGGTTGTTTTGCGTTTGACCCATGTCATAGAAAGTTGGAACGGAGTTATACGCGAGAACGGAAATGAGATGGTTCGATGATGCTAGATGTCGGAGCACTCCTAACGTCCAACGAAGTTTCAGCAGAGCTGTACTCTTAGTATCGGTCAAAACTATTTTTCTTACATATTTGAACGACACTGGAGAGTTTCGAGAGAATGATTAAGGAACAAGTATTATCTCGCTGGGTGGTCTTTAAGCATAATCGAATCAAAAAACCAAACACTGGATTCCATAGAAAAGTACAATATAAAGCTAAGTACAATCTGAAGTTAACTGAAATAAGCGAGCAGCTGTTAAGAGTTAAGAACCCATTGTGGGAGTGACCGGAACTAGCAGAAGGATTTTAACCTTGTGCTATGTTTCTCCTCTCAACTGTTTCAAATTATCTAAATATATTTATATATATATTTCCAATTTTTGAGTTGAACTAATGTAATCAAATGAGAGCAATGTGTGAGTGTGTGTGTGGCATGCACGCAATTTAAACAAGAAGCAGCATCAGCGGTAGCAAAAAACTTTATAAAAAATACCAAAACGTTTTACAAATAAATACAATAACAACAACAAATAAAAATAAATATCTTTTATAAATAAGAAGAGATACAAAAAAAATAAGTTGAAATGAATGAATGAATGAAATGTACACAAAAGCTCATCACTGCCATCAACATCAACAGCCATTAAGGTTGATAAAGGTGATGATTCTGGATTCTGAAGGTGGCGATGGTGGTATTTGGAGTTATAGATGGTAATGGAGGTTTAAATTTAGGCAGAAATAAAAAATTCACTATTGTTAAAAACAAGAGAAGGAGAACCAACTTTAGATTTATGCTTAACGACACAGATACTATAAAAGAAATATACACACATACAATCACACACAAAACAATATCTAACAAATGTTGTACCTGTTACAAAATAAAAAAAATAATAATAAAAGATAAAGAAGAGAAGAACGTGAAAAGACACTTACTGAAATTTCTTGACTACTTTGAATGAAAATTATGGAGAAAGGAGGAAGAGGGAGGGATATGTACATAAAAAAGGAACATAAACAAGTTGAGGTATCATCAGTTTTGTGTTGTTTTTTTGTTTTTTAGACTTAACGATCCTTAAAGAAATTTGTATATGTGTACATGGGGGAGAGAGAGTTTGGGTGCTGTTGGCCTAGTGATTTAAAGCCGCTGAATAAGAATAAAATGTAAATAAATGTCATAGCTTATGGAAGAGGTTAGGAATACGATTTAGAGGTTATTTTCTAAGAATTATTTAAGGGGTATCGATTGTTAAGAGATAATAAAATAAAATAAAATTATACAAAAAAGAAAAATTCAATTTAAATTCAATAATGTTTTCACCACAATTCATAAGAACATAATACGTTTTTATAAAGATTATGCTTATTGCCTGACATGTTATACTACTCCTCCTACCTCCCCTTTTTATATAAAGTGTGATTGAAAAAAGTATTCATAACATATATGTTACTTACAACGAAGCCACTAAACTTACAGGAGGATTTCGTGGTACAAATACCATATGATTGTTTTTGTACCACTCGTGAACCTGTTTTTGCAAAAAGAGGACGCAATATGAAGTCGTATGAATGAAAGTAGCATTTTTAAATATTTCTTGATGTGAATTTCGGTACTTAAAAGAGTCCATTGTAACAAATGAATGAAGAAGTTTTTGGATAATTTTGGGTATAACTCCTCCTCAACATTCCCTCGAGCATCAACAACATAAAATTTTTGATTAGGATCATGCGAAAAGTCATGCCAGAATATAAGTTTCGTTATCCACTATGCAGCAAGAATATTTTGTAAGAAAACTTGACCTCAATTTCCGTGCTCTGTTTTTGGCCTCTACATTTTAAGCAGCTTTCCGTCAGGAAATTCTTATATGTTTTTTAACCTGCATAAACTTTAAATTTTTGTACCGAATAGTCCGCAAACTGAGCTATCCGGCCTGCTTTCAGATTGAGAGCTCTTTTGGAAATGCTTTCTATTTTTTGGATTTAGAGGCATCATGCCCGGCACCTTTGAAAATACCTTTTAATGCTAATTCAACTTTTTGTGGGACCAAGTTTGGTACGCAAATTTTTGGTCGCTTATTTTAATCAGATTAACAATATATTTTTTTATTTGACATAAAATGTAATAACTGACACGCCTAACGAAGGTAACTTGATCAAAGAAATCAAATAATATACGGGTTAAAAGTTTAATGAAAAGTGTGTGTTAAGAATTATTCGATCTTACTCCAAAGGCAAACTCTTTTCACCTTTAACAACAACAAAAACAAGCACTTTTTCAGACAGCAAAGACTTCATTCCTATTAAAGCCTTAAGGTCTGATACTGACAACATCAACAAATAGAAGCATAAATTTTAAATTACAAAAAAAAAAAAAAAAAACGAAAATATTGAAATAAAACGTGTTTCCCCTTTTTTGTGCGAAATACAAATGAAATGAACTCTCTTTGGATGCAAAAAAAGGAAAAAAGGAAAAGAAGCCTTTAAGTAATTTTCAACATATTTCATGCAACAAACATCAAGAAAAATGAAACAAAACATTAATGGAAAAACATACACATACATGTACACATACAAATATATCGAAATGAAATAAATTCCATGTTATCAGATTTATCTTGTCTTTTTTTCGTATCAATTTTAAAACATTTTTAAAAGCCTTTAGGCCTTTTTCGTGCTTAGTGAACTTGTGCGCTCTTTAAATCACAAAATGTCATAATATTTTATAAAAAAGAAACAGAAATTCTTATGAATTTTTCAATACATCAAGCGTTTTTCAAGTCTCTGGTGTAAAATATATTTCTATTGAAATTTTGAAAATGTGTATCGCTAAGAATACTTATTAATGCTTTTAAATGAACATGAGATAAATGTGAAAATATATAAAAATATATTGTAAATATTTGCACCTTTAAATGCTTTTTTTATAACCTCCACCACCACAAGTGGTGAAGAGGGTATATTAACTATGTCATTACGTATGTAACGCTGAGAAGGAAACATCTAAATCCCCATAATAAAAATAATAATAATAATAATAATAATAATAATAATAATAATAATAATATATATTATTGCATCAAATCAAAATCTGAGTCGATTTAGATGTGTTCGTTTGCTGTCCGACTGTCTGTCTGTCCAACTGTCCGTCTGTCTGTCTTCATGGTCACATCCACAGTTGTGGACAGAGCTCAAGAAAATTTTGTCTGAGTATTTACTATTGCCCTGAAAATCTGTTTAGTATATTAAACGATATAGACCGATATCTGAGGCATCCTCTAAATTTTACTGTAAAATTAAGATGTACATATCCCAAAAACGATGAAAATCGGTTCATTAGAAAATAAGTTAAAGCCAAAAATATAACTAATTTTATGACTCAATAAATGTTCCTGTATTTTACATAAGTAAAGTATGCGTTTGTGAGTATATATGTGAGTGCGTATGTAACATTTGTGGTGAAGGGTTTTCAAGATTCGGCATGACCGAATGTAGCATTCTTACTTGTTTCTTTTTTATTTCTATACTGTTTTTTCGGTTTTGAAAAAGATGAAATGTTCAGAGCTTAAAAAATGGAAAATTTTTAAGTGAAATTAACATATTGAATTTTGTTGTTGTTGTGTTGGTAAGTGACGAGATATTAGATTTTCAAAACCATCTAAATGAATATTTTGTTAAGATTCTGTTTTTCTTGAGGTGAAAGAGAGAAATTTATTTTTGTCTGTTTTCAGAATGTAATAAAATAAATTTGATGTTAATGGTTTTGAAAGCCTTCAGAAAAGGTGGAAATGGAAAATGTGGCAGCTTAACAATGAGAATAATAAGAAAATATGTATACACCCAAAGAAATTATAGCTATAAATAACAATAATGAGCTGAAATTGAATGCGATGTGGTATCGAGTTGGTGTAAATGGAACTAAATATTGACAGTATCCTTTTTTGGTGCGAGATCGAATAACACAAAAGTATAATACTGAAATCGAAAAAAGTCATAACAGACACTTGGCTCTCCCTTTGTATCGATCAAATGATAAAACAGGAATGTTAACTTTACTATTGCATTTGGAACTCCTAGAAGGAATCATAGAAATATTCTGACACCAAATACCAGTCGAGATAGCTATGTCCGTCAGTCTGTCCGTTCGCCCGTTTAACTGTCTGCTGTTGATACATTAACATAAGTATATGCGTAATCGGTGAAATCGGTATAGTTGGAAACAAGTTATAGAGCGATATCTGAGACAAGCATCTAAACTGAAAAATTTTAAAAAAAGATTGAGATCGAAACGGCATATAAAATGTTCATGAAATTTGGGCCGCAAATATTACCTTTAGTGAAGAACGTTATATGCTTTAAGATTTTGGATAGAGCACAGGTGTAAGTCATACAAATGTAAAATTCAATGACCCATATCTCTATAACTAATTCAGGAAATATCACAATTTGTGGCACATAAATAGTGCTTTAATAAAAAAAATATTTAGGATAGGGCAGAGGGGAATGAAGCTGGGCACGTAGATAAAGTCTTGATAACAAAACACTAAATACTTACAATATTTTGGATAGAGCTTTTTGGAATAGATCCGATAACTAGTTAAAATCTTTTGAAAATAAACGATTGAAAGAAAATTTAATTTTTGGTATTTTTTAACAAGGTCGCTTTTAAGTCCACTATATTTTTCCGGACCGTAACTTCTGAAGGAACTCTTAACGCAAATACATCTGAAATAACTACATATGTTTTCTATATCTTCTAAAAATGGGCTAAAACTAATGTGATCAACTTAAAAGTTTTCATGAATTACAATGTTAGATATTTTGGAATCAGGATAGTGCTATATTTAATCAGAATAGTGCTATATTTAAGACCATTTTGTCCATATCATACTTTAACTTCGTATTAAGAGCTTTATTTGTGTATATTTTATTTACGGTCAAATATTAAAATTCGGATATTTTCCATATAATTCTGTGATGAATAAAAGACACATTATATTATTCCCTACACAATAATTCAGACATGACATATTATGGACCGACCTTCGTAAAATATGATTTTGAAATATTTTTGCGATACTGACATAAAAAAACGGAATATTATCACAAAAATAACTTTCTATGGACGATGCCTATTAAAGCTACTTTGGAAGCGGTTCTGTATAGGAGCTACTGATGCTTCTGGACCCTTATTTTCTGAAATTAGCATGTAAATTGTAAAATGTGGGCCTTTATTTTTCATGTAGTTAAAATGTGTTAATATTTGTGTGTTTTATGAGCTTGAAACCACGTTCTGGTAGAACATTTTTGTTGAACCAATTTCAGTTGGCTTTTTTCTTTACTCAAATCAAATTGAGGTAAGAGTTTTCACAACGTTATGGTAGTCAGTCGGAAGGATATAAATCCATTGGAAAGGATTATCGTCATCTTTAAGATTGGGCTAAATTATATTTCTATGCTTTACAAACTTTAAAAAAATACAACTTTTTTTCAAAATTTATATATTTCAAGAGACGCCTTTTGATTGTACCATGATATTTTGACGTTTTCCACATTTTTCTATACCTCCTTACAATTTTCATTTTTTTAAGTTTTCTCAACCCATAGTGCAAATGTATTGAAATAAATAATTAATTCTGATATAAAATTGAAAAATAAAATATAAAAAGCATCAGATGCTTTTAATGTCAAAATTTTTTCAAAACAAATAAAAAACAGCGAAATCGAAAAAATTTACATAGAAATTATGCCAAAAATACAAACAAACATAAGAAAATATATTCTCATATTTTTTTTATGGCAAAAAATTATTTTCAAATCATAAACAGATTTTTCTTTTACTTTTCTTACAAACAAAAAAAGAAAAGTCATTATTTTTAATATTAACATTTATATTTGGTAATAGAAAAATAAACTTTTTCCTTCTCTAATGATTTCCATTCTTATTCCGAATAACAAATATTTCTCTTTATATGATTTGTGTTTTGATACCCTTCACCACCACAAATGGTGAAGAGGATATATCACCTTTGCCATTCCCTGTGTAACGCTAAGAAGGTATCATCTCAGATTCCATTATGTATACATATTCGTACATCAAATCAAATCAATTGGGTCTATTAAAATGTATCCGTCTTTTCGTCTGTTTGTCTGCTCCTGGCACGCTCACATCAACAAGAATAAACAGAGCTTAATGAATTTTGGCTTTAGTATTTGCTATAGTTCTGAAAAGTTTATTTTCTAAACCAACGAAATCGGTTCAGTACATTAAAATATATAGACCGATATCTAAATCAACCTCTTAGTTCAAGCAAAAAAAGTTCGTTCCAATTATAAATCGACAAATTAAAATGCAATTGTGCCATAATGCGAAACTTAATGCACCTCATTACCATTCCAAAAATTATCAAAATCGGTTCATGATTCGTTAAGAACTCCTTTTATATATTGTATACATCTGTCAGTATATTTGTGAGTGTGTATGTACAAAGCATAACACTGTTGTTGTTATTATTCTATATTATTTTGGTGGGGCGTTATTTGTGTTAATGTGGGCCCATTTATTTCCTTGAAAAACTCATAAAACTCTCATTATGAAGTTCAAGGTTTATGATGATAAAACAGTCATACATTTATATAAATACATACACACACATACACGAAAAGGTTAAACAAGGCAATAAGTGTGTTTGTTGGTATATGCATATGAGTGTGTGTGTATGTTTGTGTCATAATGGAAAAATAACATTTTTGTAGGCTTTAGGTCATCATCAGGTGTTGCAAAACTAGAGTTTTTTTCTCTCCTCTTCTCTATGATTTATTTCATGTGTGAATATTATTTGTGTATGTGTGTGTGTGTGTGTGTGTGTGTCGAAAATATTTTCTTTATGTTTTATTGTCCTTTCTTTGTTCCTTGTTTTAGCCTTAAGCAAAACATATGATAAATTTTGTGATAATAAAATCAAATGACATTTTATTATGGAAATTTATCAATACAAATGAATACATTTTTGTTTTTGGTTTCCTATTATTTTTTTTACGAAATATTAAAATAAATTACTTAGAAAGTTGATTGAATTTATGTTTGGAAATTGCTAAATGGCTTAAAGATATTTGAAGGAATTGAAATAAATTTTATGAAAATAATAATAGAAAATTATGACAATAAGAAGTGAAATTGAATGAATGAAATTAAGAAATTTATTTAATATTTTTTTAAACATAAATTATTATTGTAAGCAACAAGAAAAATTCAATTAACTATACAGTCTGTTGAATAAAAAACCATGATTCAAACTGAAGACAAATATGATCTACAATTTCAAAACCTGGGAATAGCTTTTCTATTAAGGAGTGAGATCGAAAAGTTCAAAAAATATAGAAAGATTTTAGTGAAGAAAAAAGAGCGTTCTAAAATTATCAATATTTCAAAAAAAATTTGGTCCTGCAAAAAGTTGGCCACACATTCAAAGTTGCAGTAAAGTGAATATTATTAAACAGTAACGGTAAACTTGTTCGTTGATGATTCAAACGGAAGGAATACATGATGTTTCTAAAGCGAAATTTACATCCACTGCTTCCATTCATAAGACTTCATAATGTGTCCTTGACATCATGGCATATGCTAAACATACATAGTAACAGAATGTAAGAGAGTGGCCAACAGAAACAAATTCAGCAGACTGACTGGAGTGTGATAGATTTTAAACGGAGATAGCAGGTAAGTCTATTCGAGCAAAGTGAGAGAAAGCACTATAAAAATATTTTCAAATTTTATCACTAGTGATGAAAACTACAAAAAATTTTGTTGTGAATTGTAATAAAAATATAAAATAGTAAAAAATAAAAATAATAAAACTGTTAGTTTAGTGATTTCATTTTTATTAAAATATATGTATGTTAAGAATTTTTTGAATTCCCTCCTTATGAACTACTTCAGATCAGTTCTGAAAGACCTCATCTCTCATCTTGTGAAGTGCCATTAAGATACCTCTAACGGTTCAAAATTTACGGATTTATTTCCACCAAATTTCGAATCTGTTGATTCCGGTTCTAAACAACTATTAACTAAGCTTTAGCATATTTTATTCGAAGTACCCTATTTATGTCAAAATTTTTTTCTATTTCACTTTAATGAATAAGGTGAATCACATGTTTCAACACTTCTAAAAAGTTGTTGGTGTAAAAGTTACTTAAAATTCCAAACATACTGTTGTAGCGTTCTCACTTCATTATTATTTTTAGTTCTTCTCACTTTTTTATTATCCCTCATTCCGATTCAACACTTCATTTTTTTCATTTCTTTAAATATTAAAGTCATTAATCCGTTCATGAACATAAACACTCATTTGTTAAAAATTTGTTCCTCAAAACTAAACTAAAACTGATTTGAACCATAACAAATCTGATTTCAAACAAATTCTATAAAATTATTCTCATTTTAGACTTTGTTTTTCTTTAAATTCTATTAAATCCCCTTTAAGGATTTTAAAATCAACAAATGTAGATTTTACCTTAAAAAAATAACAAAAACAAAGAGCAGGTAAAATTTTTTGACTTAATTTTTAAACCAAGAAAAAAAAAGAGAACAAAATGAACAAGTGTAAAATGAAACGAACACTTTTAAAATAAAGTTACACTTGTTCATAAATTGTTTTTCCAAAATTTTTGAAATCAAAGAAAAAAAGAGAAAAATTAACACACATACACATATACACACATACACACAAAGTCATAAAAACGTAAAAACAGATTTTATCTAATAAAACAGTTTAGGATGTTTTTCTCCTTCTCTAGCGCAATACACCTTAATGTGTGTATCTGTGTGTTTGTATCTCTGTGTATAAAAATTAAAGTGTGAATTTAGAGAGAACTTCCACATGGACAACAAACCTATTTTTTATTGTTGGGAAATAGAAATTACACATGTTTTCTCTCATATTTTGTTTTCAATATTTTAGAAAAGTGAATTAGATTCTTAGAAAAGAACATTTAACTAAAAGAGTGTAAAAGTATGTGTGAAAGCATATGTATATGTATATATGTCTATGTTCGTTTACAAGTGTATATGTTTTAATACAAAAGCCTACAGTTTGTCGAAAATTGTTTGTAAAAACCAGATTTCTTTGTAATCTTCTCAATGTTTTTTTGTTGTGCCTAACAAATTGCACTGATTCCTTTTCTAATAGTCATGTTTGTGTGTGCGTGTAACTAACATTTACATATGTATTGCAAATGTATTTACTAACATCATATACATAATTCTTTTTACACTTATATACATTTGTATACACCTGAGTATTATAACACACCTATACATGTGTATTTAGTAATTTACCCTGGTATTTGTACATCATAAATGTATGTACACCTTCATTTATTAACATTTGTATTTGTGCATGTATGTGTAATTGAGTATAAACTGGTATGTGTGTGTTTAGTTCGGTTCTGTATTCTTGTAAGTATTTATTAGACAAATGTCGGTGTGTATTAAAGGTAATTACTATTACTATTACCTGCATAATTGTAGTGTACAGTGGGCTCAAATAAAGAAAAATTCAAAAATGTTATTGCAAAGGGCTTTTCTTTACATCCTGTCAAATGGAGACAGGATATTTGAATTATTAGATCATTAGATTTTAGTCCATTTATTGCAGGTCTGGAAAAAATCTTTACCAAATTTTCAAGAACACTCTGGGGTTTAATACACCATTTTCAAATTCAGATCTTAGTGTACAGATTAAATTAAAAATTAAATTACAGATTAAATTAAAAATTTGATAAAGAAAATCAAAATCCAGAAAAAGGTCTGAACTTAATCTACAGATTTTTTATTTTATATTAAGACCTTTGTGCATGAAGAAACCTTCTAAATTTCTCCGACCTCACACTGAGCACAGATACAGATACAGTATTTTTGGAATTTAATAGTTCTAAATTTTTCCTACAATTTCGCATGTCCAATTCAAGTCTGTTCCAAATATCCATTGAAAACGTTTGGAAAATTAATTTGGCTTAACTCAGAACATATCTATAATTTTTATTTAAGTTATGGATCATAAGTATATGTTTTGGTCATTAAAAACTTTTCAAAAAAATGTTATATTTTGGTAAATTAAATCAACTGCGACTTTTGTTCCGCAAATCACCTTTCTGGTGCGACTTTATTTTCCGAAATTCCCATTTTGTACGACTTTTTAAAAAATCTCAACTGTGATTGAAAGGTTGTAAGGTTAAACCTAAAAGTAATATTTGAACTGAGATTTCAATGTAAAATTGTTGTCAATATAAAATGCAGAATATCGTTTGAAGAATATTTTAATCAGATTGACATAAAATTACAATTTGTAACTAAAATTTGATAAAGGAAATATTAATATACATTTCGTACTGCTTTTTACCCACTGTATCATCTGCTTAACCCAAACCCTGCTTCGGTTAACAAAGCCTAAGTTGCATATATTTATCTTACACACGCAGATTTTCCAATGAATAATTATTGGAAAAAGGTAAATCTGACATTAAAAATACCATAAAATAGTTTTAAAGTTAAATTGCTGCTTTTTATCTATAAAACTCTTTAGGTTCATGTATAATTTAAAAACATTACGGGTTATTTTCTCACTCACTAAATATCACCCTTCTTGAAGTTAATATTGAACACATTTAAACGACTTATTTTTTCAGTCACTTATTATACCCTACACCAAGTTACGCCCAGTTTTATGAGTTTGTGCCGATGTTTGTTACGAGAATCACTTTCTAAGTCAATTTAAAAACATCCGTCCGTCCGGCTGGCTGGCTGTCCATGCAAAGCTTGCTCGTAAAGTACAGTTCACAGTTTTATAGAAATCCTAATGAAATTTGCCACTTTTTATTATTTTGGTCCAAGGATGATACCTATTAAAATTGTTTATGTGCGGTCCATTATTTCATATAGGTCCCATCAAATGCACCCCCGGAGTGGGATTTTTACTCCATAAAATTCTTAAATATAAAACGATTTTACCGAAATTAAAATCTTATTAAAAATGTTATAATATTCTAAAACGAATTATGATAAATATAAGCCAAAACGAGGGTCGGTTCCAAAATGTTTGTTATTCCCAAATAGCGCTCCAGAAAAAATCCCTTTAAAACGCATAAATGTTAGAATCATAATAATCCATACGAGGGTCATTCATAAAGTTTTCGTAGCAGACATTTACAATCAACAATGTGGTGTAGGGTATTACATAGTCGATTAAAACATTTTAACTTGTTTTCTTAAGAGTTTAGAATTCCAGCAATTTTACATTTTCAAATCTGCTTTAAAGCAAAATTGTCATTAGAAAGAATGATATGGAAGAAAAGCATAAAGTATTTCCGCATTCAATTTATTTTAGTTGTCATTTGGTGAAGTTAGAATTTTTTCCTGTGCTCTGTTCCATTGAATATTTTATAAAGTATAATTTAAATAGAAAATTACATTTTGTTAAAGTTACTGGCGGTTTTGATGGTTTTATTTTACATAAATAGACAAAATTGCGGTTTATTAAGTGTAATAACAACATTTGTGGCATAATTTTATTTTCTTTAAAATTCTTTAGAATTTTTTATAAAAAACGATTAAAGAAAAACTTGTGAGGGAAGAGGTTGGAATTTTAATGAAAAGCAAAGTAATTTAAATCGTGATTTTCAATAATTCCAAAAAAAGTGTAAATGAAAAGAGACTGCAATTTATAGCGCATAAAATGAAGAAAAATTTAAATTACATTAAAACGATTTTTTCTATAATAAGAAGAAATACATACAAATACTTTATTGGTGTTAGGATCTAGTTTTTAAGCAAAAAAAATCTTGAAGGTCTATAAAAGGTAAATTTTGTTAAAAATCGATTAGGAATAGGCGCCCTCTATAGACGCTTTAGTAAAATGTCTACTAATATGCCTTATATTTGCCACCCAAATTTATACCAAACCACAAATTAATAAGATCGAATATTATTTAAAAATTTTTGAAGATATAACCTTTTTCTGAATGGACACTGTATGTGAATTTTAACTAATTACGGACCGATAATAAAATTCGTGGTATTAAAAGTAGCATTAAAAATCACATGGTCTAGTTCTAAGAAAGTCTATAATTGAATGATCTGTAGCAACAATTTCAGAACAAACAGAAATATGGGATTAGAGCCATTAGTTTCGACGTGATCAAAAGATGAATAAAAGACATTAATTCCGTATATCTTACAGTAAAACAATTCCTATCTCTTACTTGTTCTTAGTGTTTCATTCATGTTCGATAACACGATAAAATATTAGAATTTAAGCTTTCGTGTCATTCTTTGTATTATTCTTACCGTTATGAACTCAATTTTAGATATTTACCTGAAATAAAAGAAGAAAAAAATATTAATTTTAAGCATTTCAGAAAAATACATATAAATTTAAAGTAAAAATGTTTTCCAGTTAATTTAATAATTGAACTTCTAACTTTCTTAATATAATGGGTATAAACTACTTTGCAACCAACTGTAAGTGGTTCTTGTCATGGCTAAAAGGTTGTTATCTACGATTAGGGATCGGTAGTTTTCATTTCTTTTTTGTGTACTGTATTATTTTTTTATCTTTACTCTTTTCTAATAATTTTCCTTCTTTTCAGATTTTTACAATGACAACTTAAGAGCTTAAGTGTGCCGATACTTTTAAAAGCTGTCTTTCATTTAGATTCTTAATCAAATGATAGAAAATATATTTATATTCTTTTAAATCACAAATTATAATCATTTTTAGCTAATAACAAAATCTCCTTATTATTTTTTATCTCATTTCTTTTTTAAACTCCTTTTTGAAAACTTAAAGCACTTTTTCATCATAATTGATGACATTTTAAACAAATTTTATTTACAAATCATAATTTGTTTGTTTTGAGGGAATTATTTCTAACCTCAAAAGTTAACTTATTGCGGACTTTTCGAGTTGTTAAAAATACTTTTAACATTTTTTTCTTTTATACTGACAAAAACTACAAAAAATCAAGAAATATTAAAATTATTTAAACTTTTTTGTTGTTGTTGCTGAAATGACTCCCACTTTTTGTCGTTGCTATTTCTCAACAACATGACACAGAGTTGCATTTTTTAACTCCGTTGAAATATAAAAAAAAACATTTTAAACTTTATGGGGATTTTTTTCTTTGTTTTTAATATTGAATTTTTTTTCAAAACAACATGTTGCAAAATCGAGGGCGGGGAAGGAGCATAAGTAGAAACAATGATATTATAATTTTGTTACAAAATGAGATAAAATTTTTAAGAAGAAAATAAAAATTTGGTTACTTTTATTCCTTTGAATATTATGAAGATTTCTTTGCCAAACAAATAATAAGAAAACTTATTTTTATTTATTTTTTGGGAGAAAAAAACAAAATACAGTATAGGACAAAATATGGAAACACTCCATATAAGTTTAATTAAGAGAGGTTTTCATCGTTACAAAATTTAATATTAGTTTAAAGTGTGTTTTGTAACATAAAAACAGGTACTGTAGAAAAATCTAGATGGCGCTGTTTGGTATAAATAACTGCGATCTGCAATTTGAGTAAATCTATTACAAACAATCAGATAGTAAAGTTGAAGTTAAGAATTATTTGCTTTTATTTATTATGTTACCTTTGCTAAACGAATGAATATATTGCTAATCTGTTAAAAAAGAGGGACCAGAAAAAAGTGCGCCCTAAAAATTACAAAAAGTTTTCCAAGCACTTAAACCGGCCAAGCCGTCAAACTGTTTCCAATGTTTTTGAACAGTACTGGGAGAACTTTTCCGTTGATAGAAAACCTGGCACCTGGAACCCTACCAAGATGGAAAGCAGCCCTGTTAGGTCGGTGCTCGGAATATTTCTCGGTGCGATAAGTTCCAACTAATGCAGGTTTAAAAACACACAAGGCTCAAAACGGTTCTGCCAGGAACACGGCTTAAAAATTAGAGGATAAAACACGAGCATGGAAATTGAAGTCAAGTTTCCTAAAAAATATTCTTGCTGAGTAATGGATGTACTGACAGTTTTGTATTTTCAAGAATTTTATGTTGCTGGTACCCAAGGGAATGTGGAAGAAAAGTAAAGAACCCAAAAGCAGTCAATTTTCTAAAACTTCTTGTTATGACAAGGAATATGCAGTTGCGGCAGAAGAAATCAATTATTTGTTACAGCGGACTCTACAAAGAAGGCTGCTTTAATCCATAAATATTCATATATGTGTCCCTTTTCTTTTTGCCTTGACTTGGAATTCTCTCACTCGTTCTTGTACCATTTAAGGGCTTAATGTTATAAAAACGAAAACGTGGTGCTTGTACTAAAATGTACAAAAATGGCTCGAAGCTAAGCCTGTTGTTAAAAGAGAAATGAAAGTGTGCATAAGCGTGGTAGCTTTTAGACGGAGACGAAATGCCTGTCCGAGCAATGTGACAGAAGCACTATAAACACGTTAATGGAACTATAAAATTTTCTATCTTTTAAATTGTAATAATAATTTTAATAAAAAAAATAAAACTATAACTTTAATGGTATGTTAAGAATTCTTTCGATCTCACTTCTTACTAAAGAAATTTAGTTAAGAGTCGATTAAGGTTTTTAAATTCTATTGGTTATAATGATTGAATGTCTTATAATATTATTACGGAACATATGGAAAACATCTAGATGGTGCTGACTGAAAGTTGTGATCTGGTGAAAAGTTGTGATCAGTACACTGAGATCGCGGCTACTGTCTATTGTAAACTGTGGAATAGTGCGGTAAAAATTTGTAGTAACAGAAAACTTTTTTAACTTTTACTTTGGTATAATATTGAAATACAGTGGATAACAAAAGTGTGAAACACAAAATACTTACATTTAAATAGGAATTCCCGAAAGGAATTAGTTAGACACAAAATTTGATATGTATTTAAATTCAACAGTTAGTAACGACCGAATGTGTTCTAGAATTTTCTTTTGGTTGGCGTTGCCATCTACTTTAAACTTTGAGAGAGAAAGAATAAAAAGTAAATTTGAACAATTTATTCAATATTATCATGGAAGCAATTTTTTTTAACATGCTGTACGATTCAATTCTATTGTGGAATTAATTAAAGTCTTAACATGTAAATTTTACTGTACATAAGATATATATTTCAACAAAAATGTGAAAATGTATCCTAATAAATTATTAAATTAATTATATCTTCAGTTTTGTTTTCAAAATTTTTATTTTTAACAAGTTTTTCTTGAAATCGATAAAAACCCACATTTAGTCCTACAAAATGTCTGGTAACCTAAAATTTATTTAATATTTAATTCTAAGAAAAATTATTTATTTTATTTTTTTAAGAATAAAAAACTAAAGAATTTTATCCCATTTTATAGGTCAATATTTCATTAACACATTAAACTGTAAATTCTTTATTACAAATTTGAACTACCAAAATGACCTTCATTAACAGTTTTTCCATAGAAAATTTATTTTAAAATTTTAAATCTTTTAAACAGTTTTTTCTATAATCGATGATGATGATGATGTCAGTTTAAAAATATGTTTTTTTATATATGAATACTGAATACCTCATAAAATCCATTATTTTTACATTGAAAACGTATGTAAAAATTCAATCTGACATACCACATTATTTTACAACTATATTTTTTACTACTATTTAATGGGTAAATTATGTTTGAGAAGGAATTTGTAGTTGTTGTTGTAAAGCTATAAAAAAAGTTTTGCATCTTTTCATAAAAAAATTTTAAATGATTCTAAATGTGTAATGAAGGCCAAAGTTAATATATTAAACGCGGGAGCGCACTCATATGGCTTCCTTTATAGAAGAGAAATGAGGTTTTTACGCTTGCGACAACAAATGTCGAGAGGATGAAGTTTACCCAAAATAAATTTTTTTTAAAAAATGTTGTAACTTTGGAAGTACTAAATATTTTTAAGTGAAATTTCACATGAGGTATTTTCTAATTGATTTGGAAAAGCTTAAGTTCTTAGTAGATCTAGGAGGCATAAATTGTCAATATTATTTAATGATTTGGCTAAAAAATAATACCATTCACTTGCTGCTAGATCGTCATAACTCCATATAAACTTTTCTGTTAATTGACAAATTTTTGTGTACAAAATATTTATATATCAGACAAAAATTAAACAAATGATATTTGCGGTAATAATCAATAATTATATATAATTAATTGACTATTACCATAAATAAATCGTTATTCTGCGAAAAATACTTCCGCTTAGTACAGCTGTCGGTGATTTGACATTCTATGCTCTAGATTAACACCGTTCGTTTCGATCTTGAGATCCAATTGGCATGGAAACGTTTTTCCAATTGTATAGTTTACATTACAGTATTCTTAAAAACGTGTAAAAAAGTTAATATACTTGTGTCAAGAAATAAACAATACGTTTGCTGAAAAAATGAATTCTTGAGTTATGATTATCTAGCAGCAAACGAGCGATATAATCGTTATATATAAAGTTTCAAAAAGTCAAATTAAAAAAACAATACATTATATGTTGTATACTGGAAAAATCTTATAACGACAGAGTGGGGAATTTACAGAACGTTTTTCACAAAAAATGGAATTTTGGGTATTTTGGATTGGATAAGTGGGAATCTATTTACAGTCTTATATTAAGAATAATTTTGTCCATTTCATACTTAAATTTCATGATAACTTTTTTACTTTTATAGATTTATTTAACGTCAAATATGAACTTCAATACTCTGGCGAAAATAAAATTTTTTGAATTTCGGAACAATTTATTAAATTGATTTTGTTCTTATATACCATTATGTATATTTTAGTATACCACAAGCAATTACCTTTCCAAAGATACCAAACACATATTTAAACACTTCAAAAAATCAAATAAAAATTTGGTTAAATTTGGTCTGCTCCAGCAAAATTTGCACATTTTCCATAAAATTTAGGAAAATGTTAAGTGCATTATTTTTTTAAATCAATCTAGAATATGCATCAGGTGGTAGCATTTCACTGAAATTTAATATAGCGATAGCAGAGGAGCTTAGCTTTTTAATTTTTTAAGTTTAAAACCCATAGTTGGTTCATGGACGGAGTTATGCGGCCTCAAATATTTGTACAACTTTTAAACCATCAAAAATATTTCAATGTAATTAAGTACATCAATTACTACGATATTTTGCAATTAATCTCGGGGCAGTAGTGGAACCTATAACATATATTAGCAAACTGCAGTACAAACATTTCAAATGTTGTATACTTTTGGAGGACTAGTTCATTTTTTAAAGGACTATTATCTTATATTTTATCCCTCAATGAGACAATCATCAAGCATAGGAGTTGCTATGGAGAAAGCCAGTGTTTGCTTAAGGCAATTCTATGATATAAATATCCCGATAATTTTCTCTAGTTAATATATTTTTATTTATAATACCATTCAAATTGAATTAAATCCTGTTTTATTGTATTAAAACGGTGATGACTTATAATATTAACATATTTTTGTTGGTTATTAAATATTTTAATTTTTTGTAATTTTCAACATAAAAAAATTAAAATTTTTCAATAAAAATATTTTTTATAAACAATTTATGATTTCAATGCTGATATTTTTTCATATTTTGCAATTATGAAAATACACGTGTATGCGAAAAAAACATAAAGATTTAAATATACAAAAGATCCAACAGTTCTGAGATCTTGACATAAAATAGTGGCGAAATTCTACTAGAAACTAATGCAAAGTTAATGAAATTTTTGAAAACAAAGAAAATTGCAACATAAAGCAACGAACACCAAATTGTCCCCAGAGCACGAAGTTATACGGCTAACAAAAACAACAAAAATTATTACCGTTTTGGTTATAACAAAGAAAATGACACAAGTTAACACCGTTAGAAAGGAAGATAAAGATAAATGAGAAAAAGATTGATTTAAATATAGCAAAGTTTCAAACCATCAAAACTGTTGGATTTGTAAATTCATTTGTTTAATTTTAATTTCTGTTTTTTTAACTCGATTCAAAAAATATCAATAGTTATTATTATTATTTTTTTTACATTCAATATAACAATATTTTGGTTTTGTTTATTGTTGTTATTGTTGCTTTTTTTCATGTCATCAAGTGAAGCCAATAAAATTGTTGTTTTTAATACATAAAAAATTCTACACACTCTATTTGCATTTAATAGAGGTGTTTTTTTTTTTTAAATTGATTAAAAAAAACAATTTCAAATTATAAATTTAAATTTATATTTTTTCGTTTATTTCAACACCAGACGTCTATTTGTGATTTAAAGTTAAAAAGTTAAAACAAAAACCTGTTTTGTTTTATTAAAAATTAAAAATTTTATTTATTTCTAAAAAATAAAAACACAAAAAAACATTTGTGGTTTTTTAATTGAAATTTAAGTTTTCTAGAAAATTGAAATTTGGTCATAATTTTAAAAAGAAACCAAAAAATTATATATTTATATAAATTGGAAGGTAATAAAAATAGGTGTTAACAAATTAAAGTATTATTTTTGAAAAAAAAAAATAATAATAATTTAAATAAAATAAATTTCTTTTGAATTTTAATTAAATTTTGAATTTCATAAATTTAATAATTTACATTTAAGTAAATAACTAGTCATAGTTAATTCCCCCAAAACCGTAATAAACAAAGTGTAAATTCCTTTTTGTGGAAAACAAAATTCCTGCTTCTCTTTCATGCATTTTACAGTAAAGCGAAAATAACTAAATTTCACAAAATTTAACTTAAATAATGATTGCTGAAATTTATATAATGAAAATCCTTTCTAACATTAGAGATTCTCATATTTGAACTACTCATAGTTCCATCCCTGAACAAACTGCAGTTTCATATGTTCTTTTAAATATTGTTTAACTTTTGAACCGTTTAATATTTTCCAATAAAATTTTACGTAGATTTTACAAAGATATTTTTCTATTGATTTAAAGAAGTACACCTTTGCAGCTAGATTAGGAATCGTGCTACAGCCTTTAGAAAACTCGGATTTTAAAAATTTATTAGCGTTGTCTTTAAGAAGCTCTCTCAATGTCACAAAACTTCAGTAACTTGTTATTCTGCAACAAGTTAGTGGAGACGTAATAAAATAACGTATTTATACCAGTATTTTATATCGTTTGAAAGGTTATTACTCAGATAGCAAAAAATTTAAGTTTATTAAATTAAAAAATTTAAATTTTATTTTTGGTCAAATGCTGTGGGGTTTCACTTAATCTACACGAACAAAACTATTTTCATTTAATTATTTTTATTTAATGACCATTAGTATCCTTCCCACAGGACTATAAAGAAATTCCCAACTTTTGATTCCAAAATACCCAAATTCCAAATCGGGAAAAACATGCTTAAAAAACTGACTGTCCTTACTGTATTGCTATTAAAAGTTCTACAGATTTTACGAGTATATAGCAGGCATATGCAGGTATATGATCACAGTATATTTTCTATAGTTAAGGTTTGATATATTTTTTCTATCCAAAGAAAATAAAGAAAAAAATTATTTTTTTCATTTGATAGGACTTGCGGGGAAAGTGTATCTCTTCGAATCGAATAAATTTATTTAGGTTGAGAATTCTGTAAGATCAAAAAGTAGAACGTAGAAAATATAGAATTCTATAAAGAATGCAGGCAATTAGAAAATTGGCCCCAAAGTGAACCAACCAAATACAAAAATGTAAGTAAGCAAATTATAGTCAGTTAAGTCCGAAACGAAATACCCTACACCATATTCTTCGTTATAAATAGTATCAACGATAAATAATAGTTGTATGATTTGCTTTCATAATTTCTGTTAAAGGACTTTACACATAATAATACTCTGTGTAAGATTTATGCGTTTTACAGCAACTTTCCTGGGGCAGTCCCTCGTAAAATTTCGAACTTAGATGCCTTTTAATATTTATCTCATTTAAACTAAATAAAAAATTAACACCAACGTGACATTAATGCACTTCATGGTAATATTCTGAAGTGGATGCTATAAGAAACATTGAACGAATTCTCGTTTCAATTGGCATCGTTTTTAAATGTTATAGGATTTACCTGTACCAAACTCTTTTTTCTGCAAAATGCATTTTGTTCACAATGATTACATGGAGGACGGACTGACGAAAATGGTTTTGAGCACAGTTTTTCTGCACGTTACAAATTTTGCACAGACGCATAGTTTTTAAATTTGTTTCTAATCAAATCTTAAATTCAATTTCGATTTTTTTTCAAAATTTTAATACCCTCAATTACAAACTTAGGAAGTCCGCCACTTATTCCCAAAACCTAATAAGAACTTGTGATCTTCACAACTCTGTTGGAAAACATCTCAAAAATACTGGATGAAATTTTATTAGCAAATTTTAAGTAGTTCAAAAGTTATAAAATTTCTACAAATTTACCGATCGCAAGTAATTTTAATTTCATTAGAAAATTTTGTGGTTCCCTCCCACTGTGCATTCCATAAAATTGTTCTTTTAAACTAAAAGGAGAAAAACTTTATTTCAAAATTTAAACTGTTTGAAGAAAATTATAATATTTGTGTGTGTGTGTGTGTGTGTGTGTGTGTGTGTGTGTGTGTGCGAGAAAATCGCACACTTATATAATTTGCATATAAATGTAGGGAAGATGTAAAATGTTTTAAAACAATACTTTTTTCTTATTGTTGTTGTTTTTTTTCTTCATTTTACTTGTGTTTTTTTGTAACGTTACATGTGTTGTATGTTAAGACATATTTTTTTTTAAATTTTATTAAGGCGGTATTTTAATAATATTAAAATTTATATAACCATTTAAAAAAGCATTTAAAGTTAAATTGTAGACACCTCCCTAATAGAGAGAAATACTTAGGAATTTGTGCGAGTTTGAAGAAGGAATGAAAAACTATGATTATTTAGAAATTCTAAACACGTTTGAGCAATTTGTTTTAAAAAGGATTTTAACAAAGTAAATCTGACCCTTGTAACACACAAACACATACAAACACACACAAACACACACACTAAAACGAAAAGAAAAAACAACTTGAGATGGTATGAAAAGAAAACCTTAAACTTAAAACATTTAAAGTAAAACCACATAATCCTACTTGAACATACTTACACACATACATATGTGTAAATACATACATATGTATGTATATTATAGAATTTTACTTTTATGATTTCTTGTTGTTGTAGTTGTAGTAGTTTTAAGTTTTAAATTTTCTTTAAACGTGTATTATACACATACATTTGTCAGGTATATACGCACACAATATTAGATTATGTAATAAAATTTAATTTAATACCTTTTTCCAGGACCCTATTTATGATGGAAGGAATATTAAGTTTACTAGATAAAATATATAAATTTAAACTCTTTTACGTCAAATCTTTTCAAATATTAAGAAGCGTTTAAATTAAGTTTCGTTTTACAGATTTAATTCCGTAATTTCTGTAATTTCATATAAAACTTTAAAAGCTATAGTAAGCATGCTTTATATGCCTCCTCTTGATCTGAATTGACTTCATTTTCACTTTTCTACTGTTTTAAGCTTCTTTATTTTAAGCTTTCAATATTTGTCTAATATTTACTGAATTGACTTCTTAAAGATCAGTTTTTAGAGGTAAATAAAAAAGATTTTAAGTGATTTACGCTCACGATCCACATTTATGTTATATTTCTTGTGTTTCCATTAACATTTATTTATATATCTTTCTTTTATATATTTTCGTTCAAAAAAAACTGTAAAAATTAAAGGTCTATGATCCTTAAAAAGTTCTAACCTCCAGCTATATCTCTTGCATCTTCAAGTCTACAAGGGCCAACTTGGCGTTACAAAAAGTTGGTCAAGCATTTAAAGGTCTGCCGTTAAACTATTTTCAATGTTATTAAACAGTGCCAAGGAAAGCTTTTCTGTTGATTTAAAACCTGGTTCAGGCAGAAGTTGATGTTTCTAAACCCAAAAAGAACTCTCAACACATCCGGTAGGAAGACAATATGCTTAGTTCAGTGCTCGGACTATATAATACTCAAAAAGTTGCCGACAGAAACACTGCTAAAAATTTGAAGCCCAAAAGCATCGCACGGTAGTTAAGTTTCCTAAAAAACATAAGTACTGGCAAATTTGTCGCTTTTCCCTGCTCAAAAATTTTATGTTGCTAATGGTCATGGAAATGTTGAAAAAAAGTTTAGGACCCAAAAACAGTTAAAATTTACCAAAAAATAGTTGTGACAAAAGAAGCCAATTTTTGGTTAGAACGGGCTCTATAAATACCGAAGCAAGAAATGTTTACAATTTGGCATCCTGTGGTAAACAAGTCCTTGAGTGGTACAAGAACAATAATATGATATTTCTACCAAGTGAGGCAAATCCTTCAAACTCTGAATTAGGCCAAATGGAGAGATATTGCTCTCTTGTTAAATAAAAATTAAAGAGCGCAAAAAATGTGTCCAAAGGTGCAGCAGATTTTCAGAAATCTTTTAGAAATTTTTTTAATTTTTATGTGAAAGATGAATCTTTAGTCACTTTTAATTTTGCTTTTTATTTTTTTCTTTAATAATAAGAGAAGTTTATTAGAAACTTAAACATTATAACTGAAAGTTATAAAATATGCTAAAGCTTAATATAAAAATTAAGAATTTTAATAACAGCAAAAATTTGTTTAATAATTAAAGCTTTTTATATAACTTAATAAGAATATACCATTTGCTATGGGAGGAAGCTTTAAGTTTTATCTGACAATTAAAAAAAAATATATTAAAAACCAAAGTTTAACTTACAAAAAGAAGTAACATGATAAGTGTTCATTAATCTGTAAAAGCTTTTGCAATTTAAACAGTTTTAATGAATTTTCGTTATAAAAACATTAAAACTGTTAATATTAACTTTGCTTTGCTTTGGAAAAGCTTTCATAAATAAAAATCAGATTCCCATTTGCAGATTTCTACTATTGATCTCAAAAATCAATTTAAAGCTTTATTCTAAATATTAAATATCGTTAGAAGCACTTTATGAATGTAGAGTTCTTTAAAAAGAGCCATAAAAGCACAATATTAAATTATTAATAGATTTCATTGAAAAATCTTACTAAAAGTTATTTTAAAGAAGTATTTCGAAGTAAAAGTTAATTGAAGTTAATTTTTAATCAAAACTTAATTTCTCAACATCAAATTTACTCATAGAACTTTTAGCAATTCAAATTCTAATTTCTAGGAAACAGAGTTGATCAATAATATTTGTAATAAAAATTCCTTTTTTCAAAAAGCTTTGAGCTTTAAAGCTGCAACAAAAAACTTTCTATTTGAATTAAAATATTCTTGTTTCTTTCATAAAATTTAAAATAATAATTTATTAAAAATTTAATATTTTAGTTTTCCTTAATAATTTTTTCTTATTTCATAAAAGTAAAAGAAACAAACAACAAAAACTTTTATTGTAACTTTTAGATTTGAAACGTCATGTGTCATAAACAATGAATAAGTAAATATTTATTATTTCAAATAATTTCCAGGAAAATCTTTAGACATTTAAACATTTAACAATAATAAAATATACAAATAAATAAATGAATAAATATTCATGTTTAAATAATTAAATTTTAGTTTCTTTATTAAAAATCTATTAAAAACACATTTCCCTTGTAACAAAAGTTTTAAAGTTGTTGTTTATTTATTTAATTTTTATTTTTGCATATTTTAAATAATTTATTAAGATTTATTTATTTATTTATTTTCATAATTTTTTATTTCCAGGTAGAAAAAGCAAACAAACTTAATTACTTTTATAAAAAAAAACGTTTATTACTTGATTTTTATTAATTTTTTTGTTGTTTTCCACGTAGAGAAGGTTACATTGTTGTTATGTCACGTAGGGCATTTAATCTTTATTTTAATAAAAAAATAATAATTTTAATTTTTATTTTTTGTTGTTATTTTTATAAAAAAGAAATATTTATTATTTTTGCATGTTTATCATTTTAAAAATATAAAATGAAAATTATAAAAAAGTGCATAAATTTAAGGTATGGGCGAAAAAAGATAACAGAAGATATGGGAGACTAAATGATAGTATAGTCAGTAGTCAAAAGTCTAGGCAAACTCTAGAATAGTCAATGGAGTAAAACTCTAGTCGAGTGATTTAAATAATCTATTGAATAGAAAAAACTATAATTTGTTTCGTGAAAGGATAAAAATCTGGTCTGAAGAAAAGGACACTTAGAGGAGCTTGAAAATTTACTTTTTATCATTTATAAACTTTTCACAACAAAGCTTTTACATTTAAAGCCTCATTTGCTCAAATTGAATAGAGAGCAATTTTTAGCCCAACCTCCGGAGTCGGGAAATATATATTTTGGGCATTACTGTAAAATAGATTGAAATTTTAGTCTATTTAGTATACTCTAGTCTATTTAATAGACTGAACTAGGCACTTTATTAGCTAGACTAAACTCTAGTTTAGCCAATAGATAAAACACAAATCTAGTTTATAAAATAGACTACATAGAATTCAGAATAGTGATTAGACTAAACCCTATACTAGTCACTAGACTCTAATCTAGTCACTAGAACAAACTCTGGTTTAGTCATTTGATTTAGCTCTAGTCCAAACACTTGACTAGACTCTAGTCTAATCACTAGATTTAACTTCAGTCTATTCACGAGTTCTATAAATATTCAAAAATTTTTTTCGCCCATACATTAATGATTTTTGTGTAAAATTCAAGTAAACAATTCAATGCAAATTTTTGCTGTATTGAAACAAAAATAAAATGTAAAGAAATTTTTGTGTTAAAAATTTCGTGATGATTTTTTTATATCACTGCAACGAAGTGTTTGTTTGTGTTTTTCCATAACGATATTTTATAATGATAATGATAACAACAACAATAACAGTAACAACTACAAAAAAAAAGAAATAATAATAATTAAAATAATTTAAACTCATGACAGTAGTAGTGAATATGAATTTTATACGATTATTATCCGTATCCGGCTTTGAAACAATTATAGAAATGAAATGAAATGAAGTTTCTGTTTCTGGGTAAACAGACATAACGATGATGATGATGATGATGTTGATGATGCTGCCTGCTATTGCTCTTCTACTGTTGCTGATGTCTGGAGTTACAATGTTTTTACATTAGCAATGTATGACAATAATGATTGCTGTGATGATGATGGTGCTGCTGTTGTGTGTTGAAGATGAGCAGCAGTAGCATCAGCAGCATCAGCAGCATCAGCAGCGTATGTGGTATTTTAACACTTGTTTTTCTGGCTGGCAATTTGCTGTTGTTTCACATATGAGAACAACTTGTTTGTTTTTATTGCATTTTTAAAAATAATTTTATTTATTTGTTTTAATCGTGTCTACATATGTACTTTTTTTGCAATATTTTTTGTTTTTATTGCACTAGACACCAGAAAAAAAGAAGATGAAGGTTAATTTCAATTTTTATTTATTTATTTTTTTGTATGATTTTCTACTTGTTCCATGGCTCAAGCAATAAAAATTGTGTACTTGAAAATATTTAATAATTATTATTGAGGGAAATTACAAATTGTACAATCAAATTGTTAAATGATTATTAATTAAATTTTATAATAATTCAATTATGGAATGCAAAATTTTTAATTAATAAATTTTTGTTGGGGAAATATTTGAAAGAGAAAGGAAAAGTTTCGTTTAATAAAAGAGATGGAAAGAAGGGCAAACGAAGTAGAAACTGTACACATATTCAATTAAGTGTTAAATACCTTTCAACCTGCAGTGGTTCCAAAACTATTTTTTGGAAATAATTATATAACTTTTGAAATATGGGAGTCATCCCTCTGAGGTGTTTTCAAGTTGGTCAGGAACTAGATGGCCCTCTGAAGCTGGTCATTCGAAATATTTGTTATTTTTAGAGTATGAACATTTTACCTCTTTTAAATATATATATTTTTTATATTTTATTGTTCTAATCTTTGTGATTTCTTTAAGCGTTTTATTTGGTCCTTTCAGTATAAAACTTTTCTGAAAATAAAATTGAAGGGTACAATAATTGATCCAGAAAAGATACGTGAAATAACTCGGAAGGAAATCACCTTCTAACTAAGCTAAACATGTGATTAAAATAAGTTCCTAATATTTTACTATAGACTGAAGCCAGTAAATGGAACTGGAGCTATTATGCACAGGATAATATGAAGTTAAAGTAAACGATATTAAAAAGAGAAGAAGAGAACTCAAAGTTTTTATCAAATAGAATTATTTCTTAAGGATTTTGTGGGGCTTAAAAGCTCTCTTTTGTTGCGATTTAAAATATTTCTGTTGTGGTGCTCTACATTTTAGTTCTTGACAATAAGTTTAAAAATAAACATAAATGCTTTTTAAGAGCTTTTTTAAAAAATGCACCATGGTATTTCAAGAGGTTTTTGAAATAAATGTAAATTTAAAGTTTTGATGTCTACATGAAATTATGCCTTTACTTTAAAGCTCTTATGGGAAACAAATAAATTTAAAATTTTAAAGTTTTCTAAAGCTCCATTCTCGTTAAAAGAAAATATTAAAAATCTATGAAAACTTGAAATGTAAAATTTCAATATAAATAGAAATTTATTGTTAACCTAAAGCTTTTTTAGGGAATAATGAATAATGATATAGTGGGTATAATTATTTTTTCAAGCCATTCTTGATTACACTAATGTTTGATTTAGAAAAAAGAACTTTAAATATTTTTAACAATTTAAAAATCCTAAATTTTCAATTTAGAGGCAGCATTAAGAAATTTTCCATTAAACTTTAATTTAAACTTTAATTTTAAACTTTTTTTAATATTATATAAAAATAATTGAAATAATAACTTTTAAGCTTCATTGAAAATTCAACACTCAAATTGTTCTCATTTTCTTCCAACTTTAAAGCTTATTGATGTCAATTTTTCAGTTTTTGTTTAGCAAAAGAATAGAAAATTTTGTAAACTAAGAAACTTTTAAGCTCTTTTTCCATTTATAATACAATAAAGCAGAATAAATTAAATAAATTGAACATCAAGTGTCATTTCAAAGGAAAAAAGAAAGAATCTGACTAAAAAACTAACAATTTTTCTCTCGAGACAATAACATTTCTTTCAATGAGAACACAAAATAATTTTTTTTATAAATAAAAAAAAACTTTTTTATCGGAAAATATGCATAAAGAACATGAAATGTAGATAATTGTAAGAAGACAAAAGGAACAAATCAAGCTCTATATTGTTTTCGATATGATACAGATTTAAAAATAAAAAGACTTTAATTAACTCAAGACAAAAGTTGTAATAATAACATTGTTGCAGTAACAACTAAATGATCTATTGTAACGAATAGTTGAAATTTTTAACAATAGAAACAACAACTACAACAAGAACAACAAAATTATTAAGTGAATGAGATTGAATGTGGGGAAAAACACTAAAGAAAATTTTCAGTTGTAACAAGAAAACTGGCACCCACTTCAAAAGCATCCACATACACACAAACAATATAACGAAAATATAAAAAGAGCACAAATGAAGGAGAAAATATAAAAGAAAATGAAGAGAAAAAACAACTTAATAGCCAACATCATTTACAGCAAAAGCAGCAACATGATTATCATCCTCATCAACTGTATTGGCAACAGCCCCATAACCACCATCAACCAAATATCATTATCGTCATTGTCACGTCGACATAGACTTCCTTGTTATAATGTATTTTTCAGTTAAATGAAATATTGAATAAATGAACAACATTAACATGAAGCAGCAGCAGAAGCAGCTAAAAACGATGGTTTTTAGTTATAATGATGATGAAGTTGATAATGACGTTGAGTAGCAAAAGTAGTTGTAACAGTAATAGAGGAAATGCCAAATAAACCAGTGTTTTCCTTGTTCTTTCTCTTATGGTAGTTTGAATTACTTCGAATGAAGAAAAAGAGAATTTCCACGATTGTATAGTGGAAAAGATATTAATATTTTTAGAAGAAAACTCATGAACCTCTGATGAGTTGATTAAATATAATTAACATCTGTAGAAAGCTTGCAATGCGATTGATATGAACTTTTTGCAAGGAATCGACCGAAAATCAGTTTCAAATGTTTGTCTTATACTTGCAACTTCGGTTCCAGCCAGACTGTTAATGTGACCAGCCAATAGTTCGGTACTAAGCTGCAGCTGTATTTCATATATGGAACCGAGATTAAGAGAGATACTCACATTAAACCAAAATGCAGGGTCTGCAAGAAATGTTATAATACCATTTCTTGCTTGACCAGGTCGTAAGCAAAAAGAGTGACAAAGAACCGCTATAGTCGAATATCTGTCGTGTCTAATGATTGAAGATCTTGGAATCTTCGAGGTTTTTTTCAAGAAGAGGTCTTGGTTTTGGAAAGCCAATAGACTTACATTGGTCTCTCATGAACAGTTGAATTTAATGGACAGATTTTGGATTAGATACTGGTTATTTATTGCTAGTTTATATATCAGTTCTATTTTCTACATGGCACCTCAGGAAAGGTTTATAATATTTAGAAACTAGTGAATCAATTTTTCGCCAGAAAATTATAGAATTTCATTCAAAGTTCTACCCACTGTGGAATCTTCTAACAAGTCTCTTATGCATGAAAGTACACATATATTTATATGTCTGAAGTTAAAGAAAATCCCAACATTTCAAAAAATCACTCAGACACACGCACTTTGTTACTTTAGGTCTTTCTTCTTTTATTATTCTTCATTTTGTTTTAGTACAATGGGGAAAACCTCAGAGGAACCAGTGCTACTTTAAACGTATCTTAAACTAACAAGTATGAATTAGACACACAATCACTTAAATACACACACAGACACACAAATACCAATACACAACTTTACCATAAAAACACAAAAAGCTATTACAAGCATATGGTTTTTACTAAAAGAAACAAAAAGCAGCAGCAGCAGCGGCAGCAGCAATATTCATCACAAATATCGTATCGAATCGAACAACCATACTTACAAGCTAAGAAGAAGAAGAGAAGTATACTTCAGATATATGAATGGATCGTAATGGTGTTGTTGCTATTGTTTCAGTGGTTGGAGAAAAATCATGTTAAAACATTTCATTTCATACAATATTACAGATGACACTACTCGTACTTAAAGAAAACGAAGAAGAAGAAGAGCACGATGGTGTTTGGTGATGAAAAAGATGAAAATGTCTTATGCTCCAACGATAATGGCGAATCAAATAAAAATATAGAAAACATGATTGTCACTAAGAAAGTGTGTCCTGGGGTGAAAACATCAAATATTTCCTATTTTCATTTTTTTTTGATAAATTAAAAATGACACTTTTCATGTGAGTAGAAGTTTCTGTATGTATGTGTGTGTGTAAGTATTTTCACTTATGGGGAAAACAAAGTTATAGATTATTTATTTAAATTGTTGTTATTTTGAAACACTTAAAATGTCAATTTTTATATATTTGGAATATATTTTATATATGTATACATATAGTAATATCTATAACGATTTCAGGGGAAAAAGCTTTTTAAAATTAATAAAAATAAAGCTTGATTTTATTTATATTTTATTAGATTTTTGTGTGAGGGATCAATAATGGGATAATTTGGAATTATTTTGACTGTAAGAAAAAATAATTTCACAAAATATTTAATAATATTTTCACAAATAATTAACTTTTAGTCTCTAAAGCTGGAGTAAAATTTTTTCAAATTTATTTAAAGTTATAAAATATTTAAGCACTTTTTCTTTTTTCTGAAAAGTTTTCTGAAACTCCTATTATTATGAGAATGAAGATTCTAGAAGCTTTTTTGTACATAGATTGTTCTTCTGTATTTTAATATTTATTAAAAGCTTAAAAGTTTCGAAAATTTTTAGAATCTGATAATATTAAGGCTCATTTTACTGATTCTCGAAACCATTACTGAAATATATTGAAGAACGCTATTATTTTATATATTTTTTCAAATACATACTTTGGTCAAAGCTTTTTGAAATTAGAAGCTTTATTTTGAAATTGTTTTTAGTAATTTGATTATATTAGAAATAAGAGAGCTTTCTCAAATCGTTTCCTTTATAATAAGAGATGCTTTCAGAAAGCATTTTATTTATTTCATTTAAAAGTTCAAAAGCTTTCTTGAAGTTTAAGATTACAATTTTATTTACAATAACAAGTTTGAAATTTGATCCCAAAAACAGTTTCTATTTAGTTTACCAATAACAAAAAATATAGTAGAAAAGCTTTTAATGATGTCGCTACACAACAGCATGTTGGAAGCTTTTAAAAAATTATTTGAAACCCAATGAATCAGATGTTGAGAATATTTAATCTTCGATCGAATGCTTTAAAAAGCTTGGTTTTATTAAAAAATCCAGTAATAAACATAAGAATTAAAAGCTTTGTTATAAAAAAGCTTTTTTTACGTAAAAGTGTTTTTAATTTTGTTTGTTTTAAAAAAATTAAATATTATTTCTGTTTTTACTTTTACGATTTTAAATTTGCTTTTTATCTTAAAGCTTTAAGTAGATCAAAGTTTTCTTTAAGCTTAGAATTCAAATAGTTTTCTTGTGAAAGTGTTTAATAAATTTATAAGTTTCAAAAAATAACCAGAAGTTTAGAGAACTTTTATAAAGTCTAGCGATTTGAACAAATGTTCAATTACAAGCACTTAATTTCGAAAGCTTTCAGAAAGCTTTTGCAAATTACAAAATTTAATACAATTTTACAAATTTTTGAAACTTTTTTCAGGTCAAATAATGTTCAAATTATTTTATTTTACCGCAACAAAATGCTCTCTACAGAACCCAATTAAACAAGTAATTAAAAAAGAGAAATATTTCGAAACTTTTAACTTTTTGTTTATTATTTTTCCTCATAAACATTTTTATTATTATTATTTCTTTACAACAAAAATATGTTCATTTTCTTCAGGTATCTTAAAAATCATTTTCCATAAAAATACCAAACTTAATCAGTAAATTTTATTGTTTTCTATCAGATACTCCCAATAGTTCTTTTTGTAATAAAAACAGCAACAACAAAACATTAAATTTTACATACAATCTGGACATACTTCGCTTGGGTTACCTGAGAAACAAACGGATGATTGCAACAAGAGCAGAAGAAAAGAACAGAAGAGAACACATTGACTGTTACAAGTGTCAGACTGTCATTGTAGTAGAAAATTGGCAGCAACAATGATTCGACAACCAACACTTAAACAAACTAAACGAAGCTAAAAAAAAGGACTAAAGAAGAAGTATTAGAAAGGAAGAGAGGAAAACAAGTCACTCATTGTAAAACGTTATAAATTTGTAGTGACAAGAAAATCCTTCAATATTTTGTACTTCAATTGTAAAATGTAAAACACACGGTAGGAAACACATATACATATATACATTTGCAAAATGAAACGAAATGTAAGAACAAAAACAACTGCAGCTTAAAAATCGGCTATAAAAAAGCCAACATTTACAACAACACCAATTGCTATATAAAGAACATTTTTACATACAGATTAGTTAGATGTTTTAATACTATTACATTCACAAAAGGACCTTCTCCAAAGGTATAAATGTATACAACAAAATAGTAGAGTAAGTGTATGCGTGTGTGCATGAGTAAATATAAAATCCTATTGCAGAGATGATAATAATAATAATAATAATGATGATGGTGATGATGATGATGATAATGATGAAAATAATGATGGTGTTGTAAGTATTTTAGAATATTGTTGTGTTTAGAATACTGGAACAAAAATTTATTCGTATTGTAATGTATTAAACGTAAGGTTTTCAAGGATCGTTAGCACTAATACCATATCACTACGGTTACCAAGTTGACAACTTATATACTTGAATATATATTTATGTAATAATACGAGTGTATGGCACATTGGGTAAATGTCATAGGTTAGATTTGAAAGTGGAGCTCACATTGTACATTGAGACAATGAGGAATCATAATAGAACATAATTCAAGCTGTCCAAAAACATTATCCAGATCCTGAAGTTGCTTACCAAGATATCTCAGTTATTTCCTCCAGACATTAAAATAATACGTCTTTAATTCCATTTTGTTCATCTATTTGGTGAATATACAGTTCTAAGAATAGGAAATCATGAGGATTTTTAAGGACTGCAATCTAGTGAAAAGTGGGTAGATAAAAACCGAAAAATTCTGCATCGATAACCGATTTATAGTCTTATCAATATAATTACTAAATGTCGGATCGAAAATGTTCGAAAATCTATATTTTTTTTTTTTTTTTTTTTGAATTTATAAAGTGAAACTAGAGCTGTGAGGAAATATTACCACCAGAAGGAAACCAGAAGAATTCACATAAATTTCCAATATTGCGAATTTTCAGGAGAATAGAAGAAAAGATATCCATAATTGCAACTGGAAATATTCAGCTTCACTTAAAGTTCAAAGCAAAAATATTCAAATTTTCTCCATTATCACTCCAGTTAAATATTCAAAAATATAAAAATGTTATGGATTCATTTTAAAAGGTTAGAAAAATTTGACTTCCAAAGAAAATTTTTATGAAATTCTATATATGGTATGATTAATAGACATTCCTCATTTTATCATTCCTCATTATACTCATTTCAACATGACGCAATAGGAATCTTCTCAGAAGCATGTAAGAAACGATCTTCGAAAATTTTAAGGTTTCAAGTTGTATGTCGTAACTGAAGTTGAATATCGTACTCGGAAGCCGCCCATCTCTTATCTCAGACAATAAACAGAATCTGTTGGGGTCTACAAGAGTAGTTTTAACATAACTACGATCGGGAGAAACAATAGGCTCAATTCTACTGCTGGTCTCGCATTGAACGTGCCGTCCCTATCCTATATCCAACATATGTCCTACCTATTCTTACCTCTCTTAATCCTAAAGATCTATTAAGATCTCTTCACATTGAGGGAGAGAGAATGCCACGAAGTGTATGTATTCCTTCCATATTATCGACACTATTGCATAAGTCGTAAAGAAATAAATATTTAATTATTCATATGTCTCAAAAAGGAGCCAGTAATAACTGAGATTTTAGCCGATAGATTCGTAACTGAAAGGCTCACAATGAAGTTTGATGCAAATTGCATTCCAACTTTACTTTCAGTACAGTTTTTATATCATATATCTTGGTTATGGTTATACTGATACTTTAAAAGAAGCACGTTTTCCAATAGCCGGATATATGGATCGAACGCATAAAAATTTTTGTTTTCCATCCAACTAAAAAATATGTTGGCTGAATAAAAATTGAAGTGAATTTAGAAATGAACAAAGCTTCGATGTCAGATATTTTCTTACAAAAACTTATTTGATTCCTTTGAATCCTTTCAATAAGGTTCATTTGGGAAAACTTCTTTTGTTTAAAAATCAATAGATCGTGTTGGTCTAAGAATATAACCTCTCGAATTTGATCTCCATTTAATAAAAATTTTCTTAATATTTCACACTTTTGTTAAAATATTTTCCACTACACTGGTATATTTACAGATCTGTTCTTTAAAATGTAATAATTACAAACATTGGTCACCAGTAATAACAATAGTTTTTATACCAATTTCCTTTCCCATAGGGTACCAACACGAAGTTGCTCACAACTTTCTCCTCAAAGCATTTTATTTTATTTTAGGAATATATTAAAAGCTATTGTAGGTTATCCTTTAGAGGACCTTACATTTCCAACACATTGTTACATGAACTTAATTATATATATAGTTTTTGCTCTCTCTCTCCCACTTTCTCTTCCTCAATCTTTCTCTAATCTCTTTTCGGTATACGAGTGTGTGCCAAAGCTGATAATGAATAAACGTTTTACGCATTCGAAATGACAATGTACAACATACAACTACAACAGCAACTAGAACAACAATAGCAATTTTAAAGTGTTGCCATTGATGTTGTTGCTGTTGCACATTTACAATAAAATTTACTATCACGTTAACAAAAAAAAAATGAAAAACTGTGAAAAAATAGGAAAAAAAATTGTATAAAAATGTAACAAAATGTAGGTTGGATTTATTTACAAGCAATAAGATAGAAAAAAAGCTTTTTTATTTCAGGAACAACATTTAGAATTCATGTTACTGATTGCAACAGCAACAAAAACAATAAGAAAATGTGTGTTTTTGTATGACTTAAAGCAAAACCAAAACTCGGGCTAAATGTTGCACTGTAGTGCAAAACGCTTTTTTTCTCTTTTAAGTGTTAAAGAACATACAAAAACAAAAATGTGAAATGTATGGGCAAAAAAAGTCTAAGGAGTTAAGAAAATATTTTTTGGTACTGGTTCAATAGGAAACTTAGTAGAACCTATAGATGTACTTTCAGTTCGTTCTTCGAAACATATTTTCTATTCATAAATCGAACATCACTGATACGAATTTTTAATAAAAAGTTAAGTAAAAGTGGTCACTTTAAGCACCTCTTATTATGGGCGGAAACCCTTTTAAGTTTGCATAATCGGGGTAAATATTTTATTTATTTTATGCTTGATAATGAATATAACTTTATGATCCCAATATATACAAATTTTCTAAAAAAAAATTGATATAACAAGCTTTCCACTCTTAAAGACAAGCGATAAGTATTTTATCATATTATACACTGTTACTGTAAAAATATATCACAAAACATCCATATTTAATCTTAAGCCACAATAACGTCTTATTTGTAAGCTTCGCATCAGATATAATTGTCTCATTCGCTCAGTTCAAAACTGTAGTTAACTGACTAACTAATGGCACTCGTTCTAAACCAGAATCAACCTGTACAAAATTAAATTCTACAGAAAAAAGAACCAAACTAAATCTTCATGTGATTTCCAAACACGTTTCTCACATTTTTTAATTTCGACGGTGGCAGTGTTATAGTTTGGGCAGTATTATCTGCAGTTGGTAAACCATAAATGTGTTTTGTTCCAACAAAAATGAAGAACACAATTTATAAGGAATTGCTCTTCTCACTTTTCTGGAAGAAAAAATGGATGAAGATTACATATTCCAGCAAGATAATTCTGCAGTAGTGTTTCAATTCAGTCTAAAATTTGGTTATATGGGAGCTAGAAAATTTTTTGAAAGATTTATGCCCTTTAAAGTGATATTTGGAAGAAGGCTTGCGAGATATCTATAAAAAGCAATATACTGACCCTCTCACAATTACGCACATTGCGTAATCATAGGGCATACTTTCATTTCGTTTTTCATTTAGGAAGTAAATTTGTACCGGACCCAACATGGCCATTGTACGAAATTTCATCAAGATATCTCAAAAACTGTGGAGTGTTCACAATGTTTACACGGACAGACGCACAGGTGAATGGAAGGACGGACTTCGTTTCAGAGTATTTCTGATTCGAAAAATATACCCCAGTTTTCCGGTATTTGGTGAAGAGTCCCTTGGCAGAAATCTATTTTTAATTAAGTCTTAGTTGGTTCTATAGGAATATGTACTGGAGTATATACAAAACTTTTGACGAACTATGTTTTTATAATGTACTAAGTGATTCTGTACCGATAAGAAAAAGTAGAACAGTTTTAACTGGTGTAGTCTCTAGTTTTATTGTGGTTTATTGAGTCCGTAAAAAAATAGGACACAAAAATATTATATAGTCCATATTTTTAAGACAATATATATGTATGACAAAAAGTTTTTTTTTACCCATACCTTCGCAATGGCAAAACAGTGTGGAAATTTTCATAAAACGTAGAAAAACAATTTATAGAAAAAAAAATCATAAAAATACCGGTATTTATTAACTAGTTATAACTAGTTTTTCACTTACCTTTGAATGGTTTTAGATGGCAGCATTGGAAGTATTAGTAGTAACAACATTGGCGGCAGCAGCAGTTAGAGTGTAAGTACCTCAATGGAACAGCCAGCCAGGACATACATATGTATGTTTTAAAAAACAAATGGTGAAATTCAGTCAGATGAACTTGAATTCATTTCGTTTAGTAAAATAAGCAAAAAATTAAACTCAGCAAACACATGAATTTTCCAAAACTTTACACACACACAAACACACGCACTCAAGCAAATTTTAAGCAAAAGTTGTTTTAACAATTTTTCTTACTTTTTCGTGTTTTTCGTTTTTTTTTCTTTTGCCAGTAATTTCATTAATTTTGTAGTACGTTTTACCTTGAGTTTTTTTTTAAAGTTGTATAAAAGAAAATTTATTATTGTTTTTTACAATTTTCTTTTGGTAATTTTTGGATTTTTTTTAATAAAAATTACACGTAATTTAAGTTAAAGTATGATTGGCTTTCGCTTTTTTGAAAATATTTTATATAATTTAGATTTCTTTATAAAAAAAAACTTTAAAATTTTTATAAACTTTTATTTTTCTTTGATATTTAAAACGTTTAAATTTTAGTTCAGTTCTTTTGTTACATTATTTTTCTTATTTTATAGATATTTGTATCTTAAAGATATTTTTTTTAATTTATAGTTGTTCTTCGCTGATATTTATTCATAATTAGATTTCTTTAGAATTTAGTTTATTATAATTTTATTTGTTAAGTTTTTCTGAGTTCTTAAATTAATTTGTTGCCAAAATATCTTTTGAATAATTTTTGTTTTCAAACTAGTTTTTTTGCAAACTTTTTAGAATGTTTCAAATTCATTAGATGGGTTTGCTTAAGCCATAAATTTGTTATAAAATTTGAATATTTGTTTAAGAAAATTATTTACGCTAATTTTAAACTCTTACACAAACATTTCATTCCAACACAAACAACAACTGAATTGAAAGAATTTACAAGAAATTTATAAGAATTTACAAGAATATATGAGATACATTTTTTGGAAACTAAAGAAATAAGAATTGATTATGCCAAAATATTATAGTTCTTTATCAGGTGATATAAAATATTGAACAAAATAAGAGTATCTTTCAGATACTTCTGATATAATTTGTAATTATCTCTAGAATGCCAGAATTGTAGTTATCTCATAGATAATATAGAAATACTTAACTTCATACTAAGGAGTGAGATAGAAAAATTCGTTACACATTTTTAATACTTTTAATTCAAGTATTATTTTATTTCTGCCGTCAAACTGTTTTAAATGTTGTTAAAAGTACCAGAAGTACTTGTGCGTACTCATACATACATACATACATACATACATACATACATACATACATACATACATACATAGATATATGTTAAAAATTTTTCGATCTCACTCCCTATAAGTAAAATACATAAATATCTCTCAGATATTTTTTAGTAAATAAAAAATTAAACACCTTTTTTATGAAATTAATTAAAAAGAAGTCAAATCCTACACTACTCTTTCAAGTGACACAAAAAAATAACAAAAAAAAATTGAATATCTCTAATTTAATGTTGATAAAATTAAATGCAACTGCAAGATACATTTTTATTTAACTGAAAACAATGAAAATATTTTGCTTTAAGATTGAATAAAAACCGAAATTTAATGTTCTTTCATCTTCTAGAATATGATTATCTTTAAGTTACTTTTGGCATCTATGCGCTACAATAAATTAATATTAATTTATCTGTTAATTAAATCATAAAATATCAATTAAGTTGCGAAATGTTTTTTTCTTTAATTTATACAACTTAATTTAACCAGAATTAATAAAGTTTTTGTTTAGATTTTTTTAAAACACTTTTCGTGTTAATTTATCTTTATATCTTTAAAAATCTATCTTTTTCTTTATTATAAAACCACACTCTAATTATATATTTATTCGTTTTTTTAATTTCAATTTAATTAAATAAAAGATTCCATTCTTTTTTCATTCTCATATAATTAAAACATTAAATAAAAATTTCATATATTTTTTGTTAAATGCGCAGTTTTTTTAAGATTTTGTTTTTGAAAAATAAATCTTTTAGATACTTTATAACTTGTTTGCGTTTTGAAACTAATTTTTTGCCAATTTAAAGTTTAAATGAATTTTAAATGTTTTCTAAACCAGAAGTTTTTTTTTTATAAAACTTTAATTTCAAAAACTTAATGATTTTTATTATTATAAAATAACAAACAAATTTATTTATCACGTGATAATTTTAAATAAAAAAATATATAAAAATTATTGAAGCGTTAATTTAATTTATTTTGAACATTAATTGTTAAAATTATTTTCAAAAATTTCAATATTATTTTTTAATTAAAAACACGGGTAATAATGGGTTAATAAAACAGCTGATAATAAGGAACACACATTTTATACATTTTCTAGAGAATTCAGAAAATACATTCTAACGATTTTAAGTTTTCTAATTAAATAAATCATAATTTTCTAACTGGAGAAAAAAAGATATAGAGGGCGCCAAAGTCATTAGATATACATAATTTGATTGACCTTTAAAATGTCGAAGAAATATTTTTGAAAAAATGAAAAACAATATAAAGATTGTATTCCAATTAGAAACTAATATTTTCATTTTTATGATTTTTCGATTCACGAAAATAACAAAATAATTACCTAAAAGAAAAACAACTGTCCAGAGGGCGCCAGACATAGAAATAAATTACCTTAAATAAAAGAAATTAATTCAAAATATATAAATTTATTATTAAGGTATTTCTTAATATTGAAGGTACAGAGCAGAAAAATAAACTTTACAGAGGGCGCCAAAACAATAGAGATATAATTGATTTCAGACGAAAAATATATTTGAAAAATTTTAGAAATATAATTTTTGTATTTTTTATAAATTCAGAATATCGTGAAGTTTTAATTATGTGGAATAAATTTGATAAATTATCCAGAAGAAAAGCAACTTTCCAGGGGGCGCCATAACATATAATTTAAAGAATTTCATAAATAAAAAAGAATTAAGTTCTTTTTTTGCAATCTTGGGGAAATATTGAAGATAGTTTCGGAGTTAATAGCATTAAAATTTTTCAAATAGTATTGATATTGAAAACTTTATAAATCTGCTACCAAAGACTGTAGTACAGAGGACTCTAAATCTACCGAAATGTACATAAATCTTTTTTATCTTAAACAGCCGATTTTTCATAATGTATTTGGAACGTTATCATGGTAGCATTATGAAAATTTTGGTTTGGTGCAGAAATATGATTTCTACAAATTATCGGAACTTAAAACAGTGATATGGTGGTCTTAGAAAGCAAGAAGTGGAGAGTAAAAAGATGGACAAACTGATCTTGGTCATTCAAATCAAACGAAACGAAACTGAAAACGATAGTTTTTTAGGAAATAAAAAAATCAAAATTAGGATTTTTTTAACCATTTCAAATTGATAATCTTTATATTGCCAAGATTTTTTTGGATCTCACTCTATCCATTAGATGAATTAGTAAATGTTGTGTTTTTTTAGAAAAGTTTTGGTGCTCAAAATGTTTTTTTATTATAAAAAAAATATATTTTTATAAAGTTTCCTTAAGGTCATTCAAATTTAGTTAATTTTAACGATTTTAATTTTTTATATTCTCACTTCTCTTTCTGTATATTTTTCAAATCACAATTTGCATAGCTTTCCTACAATATAGCAAATAAAAAATAACTTTCATATCAAAATTTGGCCATCAGCCAACTATAAACCACGTTTACTTTTAGTCAAATATCTTTCTTTTTCATTTCTTCTTAAACACTTTTAGTATCTTTTTCTCTTTAATTCTTTCATTTCTTCTTTTCTTAACATTTGCATATGTATTTCGTTAAAAAAACTGAACAATCACTGGCACTCTGAAGTCAAACACTTAAGTTATTTTCCATTCAATTTTATTATTTTAATTTTAAAAATTTTTATTTTTTTCAACTCAAAATTTTCCACTTTTTTAAGAAAATTTAATTAAAAATTCATTTAAATTTTTATATTTCTTACATTTTTTATTCTTTTCTCGCAGAAGATGGATAAGAAAAGAATCACACCTTTTTGTTAGTTGTTCTTTTTGTTTTTGCTTTTATTTTATTCTTAATAAAATCACTTTAGAAATTCTATAAAATTCTACCGTTTTTTTGCTTTTTTGATTTTTTTAATAAATTGTTTTTGTATTAACGAATGATAAAAAAGGGAAATGAAAACGTTAAAACCGCTTTAACATTTAAAACGTTTGCATGTTTCAATCACGTCTTTACACCAACTGAATTTAAGCCATTTAAACACAACTTGGTTGGGCTCTGACTGTTTGGCTTAAGCTGTGGGGTTTCGACTCAATGGTTTGTTTTTTTTTATTCATTCAAAGACACAGAGAGACAGAGAGAGAGAAAGTTAACTGCTCTCCGTGATTTTGTTTGGTTGGTACCTTAATAATGATGTGAATAATAATCATTATTGTGCTGAGTACAAAACATCATAATGAACGACATAAATATTAATGAAGATTAGTTTGAATAATAAAAAATATATCTAGAGAAACCTGTTGTAATCTGGAATACACAAGAGATCATTTCATGCGATTTCGAGAGAAGAGAGTTTCATTTTAAACTCTGCTCAATTACTCAATATTTCCTTTAAGCCGGTATTTTTATTTTATAGTTAATTGTAAATGTTTTAATGGTTGTGTAGAAAATTTTGTATATATTTACATAACTATCTAAGTATGTGTTTAAGTAAATGTATCTGTGTAGTTGAATTTGTATCTTTAAATTGTGTTTTGTGTATCTAGAGAAGATGTCTTAACATTTTACAATTTAATTGCTCTTACTGCTCTTATTGCGGAGGTGCGGTAAAGTCGTGAGTTCATTTTACCATAATAATGTCTGCAACAACAACAATAATAACAACAACAGCAGCACCACCACAAACAACAACTATAAAAACAAATCGGGTCGGACTGTGTTGTTGGCTTTTACGCTTGCGTGTTCTGTTCTTTATTAATTCTTTTCTTTTTTCGATATTTTTTTTTAATTTTGTATTGAAATATTTCTTGTTTTCTTATTTTCTCTCTCTCTCTCTCTCTCTTCAGTTTGTTTTAATTTCTTATGATTGTTTTATATTTTATTATTAACTTTATTTTTGTTGTTTTCTACCTGTTTTTTTGTGTGTTCTTTATTGTTGTTGTTGGTTTTTATGGTGATTTAATATTTATTCTTTTCATTAGATCATATAAGAATATTTTATTTAGAAGGAAACATCGAGTCAAAAAAAGTTAGTAAATAATATTATGATTTGTTCGTTAAGTCAAAGTGACTTTAAACATTAGGAAAAGAACTATAAAGTGACTTTAAATCAGGTTTCATAAATACTCAACAGTTAAGTTCTAGAACATGATTTTCATATTCACTGAAATATTTCTTTTCCAACGGAATTGTTTCCCGATATTTGTTGATATTTATATAACAATTTTAAAATATGATTCTTTTAGAAATTCTAAACCGATCCGTTTATATTTGTATTAAAATTATGTAAATATGACATTTATCTTCCATATTAAAGTATCACAAGGTGAGACCAATACAAAGGTCGGTCAAACCCGATTATGTAATACCCCACTCCACAATGTTAGTTAAGTTTATGCGTTTTACCTAAGGGGATTATATTGTATGGTGGTAGAAAAAAATATAGACTGACCCTCGTATAATTTTGCACATCTGGCCAAGACATAAAGCGTATTAGAAACTCGAGATTATCGGTGCACAAAGTAGGTGCATTTGCGTAGAGGAAGAATAGAAGAGATTGGATTTTAAACAAGGCATAAATTTCTTATACCAGTTTTTGGCTGTAATTTTGGCTGTTAATTGGATTAGAACCAATAAAGATTGTTTTTTGAAATTTCAATCTTAGTGGTTCCAAAACCTGAAAAATGTTTGATTCTTTAACATTTTCGGGTTTTGATTTGGAGAAAGATATGTTTTTAGTAGGTCTAATGATATGACATTTTTTTATAAAAAATCGCCAAAATTTTATTTATAGTTCAAGAGATATTTCGACCAAAGTAAAATTTTAACCCATTTCTGTGTGGATTCATGAAACAGATAAATTATTTTGAAATAGAAATTAAAGAAAATATGCAATTTTTGAGAAAATTTCCCAAAAATTTCTAATGTGTGGTAGAATTAAAATGAAAATGGTCTGTTTAAGAAAAGTGACTGATTAAGGATTTCAGAAAAATTTTCAAAATTTCATCACTAATGATTTAAACTTTGTTTTTTTCACATATACCTCCCCCTTAAATGTAGCTCTCACTTAAACCAAAAAAGATTCTGACAAATAAAGTTGAAATATTGTATTTAAAATGCAGACCACATTCATACTTATTCATGTTTGTTTCATTGTTTTGTGAAACTTAAAATACACAGGAAAAAATAACAAGTTGTTTTTTAATTTTTGTTTTTTATAGATTTTTATATAAATTATTTTCTTTTTAAAATACAAAAACGTATCTATAAACAAAATACGTGTAAATTCTGGATTGTTGGTTATAAACAAAACGAAATAGCAAAATTTACTACAACTACTACAATAACAACAATACAGAGCACTACTGTATGTATGTTGTATATAAAATACAGTTTAGTTAGTTGTTTTAGTTTCAACAATTTTTTTTTAAACTGTTGCTGACCATTGCTAAGTTACAAATTGTTAAGATACAATTTTTTAGTTTGTTTATTTGTGTGTGTGTGTTTTTTTTTTTTTTGTAATTTTATGATATTTCACATTTCTAGGTCGACTACAAACAATATTAATGTTGATATGTATATGTAAAATTTACATAGATATGTATGTATTAACGTATGTAGACATATACATACAGATGATATTGTGTGAATGAGCAGATAAGAATTTAAGTTAATGTTTTTGTCAAATTAAAAAATACCCTATAAACTGTCTGGTTTGTTATTAACAACAACAAAATGTTTGTTCTTAAAAATTTATTTATTTTGAATATTGTGTCCAATTGCCATTTGTGTGTTTTTGTGTGTATGATGAAAACTTTATGAGTTTCTAACCAGTTCGTTTAAAAGCATTCAAATATAATTTTCTTTCGCTTTTTGTTTGTTTTCCTCCCATTTTAATATCTTTTTTTTTGGTTGTTCTAAATATTAAATATCTTCTCTTCTACATTTCTATTCAACATTTCTTGTTCCTTTTTTGCTATTTTTTTTTCTCGACACACTGATGTTACTGACAGCAGATTTCCAACAGTTTTAAACCATAAATTGTGGCTTAAATTGTGTTTTCACTTAAAACTCATACTCTTCTACTAAACAGTGATTACAAAACGATTTTTTGGAAATAATTTTATAACTTCAGAACTGAAAGAGATATCGTTGTAGTTAAAGTATATTTGAGTTGATTTGCATGATTACAAGATGGTCCGAGAAGTAGTGATGGGCCTTCCAATATTGACCATTTCAGGTATTGCGAATTTTTATAAATAGGCTTTCATAGTATCATCACTTGTAAAAGAAAGCGAAAATGACAGTTATTACTATAGACTTTATATGAGTAAACACACATTCTTTAGAGCACTCAATATGCATGCAAAATTTTATTCACGAGTAGTTGTTATACTTGTATAAATATACAAGATTAATTAATAACTCGGATATTTATGGGCTGATTTCCCATCTCAAAATATCGCGTTTTTGCCTATAACTCGGAAACTAATGGACCAGTTACTGTGTTGTAAAATAAATTGTAATCAATCAGTGCCATAACCAAGTCCATAAGTGTCATAGGGAGTTTCAAAATATAGGAAAATATGTTTTTATCTATAACTCAGGAACTATATTTTGATATACATTTCATATATGCTAACGAAAGGTCGACTTCATAAAGTTTATTTCAGCCAACATACGGACGAACAGACGTTTCAGAATATATATACTTTTGGTCTAAGTCGAAAATTTTGGAAATTACAAACGGAATGACGAACTTATATATACCCTTCTGACCTAATCAGATGAAGAGTATAAGAAGTATGTGAAATGTCAGTCGATGTCAACAATTTATGAAGAACTTAAAATTTCAGACTTTTTGGCATTTTATGAAAACAAAGTTAATATTAAAACTTTAATGAAATTCCCGCTCTGTCATATTTTTTAGATCTTTAGCTCACATATGTTGCTATAGATTAAGATTTGAAAAGTTAACAAACAAAATTATTTGCCCTAAGTTTATCCGAATTTATTTTGCAGGCATTTTCGGTTAAATTTCTTTAAAAAAGATAAGACAAATATGAAGTTCAGACAAAAGTGTAGCCAGTGATTTATTGACAAGTTTTTGCAAGTTAAACAAAATTTTGAAATAAGTATTGAAATTTGTTTCAATTTTAATTTAATTTTTTTTTTAATTAGCAAAAAAAAACAAAATTTTCAATAAAATTTTGACATAAAACTTTTACCAGGTAAATTTTTGAATCTTTATCTGTTCACATTTTCCCAATATGTGATTCCCAATAAGATGCTTATAACTTTGTTTAGAACCCAACCTAAATGCCTCAAAAGTTTCAGAAGTATTTTTTTTTAAGTTTATTTTCAAACCACTGTCTTGTACTGTGTAAAGTATCTATATACACATATGTGTGTGCGTATATATGTAAGTATGTTGATTATGAAGAATTTCTGGTTTAATTTAAAAATATGCTTGTCTCCTGATTGCTATACAAACACACAGACATCCACTCTCATTCAAGCATTTATTCACTTGCCAGGCTCATAAACTAAATGAAATACACTTCAAAAATATTTATATCTTTTATAAGGATTCTCACATATATTAACAACAACAGCAGCAGCAACAAAAAAGCAACAACTTCAAAACAATTCCTATAAATGAGTATTAGGAATAAGACAGCAACAACAACAACTACAATAACATCAAAGCAGCACCACAAGGAAAAAGTTGGTCAAACTAAAAAAAAAAAACTTTCATATTGTTGCTTACTACATGTTGCAAAGAGAATAAAATTAGATAACAACAACAGAAACGAATTTTATGTTTAAAGTTGAAATATAATGAAGCAGAAACCATTAGGCCCCAGGGATTATTTTGGGAATATTACCAACTAGTTATTTAACATACAATACAAACAAAAGAAATGTATATGTGTATGTGTGCGAATGAGTATAGAAGTTTAACTGGTAGCTTAAAATAGCCTAAAGGGATACAAAATCCAAAAATCAAGAAAAACGAAATTTTCAATTTTAACAAAGATTTCAATTTTCTTTAATGAAATTTGAAAAAAATCGTTATTAACAATAATTCTTAGATATTCTATGATATCAGAAATTATATATCAAATTATGATTATTTATTGTCGCTCAAAAAGATCCATTTTAAAACTGTCTCAAATGGGACTTTTTTCTGGGATAATACTCTGACGAGATTTATAACACTTAGAGACCCGAAACTTTGGATCTACTACATAAAAAGACTGGAATTCGTGGTAGAACTAATTTTATATATTATTAATAATTTAGTAGCTCTATTTTAGGAGATTATATCACAGTCCCCAGAGCGGTAAGAAAGCAGCCAGGTTTGGAGATATAAAAGGCTCAAAAAGTTCATGGCAGAAACGCTTCCAAACATTTAAAGGGCAAAACCATATCCTGCAAATTGAAGTCAAGTTTTCAAAACATAGTGGATGACAAAATATATGTTATGGCAGATTTTTTCAAATTTCCTGGTCAAAGATTTTATATTGCTACTGCTGGAGGGAATGTTGAAGAAAAATTTAGAACCCAAAAGCAGTAAATTTTTTCTTAAAAAAAAAAAATTAAAAAAAAAAAAAAAAAAAAAACAATAAAATTTTACAACATAAGACTTCCAATGTGTGATTTGTATAAAGAGAGGCAAATCCACCAAACTGTCCGGAGCTAGGGCTGGACAGATATTGGGCTCTTAATAAAATAGAATTAAAGAGTATTAAAAAAGTCCACAAGTTTGTAGATTTTAAATGGAGATAAACTATCTGTTCGAGCAAAAAGAGTCCTTTAAAATTAATGTAAAAATGTGTTCAATTCAAAAACTTTACAATGTTTATACACATGTTGCTGAGCAACTATAAACATTATTAACATTAATTTAATTCCCGTTTTAAATTTTGTTAAATCACTTTATTTTTGTCTTCAAAACTAACAAATTTATACTTTCAAATATTTTAGAACGTAATTTCTTAATTGCGTGACTCACATTTAGAATTAAACAAAAATAATCCAGTATTAAAGCAAATTTACCCTTTTTCCGTTTTGTTTTATTTAAATTAAAAATTTTATTTGCATTCTAAAAAGTAGACAGTTGAAAAACACACTTCATGTCTGTTTCTTACTGCGTGATAATTTGCGATTTTTTAAATTTAAATTGAAGATTAAAAAAAGTGCATTTTTTGCTAAACAGATTTTTGCTTGGAATTTCACAATAACGAATAACGATTATATATTTATCAGGTTTAAAAAATGTTTCAGATAAAAATTATTTTTATTTTTTTAACAAAATTAAATATTTATATTTGTTAAATATATAATTTCGTCTTTTTTTTTTTTTTTTTGTTAAAACGTTTTGTATAACAGTTTATTTAGCTTTTTTATTCTTTTATAAACAATAAACCTGAAATTGCGCATTATTAGATTATAATTCAAAATGAAATAAAATTGTTATCGTTTAAATACTCGGAAAATTATCGATATAGAAAAACAACGTGAAACGGTTTTGAATTGCAGTCATTTTAAACTGAATAAACTGTTGAAAAAATAAAAACTTTAAATTTTACTCTCTAATAGAATCAGTATACATATTACAACACTGTTGCATATTCCTATAAACTCACAAACTCCCATCAAAAAGTAAAGTTTAAGTTTTGTAATGAGAGGCAAATTAACGGTTCTTTTTAAAAGTAAACAACATTTCTTATATGTTGTCTCCTGGTGGTATTTTATGTGAAATATTTCTATAGACGCTGACGTGAAAATTTATTTTTAAAAATGATCTAATATAAAGTCTTAATTATTATTTTTTTAATAATTTTTTTCACGGCCAAGAATGTCCTAATAGAGAAATTGACCATGAAATTAAATGTTCCGAATTTTGGAGTGCAATTTGTTTAAGAATGGATAGAATTATAGACTTCAGAAACCTACCAAGGAAAATACTAATCTTACGAAGCGATGAAAATATAAAATGGAAAAAGCTAAAGTGATATTCACTGATGAAAGAAATTTGATCAGTCAGAACCGTCTAGACATCGTTTGATCTTAAATCATGTTATTGGCATGATTTAAGATCAAACGATGTTCGAATGTCAAAACGTAATTTCGGCTGTGGTAGTGTTATGGTTTGGGCAGTATTTTCTGAAGTTGGCCAATACAAATTTTGTATAGTTCCAATAAAAATGAAAAACACAATTTGTAATAGCACGAACTGCTGATGGATAAATATTGCATATTTCAGCAAGATTCACAGCAGTCTTAGTCATTATTTAACGAACACAACACACCTTTGTTGGACTGGTTCAATTAAAATATTATTTACCGACTAAATATTTTCTTGTTTAATTTTTTTCTAATTCTTTTAAAAAAGTTATGTGCGTTTATTGCAATATACTCTAGTGTATTACATGTACCAACATCAATCAACAGTTGCTCTAAATGTTTTTAATTATAATTTTAATTAAATTTACAATTTTAATTATAATTTACAAATAATTTATTTGTGTCAATCACAAATTTTATGAATTTTTATATTTAGACTTCAATAATTATTGCTGAATATTTAATTTAGACAAAATAAAAGAAGGGGGAGAACGTTAATTAGAAAAAAAGAACACAAAGACTGGTTTTTAAATGAATTCGATTAAAAAAGTGGGTAATACCCATAAGGTGACCATAACTTTAAGTAATAAATTAAGAATTTTAATATTCTACACATAGAAAAAACACAGTATAAAATTGAAATTAAAAAATATTGTGTGCAACAAAATTGATTTCTTCAGTGGAGAGATATTAGGTTCTTGTTAAAAGAAAAATGGAGAGCACAAAAAAGTCTTTCAAATTTTAGTCAAAGAGGGACTACCTGCTTGAGCAAAGTGACAGAAAGCTCTATAGAAACGTCAATGGAAGCATTTCTGAAAAAGGTTCCAAAATTCATCACTATTGGTCAATAAGTAAAATTTTAAATGTTTGAATCTAATTATCTCTTAAACTGTAAGACCTAAACCTACACTAGAAGGAATAAATTCTGCCAGTGAATATCGATAAATCAGTGGCAGAATTTAATTCTATCATATGAAAATCTTTAAAATCGTTTCAGATATAAGAATGGTCCAAATTTGGGACCCTGTGGACTAGCCCCGTTAGTTTTACAAATTCTAAGCTCTAAAGTTAAACTCACATCTGTTAAAAATATGTGAAATTTCGGAAGTTACAAATTTATTTCCATTTCTATTTTGATTTAAAAGACTGTGCAATCCAAAATGCATTTAATTAATCGCATGAGGAAAAGATAACTGAGAAAGTTTTTTTTAAGTCCATAAAAAATATTTCCGGAATGGATAAAGCGCCAAATCCTTCCTGGTTAAGAAACGTGTAGAATTTTATAAAAATTCAATAAAATAACCATTTTAAACTTTTATATTGTCTGTCATTTTTTGCAAATAAACGAAATTTATTCTGGCTAATTTCATTTGTCTATATTTTTCTCTTTATCTGGCCACCCTAATAATTAAGAAAATACCAAATTTTTTCTACTTCAAACTTAATTAGAAGAGAATTCTTAAGCAGTAAATATAAAAACAACAAAAATTATTTTAGAAAAGAAATATTAATTTTTCTTTTTCAAAATTCCAGATTTCTAAACACATATACTGAGACACATAGACACACAAACATATCTATAGATTCTAAAAAAATAGCAGCAAACAAAAATAACAAACAAACGAACAGCATCAAGAACATCAACTTTCAAACTGTGAAGAAAAGTTGAAGTTAAAAGACAAAAAAAATTAAATAAAAAAGAAGTAAGAATTCTATATTCGACAATGCCGAATCTTCAGTACCCTTCATCTCAAATGCGTGTAGTAAATAAGTTACGTTTCGTATATATACACTCACACAAACACTCACAAACGTATACAATATATACGATATATAAATACAACTCAAGAACACTTAATGAACCGATTTTAGAATAATAATGAAGTATATATAACTTTATATTATGACAAAATGTTATTCTAATTTGTCGATTTCTAACTGAAAGTTCTACGAAAATTCTATGCTGGATCGTAGGGGATGTCTCAGATATCGAAATTTATCTTTTAAAATACTGAACTGATTTTGATAATTTTAAAGAGCAAACTTCTCAGGACTTTAAGAAATACTCAGGCTAAATTTCATTGACTTCTGTCAAATATTGTGGATGTGAGCGTGTAGAGAGACAGACTTTGATTTGATGCAAGAATATCAAGTTTGAAGTGATTCCTTTTTAACGTTACACACGGAATGACAAAGTTAATGTACCCTCTTCACCACTTGTGATGGTGGAGAGTATAAAAACTTGAATGAACAGAAAACAATTCATAGAAAAATAAAACAACTTCTTTAAAAGCCAAGTCAAATAATAGACCTTCTTCTTCTTAATACAAAAACTACTAAGAGTCGTTTAATAGTGGCAGCAGCAACAGCAGCATTTTAGCCAAAAGGTTTTTATTTCTTTTTTTTCTTTTTGTAATTTTATTTTCGTCTTAATGGTTTATCTCTTGAACGTAAGAAAGAAAACAAAGTTTGATAGCGGGTTATTTTTCTTACTACAACAAAAACTATGATCATTTCTTAAGTATTTTTTCTTTTCTTATTTTCAAATATTTTTTATTCTCCTCTCATATTTATTTGTTTGCTAAAATCGTTTTTATACCCTCCACCACGAGTTGGAATGAGGGTATATTAACTTTGTCATTCTGTGTATAACGCTTAAAAGCAATAATCTTAGACGCCATATTGTATATATATTCAAAATCTGAATCGATTTAGCTATGTCCGACTGTTTATTGCTCACATCCGCTTTAATTAATTCCTATTTAAAACCAGCTTAATCGCTTCAGTATATAAAAAGATATATCCCAATATCTGAGGCAACCTTTTATTTACTTCATACAGATTTATGGTGGAGGGTATTGAAGATTCGGCATTCGAATATTGTATTCTTACTTTTCTTTGTAGTCTTCTATATAAAATAATTTTTTTCTCTACTTCTTTCTTTAAAATGTTCGCAAACACAAACGTGGAAAAAAGTGGTAGAAGACATTGGAGAAATACAGCAGCAAGAGCAAAACGAAATAAACTTTCACCAAACTATAATAATATTTTGCGTTTTTTTGCAAATATATAAATTTATATGGTAAGAACACTTATGACTTGTAAGACGGGTTTGTGAAGCATAAAAAATTAGAAAGACATTAGAGATTGTATGGGAACTTTGTAAACATATTTTCATTTAAACAATAAACTGTTTTTTCTAATCAGTGAAATTTTTATATTCAAAACCTTTTTATCAATTATGTTCCTCTGTCTGCCTGTTAATATGACAGCAACAACTTTCATCCGAATTTAATAATCAAAATGTTTATTTGAGCAGATTTTTCTTATCCCAAATTGTTCGCTACTTAAAACCAGCGAACCAAACAGATATTTTAACTTTTTTTTTATAATAAACAGTATTGTCAAATTAACGAATATTTTGTTGAGGTCGATTATCAAAAAAATATTACACAGGATCAGGAAAAATTAAAGAATAAGATCTCCTAAATCTTCTAACATAATTAAAGGTTTGAAAAAGTCCAGTAAGTTCCACATAGGAATACAAAAACGTACAGTTTAATATCCTACACAAATACTCTGTTCCTGTTCATTATAGTTTAAGCCTGCGTTCACTTTTTTATTTTATTTCCCATATATTTGGCTGAACTTATATAAACAATACGATTGAAATATCAGTATTTTTTCCATTTTCGCAAAATATATTCCCAATATAATGAGCAATTTGAAATTGCTGCCGAAATAAGAAAAATATTTGTTACATTGCGGAATATGCCAAAAGAAGCCTCCTTCATTTCATAAGAGATTAGATTGTGGCCCATATCATTTTTGTCGATTTGACATCATAATGTTATGGTTCCGGAGTGATATCAGAACATTGTCATAGTTTCTCTGACAAGAAAGGTTATAATACAAATTTTCCGAAGCTTAAATTGGTGGATGTGAACTAAAAACTATTTGTAGATCGCATTTTCTAAATGATTTGCTGAAAAGTTTAAAATTTAAATAAAAGTGATTTATCACTTTATAAACTCAAAATCCTATTACGGGAACGAGGCTTATATGGGAACTATGTCAAATAAGGGCTTCAGCACAATTAAGCTTCTTTGAATTTATTATTCCATCAAAATAAATAATCTAGCAAATTTCATAAAATTATCTTTGAAATTGCTACTTACATGACAAAACGATTTTGGGGTGTATCAAAATTTTGCATATTTGAAGTCTCTAATTATTTACCATTGATCTGCTTTTGATGATTTTTTAAGAAGATGAAGTATATATAACTATATATTATGGTAAAACTCTGTTAAAATGCAGTAATTTTTTTTGGAATTTTGAGGTTGTCTTAGATTTCGATTTATTATTCTTTTTGTTAATCAACCATTATAGCGGGTTTTAAAGGGGATACTGCCAAGGACAACAACAAACAATGTGACTAAATTTCAATGAATTTCGACAATTATTCTAGGCGTGGCAGGCGGACATAGCTAAGTCGACTCAGTTCTATATTTAATGCAAGAAGAATACTATTTGGGATCTCAGATAATTCCCTCTTAGCGTTACATACGTAATGATAAAGTTAAGATACCCTCATTATCATATCTGGTGTTCTATTTCAAAAGAAACGAAAATGCTTAAGCTTTTATCTCAGTGCACTCTTCTGTATTATCTCTCTTCTTTTCTCTTTTGAGCATAATTTAACATTAGATTGAGGTTCATAAATTTCTCTATGACCAAAACTGGTTTTCAATCGATTCGTGTTTTAAAATATTTCTTTTTCAAATTAAAATTTTTAGCAGAGTAGTTTGACGAGTACACTGCTTCCAATTAGGCTTCCAACAGAATTTAAAATGGAATGTAATTAAATCTTTTTAGTAAGGATGATAAAACCTTTTTAAAGAGCTAAGAGATCGTCTTAATTCTTCATTAATTCACTTATTAAACTTTGATCTTTAAATTTCTTAGTTAGTAAAGTTAAATGTATGAAATCGATTTTTTATAATGTTTAAAACTCGCATTAAAGATTTTAAAGATCTCAAAAGAACTTCAGATTTATTTGAACTACTCGGTTTCGTATAAGAAAAAATTTGTATGACAAAGAAAATTAACTTCGAAAGTTTCCGCAAATGATCCTGATATTGTAATATAAGATCACAAATAATTTTCACAAAAATTGTTTTAAATCATGGAAACTTTTAAATTCATTAAGGCAAAGTTTACAAAACTATTTTTAACACTTAATGTAGTTTAACCAAACTTTGTTCAGTTAACAAGAACTTTAGTTAAAATTCACTCCTTCATTTGAACTTTTTATATTCCAATATTACTTATGCATTTAATAAAACTTTGTTTTAACCATAGACAATGCCGAGTTTAACAAGTTCTAGTTTAATATAATTTAATTATTTAATGAAATTTTAGAGCAACCAAAACAATTCCGTATTTAACTAGATCGTTAATCCAAGATTAAGTTTTCGAATAAGAGAGATATTTTAAAAATTTTACTTAAAGAAATTTTCATTAATAAGACACAAGTTCTGGTTAAAAAAAACTTCAGTTAATCAAGAATCGAATCAAGTTTAACAACATTTTTATTTTACTGAGTTAAAGTTCTTACTTCATAAAATTTGTATTAAGGCAGATAAAGTTCACTTTTGAGCACATTAAAATTTGATGTCAACTTTTCACTTTCCATAATTTTATTAAATTAGAGTTAAACCATTAATTTCTATTAATCTAGGATCAAGTTCTCTTTTAACAAGTGCAGAAATTAATTTTGGTGAAACTATTCGTTTAGCAAAACATTCATTAATATAAGATTTTAATCCAGTTTAACAAAAGTTTTGTTAATCTAGGATTAAGTAACCGTTTAACAAAATTGTCTCGCTTAATAAAACTTTTGTTAATCAAGGATAAATTTCTCCTTTACCAAAAGTTTAATTATTCCAGGATCAAGATCCTCTTTAACAAAATTTTCGTTAAACCAGGTTTAAGTGTATGACTGTATGTGCATTTGTGATCAAGTTTATATGGTTGGTAACCTCATTTTAAATTATTATTATATTTTTTCTTAATAATTTTTATATAAATTTTCTTATATATTTTTTAAATAAGTTTTAGTTTAGTTGTGGTTTTTGTTATTTCTCATTTAAAGTTGTTTGTTGTTGTTTTTGTTGTTGTGTATTAAGATGGAGAGTAAAAGAGACATTAAAACTTGTTTACAAATCATTTCCTTCCTTAAAGTTTTCAGTTGTTGTTTGGTTTTGTTGGTTTTATTTGTTTGTTTGTTTGTTTTTTTTTTGTATTTCTTTTATATAGAAGACATTATCCTTTTGATCCCTTTCTGAATTTAAGAAAAGTGATGTAAGAAAACAGCAAAACCAGACACTTGAAGTATATAAAACTTGTTATCTTGTTTTATTACAAAAAAAATTTTCTTTGTTTTTTTTTGTTTGTTGAAACTTTTTTCCACGTTTTTAAACAAAAATTTTATGTTGGGAAAAATTATAAAGAATTTTGAAACACTCACTCTTCCAATTGGATCTTATAAACTGTAAACACACACACACTCACACTCACATTTATAGACAACTGCAGATGAGACACGTTTTAATTAACTCACACTTAAACATAATTAAGATTTCCTGTTTAATTTATTTTTTATTTTTTCTTTTTGTAAAAAAAGAGGAAAATAATTTGTTCCAAGAATTTCTAAACAATTTAATATCTTCTTCTTCTTTTAAATTTTCAAAACTTTTTGTTAAGGATTTCTTACTTTTATCCTTTTGTTTGCTATAAACAGGAGACTTCCTTTTTGTTATTGTTGTTATATGCAGATTTTTTTTCGTTTCTGGCAAATTCAAAAATTCCAATTCGCTTTCTTTTTCTCTAATTCGTTTTGTTGTGTTCACTTTGAATTGTTGTCAGAAAATTGAAACAAAAACAAGAAATAAATTGCAAAACAAAATGTGAAGAAGAAAAAACAATTCAAACGTCCGTTTTGACGTCTCCACTTCTTGACCACAGTTAGCTCTATTGGCCACTTTCTTTAAAACTTCCTTTTTTGTTGTTATATACAATTTGTATTATTTTCTTGTTTTGATACTTTTGTTTTTCCTTTCAAATTATTATTTTTCTTGACAATTTTTTCTATTTGTTTCTTCGATTTCAATACAGGTTTGTGACACTTAATTGTGTTTGTTTTTTTATTTCGATTTTGCTGAATAAACGTTTCACTTTAGCAAATTTTTTCCCCGTCTGAAATGAAATAATTCGAAAATTTTTCTTATTAAATTCTTATGTTTTTTCGTAAAAGAATTTCCGCTTTAAAAAACCGTCCACGTTAACGCTCGGAGAGCGACTGAAGCTGTTGTTGGCTGTTTGTATTATTGACCTGTGTTTCTTTCTTTCATTCTTTGCCTTTTTTCTTTCGTGTCTTTTTACTCCCTGTTATTGTTTATGCTTTGGTATGCGTGTACTTGTGTGTAGCTTCAATGTTTTCATGTTGGCTTAGTCTGTTTGAGAGTGTGTGTGCGTGTGCATGTTTGTATTAATGTTGTTATTTTGTTTCCATTTTCTTTTGTTCACTTGTTTTTCATGATGGGGTTTGATGTTTGAGATGCATTTTTGTAACCTGGTTTGATGTTGTCTTTTTCTATGAATACAGGTTGCTTTATTTCCATTCCAAACATGTTGGATGTTGTATGTGATTTCTTTTACAAGTTGTTGCTTTATGTTTTTGTTTGGCTGCTACTTGTTGAAGGTAATCGACTGTTTGTTTCTTCTTGTTGTTTCTATAAAAGCCACGTTGATTTGTTTTGGTTTTGTGTTGGCGATCAGTGTTGTTTAACGTTTTAATTTATTAAGCCGGCCTATGAAAGGCAACATGTTTTTATGGAAAACTATGCAGAATCACATTTTGTAATTATCTTGTTTATCATAAAGTAGAATCTTTTAGTTATTTTCATCCAAAACAGATACTTGACCAAAGGTCAAGAATTTCCCGAATTCGAAAAAAAAATTTCAAAAAACAAAGCGGAAATTTTCAAAAAGTAATGTTTTCTGATATTTTTAAAATTATTTAAAAATTACTGGTTATAGAAATTTTTGGACCTTGATATCGTCTGGAAAAATATTAAAATATAAATAAATTTTTGGAGTTTTTTTTAAGAAAAGCAAAATAAATAGTCTCAGTTAACTATCAAAAATCAAATCATGTGAAATTATTTGAGTCCTTAAAATACGCGTTCCTACGTGATATTTATCTCATATTGTTTTCGAAATATTTGAGTTTAATTTTTTTACTTCCATGTGACAATTTTTTAATATTAATCCAAAAGTGAGAATCGAATCTTTGAATCATATTACATATGGTCCAGAAATACGTTTGATATTATGCAAAATTTATCTGATATAGAAATATTTCAATATTTAGAATTTTATAGGAATTTACAAAATTTTAATTGATATATTATTTAATAATAAACATATGTGGCTGAGATTTTCAAAATTGTTAATTGTAATTCTAAATAAAAGTGTTGGAAAAGTATTTAATTTAATAAAAATTGTTTAATTCGCAAAAAAAAAAGTAATGAAAATTCTTAATAATGGAAGTTTTTGGCTTAGAGAGTCCACATTTATTGGAGGTCTTGAAAAATCCATTGTGATTGTTTGCTTGGGACATACAAACTTATAAAAAAATTCCGATAGGACCAGGAAAGGGAACGCCCCATCTAAAGCAAGTATCTATTATTGAATATCTAAAGAACTATATTAATTACCGAATATCTAAATAAGTACTACTTCGAGAGATTTTTTCATTTTGGACTAAATTACATTCTCAAAATATGAGGGGGAGAAAAAAAACAAAGCTTATTTTAATTATCGCATGTCTAGAGATAAACTGAAGTGAAGGCAGATACATTCCTTTTTCAAGAAACAGTTTTACTAGACAAAATGTTAAACGAAGAGGATCATAGGGAGAGGTAGCATCATAAAAAGCATATATTAATTATAGAATATGTAAAGTAATATTAAAGTGAAAGTCGATCCCAATTACTCAAAGAAACTGATTTACTAGACAAAATGTATTACTGGTAGGATCAGGGGGATGTAGCCCTCATATAATGGAAATAAAATTTTATTATCTGTGGTACTACTACAGCGATAGTTAAAAAATTTAGCCCCAATCACTTTTTTAAAGAATTTGCTTTGGTAAAGAGATATACGGCAAATAGGACTATGAGGACAGATACTTTTCTCCATATTTTAATACTAGAATTCATAAATTCAGTCCTGATAATTTTCCTATAATCAGTTTTACGTGAGAAAATGTATGACAGATAGGATCATATAAAGAAAAATTGTGAGCTGACTCAATGTATACCAATTATCGAGTATCGAATATCTAAAGAACTATTTCATCAAGCCATTCCAAATTTTACCACTTTCTTATGAAACGTTTTTACTGGAAAAATTTTGAACGGACAGGATCAGATTTGATATATACCCCCCGTTCAAAAATTATAAATAATCGAATATCTGAAGGACTATAACAACGAAAGTCTTCCAAATTTCCAAAATCCCCGCTACATGAAAAGTTGTTTAAATTAACGTCGTGATTTATAAATTCTTTAAAATATAGGACTAAAGAAAATTTTTGCGCAGCAAAGCATACCGGGTTAAAGCTAGTAAATAATAAATATTAAATTTAAAAATTGCAGTAACTTTTCAAAAATAATTTTACCTTGAAATCATCTTTAATGACACAAAAGATAAAACTTAATTTGAAAACAAAAAAAAAACAAATTTGTTTATAATGTGAATGGAAACATTATTAACAAATTTGTTATACCCTACACCATCATATGTGGTTGGGATTTAATGCGTTTGTGCTTAAGTTTGTAACGCACAGCAAAATAATTGCTAACACCACTTTTAAGTGTACCGTTCGACTCAGAATCACTTTCTGGGACAAAATGCAGGTCGCAATTCTTTAGATACCTCGATAAAACTTGGCATGAGCCATTATTTTGGCTCAAGAACGATGTCTACAAAAATTGATGATGATGGGTCATTCACCCAATACAAATGTTTCTCCCGGAATGGGGTTCTTTAAAAAAATCCTAAATGTAAAGCAAAATTTAGTCCATATAAATCTAATAATGTTCCAAAATGATGCTCCAAAAAATACGAGGATCGGTGAATCATTTCTTATTGGTCCCATATAAATCCCCTTAAAATTAACAATTATATATACGCAAGTATTGTGATAAGACTTGGTCAAATTAAGTACCTATAAGCAAGAATCGATGTACCAAATTTTACGAGGGTCATTACATAATTTCATCTAGCTCCAGTATTATGCTTCCAGAAGAACTAAAATATACTCCATAATATACTGAACTCTTAAGCACAAATTGGAAAATATATTTATACGAGGTTCGATCATTAATTTTTAATGACCAACAATGTGGTGTAAAGTATTAAATAATTGGGCTTGACCGACTATAACTTTTACTTTTTTTGTTTTTAATTCCAATTAATTATACGAAATTTATATAAAAAAGTCCGCATCTTCCAACTTAAATAATAAATTTTGCACAAATCACTTTTTGAGATTAAATTAAGAATCATAAGTTTATTCATTTATTTCGTCTCTAATTTTTTGTTATTCCGTTTTCTTTTTTTTATTATTTTATTAGATATTTTGCACATTTTCATTTTCTTATTAATTTTATCTGTTCGTTTGCCATATCTTCTTCTTATTGTTTCCAACAATAACAAACAATTAATTAAAATCGTTGACATTCATATCTGAATTAAAATAAATAAATCAAGTAAGAATACCATATTCGTCTGTGCCGAATTTGAAATACCCTCCAACTCTTACATCATGTAAATAATTATTATTACATCGAATTAAACATTTGAGGCAAATTTCAGAAAATTGTTTTCAAAATTGCTAACAATATGATATGATTTTTGGGTGTATCAAAATTTTGCATATTTTAGCCTATAACGTTCTTTCTATTGATCCGATTATATATTTTTATGGACGATGATGAAATTTGAGGAATTTTGAGGTCTCCGATATCTGTCTATAACTTTCTTGCTAATGAACTAATATAGCTGGCTTTAAATAACAAACTGCTTAGGACAATAACAAATAAATTTCACTGAATTCGGAAATTTTTTAGGTGTAATAAAGTTTCTAACTAACATACCCCAATTGGGTCAGTTTTTGTTTTGATGCAAGGACATGTGTGCTTTATGGGATCATTACCAAACAACATGGCCAAATTTCATAGGTGTGTTTGATTTGATGCAAGAATATACATATACTTTATGGGGTCTTAGATGATTCTTTCTTAGCGTTACACACGGAATGATGAAGTTAATATTCCCTCATCATACAAAGAATCTGAAAAATACAAATTTATTTCTTTAAACGTGTATGATTTCTGAGATTTTTTGCAAATATTTTTTTCTGTATTTTCATTTTTATTATTATTTTTTGTGCTAAAACGTCAATATTTAATTCCTAGAATAATTCCGAGAGATGTACCAGGTTAGTACCAGTTGACGTATAAACCTTTTTTTATTATTTTCTGTTTTCCTAAATATTTATTTTTTTCTAACAATTAATCAATTAAAAAAAATAATAATAATAAATAAACAGATTTTTTTGCGCTTTAAGTGAGTTTGACAGAAAAATACGTGAGATATTCACGATAAATCATGATTTACATGTTTAGACGTTTATATTTCTATTCATATGAAAGAAATAATCGTAAAAATATTGTTAATAACGTTATTAAGGGGAATAGAAAATTATAAAAATTTTTACTAATTTGAGGGATGAGATTATTAAGATGGAAAGGTTGTTGGAAAACTACTCACTGGACACCTGACATTTGGATTGAACAATTTTCAACTATAGATCGTTTGGATGGCATCATACAGCAATAAAAACAACGCTCACTTGGATCTAAAAATGTGATATTGGTTACCAGATTCTAACAGAATTAGCATCTTATTTGAGCACTGTGTAAATAGCACCAGTAATATAAGGCACTATTAGGGTGCTGTCTCTTTTATATTTTATCGCAATATAAAAAAGTATCTATAGGTTTTCAGATAAAAAAACGACGTAGCTTTCTCTCTTGCTGATCATCACTTTAGATATAGATAAACTAGAAGATCTTTTTGGATTTTCCCTCAAATACTAATACAATACAACAAACCGAACAGATGATAAGAAAATTATTAAAATTTATGCAAAGTCTTGGAAGTCTAGTGAAACACTGATTTTATAATCAACTTATAATTCCATTATTAATTCTTTAGAGATCAGTTATCTCAAATATCAAGTCATGTATGGTTCTAAATGAATGAAAACTTTAACTTGAGAAGTTTTATTATATTAAATCAAATTTTCGAAAGGCAGACTATATGGACGCTACAATTGATTGTGGACCGATAGCCATAAAAATTGTTTCATTAGGTAGTGGTTATTACAAAAAATAACTGTGACAAATTTCAGTCTTTAAACATAATTCCAGGACTGATATTTTTCATTTCCATTTCGGGATGGGGAGTTAGATTTAATAATTGTCGCAGTATAGATATTTTGTTTCTTAAAATAATTATGATTTTTAGTAAGATGTTGAAGTATGAAATACATAAATCAATTAGGTTGTCTAAGATATCGGTGGCATTGCTAAATAGACCCAGATTTTGATTTGATGCAACAATCCAATTTATATAACCTACAACACTCTTGGTGATTGGAGGAATATGCGTTTGTGGTGTTCTAAATAACATTGAGAAAAAAATTGTGTTACAGTCGCTTTTAAGATCAGAGAAGAATCTCTATCTGAGACGATTTTACAATGTTCGTCTATCTGTTTAGCTGCCTGTATATGACAACGTTGCGAAAACTCCAAAGGTCCCAATTAAGAAATATCTTTTTGGACAAAGAACGAAGTCCTTTGAAATTGGTCGTGATCGGTTCAATTTTTCATACAGCTCCCATGTTCTCCACCCAAAGTTCTTAAACTCATAAATCCTCTTTCCCACCTTCGAAAATCACTTTTAATTAAACTTAAAAAAATATTTGGTTTGTGATAATGTTTCATCTATTTGAAAGTTATACAAAAACCCGAGAAAAAATTTGCGAAGATCGGTTCAAAATTCCTTCATAAATCTTTCACATAAATGTGAGTATCATGAAAATATTTTAAACAAATATTTTAATATATTTTATGAAATCGAATTCAACGGGTATCGGTCCATAATTGATATGCGTGTAATAGGCTGCATATTTTTAAAGGGTCAATCATAACCAATTATTACACTCAAACTTGGTTACCATATAAAACCTTTCTATATCTTGAAACCCATATTATGGTTAGACAAATGCAAGTTTATTATCATTTTGCGTATTTTAGCATTTCTTTTCGATGTCCTCCAGACCATGAGGATTTGTTATGATTTTATAGTAACTCTTTAATGACCTCCACCATTTGCAAGTTAGAAAAATTGGCACGAATTACAATTATGGTTTCCCCACAACGCAAGTGGCCTTCTATGTGAGCTTAAACCTTTATACTAGTAAAGGGCCTTATATGAGAGCTATAACCTAAAATGGACCGATAATTATAAAATTTCAATAGAATTGACTCTATTTAAGAGTTTTATATGTTTAAGGGTCTATTCCTAGAAGAGACTTTATGGGAAAATTAATGAATACAAACGTTATTCCAGTTAGTTACATACATTAAAGACAATAAGACAAATATTTATGTCGAATTTCAAAAGAAGCAGTTCATATTTAAGGGTTTAATAATAAGAGCCTTATATAAGGGTTTAATAAGCTAAAAATCTTATTCCGGGAAGGGGCCTTATATAGGAGATAGTTCAAATAATGATCCTAGTACAATGCATATTTGATTAGATTTGTTCTTATATCAAAATAAAGTTATGTGTTCTTTTTTAATTAATTTGTGACATGTATGATTATAGCTGCTGTTTCTGTAAAATTCATTTGAGGTTACCTCAGTTATCGTCTTCTTTTTTGCTATCATACTGATTTGACAATTTTAAATAAGAAAATACAAATAAAATTAATCCGGTTTTTATAAAATTTCTCATTTAGATTGTCCGCTGGAAAATTAGGATTTATGTCCTCATTTATTTGTTTGACAATTCGGAATAGACGTAGTGAATAACTGTACTTGTTGAATTTACTAAAATTGAACTGCGAAATCATTTAATTTAAAATATTTTATAAAAATGCTCACAATTTATAATTTCCAAAGTGCACAGTACTGTTAATGAAAATGGAAAGTCCCAAGTTTAATTGAAATTCATAATATATTTAACATATTGAAAAAGTATAAACTAAACCGGTATTTCCCAAGTTAAATTTCAATTGAGAATATTAAATAAATTTTAAAAGTATACAATTCTTATAAATTGCATTTATTCTATTGTACGCTTCCTGTGAGGATTTACCCACATTCTAAGCTAAATGCAAATATCCAGATATTGATTTCCAAAAAAGTCAATCTGGCGCTACACCAAAAATGAGGAATGCAAAACTAAAAACCCACCAACATTAAATTTCAATGTAAGATTTTGCAAGAGTTCGGTTTATTCGACAGCGAGAGATTATGAACCGGTTGTCGTAAAATTTCGAATACTGTTTTCTGGTTGTATAAATTTTAGCTGGATTATTGGAATTGAATATTGGATGTGAGCTTTGATATATTATGGACAGATTTTTCGATACATGTTATTAACAAATGAGTTGGTACATCATGTGGTTTTGTTAAAATGTAATTAAAATATTTTTATATAATAATTCTAATAATATAAAAACTCCATTCCAGGAGGATATTTGTAATGAAACAATATTGAAATAGTGGATAGTGAAGACTATTGAAATTATTGCCTTTGTATTTGATCAAAAAGCATATCAAATTTCTTGGTATATCTCTAAAATTGGGACTTACAGAGTGTTTACATCTTAAATGGACAGATCGCCCGTTGGACGGTTACTGTTAAATTATTTCAAGAACCATTCAGCATTACTTTTCCATTATAAACAAACGTATTTAACACTAAGCCGGTGTAGCGTAGGTAACGAGGGATTGCTTTCCCCTTATAAGCGGATCTTTTAACATTTTCCAACAATTGGAGGTTGTTACAAATTCATCATAGAGGAATATAGAATTATTACTTTTTAATTTAACAAATGTTTTTGATAGTAAATAAACGATGGTCCAGCTGAAATTCATAATGATCATGATCCTCAGATGTCATGATACTTCAGCTCGCTTAAATGCTATGTTAATTCAAATCCTCGTTCAATATTTTAATTTTTTGATGTTTGAAGTTGACACTCTTTCTTTCATACTATCGCCAAGAACTTCAGTCATCCATAGAATAAAGTGATGAATGAAATATCTGTTCCGAATTTGCAGCTCGGACAATTAATAACAACGAGAGAGAGATAAATAGAAAGGCGATTTTTTTTATTTTATTAAAGAACATATATTAGAGGCCTTATAAGACACCTTCTTGGTGTTACTAAATAAATACCTTAATATACTACCATTGATCATTTATAGCGAAGGTGCTGATGCAAAAAGACTGCTCTTAAGTCGATTAAATCTAAAGGAATTCAAATTCACATTAAAATTTTTGATTTTATTTAAGAATATATGTATACTCTTTATGGCCTTATTATTCTGCCCTTTGGTGTTACATACTAAGTGACTAAGTTATCCTTTATAGCGAAGGGTTAAAAATGGTGTAAAATTTTGATTTTTTGTCGAAAGCGGTAATTCCAAAATAAAATTCGAATTGAGAATATTCAATATAGTAGAATACATATTTATCCTTTCTACGTTGGAACTTTTAGATCTTAGTTGGATGCAAAATATCTCCTAAAGTCAAATTAAGTCTCAACAAAAACGATGTTAAGATTTCATTTCCATCCAATTATTGTATGAGTTGGAAAGTTAGTAGAAATATTAAACATAAGTAAGTACGTCTCAAACATAAAATATGTTCGATTAGAATTGTATGACAACATGTTTGATGCAAAGAATAAAGAGCTTAAATTAAACATAATTCTTAAGAGAGACAATTTCTGTTATTCAAATAATTAAAACAGACCTCTAAATGTCAGACTGAGTATTTAGATAAAATTTTTATTATGTACTGTTAAGCTTAATGGGGAAAAAATGCCGGTAATATTTTTAATTTAACAGATACATGTGTACGTACATATGTTTGTATATCTGAGAGTGTGGGTTAATTGGCTTGTTTTTGTTGTTATAGAAAAAAATATACACACAGATACTTTGCTGCTCAAATCAAAACAACAATAATAAAGCGAGAAGCTTCTGCAGAAGTAAATATTCTGGTTGTTTTCGTATCAAAATAAAGAATTTTAGTTCTTTTTTTTGGAATTTTTGTTTTTTTATGGCGGGTAAACTGAAAAAGCAGAAAACATAATAAAAAATTGTTGCTAAAGTAAACAGAGAATCTAAAATAAAAGAAAATTATTGTCAACATTATAGATTAACATGTTGTTGTTGTTGCTGATGACGATGAGATGTTGTTGATGAGTTCAATTTGGCCTTTTCATTATTGTTGTTGGCATTGGTGTTGGTTTGGTTATGCAAATATTGAAACAGAATCAAGATATTGTCTGTATTCATGTATCTCAATAATTTATTTTTTTTTTTTAATTTTTATCTTGGGAAGTTACTTTGGTTTTAGTTGTTTGTGTTCTTTTAATTAATTAATGATTGTTTATCTTGTTATAGAGAAGGAGGTTTCCAGAAATGACCAGACACTCTCGTAGTAGTTTTGAAAACCTCGAAGTATTTATAATGGCTTGAAGATCTCTATTTCTAGACCTCTAATAAAAGTGGACCTATTTTTGAGATTTTCTTTCACAGAAGATTCTAAAAAATATGGATTTAATAAAATTATATATTTAAATCCTTAAAATATAAAGGGAAATTTCAAAAAGTATATTTGTTGGTTATTGTCCACATTTACTGCTCTCCATGGAATTCTGGAAAAAGTCACTACCCAATAGTTATTAACACCTTGATGTTTTCAAAACTTAATTCCACTTTAAAACTCAGGTTTTGTGATTTTAGAATATTTAGCATAAATTCAAATTTTTTTTTTAAAGGGGTTCAAACTCGAAAACTCTGTACTAAGTCTTATAGAGTATTTCGATACAAAATTTGAATTTAAGCATTTTGTGTAATGAATTCTTTCAGAAAAATATAAATTTCATTTAAATTTTCAAGAAAAAAATTCTATTTTATATGAAAATCGGTCAGTAAAATTTTTCGACAAAAAAAGTAATTTTTTTAATTTTCAATTTGAAAATGGATTGTTTTTGAACTGAGTGGAAATATTGACCCCAATCTTTTTTTGTTATATCCTACACCACAGTAGGTGGAAAGGATATTATGCGTTTATGACGAGCAGAAAAATTATTGCTACATTAATTCGAATCATTCAGAATCACTTTCCTGAGTCGATTTAGCGATGTTCGTCCGTCTGTCTGGCGGTGTATGTAAATATTGTGAGCAAAATGGAGATTAAAATTACATTACTGTGCAATATAGAGTCATTTTGAGTACAAATGTGGAGGAAGAACTTCCATCAGTGTATATGTACAACGTACATATATTAAATTTATTATAAATACAAACCTTAAAGAATTCTCCTATCGCTGACAGCAAACCTACAAAAGGTATATGATAACGTTGGATTTTGGTAACACTATAATATTTTATACGTGTAACTATATCGTAATAAGGTTCCTAATGACTGTGTATATCACATCGTTAAGTCAAGAATACTAAAGAATTATACTAAAATAAGTGCATGCACATATAATTTATGAATGGAAGCATAGTTGCTGAATGCTTGTGGAATCTTGAGACTTTGTACATTCATCATTGAATCTGAAGATGCCTAGAATCTAGGTAGTTCTTATTATGTTTAACAATAATTGTTATTATAGAGTCCATACAGAAATCGGTGCTTTTCTTAACATTCGCTGGAATATATTATATTCCAATACTATTTTTGTCATCTTAATTTATTTTAATTACAAATTATATCTTCTTTCTTTCTATTCTTTTTTCCATTTTCAGATAAACACAATAGAACCCCTAATACTCAAGGGGGTTTACATTTCTTGAAACTACTTATTATTTAATGCTTAATCTTATTGATAGTAAGAATAGTCAATTGTAAATTTTTGACAAAGCACTGGAAGCATTCTCCTGCCTCTTAACTGAGTCACCCTTATATACAATCTTCTAATGACATTAACCAACAAAAAATATTAATCTGAAGAACTGACATATTCGACTTGCTGTCCCAAGATTCCACATTTATGTATAGAATTCGCTTGCAGACATGGCTTATATTAAAAACCAGGATTTGAAATTGTTTCTCAATTTCATATAGATATAAGTAGCTGGAATAAACCCATCATGATTTTCTGTCACACTTAAAAAAAACGATTAAGTTCTTCATACTTCTTCTAAATTGTTCTATTTATCAATTCTTTTTCCTTTTCTCGGATATATAGAACTCACATCCTAAAATTACTTGCTCGACATCCTTAACCAATTTCCGATATTGTCACCATTTACCATTAAAACATACATACTTCAACTTATAACTTTCAGGGAAGTGTTTTCGTATGATAAAGTTGGACTGATTGGAAGTGAAGGAACAAAAAGTAAAAATTTTGATTAAAATCTATATATCAATACCGTATCGCCTTTATTTATTTCTATTTAAGCCTTAATTCATTTACATATCCATTTCTCATATAGAACTCTTCATTCTATTCCAATCGGATGACCCTTGACTTTTTGAGTGTTAGTGAAAAATGTTGTTACTTTGGTCAGTTATATTTGAAAGCAATGCAAACAACAAAACAGCAACAACAGCAAGCAGCAATTGAATAGAATAACTTCAATAGAAAAAAACAACATGAAAATCAAGTGCAGACAAAAAAAATTAACAAAAGCGAATAACTAACACATCAATTCCATTACATGCTCGTGAATGCAACTCAGTGTAAACGTGTCAGAATCTGTAACGGAATAGAGAAGATTTTCACTCAAACGAAAATATAAACGGAACTAAACATAACCAACAAACTAAATACAGTTGGAAATTGTGAACTGAAATTGTATTATATAAATACAAACAGATAAAATAAGAAGAAGACTATATTCGGCTATGGCGAATTTTGAATGTCCACTAATAAAATTACTGAGATACAATCTTTCCGTATTGGGCAATTTTGAAGTCTTTACTTGCTTTGCCTAACGATTTTGGAGTATGCTAAATATCATCCCAAAACCACACGTTATTATGGTAAAAACATTGTTTTGATCTAAGGAAAGACACAATATTGGACTTCTGTGAAATTATTGGAGAAATTAAAAAAGTGACCCAAAACATTAACTGCTTGAAAAAGAGATAGATATGTCTGCGAGAGGCAATGAGCGACCTCCAAGTATGTCATTTGTATGACAACTTGAAATTTCGACATTAATGATATATGATTTCCGATCAAAAGGATTTAGTACAGAATTAAAAATATTTTGATCGTATATACCAAGATCGTAGCGAAATGTGTCGCCGGAGATTCTAATTTAAAAATATTGATAATAGAATGATTTGTGCGATGATATCATGGAAAGGACAAGCGGTAAGCATTTTTTATAATACATATTTCTTAATTTATATATATTTGCAGTGACATTATCCGAGTAGAAAAATAGGATACAAATGTGACTCACAAGATTTCAAAGGTTATAGGTAGGAATTTAGGTTCCATGACTATTTTGTCTATAACTCCTATATCAATATGTGAAAGGGAGTTGTTGTCGTCATCGTTGGATATAGTTTATAGTTAAAAGTTAATGTAAAGAATCCCCCTTTTGTGGAACCCCTTGTTTTACTTCCGCATTCGAAGTTTCGCATTCTTTAAACTTCAAGGCTTTCAAGAGTAATAAGTTAAACATGTGTGATGACTGAATCCGCACTGTGTATCTCCCCTTTAACGTTGGTGTCGATAATCTTCAAACAACTATCGACCGTCTCTTAGTTCATCATATCTCGCGATAATTTGCAATATACTCTGCAGTGTATGCTGGAATTTCCTAATGTTAATGCTGGTGTTACCTTAAATGGTTCGGCAGCATTGATTTAAAATTTCCCGATGAATGGGTAAATGTAGTTTGCACATAATTAAAATGTTGTGTAATTTGCAAACAACAATTTCAGTTGCTTCATCTCCTTCAGGATGGTTGGGAAAAGCACGTGAACAATCTTAAGGGTCCCCGATGCAAGACCATATCATCGTTATGACCAAGGATAATTTCTTACTTAGTGTGGAACTAATTACAAAGTCCAAAAGTTTAATATTCTAAACGATACTTTTTCTTGGGGTAACTTAAGGAACAGTAACTTTAATACACCTTCATGCAGCACTTGCAGTAGCGAAGTTGGAAAAAATGCAATGACATAGAGCAAACAATGTAAACGTTTTTGTATATGTATGTGTGTTTACTAAAAGAAAAAATTCTCTATATGTTTGACGCTATTTCCTTCTGCTTCTTCGTTTTTATTTTATTTATATTTTTGCTCAACTTTAAAATAAATAAAAAAATTCTAGACGGGTAAATTTCATCAACCGAAAAAAAGCCAAAAGGAAAAAAAACACAAATACAAACAAAAATCATCCTTTTGCTAACTTCCTTTACGTGTTTGTATGTTTAGATGTACATGTCAATGTGTATGAAAATATAAAGTTTAAATAAAATTGTTGGTTTTATTTAAAGCACGAACACGAAATTGACATTCAGATTTAAAGTTTAGATTTGTTACTAAAATTAAGGACACCTAAAGTGTACAAAACTGAACTTTTATTAAATACGGAAATATTTTCAAATAAACAAAATAAAATGGATTAAAGATTTTAAGGCGAAATACATGCATGAACAAACTTTAGGACACTAAATTAAAAAAAAAACACAACAACAGGATAATCAAAACAAAATTTATTATTCCGATCAATTATTTATATTAAACGTGATGAGGAGGTAATAAACAAAAATGATTTGTGGTGAATTTAAAGAATAAAACCTTTTAAAGCGAAATAAAATAAGTGAAATTGTTTTACGAGAAATATTGTAACTTTAGAAAAATAGAAAATAAATTATGGAAAGCGGTTTAGTTCCTTCATTTAAATATGACGTTGTTAAAGAACGATACTCTTTTCTTGTTATTTTAAATAAAAATATGACCCGTTGATCGGTCCATTATTTTCTTAAGAACACCAAGTACACATTCTTTATTTATAACCATCTAACTGCGCGAGATGGTTAAGTTATACTGGCTCACTAGTGGGAAATTAATACAAGAGAACAACAATAACAACTAAAATTAAATAGAGATGAAGATGTCGACAATTTAAATGAGTAACACATACAAAAACAGCGGACCAACAGGACGTTAGGGAACAGCCGAATTCCGTTGTAGAAAATCTTTAGAAAAGAGCGCTGACGAAGTTTGCACCATCCTAAAGGGAATAAATTGAGAACTGCTGCTCCTTTCTTAAGAACGGATTCAACAAAGTATTTAAATTGTCTTGGGGGATTGACGTAGTTGTCATTTGCAGGAAAAAGTAATACGCGCAACAGCAACAAACGATTTCGTAAAGCTGGACAATTTTGAAAGGCCAAGTGAGCTAAAGTTTCTATTAAAGACCTCAAGAAGTTAGAAGTAAAAAAAGAAACCCTCGTGGTTGGGTAGAGATCTTTACTTCATCACGAAGAACAACAAAAAATTCGAAAGTACGTTGAACCATGTGCCTCAGTTTCTTTGGAATCTAAGGTGGGCGGCAGTAAATTGAAAAATCACAAAACCTCATAATCAATCCAAAGCCCAATTCTAGAGAGTCGAGAGAGTGATGAAAAGGATGCAGTTCTAAGCTGGTTTCTTTAGTAAAACCTGATAAAAAGAAACAAAGGCAACTATTTCCAAAAGGAAGTGAAGCTAGCGGTAATAGAGACGCCATGTCTTGCTCCTTGGACGTGTGATGCAGAGTAAAAAACAGAGGCTGTTGAGCGAAGCCTCAAGGTTGGAGCTTCAACTTATAACTTTCAGGGAAGTGTTTTCGTATGATAAAGTTGGACTGATTGGAAGTGAAGGAACAAAAAGTAAAAATTTTGATTAAAATCTATATATCAATACCGTATCGCCTTTATTTATTTCTATTTAAGCCTTAATTCATTTACATATCCATTTCTCATATAGAACTCTTCATTCTATTCCAATCGGATGACCCTTGACTTTTTGAGTGTTAGTGAAAAATGTTGTTACTTTGGTCAGTTATATTTGAAAGCAATGCAAACAACAAAACAGCAACAACAGCAAGCAGCAATTGAATAGAATAACTTCAATAGAAAAAAACAACATGAAAATCAAGTGCAGACAAAAAAAATTAACAAAAGCGAATAACTAACACATCAATTCCATTACATGCTCGTGAATGCAACTCAGTGTAAACGTGTCAGAATCTGTAACGGAATAGAGAAGATTTTCACTCAAACGAAAATATAAACGGAACTAAACATAACCAACAAACTAAATACAGTTGGAAATTGTGAACTGAAATTGTATTATATAAATACAAACAGATAAAATAAGAAGAAGACTATATTCGGCTATGGCGAATTTTGAATGTCCACTAATAAAATTACTGAGATACAATCTTTCCGTATTGGGCAATTTTGAAGTCTTTACTTGCTTTGCCTAACGATTTTGGAGTATGCTAAATATCATCCCAAAACCACACGTTATTATGGTAAAAACATTGTTTGGATCTAAGGAAAGGCACAATATTGGACTTCTGTGATATTATTGGAGAAATTGAAAAATTGACCCAAAACATTAACAGCTTAAACAAGAGATATAGATAAACTGTACCAGAACTTCCCCGGTAGATTATTCTTATTGTCTGCGAGGGGCAATGAGCGACCTCCAAGTATGGCATTTATATGACAACTTGAAATTTTGACATTAATGTTATATGATTTCCGATCAAAAGGATTTAGTACAGAATTAAAAATATTTTGATCGCATATACCAAGATCGTAGCGAAATGTGTCGCCGGAGATTCTAATTTAAAAATATTGATGATAGAATGATTTGTGCGATGATATCATGGAAAGGACAAGCGGTAAGCATTTTTTATAATACATATTTCTTAATTTATATATATTTGCAGTGACATTATCCGAGTAGAAAAATAGGATACAAATGGAAAAAAGGTTCCATGACTATTTTGTCTATAACTCCTATATCAATATGTGAAAGGGAGTTGTTGTCGTCATCGTTGGATATAGTTTATAGTTAAAAGTTAATGTAAAGAATCCCCCTTTTGTGGAACCCCTTGTTTTACTTCCGCATTCGAAGTTTCGCATTCTTTAAACTTCAAGGCTTTCAAGAGTAATAAGTTAAACATGTGTGATGACTGAATCCGCACTGTGTATCTCCCCTTTAACGTTGGTGTCGATAATCTTCAAACAACTATCGACCGTCTCTTAGTTCATCATATCTCGCGATAATTTGCAATATACTCTGCAGTGTATGCTGGAATTTCCTAATGTTAATGCTGGTGTTACCTTAAATGGTTCGGCAGCATTGATTTAAAATTTCCCGATGAATGGGTAAATGTAGTTTGCACATAATTAAAATGTTGTGTAATTTGCAAACAACAATTTCAGTTGCTTCATCTCCTTCAGGATGGTTGGGAAAAAGCACGTGAACAATCTTAAGGGTCCCCGATGCAAGACCATATCATCGTTATGACCAAGGATAATTTCTTACTTAGTGTGGAACTAATTACAAAGTCCAAAAGTTTAATATTCTAAACGATACTTTTTCTTGGGGTAACTTAAGGAACAGTAACTTTAATACACCTTCATGCAGCACTTGCAGTAGCGAAGTTGGAAAAAATGCAATGACATAGAGCAAACAATGTAAACGTTTTTGTATATGTATGTGTGTTTACTAAAAGAAAAAATTCTCTATATGTTTGACGCTATTTCCTTCTGCTTCTTCGTTTTTATTTTATTTATATTTTTGCTCAACTTTAAAATAAATAAAAAAATTCTAGACGGGTAAATTTCATCAACCGAAAAAAAGCCAAAAGGAAAAAAAACACAAATACAAACAAAAATCATCCTTTTGCTAACTTCCTTTACGTGTTTGTATGTTTAGATGTACATGTCAATGTGTATGAAAATATAAAGTTTAAATAAAATTGTTGGTTTTATTTAAAGCACGAACACGAAATTGACATTCAGATTTAAAGTTTAGATTTGTTACTAAAATTAAGGACACCTAAAGTGTACAAAACTGAACTTTTATTAAATACGGAAATATTTTCAAATAAACAAAATAAAATGGATTAAAGATTTTAAGGCGAAATACATGCATGAACAAACTTTAGGACACTAAATTAAAAAAAAAACACAACAACAGGATAATCAAAACAAAATTTATTATTCCGATCAATTATTTATATTAAACGTGATGAGGAGGTAATAAACAAAAATGATTTGTGGTGAATTTAAAGAATAAAACCTTTTAAAGCGAAATAAAATAAGTGAAATTGTTTTACGAGAAATATTGTAACTTTAGAAAAATAGAAAATAAATTATGGAAAGCGGTTTAGTTCCTTCATTTAAATATGACGTTGTTAAAGAACGATACTCTTTTCTTGTTATTTTAAATAAAAATATGACCCGTTGATCGGTCCATTATTTTCTTAAGAACACCAAGTACACATTCTTTATTTATAACCATCTAACTGCGCGAGATGGTTAAGTTATACTGGCTCACTAGTGGGAAATTAATACAAGAGAACAACAATAACAACTAAAATTAAATAGAGATGAAGATGTCGACAATTTAAATGAGTAACACATACAAAAACAGCGGACCAACAGGACGTTAGGGAACAGCCGAATTCCGTTGTAGAAAATCTTTAGAAAAGAGCGCTGACGAAGTTTGCACCATCCTAAAGGGAATAAATTGAGAACTGCTGCTCCTTTCTTAAGAACGGATTCAACAAAGTATTTAAATTGTCTTGGGGGATTGACGTAGTTGTCATTTGCAGGAAAAAGTAATACGCGCAACAGCAACAAACGATTTCGTAAAGCTGGACAATTTTGAAAGGCCAAGTGAGCTAAAGTTTCTATTAAAGACCTCAAGAAGTTAGAAGTAAAAAAAGAAACCCTCGTGGTTGGGTAGAGATCTTTACTTCATCACGAAGAACAACAAAAAATTCGAAAGTACGTTGAACCATGTGCCTCAGTTTCTTTGGAATCTAAGGTGGGCGGCAGTAAATTGAAAAATCACAAAACCTCATAATCAATCCAAAGCCCAATTCTAGAGAGTCGAGAGAGTGATGAAAAGGATGCAGTTCTAAGCTGGTTTCTTTAGTAAAACCTGATAAAAAGAAACAAAGGCAACTATTTCCAAAAGGAAGTGAAGCTAGCGGTAATAGAGACGCCATGTCTTGCTCCTTGGACGTGTGATGCAGAGTAAAAAACAGAGGCTGTTGAGCGAAGCCTCAAGGTTGGAGCTGGTAAAAATTGAGAAGACTCTGCTTATGGCCTTGGCAAGTGACAGATAGTCAAACTCGGTCGATAGAGTCCATCGCCGTGTCTGCAAGCGTTTGTCTGTTCCTAAAGTCATTAATTTGCTTTGATGAACAATTAACGAAATCCAAAATGATATGAATCACCAATAAGCTCTTTAAATATTATTTCAATTAACTTTATTTAAACTTTAACATTATTTTTCTTGTGGCTATTAAATCTAGTAACCTAAATTTGTTGAATAAATCTACCAACAGTTCCAATAGCAGGTTTAAACTGTCAAAAACTTACTTCACTTACGTTGCTGCAGTTGATATTTTCAGTTTATTGAATTTAAAGTTTTGTTTTCAAAATTTGTCTCTTTGTTACACAAAAAATTTAAAATGTTGTTCATTCATGGCGAGAAATAAATACAACAAAATATTGCGATTAAATATTTCTGCTTCAATTTTGGCACTTTAGTAAATACGACTATTATTATTGTTTTTGGTTGACATTTAAACAAAAGAGAAAAATGTATGTTTTTTTGTGTGTTTGGAAGTATTAAATGGTTCATTGTTGGTCAATTCTCAGTTTTCATTCTATTTGTGTTATGGAAAATAAACGAAATAATTCCAATATTGCAAAAAAATATAAATAATTTAAACTTGTGTTGCTATTGTAATTTTACATGTGGAGGTTTTGGCCCGATTAACTGATATTGACATGCGACTTGTCAAGCAAGTGTTAAAAATGTTAAATTCTTTTTAAAATTTCAGATAAATTGATATTTACTGAATTGAGATAATTTAATATCAGTTTATATTTTTGTACCCTACATCAGGGAATGTGGTTGGGGTATTATGCGTTTATGCTGATGTATGTAACGTGCAGAAGAAAATGGCGTTAAACCCAACATGAAATATACCGTTATTTTCTGAATCTATATGCAAAATTATACGAAGGTCTGTTCACAATTCCTTGTAGCCCCCATATTACTCCTCAGAAAAATTCACATATAAAAAATAGTTGGTCTTGACCCACTACACAATTTTTTTCCTTTTATTGAAACTCACCATTGCTTGTATTTTATAAAAAATCGGATCAGTTGAGAATAAGTTAAATACAACACAACATTATGACCTACAAACATAAACATCTTCGGCGTATTTATAAATTTGTAATTATCAGTGTGTTTTTTGTATCGGTATGTTTATATATATCACACTCATGTGATTGAAGATATTGTAATGCAGTTTATTTTCCCAGGTAGGATATGACTCAGCCTGGCAACGTTCAATATAAAGGTTCTGCTTTCTTTAAAAATAGAACACAAATTTGATTTAGTGGTACAAAAAATGTATTAATGAGACCATAATACTACTTAAAGTTTCGATATTGCTCCGATATTTCAGAGGGGTTGTACGTTCGAATAATGCAGTACTGTTGCCATAAAATATTTATCTGTGGGGTTGATACTGATGATGATTTGTTGTTGTTTGAGATGCTTCATGGAAAGAGTAGCTAAAACTGCTAGATGGGAACCCGCTCTGATACAATTTTTTGTATTAGATCGGGTTCTCATTTTAATTCTACTTATTCTGAAATTATTCGAAGTTGAGTTCTTGAAATTACTTCGCAAAGTACAAAACACCAATTTCGAACTAAAAAAAATATTCGAAAGTTGAGTTCGGCTTAGTACTTTTCTGGACTCAGGGAAGAATTCGAAAGTTGAGTTCGGCTCATTATTTCGCAAAATATAAAACAAGTATTTCGGACTAAGAGATGTATTCGGGAGTTGGATTCGGCTAAATACTTCGCCACAGCATTGATCATTTATTTCTAAAATAATAGATTCCGTTTCACTGTGTAATATATGGAACAAAGCTCAAAACTGTGTTCATGTTTGATGAGCTCTTTGACCAGGATCAAAGTTAGTCGAACGCTCCCAGAAATGTATGTTTAATTGGCAAGTTGAAAAGATGAGGAAACATGGATGGAAAACAGTATCGAAAAAGCATAAAATTACTATTTACTATGGTATTTATCCTACAGCGAAATTTCGGTAGGATCAGGGGAAGATATAAAATCCCCATGCATGCAAAATTTTTGTATAACATATGTATAAGTAAGAAAAATATTACCATAAATGTAAAAAAAAAACTTTTAAAACGAGAGTTAAAAAAATGGTTCTAATCTGAATAAAATCTAGGAAGGATAGGTGAAAAAGGAAATAAAAGAGAACCTTATGAAGTTAATATATAGAGATTTCATCTCGATTATTTCCAAGAGTTCAATTGTACGGGACAAAATGTGGTACTGATAGGATCAGGGCGAGAAGTAGTCCCCGTACAAAGCACATATTAATTATCGATTAATATGCATATTAAGTCACAATCACTTTCTTGATGAAGTGAAATAATATGGAGCAAATAGGAACTTTAGGACAAGAACACTCCATACTACGAAAGAATTTTTTATAATTATTATTATTTTTTGCCGAATTTAGCACTGAGGAAAATTTCGATATTTTTCAATATTTTATTAATTTTAATTATAATTAATATTGTTATTATTATTATTATTATTATTATTATTATTATTATTATTATTATTATTATTATTATTATTTTCTCTTATTTTTTAACCGGGAAATTGCTAGATGATGAATAAAAAATTTTTTAAATTTTTTTAATTTAATTCCAATTAAAATGTCTTCTAAAGGGAAAACTGAATTGAATTCTTTCTGGCTGTGATTTGAGGTTCAAATATTTCAAAATAAGATAAGAATGAAAAAAATTATTTAAAAAATTAAGAATGTAATTTAGTTGTTCACATTTCTAGACTGTGATATGCACTCTATTCCTTAACAGGAAAATTGCGGTATATGTGAATTCGCAAAAGGCCTTTCTGAAAAATTTCAACATATAAATATTAAAAATTTGCCCTCTAATGAGCTCGCTTATGTCTTTTTCTTACAATCTTTATGATTCACAGATTAAAGGTTTTTTATAAATTTTCCTCTCTAAATAATTGTTCTAGTCATGTGGGTGTTTTAATTAGTAGTTCTTGTTCAGTTCTTCTTCTATAAAGTACAAAAATCCCATACTGACTTTATTATTTGAGTGCAATAATGAAAATAAATTTCATATCTTTAGTAGAAAAACTTAAATGGTGGTAAATTAGAAATGAAAAATGAATGCGGGTCAAGTGGAATATAAATTTGATTCATTTAAGAGATAAATAAAAAATATTTACAACGATTTTTTTTATATAAAAATTTTTGAAGATTTAACCTCACGATATATTAAAACTGATTTTATTAAATTTATTTAAAAGAATAATGTAGATTTTTCCTGAAAAAATAAGGTAGATTTTTCCTGAAGAGATATTAATATGTCGTTTCTAAAATTGCAGTTTTACTTTCGTTTTAAAAAATACTTAAACCAATTGATCCAAAAATAAAAGTTCTAAAATCGGTTCAAATGTGTACAGATTTTACTAAACTGGGAACATTCTTTCCATTCCTATGATCCACTTCATTTTTTTGCTGTGGACTCTTCAACCTGACAATAAACTGAATCCCAAAATACAGACTTTTGTTAAGCTTAATTATTTTAGCTTTATAACAAATAAGAAATAAAGATATGATTACAAAGCGATCCATTATTAGTTGATCCTGCTTATTTACTGAAAGAAATTATAAGCAGTGAAACAGGTATGGTCGAAGCTCCAACATAGACTCATAATGTTATTAAGAATTTAAAAAAAAACTGGTACTAATAAATTTGGCCCGATGATAGTTTTCTTTTGGTATTAATTTTGCCATGCCGTGTGTAACACTAAGATGCAATCAACCGACCCGTAAATTATACATATTCTTGCATCAAATCAAAATTTGAGTCGATTTAGATATGTCCGTCTGTATGTATGGATCCTTAAATAATTGTGTAAATTCAAGGAAATTTTGTTACTTTGCTTGTTGTTGCTGTTTAAAACTACCTATATCTGTCCATTAGCAAGAAAGTTATAGACCGATATCTGAGACAACTTCAAAATTCCGATGAAGAATTTTTCTAAATTGTTCAAAAGAAAAAATGAACTGTATGTACTTTATCATCGCACAAATAAACATGAAAATCGGATTTATCGAAATATGCAAAATTTTGATTTAATCAGTCTATATGACAGATCAGTCTATATGACAGATCACAATTTCAAAGATAATATTCGAAAATTTGCGAAATATATTTATTTTAATGTAGTAATAAACATCAAAATAAATATCATTATTTGTCTCCCATTTAAGGCTCCTATCCGGAATAGGGTTTTAAGCTTATAGAACAATTCTATTGTAGTTCAACACACTTATTTTTGCCTTGAATATATTTTATGAGTTTAACCAATATCGGACCATGTTTTGATAGAGCTCCCATATAAGACCCTTTCAAGAAAAGCGACCATTCCGTGTGTAACACATCTAAAATAATGTATGTATATAATCTTGCATATAACCAAAATCTGAGTCGATTTAGCTATTCCGTCTGTCTGTCTGTTGTTGGCATGCTCATATCCACAAAAATTGACAGAGTTCAATTATACTGAGAAGTTTCCTTTTAAAGACCAGCAAAATTGGATCAGTACATTTAAAGATATATACGAATGTCTAATGCAACATCTAAATTCAAGCGATGAACTTCCGTAAAATTGTATATTATATGGAATTAAATTGTTCCATAATATCAAACTATTTATACTTGATTACCATTCCAAAAATTTTCAAAATCGGTTCAGTAGAAAAAAATCTATAGCCAAAAGTATAACTAATTTTATGACTCCTTAAGGGTTTCTGTTTTATATTTAGGAAAAGCGTTTATATAATGTATCCGTTTGTGAGTGTATGTATGTAAATGTATATCTATGGAATCTAATGTATTAACTTACACGAATTTGAGGATATTGAAGATTCGGCATAGGCTAATATATCGCTCTTACTTGTTTTGTTTAAGAAATATCATGTGAAAGTTCCTTCTATCTGAACCAAGACAAGTTCTCCCGATACTCTTTAATTACATTGGAAACAGTTTGAGGACAGACCTTTGAATAATTGGCTAACTAATTTTTCGCTCTCAATCTTTATTTAAAATTCGGCTTACAAGTAAAATTCTTACTGTAATTTTTGTATTGTTATTTGCGAAGGGGAACTGAACTTGGGTTCAAAATTTCTGAAGCATACATAACGTCAATAGTCTGTTATGTTTTACTAGAATAATACCTGTATTACAGAAAATGTTCTCAAAAATACAAACTTTCGTATAATAAAATCTCTTAACGTCATTTTACTTTGAATCTTTATCTTTTCATTTCAAAACCATTCAAAAATAGTTAAATCGATTCAGTGGGTGAAGTTCATCTCCAAAATATGTGTAAAGTTGTTTTTTTCTTTCGCTTTATTCCATTTTGATAGATGTTTGTGTGATTTTTCTTTAATTTATCTTGTTACATTTTTATTATTTCTTTATTTTTTTGGTCTCGTTATAATAAATCGTCTGTATTATTTTTATATTTTATTTTTTGTTTGGTAGACATTTCGTTATTATTGCTGAATTCAGTAATTTTTCCTCAACAATTGAGTTTATTTATTTTATTTTGTTTTCATTTATGTTCCATTCCTTTAGCGAGAAAAATCGTATTTATAATTCAGTCATTTCTTTTTAATCACCGACTATTTTGTCTGGATTTTTCTTTCTTCTCCTCTGTTCTCCATTTACAATTTCCATTTGAATTTCTTGTAATTTTTGGTCGTGGGGTCTCTGAAGTGGATTAAGTGGCGTTTATGTTTTCTTGTTGTTGTAAGATTTTTTTCTTTCATCACATTTATTTCGTAAAATTCTTTTAGTCATTCATATTTATGTAGATTAAAAAAAAAAGAATTACAATTATCTGGAAGTTATGATAGGTTAAAGGGAATGAATGTCCTCCTCGGGGTGAACAGAATAGATTTATGTCATTAAGAATATACAAAATATATCATCAAGATCGGATGAATTATGAATTTGAATTAAGGCGTAATTTCGTATAATTTTAAGTAAATGCAAGCTTTGACGGTCTTTATAAAATTCAGCATACAGACTTAAAATAGATTTTTTCTTCAGAATCAATTATTATATTATTATATATTTATTTATAAAACACAACTAAACGGGATTCATCATCATGCAAAAATATAAGATAGATTGTGCTGAATCATTATTTGTTTAAGGTCCCGTAAAGGGGCCATTCTCTGAAATAAGTTTTAAGATTAAAAAAATTTTAAATGTATAAATTATTATTGGAAATCTGCACATGTACTTTTTTAGCTAATTGAAACATAATAAGTTGACTTATATTGCTCCATTTTTAGTTATAGTTCCATATAAGGCCACTTTATGTATAAACAAATTTCATTCAAAAGTTGTACGATTATTTCTTTAACTTTCTTTAGTTTACTTAAATGATTTGACAATAGTGGTCTATATAAAATGAATATATTAAACTAATTTGATGAATATCGGTCCATATTTTTATTAAGCATTTTATTGAGGATAAATCCTGGAAAATGGGTTTATGCTTATATTTCTCCATAATGCTAGTAGTGGAAGGTGTTTAACATTCGACACGGCCGGTTATAACACTCTTACATGTTAATATGACCCGTGTTCTGACGGCATTTAATTATTTCGTAAAGTGCTACCAAGTAAAAGGTATATAATACACAAGTGTTATATTATTTAATGACAACTATTCGTCATTGTAAGATCATTTAAAAACTATTTAAAAATCTGTGGATGTGAAATTTATAGCTTAGACCTTATCTCTACTGCTATCCATTTGTATCAGCCGATGTATGACGATTTTTACTGATTCTCGCTTGAAATGTTACGAATTTTTACAACCGAAGGGAAAATTTTATTTTCAAAAATCAATTCTGTCCCACAATGCACTGTAGTTCCAAATCTAATTTTTTAAAATAATTCTGTAACTTTTGAATTGGTGCATGGTATTGTCGGATTATAAATTTTAAAAATTGCGTCTGTCTGTCTGTCCATCAAATCTGGCCTCAGTATTTGTTATAGGCCTGAGAAGTTTCGCTTTTAAAATCAGCAAAATCGGTTCATTATATAAAAAAATATAGAGCGATGTCCGAGGCAATCTCGAAGTTAAAGCAAATATGTACTTCATTACCGTTCCGAAAGTCATCAAAATCGGTTCAGTAGAAAGAAAGTTAAGGCCAAAAATATAACTATTTTTATGGCTCATTAACAGTTCCGTGTTATGTTTAAGAAAACTGTTCAAAATTGTATAAGACTGTGAGTGTATATGTGTGTTTACGAAACATAACGATTTACTTTATACGAATTTATGATGGAGGGTATTGAAGATTCGACACAGCCGATAATAGCATTCTTACTTGTTCATGTTAAGAATGTCCAAAAAGTAGCTTCTTTCTATTTTAACTTTAATTCCTCTTTAAGGAATCTGTTTTAAAAGATTTTTTTTTGTCCTTTTCATAAACTAATGTTGTTTTTGTTGGTAAATTAACTTATGATTTTTGTTTTTGTTTTTTTCTTTTTTTTCACTTATTTTGGTTTTATTTGTCATCTACGATTTATGTGCGGTTACTTATCTTAAATAAAAATTAAGTTATGGCAAAATGACAAAAATAAGAAAAATTTTGTCTTTATAAGATTTTCCAAGAAGAAGAAAAATATTTTTTTTAAGAAATAAATATTTTAAGAGCATAAAAAGTATGACAGATTTCATAAGTTAATATTCAGTTCAAATCATTTATTTTAAGAATTTTAATTTTAATGTATTTTGAAGAATTGAGTATAATAACTCAATAAGAATAAGTAAAAATGTTATGGTCGGTCATGTTCGACTATGTAATACCCGACACCACAATGTTGGTTGTAAAAGCAGTTAAGAAAAATTAATGTGCGACCCTTTATATTCTGATTTGTTCTTAAGGGGTTGTATGGGACCTAGAAGAAATAATGGACTGACCCTCGCATAATTTTACACATTAAATTTTGCTTTTATTTATTTTAATTTGACCAAATATTATTGCAATACCAAAGAATATCTAAGCTTGTATGGGACCTATGAGATGTAATGGACCGACGCTTAAAATTCGTTAAAAACGCTTTATTTTTAGGACTTTTATAAGTTTAAAACCTTATTCTGAGAAGACATTTGTATGGTAGGTACATGGAATGTTGGACTGAACATGACCAATATCAAGAAGTTTCGTCCTTTAGCCAAAATAAAACCATGCATCAAATTTCATAGAGATATCTCATAAATTGCGACCAGTAGAGAGTTCACAACGTTTACATGGACAGCCAGATGAACGGACCGACAACCAACTACGGTGGTGTAGAGTATAATAAACAACAAACAAGCCGAATCATCGATACTTTATAATCAACAACGTTACAAAAGATCTACACTTGAATTAAGAGGTTGTCTCAGAAATTGGTCTATAACTTTTAATATGCTAAACCGATTTTGCTGACTTTAAATAAGAAACTTTTCAGGACTAATGGAAATAAGTTTCAAGTTTCATTGAGCACCGCCAATTATTACGGATGTGAGCGTGCCACCAACAGACAGACATAACATACAGACGACAGACAGTCGGGAATAGTAAATCGATTCAGATTTTAATTTAATGCAAGAATATTTACATTATACATATACATGATGGGGTCTGAGATGATTCCTAAATAGCGTTACATACGGAATGATAAGGTTAATATACCCTCTTCACCACTTGTTGTAGTTGAGGGTATAAAAATAAATGGACGACCTTTTAGGTGAACCCAAGTTTAGTTTAGTACGTGGATACTAATTTTGAACCATTATAATTATGTTCCTGAGCATGCTCCTCTGCTTTATTTTTGTGAAATTTCTACAATCGAAATAATCGTTCCAGACTTCATTCATCTTCTCTCTATTTTAATACACTAATCATTGCAACAGATTAATTTTCGATAAATCGATAACGAAAAAAGAATAATTTATAGAAATTTAATTATTAAAAACCAGAAAAAATATGGTTGTTGTTTTTGTAATTAACATTTTTTTACTATCAACCGACATCTCGTTAGTTATTTTTTTGTGGTATTTCACAGGAATTTTTAAATTAAATGAAAATATTTATTTATATTTTTTCTTTTTCTGCATTAATTATTCAAAAGTGTTGATGTGTATTTTATTCAATAAATTGTTGATGTATTTATGAATCATGAAAATATAATAAATGCAAACGTACATTTAATAATTACAATTTAATACAAACACCATGTAAGAATGCTACATTCGGCTATGTCGAATCTTCAATACCCTCCATCACAAATTCGTGTGAAGTTAATACGTTAGGTTTCGTAGATATACATATACACACATATATACTCACAAACGTTTACATTATATAAACGCGTTCGTTAAATATAAAACAGAAACACTTAATGAGTCATAAGATAAGTGATATTTTAGGCTTTAATTTTTTTTCTAATAAACTGATTTGGATAATTTTTGGAATAATAATGAAGTTGATATAACATCATCTAATAGACAATATTATGAATGTCCATCGCTTGAACTTAGAGGTTGCATCAGATATCGGTCCATTCTTTTAACTTCTTAGGACTTTACTTAATACTTAGGCGAAATTTCATTGAGTTCTGTCATTTTTTGTGGATGTGAGAACAACAGACAGACGGGCAGACAGACAGACAGACAGACAGACAGACAGAAAGACGGGCAGAAGGACGGACAGACATACGGACAATCAGACAGATGGGCATAGCTAAATCGACTCATTTTGATTTGATGTAAGAATATATATACATTATGGGGTCTGAGATGATTACACACGGAATGACAAAGTTAATATACGCTCTTCACCACATTTAAACCATTTAGGTTTTAATTGAGCTGTCAACAATGTAAATATTAAAAATACAACAAATAAAGGGAAAGAATCATTGTGCTAAATTTCAATGGAATTGATATTTTCCGGGAAAGCGCGTTATAAGGGAACTATAGGAAAATATAGACCGATATAGGGCAAATTTATATAATATCTTTAATAGAATTGGTCTTTATTTACTGGTCCCATAAGCTGAAAACTGTTTTCGGGTGATATGGGAGCTACATCAAAATATGGACCGATATTGTTCTAATTAAAAATAAACATTAAAAATAGCTAAAAACTGCTAAGGACAATAACATGTGGGCAAATTTCATTTAATTCCGACAAATATTTTAGGCGTGAGAATGTTTCCAACAGACAGACAGACGGACATAGCTAAATCGACTAAGATTTTTATTTTGACGCGATAATATATATATATAAATATATATATATATATATATATATATATATATATATATATATATATATATATATATATATATATATATATATATATATATATATATATATATATATATATATATATATATATATACGATGATAATAAATATGACCATAACGCCTACAATTTTCAAATATATAGACTTCTTATTGAGAAGGCATTATATTATTTTCATGTATAAATTTTCATCCGATTATGAATTTGTTTAAAGTCTTTTCGTCATAGATAACACATTTTAAGTAATAAATATAAGAAAGTGACTGTTATTCGTTTAAAACTATTTAACTGTTTTGTAATCTGAAGAATGAAGGTTTTTATTAGGTTTTAACATATTTTCCCCGATAACGTTAAAAAGCCATAAATTATTTGTTAAAAAAAAAACAAATTTTCATTGTAATGAAATTTTAATGATTTTTGTTATTTGCGCCATTTAATTTCAATTACTTTTTTAATTGTATTTAATTTTCAATTCATTAAGTGTTTTTGAATTAACAAAATTAAATTTGTTAAAAAACAAAAACTACAAAATAATAAATCAATCATGTCATTTTTAGGAATAATAAGCTAAATTAAAAACTCCATCAGTAACAATAATAACAATAATATAATAATTATTATTTATGTTCTTTTTGAAATTAAATTCCATTTTTTCTGAATAACAAAAAGCAGATTTAATATAAATAAATTATTGTTTAAAAATCCAATATGATTCTTAATTAATTAATTTTGTATTTTTTTTCTGTCTCATTCATTGTCTCAAATTAAAGGAATTTCTAATCATTATCGGAAGAATTTTTCATTCAATTCAATTAACTTAAGGACTCAGATCGAAAATATTTTAATATACGTTTTTCTTTAAAATTTTTGACTCAAGTGTCATTTGATTTATTTCTTGATCATGTTACCTTTGTAAAATATATCAGTTATTATAATGAATATATTATTAAACTGATTAAAATAAGGGACCAGAAAAGGTGTATTCTGAAATTATTATATATTTTCAAGAAAACCCAACTTCGTCCTACATAAAGTTGGTCATGCATTCAAAGTTCTGCCGTCAAACTGTTTTCAATGTTTTTAAACAGAAAAGGGAGAGTTTTACCGTGAATGGAAAACCTGGTTAAGATAGAATGAATGGTCCACATGATGTTTCTAAAGACAAAAAAAGGAAAGCAAATTCAAAAGAGCCCTCAAAACATCCGGTAAAAGAGCAACCCGGTTAGCTCAGTGCTCGGACTATTTGGTACTTAAAGTTTAAAAGTAAATGGTAGTTTAAAACAAGTAAGAAGTTATACTCATTTTGTGGGCGTTACGTGGTAGCTAGAAGAAATTATGGACCGACTACCGTAAAATTTCGCACATTGATTTTTGCTTAGAAAATTATACTGAGTCGTCCGGTATACTTAAAAGTGTTGGTAGTAATACTTTTTCTGAGTGTTACAAACTTAAGCACAAACGCATGATACCCCAACCACCTGTGATGGTATAGGGTATAAATTTACAAGACTTAGAAAGTTCCTGATGATGAACAGAGTACCGAAAATGACTTAAAGTTTTCTTTCAAAATATACTTGCTACATAATATATGACGAAGCTTAAGATATGGTAGATTTTTCGCAACTTTATGGTCAAATATTTTATGTATCTGATGCTCGAGGGAATGTTTAAAAAAAGTTAAAGTAGTCAAAATTTTATTAAAAGGGTCTTGTTATGTAAGGAAATATGCAATCTGCAGTTGCGACAGAGGAAGACAAACATTTGTTATAAGTACCGAAATTTACATCATAGAATGTATAGACAAAAGGCTGCCTCCATTTATAAGACTTCATAATGTGTTAATATATTTTTGACTTGACTTGGAATCTTGACACAATGTACCAAGAGAGGCAAACCCTCCAAACTGCCGGAAGCTAAGTTCAGGGGAGGGATATTAGGCTCTTTTGAAAGAGGAATAAATTTCACAAAAATTGTCCAAAGTTTGGTAGTTTTTAAGCGAACTACTTGTTCGAGCAAAGTGAGGGAAAACACTGTAAAACGTTAGAGGAAAGGTTTCAAAAAAGGGTTAAAAATTGCATCACTAAAAACGTAAAAATATTACTTTTTGTAAATTATAATAATAATTTTAATCAAATGAAAATATTAAAACTGTAAATTTAATGTTTCGTTTTTATTAATATAAATTAATGTTAAGAAATTTTCGATCTCACTCTATACACTTATTTCGATTCTTCTCCGGATTGAATTTTATTTAATAATACAAAAAATATTATTGTTATTTTTTATTATTATGTAAATTGACTTCAAATAGTCAATTTACATTTCTGGTTTAGTTTTCCAAAGAAATTATATCAAATATTTATTTTGCAAATATTTGAAAATAAATATTTAGAAAAGTGTGAGATTCTGACAAATTCGAAATATTTGTGTGAACGTAAAAATCGTCCAAAATGTTTTTGACATAAAGAACATAGAAATTGTTTACAGTAATAAATATTTAAATACTTCATTTGAATATCAATTAGTATTTTTATTAAGAATTAACACAGAATTGTTTTATAAAAAAATATATAGAAATTTTTGGATAACATACACAGAGAAAAAACTTAAGCAAAATATTTTGGTTAACAAATAAATGTGTTATCGAAAATCACCATGATTGTGTCAAAGTAATAACCATAACATGATTTATGAACAACTTCAATTGTTTATTCTTGATCGCGGAAATCTCAACAAAGTTTTTTTTTCTACGTGTAAACAGTTTTATAAGTTTTATTTAGAAATTATAACAAAAATAATAAAATAAATATTTTCAGTATAAAATCATTATCAAACTTAAACTGAGTAAATCGGACAAATTTTATAAGTAAAATAATTAAAAATGTTAAATACGGTCAATCTATAATACACTACGCAACAAAGTTATGGTTGAAAAATTAAAAATTTTATGCTTAAGTGTGTTAAACATTATTGTGAGATTAATATTTATGTGAAATTTAAGTGTTTTTTAAAGATTATTTTCTGGGAAGAACATTTGAATGAGGGCTGGGTGTAATAATCATCACCAATTTCACTGTCCATATATCATCAATACATCTGTAAAACTGCGTCGTGCACTTTGTTTATGGTCAAATTGAATCAGAAATTTATTCAAAGAAATAATCTACACAATTTTTTAGAATTTATATGGACTATCTAAAACCAACTCCTCTGTCCGAAGAACAGTTTTAAGCCAAAGTGTCCACTTACATGACGCACTCTACTTGAAATGATTTGGTTTAGATTCACTACTATTTTCCTTTTTTAAACGGGCAGAAAAAATAGTACTACCCCCACTTCTAAGTACACCGTTTGACTTCGAATCACTTTTTGAGTCCGCCATCTGGATGACTGTCCATGCTAAGCTTGTTCGCAATGTACAGGTCGCAATTTTGAAAATAACTCAATAAAATAAAAGAGAATGTGCGAAAGTTATCGAGGGTCGGTCCATTCTAATTCTAATTCCATTTAACCCTACAGAAAAAAATCCCTTTAAAACGCATAAATTTCACATACAAGTTAGCATATTGCACACATACGCATAAATAAGGCAAGCAAATTTTAAGAGGGTCGTTCGTAAATTTTTCGTAGCAGACATTTACAAACAACAATATTGTGTTGGGTATTAAATAGTCTGGCTCGAACAACTTTATCGTTTTTACTTGTTTTTAATAAGGTCGTCTACTTATAAAGCTTTTAAATATAAACTAATTTGATTGAAAATAATTTCAGGAATATCCGTGCAAATTTTGCTGTAGCAGCAGTTTAAAACTCTTCCCGGGAAAATATGACATTTCAACTATCTTTGATAATTTGACAACTATCGGACCAACATTTTATGTCCGTTTCCGAGATATGATTTAAGGCTCAACACTTCATAGCATATTGCATATTAACTTTTAGTGGAGGATATAAGAATCGGACCGATTTTTTAAGCAAAATATTAAATTTTCTTCTTATTGTCAACAATTTTTTAATCATAATTCATCTGGAAAATTTTAAATTCTTTTTAATTAATTCATCTGTGAATATAATATTGTACAAAATTGTATATATATATAATAACTCGACATCGACACGTTTAATATTTTCAAGAATGTGTTTGTGTATAATCCTCAAGTGTGTGTAAAATTTATTAGTTTATCTTAAAAGCACACATTAACACGTAATTTTAACATAGATTTTAGTTTTGTATCTCGATACTTATTATTATCTTCCCCCAAGTCTTCTATTCAATTTTTACTTTACACTTGAATTTAATTGAAATGTTTTAGTTTTTTGGTAGAGTAGAAGAAGATTATACTGGTAGATTAATGGTGTTGTTGAGTGTATTGTAAAAATAGGTGAAAATATACATTCACATTCGTTTTACACACATTTAGGGTTTTAAGATCTAAATAGGGTTTCTGTAAAGGGAAAGTACATATTTCAGAAATATTTAGAATCTTGAGTATAAAAAACATATTTTCCATTTTCTTTTTAACTTTGTGGAAAAATCGCCATTCTTATCGTAAGATTAATTTTAGTGATCTCCATTTTTTAAAGAGTGAATTTAATCCAAACTTAATTAAATTTAATTGTGTGAAAAAAAATTGTTTAAATTCGTTTATGTGATTCATTTTTTAGATTTCATAACATGCAAACTCTATTCTAGTAATTTCTCTAAATATCTGCTATTTGTGGCATTTTTGCGAGGGAGAGAGTTTTGTTGTTGGTTTTTTTTTTATTTATTTGTTTCTATTAAACTTAAAGCTTTTCATGTAGATTTGTTGTTGTCTTTTTCACACAAACAATTGTGATACAAAAAAGGCAACAACAAAAAATTAAAAAAAAATCACAATAACACAAGTTGTCACACACATTAGTAGTAAAAACTCGTGCCTGGTACAAAAGATCACAAATGCACAATGGGGTTTGAGTGATCTACAGCAAGTAAAAAAAACGTCACGCCAAGTAAAAATATACTTTAGAATTAATTTCAGGAAAAATGTTGTCAACTATTCGTGGTACTAATATTCTTTTCCAAGATACATCAAGTAGATCAGTTTTTCAGGTCAAGATGATGTTTCTAAATAGAAAAAAATCGGAAGCATTTTTAAATGCACCTTTTATAAGAGGTCCAGACAAGCTTTCTTTAAAAAGTACTCTTGCTGCATAATGGAGGACAAAAAGTATGTCCTCGCACATATTTTGTAACTCTATGGTTAAAAATTTTATGTTGGTTAAGCGAGTTGGAATATTGAAGAAAATTTTGGGATCGAAAGACGAACAATATGCGGTTGCAGTTAAAAGAAGCCAAACCTTTGTTACAAAGGGCTCTGTATATACTGAAATTTAAATCAAGGAATGTTTACAAAAGTATTGCTTCCATTCATAAGACTTCATACTGTGTTCACTTATTTTTGATCTAAATTGGTATCCTGTCACTATGCCTTTAAGTATTGCAAGAGCATTAATGTGGTATTTTTACCAAGAAAGGGCCGGGGCTAAGTTAAGTGGAGAGATATTGGGCTCTTGGACTCATTTTAAAAGAAAATTGGTGAGCTCAAAGAAGGTGTTTAAAGAGACGGACTATCTGTTCAAGCAAAGTGACAGAAAGCACTCTAAAAAACGTAAATGAAAATTAATAATATATATGTATATTTTTCATATATATGTATGTTAGGATTTTTCGATTTTACTTTTTTATTTAAGATTATTATACCCACCACCACCACAAATGGTAAAGAGGGTACATTAACTTTGTCATTCCGTATATAACGCGCAAAAGGGGACAACTCCCCACACGGTATATATTCTTGCATCAAATAAAAAACTGAGTCGATTTAGCTATATGCGTCTGCTCTGTCTGTCTGTTGTTGGTACGCTCACATTGACAAAGCTTAATAAAATATGGCCTAAGTGTTTGTAATAACCCCGAAAAGTTTCCTATTTAAAACTAACAAATCGGTTCCGTATATTAAGAGATATATATCGATATTTCTTCATGCAAAGAACATTCGTAAAATTGTCAATTATAATCAAATAGAATAAATTGTATAATTATTATGAAAAGGAATACTTTCCACAACAATTTCCAAAAAAAGTTGTTTTCAACCCACTGTGCTGCTCTACCATACTTATTATTGTTATTTATATATGTATTTTTGTTTATTTGAAATTGTAGTAGTATTTGTAGTATTGCAAACTATAAGTCCAATTACATGTGATAATAATCATCTTCATCATCATCATCATCGTTAAACATGATCATTGTTGTTATTGTTATTTTGTTTATTGTTATTGTAGTGTATGATTACGTCGAGTATTGTTTTGTATATTTTTATAGTTCTCGTATTTATTTTTATCTCGATATATTTTACTTCATGTGAAATTAAAAAAAAAAAAAAAAACTTATGTTCGTGATAAATTTAGCACAATTGGAAAATTTATTGAATTATTTCAAATTTATTGATTTATTATTATTATTATTATTATTATTATTATTATTATTATTATTATTATTATTATTATTATTATTATTATTATTATTACTATTATTATTATTATTATTATTATTATTATTATTATTATTATTATTATTATTATTATATAGTGATATATAAATTACATAAGAGAAATTTCAGATTTGGACAATTTGATGTACTTATTGCAAAATCACTTAACTGATATTGAGCTAATACTTTTATACTTTTATTATTCTCCAAAAATAAAATATTTTGAAGTAATTTAAATTTCAGAAATTCCCAGTAAAAATCTTGACATTTTTATTGTGTTTACAAAAATATACTCAAATTTTGAGTTAAAATAAATACTGAAAAATGAATCAATGATTTTTTATTATTGGCTGAATTTCCAATAACAAATTCCAAGTGTCAAATTTCGAACAATATCATTGTATAGACATTAGACATTACAAAATTGCTTGTGATATAAAACCAGTCACCAGATTCAAAGACAGACCCAAGAATTTCTTTAATTTTTCTATAAAAGTTGCGAAATTTGGTAAGAAATCTGATGGATCCTGAAATACTGGGAATGAAGTCGATTTGACCAGATTCGAGTCAAACTCGAGTCAAATATACCCACAATCTTGTTTTATTAACGGTTTGGCGCAGATTAAGCATCGTTTAGTGTTTATGAATTTGTAAGCTGTTGTTAAATTTTTAATATTTCTATACATTAAAGGCGATTCGAAACAGATTCAGAAATAAGTTACCATCTATACTGAAAGATGAACACGTGATAGTCGTGATATAAAACGCTTGATAACAAATTGTAGATTGAGTTAGAGGGTATACTTTGCCATAAGGTAAAAAAGACATTAATTTTTTGAAAGGTGCTTTCATGTTGTGGATTAATGTTAAGTTGAATAATTGTGTGTTGCAATATTATTCAATAAAATCACCATATAATACCCTGCAGCATTGTTGTTTTATGGGCTTTAATCCCATTCCGGGGAAACATTTGTAGGTGAAGTAATGAACCACTCACCACCAATTTCAATAGGCTGTCAAATTAATTGTACGTTCCCATTCCGTCGAAATATTTTTGAAACTGCAACCTGCATTTTGTTCAAAATCCTTACAAGGACAGTCAGCTAGGCGGACGGCCACCCTAAGTGATTCTAATTCGAGCGCAATACTTAAAAGTGGTAGAGTTGAATTTTGTATTTAAACTTTATACAAGCGCATAATACACCAAAATTCATATGCTTCACCCCCACATGCATAATAATATGATTAAATAGCGCAACTCCATTTGGACAAGTCCATGTAAAAACAGGAAATTTTTAAGTAAATCTTCAGGGAGTATATAAATTGTTAAAAGTTTGTTGCAAATTTTTATTATGGTTTTTATGAAATGGTAGAAAATTTTACAAATTGTCCAAATGTGGGGTCTTACAAAGACAACTTTTGCTTGCGATCTATAGTCAAACTATTTCCATTTGTAATAACTTCGCAATATTTTTGTACAATTTTTATTTTGCTAAAAGTACAAGAAATGTTGAGGATGCTACCAAAATATGCACCAATGAATGTTTGCAAAAAAGAAAGCATAATGTATAAACCAGTTTTGTGACTTATTTGGCATTTTTTGACTCTTAAAATAAAAGGATACATAGATCGAGCTAACGCCCTCTTGAATGACATATTTCCCTGTACCTACTGTTCATAAATTTCCAGAAAGCTTTCGATACCATCAGACAATCTGTCATATGGAAAGCATCGAGAAGAAAAGTAGAACGCCACAAAATATACAAAATATAAAATAAGTTATAATGATATTTGCCAGGATACCCAGGATACTTTTTATTTTAAGTTTCTTTTATTCTAAATTTATTATTTTTATTATTCTTTACATACTAATTATTCTAACAAAAATTAATTATTTAAACTCCGTGGCCTCCAGTTTGCCAACGAAACACCCCGATTAAATCTAGATCCGGACCTTATATAGAAATTTTTTTCTAATTGTGTTTGTAGTTTTGCTTCATACCCATCACCATTACATTGTCTGGAATCAATGGTATGTAAAAACCAGTAGATTCCCTTTGCACTACTATATTTTTTGGATCTATAGCAGTAAATATCAATAGAAACCCTAACACTACTATTGAGTTGGATCTATGGGCTGAAAAAACTAGTATATACCCTACCACTACTACTAAGTTGGAACTGTTTTGCCTGTGTACGTCTGCTATCGAAGCTATTACAAACTTGCGATAACTGTCCATCCACAACGATAGCAAAAACCTGAAGTAGAAGTAGTGATATCGAGTAGTGTTACAACAACAATTTTGTTTGTTGGGCAAATAGTGTACTCATACATAAATATGTTCTCTTATATTACAACAATTTCTCTTATATTTACACTCTTTTAAATTAACAATTATTTCATAAGAACAGTTATAAAATAAGCAAATACATTTGAAAATTATATTAACAAGTTAAATACATATTTTAAATAATTTTTCTTTTAAAGATAATATGTTTTTTTGTAGTTTCAGCTATCTGGGTAGTATAGTGACTACAAATGATAATGCAGATGTAAACGTCTCAATAAAGCGGCCGAAGTAAGCGGAATTTGCGCCACTACATCAATATGGAAATGCATGCACAAACTACAGAATTTTGATTAATTTGAATTTCAATATTTATTGCGTATTTAAAATACATCTGCTTTTGCTAAGATCATTCATATATCATCTGTTATGAAAACAAATCAATCGATATACTTTGGATCATTAAAATATATAAATTTTGATGCTGTAAGTATTTTAAAATAATGTTTTAATAAATTTTATTTATATCCTTTGAAATATAATAAAATTTTACTCTACTTATTTCATTTTTAACTCAACTTTTCCCGAGGACAATTTTTTGAACTTAAAATATTTATTTTTTATAAAAATAAAACTCAATATTAAATATTTAATGTTATAAATGTATGACATTATTGTCTGTAAATAAATTATTGCAATGTCCTTTTAAAAAGTAAAATGCCATTAGCATTGTTAACGCTATTAACAATTTATTTAATAAATAATGCTTTCGTTTTTTATCCATTTTTATAAAATTAATGAACAGTGAAAAAAATCGAAAGTAATAAAATTCTTTTTTCACAACAAATTGTTTTTATGATGGTGATAATTTGTATTCTGCAATAAAGGCGGATAAAACATTATGGAGGCAAATAAAAGTTTTATTTTTGCGTCGAGTGATCATAATAAATAATGAAAATATTGGGAATAAAAATTTATTTTAAAATCAAGTGGGTTTAATCGATCCGTCCATTAGACTTAAACAGATTTAGGAGTCCGAAAAACTGAACGCCTGGTTTATGAATTGTAGATATTGTCCATTTGCTGAGAATACACGTGAAACGCAACAGCAGGAAAAGTATAAATTAAGTCTGTTTGCTTCTTTTAGATATAAGGGATCTTCTGCTTGCCAATTTTTCTTGACTGAGATCAGTACACCATTAGGACCAACAGCGTTGTAAATGTTCTCTGAGTCATTGTGTGTGTGTAATGTTGTTATATTTTCCTGACTAGAATATTTGGTAATTTGTGAACACATTTAACTAGTATCCAATAATAAGAATAGATTGATGACGACTGTTAACGGGAACTTCCTGTAGTATTTTATGTTCTTGGAGATATTTCCACTCCGCGGCAAAAGCTATGTGCGAATGAGGGAATAGTTTATTTGTAAAATTTTTTCTTCCGAGAATGTAGCTTGATAGTGAAAGTAACATCAAATAACCCACGATATGACAAAACCTTGCTTTGTCACATTTTCCTTTTTGTTAGAACCTTTTGACCTAAACCAAATAAGTCGAGTATGTTTCACTCTGGATATGTTGTTGAAGAAGAAGTTACCAATAGTGCGACAAACATGCAAAAGCACATGGTAGAAGACTACTGCGGAGAAAGGTCGATAACCACTTAAGAAATTAAACCATAACTTTCAATACTAATGTATATGTGATTGTTCGATTAAAATAGTCATCATTATTGTGACTCCCGATTACTTCCAGTGTGTTTACCAAATCTTCAACCTTTTATCTCTGATTTTTCTAAAAGGGCTGACAGAATCATAGCATTACAAAGATTATTCGGGTAGCCCCATTATTTGATTGGTGTGATTTTCCTTTTGTTTTCAGAATATTGTGGCTAAGTGTTCGCTTTATCTGTACGCACAGCATCTTGCATCTCCACTAGATTTTCTACAAAGTATCCTGTATGAGACTTCAGGTACGTTTAAGTTTAAGGAGCTCTTTTTGTTCTTAGGTGTTATCCCGCAGCTCTTTTCTTCGGGAGACAGTATTCTTTGGCTTCATTTAGTCGTCCTAAAATATGATAAATAAATTTTGTCGGTGCATCTCCACAAATTTGTTTCTCTTTGAATGGACAGCCATTTCCGGATCAGCAGTTTCGCAATGTTTTCATTAATAAATTTGCTGACCTCATTGTTCGGAATTCTTCAAATGACAGTATTATTTGTTTTTCATTCAAGAAAGTCATATTCGGAGTAGTTGCCTTTTTTGATTATTGAACTTAATTTATCAGACATAAGTTCCATATTAAAATGTCTCTATTTTGGACATTTCAGGTTACTCACCTTTTTGATAATATTGATGATTTACAGTTTCTCATGTTTCCAACATTCTTCATATTTTTTTGATACATAGATAATTTTTCACGATCAAGCTATGATAAATGCATGAAAAGCAAGTAGATCACCTCTCATGAGCGATTTTTTAACTTAATTTTCTTTTTGGTTTGTTTCCATATTGTTCTTTCTATGTAGTCGGCATAAAATTTCCAAACTGTCTCAGTCTTCGGAGCCCACATCAACTAGAGGTTGGACAAATTGTATTTCCTTAATCGAAATTAGTCAACTATGATGAAAGTTAATGCTTCCATTGTTTTTGAAGATTCACACTGTCCACCTAATTTGTGACTCCCAAAGTGAAATCTGATATCCTTCACACCATTCTCCATCTTGTGTTTAAAATTCATCAACTTCGAAGAAATCTATTCGGTCATTCTTAGTGTGGTTTGGTACACCTATAGTGTGATCTGTTTCATTTCGAAAGATATAATAATTTTAATCTGATTTTAATACTAAGATTTTCTCCGATGTCTGGACATTTAAGTTACTGCAACGATTCTGCTGTTAAAATTGAATACTAGGGAGTGTAAGAGGGATTAATTGTGAATCTGTAGCCGTGTCATTAATCATACATTTAATCGCATTTTGGTAATGCTTCTGTAAACGTCATTCTAGACGAATGTCTGTATCAATTGTATACTGTTACTTTTTTGAAATGAAACTGTGTTAATTTTCCTAAATTAAATAGAAAAAGAATTTAATAAAATTTATTTCGTTTTATCTTTAAAAAATGTTAAGCAATAAAAGTTTTAGCGTTTAAATTATTTCACTTAACTTTTTACAATTTCTTTGTGTTCAAGATAAACGTCACTTTTTGTAAAGAAAAATAAAAAAACAACATCGCAAGAACTATTTAAAACATCCAGGCAACGACTGTGAAATAAAAAAGAAATGAGAAAGAATTTATAAGAATGAAGACAAAAAACAAAAGGAAAAGTATTACATACTTATAAATATTCATGCAACACTGCTGCCATATATGTTTATATTTTAAAGTTGTAATATATACTTGCAACAATACATGATTAACACGCAAACATTTCTTTAATCTTCATAATTCACTATGAACATTATATGAATTGATTTTCAAAAATTTTGATAAGAATTTTATTTATTAAACCTGAAAGAGTCCACTTGTATTTTCGTAGTTAAATTAACACGGAACGATATTGAAACGAAAGTTTTTTATATGTTTGCTGGGTTATATTTAAAGTTATAAAAGCAATTTTAAATTCACATATTAGAACAACTGAAATGTTCATGGAAATTCTTTAAAAAATGGCAAGAAACTTGAAAAAAAAACTTAGGGATTTGATATTTGGTAACAAGAACTACATTTGTACATACAAAAACATTGTTCCTGTGTGTAAACATATTTTGAATGTCATGCAAATACCAATTTCTCGGTACTCTATACTGGTGTTTTAAGTTAAAGATAAGTGAAAACTACAGTTTCACACAATTAACAAGTTTCGAGGATTTAGGGTTTAGGAATTGCAATTTTTACCTGGAAATATAAATATACAATGAAATTGGAGAGTTAACAAATAAAAAATATCAATTTCAGTTTTTATACCTTCCACCACCACAAGTGGTGAAGAGGGTATATTAACTTTGCCATTCCCTGTGTTACGCTAAGTAGGAGCTATGTCCGTCTGTCTGTTGTCGGTACTCTCACATCCATAATAATTGACAGAGCTCAATCGAATTTGGCATGAGCATTCGTTATTGCCCTAAAAAGTTAAGTATTTAAAACCAGTTAAATGTTTTAGTATATGGAAATCTATAGACCAATATTTAAGACAACCCTTACATTCAGGAGAAGCTCTTCTATATCAACTAGAATAAAGTTGCCATAAGATTAAGTTTACGGCAACCACAAATGCATGGTGGGCGATTTTAAAGATTCGACATATCCGAATATAGCATTCCTGCTTGTTTTCATGTCGGTTCAGTTTGTTTATTCCGATTGCTGTGTCCTTCGGATATCTCACTTAGATCAATGTATACCCTAAATGAACTGTCAACTATTTTGACTCCTACTCAGCGTTCTGCACTATATCTTCTTCAATCCAACCAGTAATGACAAGGAATGACCTTCATATCACGTTACGTTATTCCTAAGTTATACAAACGCTAAACTGTGACAAAGTAAGTAAAACTAATGTGCCCAAAACCAATTTTTGTCGCACGATCCCAAAGCATAATGTCCAGTTATTATCGACATTAGAACCTGCTTTTTACTAAAAGTTGATAAGTGGCCAAATAACCCTTTAGTTCGACACGTTAACTCATTTAATCAGCCATAGAACAGCATATCCTTTATCCGCAGGGCTCTTCCTAAAGCATGACAGAGGCATACTAACTAGTTGGTCGATGCACTCATCACCAAGCATCGTACTTTGTCAGGCCAGACTATTAATGTTAATGTCATTCCTGGAACAGTTATAGTAACCATTGGTGGCTTACCACCAAATGTTTCGCGATCTGGTTCAAATGTACAAGGCATTCAGTAGTTAATATCGCTGTCACATCTGCTATAGATTTGATGACCTGTTTGTTATCCTGATATTTCCCAGTATAAGATTATACCGTTCTCTTGATAGCAGAAAATTCCATCCGCAGGATTCTTCACTCAAACCGTTTCTTTTCTCGTTATCATTGCCCAAATAACCAAGAACTGTCACCAAAAATCCTTAGAACTTGAATTAAACTATTATGTTATTCTCTCCAGACATGACATGCCTTTTTCTTTTGTGACTCTGAAGGAACCTCGATCGACATTTATTTCCGGGATGTTTGATAAATAAATAAAAAGTAAAAAAAAGTTTTACGGAAGGTAGTTACGAAAGACACATCCCAAATGTCAGGGAACGATATATCTTATGCCCCTTACAGTGTGTATTCATTTCGAATATCCAAAGTCTCAATGCAGGATTCCGACCGGGAACCATACTTCAATCTTTTGTATGAGAATAATAAAAATCTTCTTAGTGTACAAATCGGTCGTTAATGATTTCAAAAAATTCATCATCTTAGAATTTCTTTTATCAATAGTAAAAAATCCTATTTAAAATGGAAATGCTTTTTCGCTTTAACCATAAAAATTGTGTAAAATAAACTATGAGTTGAGTTTTTCTGCTCCCAGTTTTGTATTTCTGTTTCATTTAGTTTTTTTCCTCCTGTCGATTTTCATGGCAAATGTTACCCGATAAAAGTGTTCGCTGTTGTACGACTACACGCATACCATACTTTGTAAGGATGGATGTATGTGTGTATATGTTTTCATTGGCACAACCAACGAATTGTGAAAAAAATTGCGGTAAATGTTGCAAAATAACGCAAACTTATTTTAAAACGAACACAATCATACAAACTACGAATGGTAATAAGATTATAGTTGGTCAAGAACGACTCGATATTGATCTACAATGGTTAATATGGTAATAGTAACTACGAATAGGGTGATAAAACTATTGTCCACATAAAGTTTTATATACTCAGGATATTGTCTGTAAAGGGATTTGGGATTTTGACTTTTTAAAGTGACATTTCATTCTGAAAAAAACATCTGTATGAGGGCTAAGGAGTGAGATAGAAACATTCCTAATACATGTTTTTCTTTATAACGTTTAACTCTAGTGTTGTTCAACATTTCTTTTATCAAGTTACGTTTATAAAATACGTCATTAATTACGTTAAAAGTCTGATTAAAATGAGTGACCAGTAAAATGTACGTACTAAAATTTTTAAATATTTTCAACGACACCGAATTTGGACCTAAAAAAATTGGCCAATCATTAAAAGATTCCAATGTTATTAAGCAGCACCGCGAGAACTTGTTATAAAATCTTATTCTGGTAGAGGGAATGGTCCTCATGATGCTTCTAAAGCCAAAAACAGTAGAAGGAATTTTCAAAAGAGTTCCCATAATATCCGTTAGAAAAGCAGCCCCACCTATTGGTACGATAAATTAAAATTTATGCAGTTCCTGAATGGAACACTAAGGCCAAAACAGAACTTGAAAATTAAAGTGAAGTTTTCTAAAAAGATATTCTTGCTGCATAATAGATGACGAAACTTATATTTTCGCAACTTCCTGATCAATTATTTTATGTTGCTGATGATCGATGGAAAAAGTTTGGGACCTAATATAAGTCAAAATTCCCTAAAAACTTCTTGGTATAACAAGCATTATGTAGTTGCTTTAAGAGAAATTTATCATTTTTTACAACGGTCCCTTTTAATGCCTAAAGTTATGTTCAAGATCTTAGGAGTAGCGTATTTGGAATCTATACTTTTCTGCTTGATAAGATCGCTGTTTTCTTATTATTTTTTGTTTTTTTTTTTTTTTTGCAGATACTGGCTGGTTAGGAGAACATATCAATCTCACTCCTAATTGAAAAAAATGAACCATTTAAAAAGAGACATACTTGAACTTAAAACTTGTTTAAATCATTCCAAATGCATAATACTTACCCTCGTTTCGCTCATTGCTGTAGGGTATTTAAAAGCATAGAAATAAGTCAAAAAGAACTATTTTAGGCCACTATGTTTGTGTGGCAGACTTTTTTCTCCAGTTTTTGTTGTATAAGAGGGAATATTTAATGTGGCTTTTAAACTTGGGACTTTAGTTTAAAGGTTTCCTTAAATGGTGAAACTGGCAAAAATAAAAGTGAAAAACTTAAAAATTTTTCTAACAATTAAAATGGTTTCCTACAAAGGAAATTAAAGTAAATTATTGTTTTAGTTTTTGACATTTATAAAGTGCGTAGATAAGTTTTAATAAGTTTTTTCTGATACAAAAAAATGATATTTTAATTAAAAAATAGAAACTTTTATTTATTTATTATTTTTTATAAAGTCATAAACAGTTTTTCAATTTGATTTACTATCAAGAGTCTAGAGTTTCATTCAGTTCATTAGAATCCTTGGTTTTGTGTTCTTTTCTCTAAAATTATTATTTTAGTAAAAAAAATATTTATTTCTAAAATAAAGTTTTACTTCATTATAATTTTCATTCCATATTTACATATTTAATTACATGAAACTATAAAAATAACATTTATTTGCGAACACATCTGTTTTGAAGTAGAAAATAAGTTTAATTACTTTTTTCATTTTTCCCTAAAAGATATTTTTACAACAGTCCATTCTCATTATTGTAATTAATATATTTTTCCTTTTATAATTACAAAAACACTTTTAATTGTTGCACAACCTGGAAAACTACTTACCACATGAAATGTTAGCTCCTCAAACGTACAGTGGGTGGGAATAGAATAGAAATATTGTCATTATGACATGGACGATGTCTAATTACGTTCTAAATTTATTAATGATTTTTTATATTAATGCAAATTGATCTACAAAGAATTGTGTAAACGTTTCTCTTGTCCGAGAAAATAATCTGGATTAGAATGAAGAGAAAGGCCGGGAAATTTTTATATTTATTCTAATCAAAATGCTTCGTGAGAATTGACAATTTATAAAATAGTTAAGAGCTACTGATTCATCAGCAGGAGAAGATGCAATTCCAGCAAAAATTCCAATGGTAGACATCTAAACTTCAGATAAAGTTCTATTGGTTGAGAGGAAGGAAAGTTACCTCCAACGTTAAATTACAAAAGATTCCAAAAACTCAAGAGGAATTACTCTCCATCATATACAAGATGTTGGCAGTCATCATACAAAAAAGACTTTAAAGTTAAATTATGAAAAATCCGGCCAAAGAGGAGTTGTGAAAACCAAACTTATATCTTACGCATTATAATACATAAAGTAGGCCCACAATACCATCCATCGTGCTGAATTATATAATGAGCGAAATATGTTCAAAGTGAAGAAAAATCACAAGGAATCTCTCACGTCAACTGGAGGATTTGAATTATTTGTCCGCTCTCGCACAAAATATCTATAAATACCGAAATTTCATTAAGGAATGTTTACAAAACAGACTGCTTCCATTCACAAGACTTCATTACGTGTCCACTTATTTCTGGAAATATTTGGCATCCATCGCCTTTGGGTACAAGAATAATAAAGTGGTATTTGTGCAAAAGAGGTAAATCTTTCAAAGTGCTCGGAGCTAAGTCCTGAAGAGAGATAATTAAAAGAATTGAAGAGCAAAAAAATGTATTCTAAAGTCTAGTCGATAAAAGAAAACTATAGAAACATTAATGGAAAGCTTTCCGAAAAAGTTTTAAAATTTTCTTACAATTCATTAAAACTACTTTTTTTGTGATTTTTAATTTTAATTTTAATCAAATTAAGAAAGTTTAAATCAAATTTTGTATGTTGTGACTTGACTAATTTTCGAAATCATAAACCAAAAAGCTTTAGCTAAGTATTAAAATATAACAAACTTCAAAATCATATCGGTATACTATCGCGTTACTCTCAGAATAAATTGGTTCTACGGTCCTAATTTTTAATTTTAATTCGAAATGAAAGTACATATGATCCAGCACAGTTGATCCTTTCTAACGCGAAAGAAAAAGATTTTATTTTCTTTAAAACATTTCGAACTTTTCCACTGTACATGGTTGACTATATCAGAGATGCAATGGAAGTACTTTAGTATTTTTAGTGTAATTAAAAATTATTAGAAATTTATGCACAAGTTCTGCAGCTTTATTTTTCCATTGTTATTTGATATTTTATTTCATTTTATTTTATTTTATTTTATTTTATATTTTATTTTTAAATTGTAGAATATTAGAACTTGTTAAAAAAAAGCGTATATCTACAGTTTGTCACAAAAATAAAACATTACATTATCAATTTAAAAGTAACATGAAATTTTTAACAATTAAAATTCTTAAAAGATCCTGACCCAAAATGTTTCAAATCAAAAACCAAATGGAATAAGTCTGTAGCTTTCGCTTTTAATGAAATTTCATTAAGTGATAGTTTAGATGTAGGCGAGTTTAAGTTTGGAGTGTATGGACCTATCAGGGGTCCACTGTGTCGCATAGTTGGTAATATCGGATCATAAAAATATTAAAAATGATCCATATTTCCTATATCTGAGCCAATTTTAAAGATTTTTATGAGCTAATGAAAAACAACCTGTAAACAGGCTGGGAAATTTAGCTTCAAAAATTAGATTTTTTTGACCGATCATGGCGAAGTTTTAATGCCATAGTGGGTCTAAATTTTATCCGATTATTTTCAAATATTTGTCATTTTATTAGGAACTAAAGATAAAATTTTTCAATGATATTTTGAAAATATCTTCAAGGAATAAAAAGTTTAAAAATCTGGTTTTTACGCCGATCTTTTCAAAATGTTTCAAAAACTGAAATTTTCAGAGGACCGGATTTTTTTTTGGGAATTTTTTAAAGTTTTTGGGAATAACGGGATTTCTTTGTAGAAAAATAATTTAATGTTAATAGTTTTTAGTTAAGTTCCCAAAAAATCTGTTTATATAACAAATTTAATTAAGACAAATTGATTATTTTATTTGAAGATCAAAATTTAATAAGTTGAAAAAAAGCAGTTCATCACTTTAATGGATTTTTATTATCAATATCATACATTTTTGAAAAGTATGTATAATTTTCGATACATTGATATACCTTCACCCCACCATGTGTCTTAAATAATGATTGAAACATTACAGCTCCTATCAAATTATTTTTGTCTATCTGTTTTTATGCGGTCATGATCGTACATTATAATTATATATCTTAATCAAATTCAGATTCTGACCCAATATAACCAAATAGGTAAAGGTAATAAATCAAGCAAAGGATTAGTTTTTCGCTACACTCAGATAATTGAATGAAAGTGTCGGTTTGACAATACATTATGGCGATATTTAGTTTGGCTTAGAACTATACGTTAAATTCCTATGAATTTATATTATTTCAGCTGTAAAATTGATTCCTCTTATTCTGTATGACCTTAATAAAAATCGTATATCTCATTCTATTCACAACATATCAAAATATAGTTATAAATTAAATAAATTGAATTGAGTTTGTCCATGTAAATATTCGGTTGACTTTTAGTAAATATAAATATTTTATTTGTTGTAATAAAAATACTTGTCGAATAAAAAAACTCGTAACAAGTGAATTACAATCACAGATTTTTATACAAAAAAGGTTTAACAGAAAAATTCAATTCGTAATACAAATATGTACCATGGACTTGTCTCTCTTTTTTGTTTTGGTGTTAGTAATTTTAATATGAAAATACTATTTTCATTATGCGAAATATTTTGTATGGAATTATTTTGTTTCTTTTTGACACAAACACTGATGTAATTTACATTAAATAGGCGATAAATTGAATCTGCGTACACTGAAACAAATAATAATGAAAACATTTTATAGCATTTGTGTTATATGAAATTTGGGTAAAATATCGACAGTATTAGATCAAAATAGAATTGATGCAGATAACGCATTTTCTGATCACTTGTTGTTATTTTTCCTTTCGAGTATTGAATCTATCAATTTAAATTATAATGAATACACTTTTAATACCCTACACCTTCATAAGTGGTTGGTGTATAAAGCGTTTGTACTTAAGTTTGTAACGTACAGAAAAATATTGCTACCACCGTTCTACCGTTCTACTAAGAATCACTTTCTAAGTCGATTTAACGATGTCCGTCCTCCTGGCTGTAAATTTTGTGAACAAAATGCAGGTCACAATTTTAAATATAGAAAGGTTCCTCTCGTAAAAGGGTTTTTAATCACAAAAATCCTAATTATTAGTGGCTATAACGTAATTTTATGCGAAATTATACGAGGATCGGTCCATTCTTTCTCATTGACCCCATATAAATCCTCTTTAAAATAGCTTTTTGAAGGGCTTTAGTTTCATATATTTGGAAGTACGGTGATAAGAATTAATTAAATTAAGTTAAATAAAAAATGTACAAAATTTTACGATGGTCGGTACATAATCTAATCTTGCTCCCGTATTATCCCCCATACGTAATAATAATAAATTGCACTCTTAAGCACAAAATATAAAATATTATTAATCGAGGGTCGATCATTAATTTTGGCTTGACCGATTAAAACTTTTACTTGTTATTTGTATTACTTAGCGTAATATGGATAAATGCTCTCGACTACATATCGGCATTACGTTATATCAGCTTGTTTTAGAAATATTCGGAAGAATGCCAAATCTATTCCAATTGCATCATCTTGGGAACACACTTATAAATTTACATCACTAAGAAAGATAGTCAGAATGGGTTTACTGATAATTTTCGATAACAACTCATTCTACAAATATATACTAATCAAATTGGAGTTATCGGCAATAGAGGAGTTTAATAAAAACACTAAACTATCATTATAAAAGGCATTTTTGTGATATTTATGACATGTCAGTTAATTTCCATGCGTTTTATGAGCTATAGAAAGCTATAGTCCAATCCTCGTAATTTTGAACATGTTATCTGTTTAAACAAATATTAATCACCAGAGCTCGCAAACTGGTGCCTATGCTGGCTTCAACCGTCATTGAAAGCAATGGATGTATGATCATCTAAATATTAATTTTAGTAAACATTTTTTACTGTGTACTATAAGAGAAAATTAAGAACTGTTGACACATACACAAGTACAAAATACAAAAATTACTCCCTGTCGGGCACTGATACTTCTTTGAAATTTATGCGACTTCAAATAATTTTAGTCTTTATCATTAAATGACGTTTTGGTATTATGCTAATTTAAAACATACATGCTTTAGGTATACACACATGATATCAATCATAATCTGGCTGTGGATAACCATATTTTCTTGTTCCACATTTATATTATGGTTATCAACATGGTTGTGTTTGCAGCACAACCATAATGTATTGGTTTATTTGGAAATATTTACTTCATTCTAATTTGTTGATTTATAATTGAAAATTTACGGATGTTCAAACTCAAAATTTTAATTAAAGTTAATATAAATTATTACTGTGGTAAAATTTACAGATGATATTGGTTTTAGACGATAAATGCTTACTGTAGTAGAATTTTTCTGAGTGTATACAAACGTGTATAATTATTTTCCTAATTGTAATCACATTTTGTTTAGAAAATTGATTTTAAAATCATTATTGACATTTTACTGCATTCAATTTAGATTAAAAAAATGTAAAAAATACTTTTAAATTATTTGCAATTAAGTGTCAGTTGCAAATTTTTATTTTATAGAAATTTTGTATTAAAAATTTTTATAAAATTTTTAAGTATTACAAAATATAAATACATCTAGTTATACTTTAAAATACCATCTGCTAAGAAAATATTATAAAAAGCTTAAATTTAAATATAATAAATTTCCCAAATTAACATACATTTGCATTTTCTACTGCTACGAACTATGTGAACTAAATACTTGTTAGAGTAAAAAATGTATATAAAATTCCATTACATTTAACGAAGAACTAACCAAGCAGACAACCAACCATCAGACCAACTGACTGACTGGTCAAGCAAACAAACAGGGTCATGGCTGAACAGACACATAGTCAATATTATAGATTAAAAAGATTGATTTCAAAAATTGTGAACAATATTTGGCACGAAATTACATTTTATCAGACAGACAAAAGATTATGTTAATAATAATTTTAATAAAAAATATAATAATTAATATTATAATATATAATTATAATTTTAATAAAAAAATGTTATAATTTTAGAACTTTTTGCTGCATGTATATAGACATGTGGACAAAAAGCTCATTCTAACTTCACCATTAGGAATGAGTGATATAAAAGAAACTACATTTGAATAAAGAAACGTAAACGAACCCATCTAGAACTCGGGAAAGAGGAAAAAAGTAAAACAATTAGAAACGAGATTATATGGCAAAATTTCCACAGATGACATGGAGAAGGTGTAACACATTCAGGCGACTATAGAACATGTCGTGCTGGTGTCATAGTATGGGAAATTTTGCACTACGATAATGATTATTTCTTCCAACAAGACAATGAATCTAAGTATATGACGGAAATTGATCGATTATGGATTTTAAGGATTTATGGATTTATTTCTTTGATTAAAATTATTTTTTTTAAGTTTTATTATTCATATTTTGAAGTTGTTTCGGAAATCTATTAACGTTTTTATACTGTTTTTATACTGTTTTTATACTGTTTTTATACTTGCTGTCATTTTCCTAGATCATAATTCAAAAACCATCTGTCGTTGTGCTCTTCAATTTTCTTTTATCAAGAGCCTAATATATCACCAAAAGTCTTAACTTCTTGACTTTTGGCACAGTTACCACATTATTATTCATATACCACTCAAGGGCTTGTTTGCCAATATTGACACGAGGGCAAGCCAAAAATAAGAGGACACATTATGAAGTCTTATGAAAAGAAGCTGCCTTTTTTGTAAATATTTCTTCTTCCATTATGCAGCAAAATTTTGTTTAGAAATTTGACTTCAACATTAAATGTCAAAAACAAATCACCGAATGTTTTTGACATTTTAATCTTAAACAGCGTTCCTGTCAGGAACTTATTGAGCCTTGTCTGTCTTTAAACTTGAATTTTCTTTATTTTTTCGTACCAAATAGATCGAGCACTGAGCCAAGCAGCCTAATTTTTTGTTTCAGAAACATTAAGTGTACCATTCCTTCCAGCTGAACCAGGTTTTCAATCAAAATTCTCCCGGTACTGTTTAATAACATTGGAAACAGTTTGAAGGCAGACCTTTGAATGCTTCCAAGAAATGATCAAAAGTAATTCTTCACACCCTAAATATTTTTATATCAAAATTAATTTTTGATGATGGGGAGTCCTTAAACATTGTACATGATAAATGACGGTGACTTTTAACCATGTGTGTATAATCATTTTGTATTAATACCAATTCTCGATTACATTACATTGAAGTAATTTACAGAAGTTCAACCCAAAATATACTCCGGAAGAACGTTAATACCGGCGACAGTTGAAATATTGGACCACACATCAAAGATTCTTTCTTATCCAAATTCCTTCGGGTAATTTAAAAAAAATCGTTAAATAAAGTCATTTGTTTTCCCATCTCTGTTTGTTTTAACAAAATTCCTCCCAATTTTTGTTACTTTAACACTAAAGAGAATAAAAATTGTTGTATTTTTTTTATCATCTCATGTCTGTCGTTTGTAAAAATCAATTAAAAATATGTTAAAAAACAAAGTCGGAAAAAAGTATCTGATATATCGAATAATGTTAAATAAAGTCTATGTTTGCGTTTATGTCTCTGTGTATTGAAGTCTATTTGTTATGTAAACTTAACAAAATGTTACTTTTAAATATTCATGTAACGTTGTATCTTTTTGTTTACCAAACAGAAACAAACTTCGAGGGAACCAACTGTTAAACAAAAATATATCAAAATCAGAAAACACTTTAAGGGTAGAAAGTGATTCAAAATGTTATGGTTATTATGCAAAATGGAAATAATTGAAATGCACAAAAATATATATTTTCTCCAGTTGTTGCATAAAAGAAATATTTAAAATTCAATGAAAAATTATGAACGGAATATTAAAAATATTTGTACATAAAATAAAATAATAATTGAAATAAACAATTAATTAACAATAATTTGAATTATATAAAATTATTTTTAGTGGACGATATAAAATATTTTATTACTTTACAACATAAAAAACTACAAAAATGTGCAAAATCTGGTCAAAATTTTACTTTGGTCTAAATATATTTTAAAGTATAAAATACATACCATTTTTCTTCAATTAAGTCATATATAAAATTTAGAAAAAATTTAAATTTAAATTGCCACGAACATTCTTCTAAAATTCAAAAAAAATATTCAATAATTTTAAAATAACGGAATTATTTCAAAAGAGGAGTTTCGTGCGTCTGTCTGCGTGTTTGCCTGCAATCCGCATGTCAGTCCGTCTTTTTTGTCTATCATTTTGTTGTTGTGAAAACTCTACGAATAGATTCTTTTCTATGAAATGTGGCACAAATAAAAGTCATATTCAATGCAATATTACAGGTAACTCCCATACAAGTATACGTATGAGTTATAAAAATATTAATTATATTAAGTATACGCTCGTACTATATACAGCCCAGCTTTTTAGTAATTTGTATGTTTTTACTGTTAATGCAATGAAAAAAAGTCTTTAACTTCCGAATAATTTGGTCGATTACAGTGATAGTAATGGCATATGCAAACTAAAGTTTTTAGCTTGAACTCTGTGGAACATGATGCACATGATCTTTAGTTTGCTGTATCTGAATCAATTTGACAGATATACATATGAGTAAGTTCTAGTGATATAAGATATTTCTTTTTAAAAATTCTTCTTTAGCCATCTTGGAGAAGTTTTTATGATATTTGATATAAAGAACTACTGAAGTGAGAGTATAAAGATTTCATTTCAATTATTTCCACAAGGAACAATTTAACTTGTCAAAATGTAGAAGAAATATGATCAATGGAAGGTAACCGCATTGCTAAATTTTGGCAAAATTATTCTTTCTATTCAAAAAGATTTCAAATTTGGTTCTTATTAGTTGTAATCAATTTAGTTCTCTCAAGGAACTCTTTTATTGCGAAAAATGTGGAACCAACATTTATTTAACTTGTTTTTGTTGTGAGATATTAAGATTTCACACTTAATGTAGAAAATGTAATATGGATTGGATTATGGGTAGAGGTAGCTAAGGCGAGTAGAATCAGTGGGTAAGTGACCAGACATATAGTTAATATTAACTATGAATTATTTAAAGAAAAATTAACTTTTTCACCCCAAAAGGAAATCAAAGTGCACTGGATCTCAGGATCTCTAGATGGTAAATAAAGCAAAATATGTGAAATATGGATATAATGCGAACAATTCATATTCTTAAACATAGAATTATAGTCAAATTCAAAATTCCAATTTATAAATAACTAAACCCTAAATGTTCCATTTTAAGTTTGTCATTTGCTCTATCTTCTCAAAATACTGACAAAATTCTGGAAATGCTTGAAGGTAAAGCCTTTTCTTTAAATACTGCGAATTTTAAGTTAAAAAATATGTTTTAAAATGTTTTTAAATATGTTTTAATATATTTTTCTTCTGTAAATGCCCATTAAACAATACCAATTATCCTGCACATACAGAAAATTAGAAAGATTTTCATATTTAACTTGAAAAGTGGTGTAAAAAGTATTTCGTTCCGTGTGTAAAACCAAGTAAATGTAACAAGCAAATGTAACGAGGTGAACACCTCTAGGAGGTGTCATATCGCCGTTTATTTAACTGATTATAGTGAATGAGATTCTGATTTCCTTATTGCTAAATGTGTAAAGGAAGTATCTTATGTTTATGATCTATTAATTCTGGAAACTGCTATCTAAATAGGTAACGAAAAGTAGTCTCAGTTTATATCTTGCAAAAACAGATTAAGTATTATTCACACAGAGAAGCAAAATGACCTCCTAATTTTAATTGAATTAATCTCAGGTTATATTGATCCTTTAAATTTATTGGTATTCGCTTACACAGTAAACTGATTCGAAAGGATAACCTAACAGAATGAATGAAAAAGAAAATAGTACACAGCTATTTATTCAAGTTTTAAGATTCCTAACAGAAAAGGTATTTTAAAGCCTAAATTATTTTACTGGCTGTACTCGGCCGTGGTAAGGCCAGTTGCCACGTGATGGCCAATTGTTGATAAGAAGATTAATGTTAAAATTAACATAATAGGTTTACAGGTGCCATGCGAAGGACTCCCAGAGTGGCATTGGAAATTAATGTCAATATCCCAACTTTGGAAATTCACGTAAAACAGTTGGCTAAGAGCAATCTTTCCAGACTGAGACAGACGGATTCACTACACGATAAAACTGTGAATTATGTGGAAATAAGTGGTGACACCATAAATAATTATGCTACAGTCTATATAATGCAATGAAAATATAATTAAGCACATCCCCTCCGATTCTTGATGACTGCATTAAAGGGTTAAACACTCAAAAATAAATGTCTACACGCATGCATCGAAGTATTCAGTGGGAGCTAGTTTTGGAGTTTTTTGTAATGAGCTCAAAAAAATGATGATATCTTTTGAGAAGAAGGAGTAGTATTTTCCATTATCAAGTCTTTGTTAAACGTTAAGTTCTCTTCTCGGGATGAAGAAGAATTAATTAAGGAAGATCAACAAACTAATTACTGGTCACTCTTTATTTGGTAGACATGTGATAAGATTGCGTTTTTTTGGGAGATAATTTTCCATCTCGCTGACATCAGGAATTTTAATCCATGTCCAGTATCATACTTTATCAAGGCAGCTAATTGGATAGCGCGGATAAGTTAGTGGCAAGGTGAGAGGACTATAACCATACCAAAATACTCCACAAGTTTCTTATGGATGCTGGTCATTAACTTTAATCGGTATCATCCCTTAACCTTACAAATATATTGTTTGCATTAATACCAAATCTGTATCGATGATCGTTTACCTTTGCAAAATCTGGTCTGTATTTGGATACAAGTACCATATTAAGCCCATTAATATGAAGCAATTTGTCAAAAATATACTTCTAATTGTCAAGAATATTTGCAACATATTTCATGAGCTTTGACAAGTAAAAAATCTTTAATGTTGATGTATTTCACTAAATCTCGAAAATAACGATCTTAGACTGGTAATGAATTTGATAAGTTAATTTCAAAATAATGAATTCATATTTCAGAATAGCATGGTTTTGGATGTCAAACTCTCAAATTTATTAAGGAAAATATTATTTTCTAGCTTTAAAAAAAAGAATGATGTAATATAATTAGTTTTATGTAAATTTACCTACATCACCGTAGATAGTTGAGATATTGTTTGTAACATAAGGAAAAAATTGTGCAAAACCCAATTTTTAGTATACCGTTCGAATCAGAATCACTCTCTGAGTCGATTTTACGATGCCCGTTTGTCCGTTCACTAGACTGTCCAGCTTACTGTCTATGCAAACGTTGTAAATACTCTATAGGTCGCAATTTAAGAACTATATTCTTTATATTTGATACAAGTTTTTTTGCAAAGGTCGAAGCCCATTGAAATTTTTAATTTTCAATCCATTATTTTAGGTTTCTCCCATATAAATGCCCTTCCGGATTAAGGTTTTGAGGTCAAAAAAATCTTAATATGAAGATATTTTACTGAATTTTAACAAAATTAACTTTTATAGCATTTCAAATCGATGTGCAAATTCATGCGATTACCGGTCCATTTCTTCTCATAGGTTACATACAAACCCTCTTCCAATATAACGTTGAAGGTCTTAAATCTCATATAAACGTTGGTATTGTAATAACTACTGGTCAAATAAAAAAAGTATAATCAAAAATTATCATTATTTCTTCTAACTCCTTTATAACCCACAACAAAATATTTTCAAATGCATAAATTTCACATAAATGTTAGTATTTTAATTATGAACACTAATTCATAAATCAGAAAAGAGAATTATACTCGTTAATAAATTTTCGTAGTTGTCATTTACAACCAACATTGTGGTGTAGGGTATAACATTGTTACTTGTTTATGTTATATTATGCGTTAATATCTCAATCGCATTTAAAATTTATATAAGTTGTATAACATTTATTCATCTCATTATTATATAGAAATAAATATCGGCTTAAATATTTTATTATTTATTATATCACGTGTTATTATGGTTTAAAACAAATACAATTTAATTTAAAAATTTATTTAAATAAACTCATTGAAAACTTGATAATATTTTAACAAATTTTATTATTCGTATTAAAACAAAAATATTTTTTCATTAATTTCATTACGAAATCCACAAATATTCACACAAACGTATGAATTTATTCATGTATTTTTGTTATAAAATCATTTAGTTTTTATTTTTATGTTTTTGTATAATAAATAATTTCCTGTGTTAAATAATTTTATATTATTTTATAAATAATATTGTTAAAATTTTAATTTGTTTGCATATTAAATTGCTATTTTTGCTAAACAACAAAAGAAAGAGACAAAAAATATAAATAATTTTCAAATCGATTATCCCCCCTAAATTATGCAACAAATTAATAAGTTTATTTGTAAATGCTAAAAATCACATTGGGATGAATTTGCCTCTAAGTTAATTCTTTAAGTAGTGTGTGATATTTTGCGTTACCCAATAAATTTTTATTTTCATGTCAAAGTATTCATAAAATTTCGAAAATTATTAATGAAAAAAATACACGACGAAAATTTACGAAAATTGTTATTTTAAAAAAAAATTGTAAATACGGAAAATTAAATTTTGAACTTTTCCAAAGTATTTAATAAAAAAATTAATTAATTCCAACAAAAACTTAATTTTAATTCATCGATGGGTATGATTTATATTAAAACCATACATTAAGTATACGCACAGAGTTTAATATGAAGTTTATTGCTGTTTACCTTGTTTTTTATATGAATGGCCTCTGGTAGTGAAGATCTACAAACCTCGTGGAATGGGCAGGATATCTCTAAAAGTTTAAGAGATATTTAGTTTCAACTATTTTAAATTTTACTTTTTGACATATATTGGTGAAGATTTTGTACTATAGTGGGTCTAAGTTTTATCCGATTTTTGTTAAATATTTTTTTATTTTATTAAAAACTAATTTAAAAATTTTGCAAAGAAAAAGTCTTGAGAATATCTTTATGAAATTTAAAGTTATAAGCCTTTAAAATTTAATTGTCAAGATTTTTCGTCGATTTTTTGCAAAAAAAAAAAAAAATAGTTACACTCTTTTTGAGTTATCATTTCTTTCAATTATATTTTTCTGAAAGGCTGTTATATAAGCTTTTGTTTGTTGTAAAAAAGGTTAAAAAACATAAATTTTGGGCGAACCAAGTTTTTTGGGCGAATAAGTTTCTTAAATTCAACTTATATATTGAATTTTCTCCTTCTCACTTGCTCTCATGCTCATCAGCTTCTCATTTCTATTTCCGGATTTACTTTCATTTCCGGGTACACTTCTTTACTTCAAGTCATATGCCAGATGAAGAAATAAACCAAAAATCGTATCCGAGCAGGTAAATGAGATATTCTATCAATCATTGTGAGCTTCATATCGAACGATATATTGAAGGTATATGCCGTTATATCGATTGTAGTCGACTCCAGGCTTCTATGCTGCCGTTTTCCAATACCGTTGACCAATGCTTGTGTTGAAGCTAATAATTCCTTTGTGTATTCAATGAAGATTAGTCCATAAAAGTATTTTGACCCAGGTGTTGATTTTGTCCAAAAGTTATTAGAACTGGTGGACATGAAATAGCAGTCAGCACAATTTCAAATACTTAATGGGACCAGTGATGCATAAAAACTTTTTTATAATCTGCCGATCCTCGTCTTATCTTAGAGAAAAGACGAGCCATTACATCCCCATTTGCAGATAAGTTGTAGATTTGGACAAACAGAAACAATCATCGATGCATGATTTTCTAATGATTCAGCAACTCAATTCTGGCTTTGTGGTC